>OX336400.1:84879359-86103645 GCA_946902985.2 Meconema thalassinum | reverse complement strand
TACAGGCTGACTCCTAAATAGATATACAAGATGCCAGATAAGAATACAAGGTGACTCATAAAGAGGTGTACAAGATGGCAGAGATGAATACAGGGTGACTCCTAAAGAGGTGCACAAGATGTCAGACGAGAATACAGGGTGACACCTAAAGAGGTGTACAAAATGTCAGACAAGAATACAGGGTGACTCCTAAAGGGGTGTACAAGATGTCACACAAGAATTCAGGGTGACTTCTAAAGAGATATACAAGATTCCAGATAAGAATACAGGGTGTCTCCTAAAGAGGTGTGCAGGATATCAGAGCAAAATACAGGGTGACACTTAACGAGGTGTACAGTATGTAAGATTCAATTCAAATACAGGGTGACCCTTAAAGAGGTTTGCAAGATATCAGATTCAAATAATGGGTGTCCCTTAAAGAGTTGTAAAAGATGTCAGACTCAAATACAGGATGACCCTTAAAGAGGTGCCCGCGCGGGAAGCCGATGTTAATGGGTATTGGAGTATATTGAAAGAGCCCTCCTGAGCCTTTATAACATGTGTAGCATTTGTAGCATGCATCATTTGAAATGATATAAAGTCTAGTCTTTCAGACTGACTGTATTTTATTTCTGGAGCGTGTTGCTCTATAGAAGTGAAACTTGGACTGTGGGTGCAGCAGAAAAGTGGGGAATAGAAGAATTTGAAATGGGGTGCTACAGAAGATTGACAATGATCAGATGGGTAGATAGGGTAACAAATGAAGTGGTATTAAGACGAGTGGACGAGGAGAGATGTTTGAGGCGACTGCTAATGAAGAGAAGAGATAGGTTGGTAGGACACATACTAAGACACCCAGGAATAGCAAACTTACGTATAGAAGGAAGGGTCAAGGATAAGGACTGTAGGAGTAGACCAAGGTTGGAATATGTTAAACAGATTTTCTGGGATGAAGGAGGTTGTGACTATATACAGGGTTATTATATATGTGCGTGCGAGTTAACACGGCACACTAATCCGGCTGTGACGGGCGCAGATCGCGAGCGCGCGTAACAGGTTCAGCCGGTGGTGGCGCGCACTTTCACACTTTTACAAAACAGGTTCAATAATGTGTACTTACAGTGCACATGGGCGATGCTGAAAATTTCCTACCTCTCTTGTAACTCACACCTGCGATCTTCTCATGAAAGAATGTCTGTCAACTCTTGTATTATTTACGGAGCCTGTTTCCTCGAATCGTTTAGCGAACCTCCTAATTGTACTGACATTAGGCACAGGTCTTCCTGGAAACTGGATTCTAAATTTTCGTCTCGTTTCAGAACAAGATTTTCTGCTTTTCATATACGAATTATGGATATACACACGTTCACGCAATGCGAATTGGTGTCTAGGCATGACCAAGAATCACAGTAATCGCAGTACTCACTAAACGTTCAACACTAACATCTAAGCTTAGGAGATACACGTCCAAATGAATGACAAAACACGTGTGAACTAACGATATGAGTCAGCCGAGCTCGCCAACCACCGGCTGAACCGCGTACGCACACCCGAGATCTGCGCCAGTCACAGCCGGCTTAGCTTGCCGTGTTTACTCGCGCTCACATATATAATGACCCTGTAGAAATGAAACGATTAGCTCAGGACAGAGAGAGCTGCAACAAACCAGTAAAAACAAGTAGTTCCGTGAAGAACTATACAGCATATTTTCATATATCCCACTTATGTTAATTGCCACTATCAACATACAAAATTTCAGTTTGATTGCTGTAATAGATTGGTAGATATTGAGAGCCGACTAAATATTTCGGATGGTCGCCATGTTGGATTTTATATATGTAGGTCCTAGAGTTATGTACTGTTACACGAAGATTATTGGGTACGTGACTTCATCGCATAATTAGGACACAAGAAGTAACAACGAGAGTTTAAAATTTCGCACAGCTGCCATCTTGTGGTTATGGAAACAATTGAAATAAATTAGATGCCAGTGGATTAACATTCGTATAAGAAACTACTGTACCAAGTTTCACTGCACTCGGATGGCTAAATTGCGAGAAACGTCCATGTGCATATTTATATTTCGCGTCACCGCCATGTTGGATTTGTGACCACCAGGTAATTGAAAGTCCTATAGGTGAACTTATGTTCATAGCCCCCATGAACATTACAAAAATCAGTTTGATTGCTATAATAGTTTCGTAGATATTCAGAGCCGTCTAAATATTTCGGATGGGCGCCATATTGGATTGTTATATGTATAGGCCATATAGTCATGTACCATTAAAGGAAAATGATTGCGTAGGTTCATTATTCAAACTTTCACTTCGATCGCATGATTACGTCACAAGAAATAAAAACTTAATTTTAAAATTCGCACAGCCGCCATCTTGAGGTTATGTAAACAACTGAACTAAATTAGACACCAGTGCATTACAATGTGTATAAATATTTCCTGTACCAGATTTCATTGCGTTTGTATCATTACCTCGGGAGAAAGGTCTATTTAAAATTTTCAAATTCGCTTGGCCGCCATGTTCGTTTTGTAGTTAATCGGTTTTCGAAAGTCTTATAGATGAACTTCCAGTGGTGCTTTTTATCTCCGTACAAAATTTCAGGGTGATACCGCTAATAGTTTTAGAGATATGGAATGCCGGTGAAATATTTAGCACAGCCGCCATCTTGTGGTTATATAAACAATTGAATCAAGTTAGATGTCGGTGCATTACAATGTGCATAAACATATACTGTACCAAGTTTTATTGCGTTTGGTTGGTTCAATCGCGAGAAACGTCTATTTAAAAGTCGCAACTTCGCTTGGCCGCCATGTTGGTTTGGTAGTTAACAGTTTTTCAAAGGTCACATAGGTGAACTTCTAGTAATTCCCTTTATCACCATACAAAATTCCAGGGTGATATCAGTAATAGATTCGGAGACATTGAATGCTGGTGAAATATTTCGCACAGCCGGCTTGTTGGATTGGTCAGATGTAACAAAATTTGAAGGGCATGGTCGGGGTCGTCCGGAATAGTGCTATGAACTTACCGAGTTTCATTGAAATCGCTCCAGCCGTTTAGAAGTTATTATGGGGGGATTCACACACGCCATCACACACGCACACACACTCGGACAAAAGGTGATCTCATAAGCCTATTTTTTCAAAATTGAAAATTGGCTAAAAATGAAGACTCAAACAACAACAACAACAACAACAATAATAATAATATACCACTGTAATACTCATCAAATCTAACATTTCGCGCGCTTATGGTCTTTGCTTTGAATCGACTATTATCATTCTAGCAGTTAGCTCGTTTACCCAGGCTGGTAATTGAAACACTGCTGCAATTATAACTCCCACGATATCAACACTTATTGTTTTAACGAATCTGCTCTTGTCTGCCTACAGTAACAGTGATACCAACATGAACTCACCACAATCTGTTCGCATCATCCTGAAGATCCATGTCTAGTGGCGACCGACTTGAGCTGTTCATCATCTACTAAAGGCGTGGTATCCTCCCTCCTCGGCATGTTCATATATGGCATTGAGAACTGCAGATCAGCTACTTTACTGTGCCAAATCTCAGATAAGATTTTACCCGGAAAGGGAACCGCACGCTGATCAGGGGTTAATATTTACAGTAATATGTCTATTGTTTGATTTATCATACTGTCACGTCATAGATAAAATACTCAGTATTTGTATATTTTTGTCTTATCAATATATACGCAGTGTTATGACCTTAACCATTTTTACAGTAAAACTTCCTTATTAACTTTTAACCTTCCATCGGTTTCAAGAAACGGTCGCAAAGTATCATGACGATACATTCAAACAAGACGTCCAGCTATGGCTTAACCCTATATGGGATAGTAGTCTCTATTTTAACCACCGGTGATAAGGACAGTTTATGCTTTCAAAGATCATGATTGTTGAATCTTTAAGCCAACTTTCGGAGAATTTTCATGCCGAAGAGCTAGTATTTCTAAAAATCAAATGTAACTACGTATCTACTTGACGTGACATGTTGGATAAAATATAAAAAAATCAACATTAACAATTAAAGTGCAAAAATAAAATATAATTATAGAAATAAAAATAATAAAATTATTTATTTAGTCAATTTACCCTCCAGGTTGGTGGTTCTCAAGGACTCAGCGAGGGAACTCACCACTACCGCCTCGATGGGCAGTGTCCTGGAAATTGGAACATCTGGTCGGGTTGGATACAACTGGGGAGGTGTGATCAGCACTTCGCCCAGGCGGCCTCACCTGCAAAGCGAACAGGGGCCTCATGAGGGATGGGAAGGGATGGAAGATTGGGATGGATAGGCAAGGAAGAGGGAAGGAGGCGGCCATGGCCTTACAGTAGGTACCATCACGGCATTTGCCCGAAGACGAAGTGGGAAACCACGGAAAACCACTTCGAGGAAGGCTGAGGTGGGAATCGAACCCCCTCTACTCATTTGGACCACCCGAGGCTGAGTAGACCCCGTTCCAGTCCTCATACCAGTTTTCAAATTTTCGTGTCAGAGCCGGGAATCGAACCCAGGACCTCCGGGGCGGCAGCTAACCATGCTGACCGCTATGCTACCGAGGCGACTATAAAATTACAATAATAAAAGAAATATGAAAATTTAAAAAAAATAACATAACTAAAAAAATTGAAAATAAAATTGTAAAAATCAATTGGAAATTAGTTAATTAATTAATTCAATACAAATACTAGAAGTAAATCTGCAAGAACATAAATTGAGTATTAAAAATTAAGATATAAACAATATAAAATTGGCGCCAAATGAGCTGGATATAGGACAGGGGAAAATCAAGCAAACGAATGCGTTCAAATATTTGGATGAGTGGTTAGACCCCAATCTCTCCGAGAAGACAGCTTCCGAGTCACGAATCAGGAAAATGGAAATTGCATATAATCTAACAAAGGCCATTTACAACAAGAAATCCATATCAACAAATGCCAAGTTAAGACACTACCAAACAGGCATCCGTCCAGAGGCTTTGTATGCTGCCGAGTGCCTTGCAATGCAACGCAAGGGACTAACAGAGAATCTGGAAGTGAAAGAAAGAAAAATTCCAAGAAAAATCTTGGGTCCGATAAAAGAAAATGGGGAATATAGGAGACGGCATAACCACGAACTTTACACCCATGTGGAAAAAATAACTCTTACCATGAGGAAACGGAGAATTGCCTTTTACTGTCTAAGAACAAGAATGAATTGAGCACGATTGGCAAATAGAATTTTCACCTACTTTCTCAAAAAGAAAACCATGGGAGCTTGGTTCACTGGGGTGGACAAAGATTTACAAGAAGTGGGAATTACAGGCACCGATATTTGGGAACGTGCCACCCTTAAACAGAAACTAACAGCACACCGATGTTTCCAAGAAAAGCCAAAGCTTCCAACTGGCAAGAAGTGGACTGCAGAAAGGAAACAACAGCATCGAGAACTAATGCGAAAGTACTGGGAGGATGTTAAAGCTCGATGACGCAAGAAACAGTTGAAATGACGTGGTCCTTAGATGGCCGAATCGAAAGAATAAGAAGAAAAATATAAAATTAGAGAAACAAAAAATAACATTATAATAATTAAAATAAATTAAAATGTAAAAACACATAAAAATAAAAGGTAATTTTGCCCTATAAAGGGTTAAGCACCGTCATCTTTTTGTGGCAGCTGTTCTGGATATATGGTCTATCATATTTCCTTTCAGGTTCCTACAATATGTCGATACTTCCTGTTATTTTCCACGTGTGTAACACACATTTCCTTTATCATAACTAGGGCTAGGATTTTTAGGTAAATAAATATTTTTCTATGTAAATACATATTTGAAGCATTTTTTTGTATAAATACATAAATTCCTGCTTTTCACTTATTTTTGTTGTTTGAGTCTTCAGTATTTTGACTGGTTTGATGCAGCTCTCCATGCCTCACTTATTAGCGCATAAAAATACATATTATTTACATTTTTAAAAATCAGCATGCTATATCATTCAGTATATTGCATTTTTGTTCTGTGTTACTTCAAAGGGGAAGAACCTGTGAGCTATCTAATCTTCATGCAGAGCGTATGTCAGCTTGCAACTGTGTTATTCTTAACTTGTCGCCCCGTGCCACTCACTGTGGAAGCCGGGGATTTCCTTGTCCATAGCCATATTGCACCACGTGCTAGACCTCCCCCTCCCCCAGCTACCTGGAACCAGTGTCACTCATATGCAGTTCATTTCTGGCACCGTGAAGTGTAAGGCATTTCTACGATGCCTAAATTAAAAACTACAAGATATCGTCTGTTGCAGAATTTAAATATAACTTTACCTCTGATGGGGGCGTTCAGTTCTGCCAACCATGTGGGAAAGCAATCAAGGCTGAACAGCGATCTCAAGTTACACACTACTTGAAGGGAAAGAAACTTATAGCCGCAGTTTTGCGCCTTCAGAAGAAGTGTTTCGCGGTAATCGTCGGTCATTTGTGATGGACAACCTGAAGATGTATCTCGTTGTGTATTTTAATGCTTCAGTAATCGGTGAGGCATAGCATGACTTGCATTCATGAGTACTGCATATTGTGTATTGAACCCGCTGAGCTATGGTTCATGTGATATTTTTTTTATGACAGAGCATTTATGATGGGATGTTGTACTTTTGAACACACCCAGGAAGCCACGTGAAGCTGAGAGATCACGCGATACTTTGAAGTAGCGGTGAATCGCACTTTTGACTTTGGTGTAAACTGCTCATTATTATCTGAGGTCTTATTAATTATTTTTATCTTTGTCATTTAGACTTTCACGGCCCGTGTTATTATTCATAATGTTGAAATTTTGGGCTTATGCCGTGTTTTATTATATTGAAATTCGACGCGTTTCGAAAGAAACCATGTCTTTCATCGTCAGGAATAAACTGGAATACGACAATGTTGCTAAGAGAAAGCAACGAAGAACATATAGAAGGTGCCCAAAGATGGACGCCATTATAGCCCCATGTTAGGGACAACGGAAAGCAGCAGTGAATTACTTTCTCAGGGTTCTGATAATAGGTAGCCAGGATTCACTGAGATTGTAGCCGGTGTCGCGGTTGAAATTATCTGGGTGTTTACGTATTTCAACCGCCTCCCTGATGATTCTGGGACGATATTGCTTTATACGGGCAAGAACATCCACTCCTTGGAACATGACATCATGGCCAGGTGTTAAAGCATGATCGGCAACAGCTGATTTATCAGGTTGAATGAGCCTGATACATCTATTATGTTCCTTAATGCGAGTGCATATTGTTCTCGAAGTCTGCCCGATGTAAACCTTGCCACAAGTACAGGGGACTCTGTAGATACCCGGTTGTTGCAATTTAGGCAAACTGTCCTTAGTTGGTCGCAGGAGTTGCCTAATCTTAACAGAAGTTCCAAATACAGTCCGTATGTTGTATCGACGTAGGATTTTAGCAATACGATCCGTTGTGTTATGTATGTACGGAAGGTAAGCAGTTCCTCTTACATCTCTTTTCTCAACTGACGTCCTATTATTATTTGTTGGTTTCAGAACCGTAGAAATCAAAGCCTTGCTATAGCCGTTGCTCTCAAAGGTGGTTCGCAGGGTGTTAATTTCTTCTTGTAAAGAAGACACTTCACAAATCCTCCTAGCCCTGGTAGTTAGAGTTGTAAGGATACCATGTTTCTGGGCAGGGTGATGGTGAGAACTTGCGTGGAGATATCTATTGGTGTGTGTTGGCTTACGAAAAACGCTGTGTCCTAAAGATCCATCCTCTTTCTTGGTGACGAGAACATCTAAAAAAGGTATTTTGCCATCAGATTCCTTTTCCATGGTGAAACAAATAGAAGGGTGCTGGAGATTAAGGTGATCCAGGAAATGGCTAAGATTTTCCTCACCTTCCGTCCAAACAACGAACGTGTCATCCACATAACGCCACCAGATCTTCGGTTTGAAAGGAGCCGACGACAAAGCTTTCTCTTCAAAGTTCTCCATGAAGAAATTAGCCACAACAGGAGAGAGAGGACTACCCATGGCCACACCATCAGTCTGCTCATAAAAAATCCCATTCCATAGAAAGTAGGAGGAGGTCATGCAGTGATAAAAAAGTCTTGTGATGTCTTCAGGAAAAAAGCCATTAATGAGAGACATAACACCATCAATAGGTACTCTCGTAAACAGAGACACCACGTCGAGACTCACTAGAATATCACCCGGCTGAAGTGTTATAGCTTTTAACTTTTCCACGAAGTGTGTGGAATCCTTAATGTACGAAGGCGTGTTACCCAGAAGCGGCTGAAGTAGTCTACCTAAGTATTTGGAAAGGGCATATGTAGGAGAACCAATCGTACTAACAATAGGTCTAAGAGGAACATCTTCCTTATGTATTTTAGGAAGACCATAGAGTCTCGGAGGAATAGCATCCCCTGGAAGGAGAGTCTTCGCTGCACCGTCAAATTGATCAAGCAATCATCTATTCCAGCGGATGCAGCGAAGACTCTCCTTCCAGGGGATGCTATTCCTCCGAGACTCTATGGTCTTCCTAAAATACATAAGGAAGATGTTCCTCTTAGACCTATTGTTAGTACGATTGGTTCTCCTACATATGCCCTTTCCAAATACTTAGGTAGACTACTTCAGCCGCTTCTGGGTAACACGCCTTCGTACATTAAGGATTCCACACACTTCGTGGAAAAGTTAAAAGCTATAACACTTCAGCCGGGTGATATTCTAGTGAGTCTCGACGTGGTGTCTCTGTTTACGAGAGTACCTATTGATGGTGTTATGTCTCTCATTAATGGCTTTTTTCCTGAAGACATCACAAGACTTTTTTATCACTGCATGACCTCCTCCTACTTTCTATGGAATGGGATTTTTTATGAGCAGACTGATGGTGTGGCCATGGGTAGTCCTCTCTCTCCTGTTGTGGCTAATTTCTTCATGGAGAACTTTGAAGAGAAAGCTTTGTCGTCGGCTCCTTTCAAACCGAAGATCTGGTGGCGTTATGTGGATGACACGTTCGTTGTTTGGACGGAAGGTGAGGAAAATCTTAGCCATTTCCTGGATCACCTTAATCTCCAGCACCCTTCTATTTGTTTCACCATGGAAAAGGAATCTGATGGCAAAATACCTTTTTTAGATGTTCTCGTCACCAAGAAAGAGGATGGATCTTTAGGACACAGCGTTTTTCGTAAGCCAACACACACCAATAGATATCTCCACGCAAGTTCTCACCATCACCCTGCCCAGAAACATGGTATCCTTACAACTCTAACTACCAGGGCTAGGAGGATTTGTGAAGTGTCTTCTTTACAAGAAGAAATTAACACCCTGCGAACCACCTTTGAGAGCAACGGCTATAGCAAGGCTTTGATTTCTACGGTTCTGAAACCAACAAATAATAATAGGACGTCAGTTGAGAAAAGAGATGTAAGAGGAACTGCTTACCTTCCGTACATACATAACACAACGGATCGTATTGCTAAAATCCTACGTCGATACAACATACGGACTGTATTTGGAACTTCTGTTAAGATTAGGCAACTCCTGCGACCAACTAAGGACAGTTTGCCTAAATTGCAACAACCGGGTATCTACAGAGTCCCCTGTACTTGTGGCAAGGTTTACATCGGGCAGACTTCGAGAACAATATGCACTCGCATTAAGGAACATAATAGATGTATCAGGCTCATTCAACCTGATAAATCAGCTGTTGCCGATCATGCTTTAACACCTGGCCATGATGTCATGTTCCAAGGAGTGGATGTTCTTGCCCGTATAAAGCAATATCGTCCCAGAATCATCAGGGAGGCGGTTGAAATACGTAAACACCCAGATAATTTCAACCGCGACACCGGCTACAATCTCAGTGAATCCTGGCTACCTATTATCAGAACCCTGAGAAAGTAATTCACTGCTGCTTTCCGTTGTCCCTAACATGGGGCTATAATGGCGTCCATCTTTGGGCACCTTCTATATGTTCTTCGTTGCTTTCTCTTAGCAACATTGTCGTATTCCAGTTTATTCCTGACGATGAAAGACATGGTTTCTTTCGAAACGCGTCGAATTTCAATATAATAAAACACGGCATAAGCCCAAAATTTCAACATTATGAATAATTTTTATCTTTCCTACGAGACTCAGAATATTCCATTCCGTCATGCTGCATTATTAAAACATTTTGGAGAATGTTTATTTTTTACTTTAGGTAAGGTAATACCCTTGCAGATGCGCAAAAAGGGACGTAAGTAGTCGCTCAACGTTTTCGTTTTGACGACCTACTTTCTAGAGACACCCAGTACCGGACTACTGCGTCTTGAGAATCCGCCTTGTGTAGGCGTGGAATTACATTTGTCCTACGAGACGTAGAAGAATATCCGCTGTTTAGCGTTAAAAAGTGATTATAAGGTGCCATCGAGCGAGCAAATACTAATATTCACTGTCGATGAAGTCAAGTGAATTAAATAAGAAGCTTGGGAAATAATTATTGGCAAGTATAGTGTATTGCACAACATTGCTGTGACATCACATATTACCCACGCGTATGTGGAGGGCAGATGCCTAGTGGAAATATACAGGTAATAGTGTTACAATTATCCTGAATAAGTGTGATTATAATTGTATGAGATATTTAAATTGCCAAAGTGGAAATTTCATCTTTGAAACGTCGTATAATTCACGGATGCTGCGTGATACAAAAGTAGCGTCACTAGCACGTGCAGCATTATAAAGTAGTATTAGCTCACATGCTAATCCACATCTGCAAGATTAAGGCTGTGTCGTATTTTATAATTGAAGCCTATAATAGTCACGACGGACATTATAATTTTGGAAGTGAGAGGATGAATAATCACGCAACTTATTTCGCTACCCACGTGATTGGACTTTTCTTCACCATGGTTGAAGCAGTCAACATGGGCTAATACCATCCCGGTATGGGGGGGTGACGTTTCTACAGGAACCCGCATGATGGTGGAACTTCCAGAACGATGAACGAGAGGGAAGGAGCCAAAATGCCATTTCCAGGCATATCCACGAAGATGTCGACAGGGACAAATCGAACCCTGGTCTTTGGGGGAGTCCAGATGGGAATCCTGATGAGGAGGATACCGATCCAGAGAGCCAGAGAGGTTTATGTACAACCCTTGTTGTGGAATAGAGAGCTGAGTGAGAGCTCCTCCATTTCGTGAGTTTTTGTCACACCCCTTCTTTGTTCTAGTTTCTGGTGGTATAGTAGTTTTAATGTAGTTTGTGAATCAACCACACTCAGTGTCAGCCATTTTTCTAGGTAGGGATGTAACTAGATTAGTTAGATGTCATTTATTTCAGTTTAGAGTGAGACACCCTTGGGGTCAGACATTTTGGTCAGCCCTGGTGCAGCTTGGTGAACGTCGTGGAACGTCAATGCCTACCTTTTTGCTGAACCTGATCGTAGTCATTTTGAGGCTATTTTGTTCAACCCTACTTGGGGTAATTTTCAAGTCTTTGCTGACTGTAGTTATGGCAATCAGATGCCTTGGTTATTAATTGACTGCATTCTTCGCAGCCATCCTTTGTTACACCCCTGACTGTCGTTAGAACGGTCGTATCATTTAGGTAGTCGACAGTAACTACCAGTTTGTAAATGCATTATATTTCATTTTGAATAAGCTCAGAAGCTATTCTTGGTCATGTTTGAACCTAACAACTAGAAGGAATGTTTCGTTGCCTAGCATCGAACGCGGTTCCCAACGTATCATTGAGCAGATCTAGTGTGTGAATCTGTGCCACATTTATCATATTTTTCTTGTGTCGTGTGAGACACGTTTTTATTTGATGTTCTAGCAACTACTGAGTTGCATTTTTAAAGCAAAGAGCTTCAGTTATTGTAAGTTTACTTTCATTTAGACGTCTTTGGTAGAAAGACGGAAGTGTATTACTATACTCAGATTTATAGCGTGCGTTTGATACACGGACTCTGTAGAGATCCGTAACCTATGGTAATGTTTTTTATGAACCGGCCAAGTGCAGGTTTTGTATTGATTAAATCGGCGGCCTTGAATAAACTGGTTATGTAACCCAGTGACCTAGAGCACGCCTGCTTCATTGTGAGACAAAACTACTATAGACGAGGACAGAGTACGATTCGTATTCGCTTTTCCTTTCATTGCTATTTTGCTTATGGAAATCAGTTTCCACTCTTGTATTTGATCACTTGTTTTATGGATCGGTTTTTGTTAGTTTAACGCTCTGTTGCGTGTATTGTCGTATGACAGGTACAGTTATATAAGGTTTTCTATAGGATGGTGAAGTCTACCCTGTTATAGCAGGATGTTATTGTATGCTTTGTCCGGGGATGATCCCGTTGACCAGATGTTATGGGAAGGTAACTGTTGTACAGGCCTATCCCAGAGTTATTGAACGCGAGCTTAGCGCCGCTGGTAACCCGTGTTATTGTGTGTCCGAGTTGTTATACTCGTTGATTATATTCCGACTGTTGAGTCGAGGCTTTTTGGTGGAGAATGATCTCAGTTGGAGACACTCCGTGCCCAGGCTATTGTCAATGTTATTCGCCATAAACCTACGATAAACCTATAAACCGACATTCTAATAATAAAATGCATAATTGTTATAAAACAAGCCTAACTAACGATTCTTTCTATCTAACTTTGTTCTTTGCATTCTGGAACTGTTGACATAGCCGTGCAGTTGAAGATAATTTCCTCGTGAGGAAATGACTAGGACAGTTGACATTTTTGTAGCGACCTGAAGCATGTGCGAACCTAGAGTTCGTAGCTTGTGGAGCTCAGGCCATGCGATGTCAGACGTGGTCTCAACTGCGCATTCGTCACCGTAACTATACACATTAGATGACTATGGTTTACAAAGAGTAAACCAAGGTGTAGGCAGGAATTTTTAATAAAACTACTGTGTCTATTTCGTTATTAATTTACGATGTCAAGTGTATTAAACCCTACATGTTACTTTATTGTGTGCTGTTAGCACATAGTTATTAAGCATAATTAAATTGTTTGTTTTTCATGGCTGTACACTTAGCTTTTGGATGTAATTGTTTTCTTTTACGGACGTCATCGCCGTAAATTTTGTTAATTGATAGGACTTAGCTAGTTGAATTAATGTTAAATTTAAATGTCGAAATGGTACCATCCTAACCTAGATTTGTTTTGCTACCCTGTTAAATGTAAATTCAGATATTAGCTTGATCTTGTAACTTGAGCTAGGGACTTGCGTCGTACCATATTCCTAGCGTTGCTGTTGTTGCTTTATCATTGTGAGTTAGATCTTTCGCGAGGGTTTTCAGTAACTTCTCAGGTAGGGGGACCTGTTCTTTATCTTTGTTTATTTATTAATTTGCGGACTAGCCGATTATAACCCTCCGAACTAGGCTAGGGGCTTGTGAATTTTAATAAATTTTCACGGTGTTTTACATGAGTCTGGATGTTTATTTTCTTAGTCTAGTTTTAAGGTGAACCTTTCCTTAGGCGGTCTATGACCATCGTCACCATGTACCACGATCCCTGTGGACTACGGACTCTCGTGCCGCTTTAGCCTTTATGGAAGGTCACCTGATCCTCACGGTACTTTTTTTTTTATTCGATTTATGTGTCGTTAGTTGAGTCATCGTGGTTGTTGACATCAACTAAACGGTCACAGTATATTCACATTAAAAAACTAAATTATAATACAGTATTTTTACTTTTTTGTCACATATTTCAGGTATTTTTAATACATAAAAAATAAATATTTTCCCGATTTTTAGCACCTAAAAATCCGAGCCCTAATCATAACACATTTTGTGAACAAATGAGTGACGGCGTCGGTCGCAGTGTATCAGTTTGATACATAGGATTTGTAATAGGGTAGTTGAACCCACTACATGGATTTAATTTATGTTATTGTTGTTTGTTTTCATTCTGTATATTCCAGTGTAATAATTTATTGATTATTAATTTCTAAAATACAGTTTTCTGTAAACATCATATCATGCGAATAAAAATTATCATAAGTAACGATAAAAAGCAACTGCAAACTAAATATTCATATAAAATTAGTTTCTGAACAGCTTCTATATCCCAAGGATCTTTCAGATTATGTGTTTGCTTCTGTGCCATCATATCATCATCATCTTCATTTCCCCTTTTCCAACTGACACTAGGTGGGGGCAAATATGGTTCCTCTCCACTTTGTTCTGTCGTTCCACCATTCCTCTTCCGACACGGTGTTCCAATCCAGGTTCAGTTTTCTAATACTGTTCTCCACCGAGTCCATCCAACGCATTCTTGGTCTTCCTTGTCCTCTCTTCCCTGTCGTCCGTCGTTCCAGTGCTCGTCTTGGTAGCCTACTTCATGCATTCGTTTGACATGTCCAAACCATCTCAATCTGTTTTGCTCCAGTTTGTCATTTAGTTTCTGTACTCCCAGTTCTTTCCGTATATCTTCATTTCTCACTCTGTCTCTTCTCGTTTTCTGGACTTCTCAGGAATCTCATCTCAGCTGCCACTACTCTGCTCTCATCCCTCTTAGTCATTGTCCAAGTTTCTGCTGCATATGTCATTATAGGAACATAATATGCTTTGTACATAACTTCTTTAGCCTTAATTGGTATATCCTTGTTCCATACTAGTCCCCGTACCTGTTGGTAGAAAGCACTCCCGAGTTGTATTCTTCTGCTAATTTCCAAATCTAGTCTTCCATCTTCAGTCAGTTCACTCTCAAGTATTTGAAGTGTTTCACCACTTCCAATTCCTTATCTTATCATATCGTATCAGATGTAAAATCCACAAAGAAAGAAAGAAAGAAAGAAAGAAAGAAAGAAAGAAAGAATGAATGAAAGAAAGAATAAGATGCAAGAATAAATGTTCCGCCGTGTGTCGCAATGTATCAATCTGATAGGCCTACATGCGCTCTGAGCAGACGACAGTGTGACTGCATGAAGACTGTGAAGTGACTGGCTGAAAATGGAGTGGAAAATAGGAGGGTACTGTTAAGGCGCGACTCAGTTGTCTAGCACAGCAATGACACGAGAAAAGCGCACGCATGTATCATTCTGATACACATGCGACCGACAGAAGGTTAAACTAAATGAAATAACCCCACCCCCCAGGCACTACAGCCCATGAAGGTAGGCCTACCAAGCGACCGCTGCCCAGCCATTTGGCGTGCAGTTTTTGGAGTGACACGTGATCAGCGCTTCGGGTCCCCTCGGCCGTTAATCTTGGTTTTCGTGATCGGGGCGCTGCCTCATTGTCAAGCAGCTACTCAATTGTCCTCACGAGGCTGAGTGCACCCCGTTCCAGCCCTCACGTCAAAATAAGGATGGAGCCGGGAATCGAACCTGGGACCTCCGGGTGAGAGGCAGACACGCTACCCCAACACCACGGGGCCGGCCAAATGAAATACCAATGTGTATTTAATACCTTTATTACACATTATGTCAATACATTGAATTAATATGATGGTATATTGGCTTTCAAGGCCAGTGATTAAAATTCAGCAATTTTTCTAGAATTAGACCGTGTCTTGGGTGGGGTTTCGCCCAGGACTCCTAGCTGGCTCATCAGCGGGGAGTAGCGAACTGCACGCTACCTCTCTTTTTATGAAGCACACCTGCGCCTCTTTACTGCGAGAACATAAAGCTCAAGCAGGCATCACCTCCCTATGAAGGCTACCAAAAAGATGGTACATTGCCTTTCTCAGCCAGTGAATTTAAACTCAGCAATTTGTCTAGGTTTATGCCGTGTCTTGTGTCGAGTTTCGCCTAGGAACACCAAGCTGGCTCATCAGCGGGCTCTTGGTGTCTGTGCCCGAACCCCCACAGGAGTAGCTAACTACGCACCTGCGCCTCTTCACTGCGAGAGTTAAAAGCTGCATTTTGTAAGTATTTTCAATCTAAATTGCGTTTTGCGAGTATTTTCTACCTCAATTGCATTTTGTAAGGATTGACAATCTAAATTGCTTTTCTTAGTAAGTCTTTCAATGTAGGGGTGGCATTTTGTGTCAGTATTTTGAAATAAAATTATTGCATTTTGTAAGTATTCTCAACCTAAACCGCATTTTGCAAGTATTTCCAACTTAAATTGCATTTTGTAGGTTGGGCATTTCGTAGGTATTTTGAATTTCAATTGTATAAGGTGCGTTCAAAGAGTAACGAGCCGAAGGCTGTAATGCGCAAACCGGTGACGACATCGGCTAATCGTGGCGGGTCTAACGAGGTGTGGTTCCGACCAGAGCGTGGAAGGTAACAGCCCATCGCTAGAGGGCAAGCGTGCACGTCACGTGACGATACAAAGCGAGCAACAGCATGCATCAATCGTCCAACGCTGTCAGTCGCATTGCAAACAGTGACCTGAAGGCGTCAAACGAAGAGCAACGAGGTGTTGTTCGGTTTCTGACAGCGAAAGGAGTAGGGGGAACGGATATTCATTGCCGAATGTCACAAGTGTACGGCGAACTCTGCATGTCCCTTGCAAGGGTCAAGGCGTGTCACAAACGCTTCAGGGAAGGACGGGTGTCGTTAGCCGATGATGCCCAGTCTGGGGCACCCTCCTGCATTACCGATGACAACGTCCAGCTGGTTGATGCACTCATTACCCAGGACCGCCGAGTGACAGTGAACGCCGTAGCCGCCGTGGTCGGATTGAGTGTAGGAAGTGTGCACACCATCATGCAGGAACGACTGCACTTGCGGAAAGTGTGTGCCCAATGGGAGCCCCACATTCTTCAACCACACCAGGAAGCATGTCGAATGGCCTACTGTCTTGGTCTTGGTTGGACGATTGATGCATGCTGATGCTCGCTTTGTATCGTCACGTGACGTGCACGCGTGCCCTCTAGCGACGGGCTGTGACCTTCCACGCTCTGGTCGGAACCATACCTCGTTACACACGCCACGATTAGCCGATATCGTCACCGGTTTGCGCATTCCAGCCTCCGGCTCGTTACTTTGTGAACGCACCTTATATTTTGTGAGTATTGTGAATCTAAATTTCTTTTGTGCGTATTTTCAATCTTTTGTCAGTATTTTCATTATCCCTTAGTTTTTGTTATGGTTCCAGTCATTGTCATTTTCGCCATCACCCAGACCATTAGGGGTCGATAACCCAGATGTTAGGCCCCTTAAAACAACAATTATCATCATCATCACCATTATTTCATCAAATTTGTAAAAGGAAATATTTTTCAAATGTCTGATAGTTCTAAGGTTTTTTTTTAAATTGGTTCTTCTAGCTTGCGTAGAATACTGACAGAGTGGTGGACGTCAACTTGAATTATGTTGTAAGGACATTGAAACAAGTGTATGGCTGCCGTGATGTTGGAGGACAGTCCAGTATAAATGAGCACTTTGTAAAATAAGCTTGGGCAATTTCAATGTCACTACCGTACAAGGGCACCAGCATGGGGGGGGGGGGGGCGGGGGGGAGAAGGAGGGGCCATGCCTCACCTGTAATCCCGAGAATATTCCGATTGTTCATTGTCACACCAATTTATTTCATAAGTTATGTTACTGATAGTTAACTGATTTAGATGTAGGGATAATTTCACCGTTTTATTTAACCTAGTAATTTACTGACAGTAGAGGCTACGCTGGCTAAAGCTTAGCATTGGGTCATGGGGCCAAGCTCTCTGCTGACTCGGTAGACGCGTGGGTTCGAGCCCCACCGTCGGCAGTCCTTGAAATGGTATTCCGTGGTTTCCCATTTTCAACACCAGGCAAATGCTGGGACGGTACCTTCTGACAGGCCACGGCCGCTTTCTTCCACATCCTTGCCCAGTCATTCAACATCATTCATTTCATCTCTCATTAACTCCTCTCATGAGGTTGGCGTCGGGAAGGGCATCCGGCCGTAAAAACCATCACCACAAAGTCTTCCATCGCATCTCATCCCCGACCCAGTTGGAAAACGGGAATAATAAGGTGTAGACATATATTTAACTTAGTAATTTGGGATTATTTGAATATATCTCCAGTCTGTAGAAAATCGGCGAAGAGGATTAGCATTGCCATTTTGTACGACATCTGGCAGCGAAAGTTAGAACTACTTAAAATTGAACGGAACTTGTAGCTCACCCCATGGGTGTCCGCATTGAAGCGGCTACAGCCTCTGGCGAGCCGAACATGTCCTCGGACACTCCCAGCACTAAAGAGTCATACGCTATAAAAATAAATACCATTTTAATGAATTGCTTGTTTTTCATATTTGTCGATACAGGGTGATACAACTACTTTTTACCTGTTATTAAGAATTGAACATTATGATGATGATTCATAAAGAAAAGCGAACCTCTATGGACAAAAACTCCGAACTAAAAAAAAACTATTCCTACCATTCATGCCATAAGGATAATGTATCCAACGGTTTCAGAGCAGCCAAATAATGAATATCATGATGCAAGTGACAAATGAAACGAAAATTACAGGGTGTGGGGTACGACTCATCATCACCTAGTGGTGGCAGGTAGGTAATGAAAAGAAAAAGTGACAGTCAGTCTGAAATACTAGACTGTATCATTTTAAATGCTAGAAATTCTGAAAAATGCTAGAAAGGCTCACCAGAGCGCGTGGGGACGTGCTCCTTCCATCCAGTCTAAAAACACTTATAGTGGGCGATGTATTGAAGATAGAGATATGCTCTCCGGGAATTTTATGTAGAACTTCTCATGGTGACCAATTCTTACGCTCATAATATACTGATATTTTTAACGGTTTGCCCAGCGTAAGCTTAAGAAGCGCACGGACGCCAAGTTTGTTTTCGACTTTTTCACTGAAATCGTTACTGCTTGGCTTCCTTTGATCATACATAAATTATTTTTTACGGAATCTTTCCTCAAGATATCCTTTACAGAATGGTGAAAACCGCATCAAAATCCATCCAGTGGTTCTCGAGATTACCCGTGACATCCAAGAATCGGGGATTTTTGTCTTATACTAACGAAGTAGAGATTGTCAGGGAACACATGCACCAAGCGGTACTATGACGTCACACACCTCAGTGCATCAGGGTACATTTCGTCCCGTCACCGTAACGTAACGCCAGACCCCAGCGTAACGACGAAGTCGACAAGATCATTTAAAATGATAAAAAACATTTCTTGCCCCCCCCCCCCCCTCCCACTGGAAAAGAACATGCGGGTGCCCATGCTGTTGTAAGAATATATTTTCGTTGGAAGTTGTCATGTAATATAATAATATGGAGCTGAAACATTAAAGTTAATGAGGAAAGGTGACATAAACTAAATCATGCTCATGGATAGAAGATTGGAAAACAGAAACAGACTATATGAGACCACGGCCTAACAAGGAAATATACACCCATGTGGAGAACATTATTCACACCATGCGCAAACGACGAATGTCACTTCTTGGGCATTTAAATAGAATGAACAATGACAGGCTAACGAAACAAATTTTTAATAAAATTATAAAGCTTAAAGTTCAACCAGCGTGGTTTACACATACATTAAAGGATCTTAAGGAAGCCGACATTGACATTACAGGTACATATGATAGGAATTTAT
Source organism: Meconema thalassinum (assembly GCA_946902985.2). NCBI lineage: Eukaryota > Metazoa > Arthropoda > Insecta > Orthoptera > Tettigoniidae > Meconema > Meconema thalassinum. The sequence continues at coordinate 86,084,146 of OX336400.1, read as the reverse complement.
TTCGGGACAAAATTCAAAAAGTGATCTTCAGGGGGGAACAAGAAATACAACATAGCAGCCACGGAACATTGAACAGCTCCGAAAGCAGAGATCAGAGAGGATTATGTAAATGTGGGCAGAGAGAAAACAAGTAGTTCCGTGAAGAACTATACAGCCTATTTTCATATATCCTACTTATGTTAACTGCCACTATCAACATAGGCTACTATATTTCAGTTTGATTGCTGTAATAGATTCGTAGATATTGAGAACCGACTAAAAATTTCGGATGGTCACCATATTGGATTTTATATATGTAGGTCCTAGAGTTATGTACTGTTACATGCAGATTATTGTGTACGTGTAATATTCAAACTACAATCGCATAATTAGGACACAAGAAGTAACAAGGAGAATTTAAAATTTCGCACAGCTGCCATCTTGAGGTTATGGAAACAATTGAAATAAATTAGATGCCAGTGGATTACCATTCGTATGAGGATTTACTGTTCCAAGTTTCACTACACTCGGATGGTTAAATTGCGAGAAACGTCCATGTGAATTTTTATATTTCGCCTCCATGTTGGATTTGTGAACACCAAGTTATTTAAAGTCCTATAGGTGAACGTAAGTTCATAGCCCCTATGAACATTAAGAAATTCAGTTTGATTGCTATAATAGATTCGTAGATATTCAGAACCGACTAAATATTTTGGATGGTCGCCATGTTGAATTGTTAAATGTATAGGCCGTAGAGTCATGTACCATTAAAGGAAAATTATTGCGTAGGTTCAATATTCAAACTTTCAATTCGATCGCATGACTACATCACAAGAAATAAAAACTTAATTTTAAAATTCGCACATCCGCCATCTTGAGGTTATGTAATCAATTGAACTAAATTAGATACCAGTGCATTACAATGTGTATAAATATTTCCTGTACCAGATTTCAATGCGTTTGGAACATTAAATCGCGAGAAAGGTCGATTTAAAATTTTCAACTTCGCTTGGCTGCCATGCTCGTTTTGTAGTTAACCGGTTTCTGAAAGTCTTATAGATGGACTTCCGTAGTGCCCTTTTCTCCGTAAACGATTTCAGGGAGATACCGCTAATAGTTTCACAGATATGGAATGCCGGTGAAATATTTCGCACATCCGCCATCTTGTGGTTATGTAAACAATTGAACGAAGTTAGATGTCGGTGCATTACAATGTATATAAACATATACTGTACCAAGTTTCATTGCGTTTGGTTGGTTAAATCGCGAGAAACGTATATTTAAAAGTCGCAATTTCGCTTGGCCGCCATGTTCGTTTTGTAGTTACCATATTTTCAAAGGTCGCATAAGTGAACTTATAGTTGTTCCCTTTATCACAATACAAAATGTCAGGGTAATATCGGTAATAGTTTCGGAGATATTGAATGCTGGTGAAATATTTCGCCCAGCTGCCATGTTGGATTGGTGAGTCGTAACAAAATTTGAAGGGCACGGTCGGGGTCGCAGGGAATAGTGCTATGAACTTACCGAGTTTCATTGAAATCGCTCCAGCCGTTTAGATTTTATTAGGGCAGGACACACACACGAATCACACTCACACGCACTCACACACGGACAAAAGGTGATCTCATAAGCCTATTTTTTTCAAAATTGAAAATAGGCTAAAAAGAGACATGTGGCAAAATTTGAAGTATTGATTTTACGTGCTATTCGATTAAATAAATAATAATATTGTGTTTATGTCAAATTTTAATCAATATTCGCAGAATAATCCCAATTTCCGGAGTGTAGGCTATACACAGCAAAATAATCAACAACTGTATACGGTACTTACAATATCGTTGCCGGCTGGCCAATTCTCCAAACCATCACATTAAACCGTCAATATGCTCACATAGCTTTTGTATGACTACTCGTATATCATGTGCTCGCCAGCTGCTCCAATTACCAACTGCACTAAGCAAAGAAAGCCTGAATCATTTCACCTGCTTGTTGATAAGAAGTTCAAATAAAGGTTACCTTATCAGCATATTATATTGTCGTCATCGAATAAACATCCTTCGTTTAATTACCAGAACACCAGGGGTGTATATACAATTTTCTTTCGGGGTGGGATGACAATCCTGGAAAATTGTGAGTGTTCTCATAGGATAGTCACCGCAAAATACCCAGAAATATCAAACAATATCTTACAATTATTTTATGCAAGTGTTAATTGTAAAATTCTAAGTTTATATAGCCTACAATTACAGGCAATACAAAAAAAATGGAAAATACAACACAACACACATATAAAATGTTATACTTAAAAAAATTCCTTTTATGGCCTGTGGAATATGAACGGCATATTTCTAAATATTTGACAATTTATTAAGCTGAATGGTAAATAGTTATTTTTTCCACAAATTGATAATTTATTTCTCAAAAGTAGCGCACTGTGGAATTCTCAGTTTTGCCTCACAATGCTGAGTGTACCCCGTTCCAACCCTCAGACCAGAACTAAAATTTATTGGCAGAGCCAGGAATCGAATTCGGACCTCCAGGGCGGTAGCCAAGAATGCTAGCCGCTACAACACGAAATAGTCTAATTTTTATCCTAATATTGTTTATAACTTAGCCACGGTGGGTGAGTGGTTATCGTGTCGGACTACCAACCCCAAGCTTGCAAGTTCGCTCCTGGACGTGGTAAGTGAGTTTTGAAAAAGTCACGACACACATATCATACGATGTTGGAATGTTAAAGTACCCATTTGAATTCAGTTGGCCGTGTTCATAGTGGCAAAATTAATCTCGGGATTTTCTGCCAACACTAAGTTCCTCATTTCTCTACTAGAAAGCGCTATAGTGTCAAGGAGCTTAGATATCTTGACTTTCATAGTGCTTCAAGGAACAACAAGCTGCCCTCTGGGAGGCAAATAACAAAGCTTGCACCCGGCACCCGAGGTCATACGATATTATTTATTTTTATTAGCCGATAATTTAGGAATAGGGTAGACCAAATTTACAATTATTTTATGCTTTTACCAAAACAACACATTCTTAATTTTTATTGGTTTATTTTGGGGGGTGGGGGTGGGGGGAGGTGGAGCCCCCCCCCCTTATATTAGCCCCTGCAGTACACCCTCTTGTTCCTAGCGTTTCTCACAACTAGTGGGACAAGGTTGGCGACCACAGGGTCTCACCTGAGTCCGGCATTGTTTCCACTTTCTTGTGCCGAGATCCTCTCTATCAACATTCCTGGGAACGACTCTGCCCAACAAACTGAGAGCCATCAAGGAGGGATGGAAATCTTCTTTCCGATCTAGCCGGAAGGAAGCTGTGGTACTCTGTCGACTCCGGCTCGGTCATGGGATTGCTACGCACTCCCACTTATTAAAGAGAGAATCCCCCCTGTGTGTACTTGCGGCGCCCACCTTAACCGAGGCACACACGAGTGTGTGGAGCTGGCCGATCTGCGAAGAACTCTCAAACTGGCTAACACTGTCTCCCTTGATCACTCTGATGACGGGCCGTCAGGAGACCGTGTCTTGAAGGAGAGTGGATATTTTTGCAAGTTTTAATGTAGTTGATGTTCGACCCTCACTATTATGTGTCAGAAAACTGTATCATAATGATGGTCATTATAACACTGTTTTTCATTACGATACAGTTTCTCCAGCCAATCAGAGCTCGTTCATTGACCAATTAGGTAACGTTACCTTCGCGCATGCGCTCAAAATCCAACATGTCGGACATAATCACAACATCGAACTATAATAAATTACCGACATGGAATACGCACCGTCCATATGTTCGCGTAAATAAACTGGCGAATATGAGACAAGAAATAGCACTGTGCCTTAATATCACCAACACTAATTTCTAGACAGCGCATTGCCTTCAAACGACTCCGGTAACAATACTACTGAGGGATGGCAGATGTAAACATATGGCCTGCATAATATGGCATTGCAAGCACACAGAGCGCATGCGTCGGTCGTTCAGAGATCTTGAAAGACAAAGCTATCATACCCAGCGCTCGCTCTCCGATCACAAAATTCAAGTGGCTGACTCTCAACAGATATTTATGAATATTTATGTTAAAACATATAATAAAGTTATAATTATCGTCGAACATAAACAGTCGTATGCAACTCGCCTATAATGGTAATTAAGACACTCGTATGGAATTTATAAAACTCGCATACGCTCGTTTTATAAAAATACTCGTGGCTTAATTATAGCCATTATAGGCTCGTTGCATAATGTACTATTATGTTAGACCATGGCGAAATGTAGGCCTAAATATTATAATCCAGAAAATTGTACTATAATGAGGCTCATTATTGTACAAGTTTTCATTATGATACAGTTTCTCCCACCAATCAGAGCTCAAGAAACAGTTGTGTGACCAATTAGGTAAGGATATCATCGCATCTGCGCTGACTTCCACGGCTTCCTATTTTAAATTTCACTGCGTGGCTTCTAGTGTCATAGTGAGGTATTCGAGGAGGCCATGGTCGAATACAAGGTATTCTCTGCGTCCCATGCGCTCTTTTCAGTACATAAAACTGGCGAAATCTCGACAGATATTTATGAATATCTAAGTTCGAACATAAAATAGTTATATTTATCGTCGAACATAAATAGTCGTATGCAACTCGCCTATAATGGTAATTAAGACACTCGTATGGAAATACTCGTGTCTTAATTATTGCCATTTTAGGCTCGTTGCATAATATATTATTAAGATTTTTACTTTAGGGGTGAAGTAAGGTTTTTTGGTGGTACAGGTATTTTGGTGATAGTTTACATTACGTTCTGCAGTCAACTTACCTATTACGGAAGTAGTTCTAAATTTTGTCCAGAGATGGTGCGTAGGTTTCCTTTCCTTCTGGCGAAGTCGGGGTTGCTGCTAGGATGACCTTCACAGCGAGGATGATATTAATGTGAGAAGTGACAGAGTGACGACTTACAATGGACGTGTTTACCATCAGCTCTGCTTAAATATTTATTTCTCAGCACTTACTTTAAATACGTGAGTATTTCTAAATGTTAACCTGTTCCTGAAGTTGTGCTCTATTTTATTTTCTTTAGTTCTTTTAACAATACCCACGCTGGAAATATATATTGCTCTACAAACACGAGGCATATTTTAAGGCATCCGACATTTTGAAAATGTGCACATGGGATAGGTCAGATTAAATATTTATTTACGGTGATTTGGTTGAAAGGTATGACCTGTTCTATACTGTTTTCATATAATAGGGTGTCTAAACTATCAAGCCGAGTGACGAATACATTAATTGAGACTATCACCAAATTACCTGCCCCTTAAAATTCAGATATCACCAAATTACCTGTGACACCTTTTTTTTTGTCATTTGCAGGATTATTACTATGCCAGGACAGAAGCGTACAGCGGGAGCAGGGAAGGACAGTACTAAAACGTACAGAAAATACAGTCATGGTGACATTGTTAATGCTTCTAATTTAGTAACAGATCAAAATATTTCAATTTACGAAGCTGCCAGGCGTACAGGTGTTCCTTGGTCTTCTCTCAAACGTTTCATCGCCAATAATTCACAGGAATCACCTTCTCTTCCCAAACTTGGACGACCGTTTGCACTACCAGCTATCTTGAACAACAATTGTTCAAGTACATTATTGATATGCAAGAGTTGGGATTTGGACTTACAGTTCAACAAGTAAGAAAGTGTGCATACCAACTTGCCGAACATTCTGGACGACAAAACTTTTTCAGTTCTGAAACACCAAGTGCTAGCAAGTGGTGGTGGTCTAGTTTTAAAGAAAGTTATGGTCTTTCTCTGCGGATTCCAGAAAATCTGTCAGCTTACCGGGCATCAATGGCTAACCAGCACATGATTAGTGATTTTTACTCCAAATTGGAGGAACTATTAACGAAGCTAAAGCTTACACACAAGCCTTCACAAATATGGAATTGTGATGAATCTGGTCTGACATACGTTGTCAAGCCAAACAAGGTAGTCACCGCTATTGGGAAGAAATTTGTTTATAGAAGGGCATATGCGGAGCGTGGCGAAACACATACCATCCTGGGATGTGTGTCGGCTGACGGATGGTGGATACCTCCTTTAATCATATTTAAGGGCGTGAGGTGGTCGGATCAACTGGCACAGAACTGTCTTCCTGATGCCATGGTCAGACTGTCACCTAATGGTTGGATCAATTCAGAATTGTTTCTGGAATGGTTTAGAGTTTTCATTAAGAGCATCCCCCAACAGCGGCCTGTCGTCCTACTGATGGACTCACATGCTTCTCATTTGAGCCCAGAAGTGATTCAGTTAGCAAGAGACAATGATATATTCTTATTTACATTTCCTGCTCACACAAGCCATCTTCTTCAACCCTTGGATGTTGGTGTTTACCGTCCTTTGAAGGCAGCATGGGCAAAAGAAATGCAAAACTATATGGTGAAAAACCCTACAACTAAACCCAACAGGTTCAATTTTCACACGATCTTCAACCCTGCATTTCTACACAGCTTTTCAACTTCCAACATCAGTAATGCTTTCCGAAAGGCTGGTATTGTTCCATTCAATCCAAATGCAATTTCACATGAAGCCATTTCTCCATCTCAACTAACAGATCGCGCTCTCGTAGCCGATAATGGGTCACTACCCAGCAGCAGCGTTGATTCTGAACAGCTGGATTCCGGCCTACTGAAACTTCCGACAGCTACCATCCAACACAGGACGAAACTAAAAGATAACTCAGCTAAATGTTTAACACTAATCGATGTCGCAACAAGGAAACCAGGTCGACCGAAGAAGGATAATTGGATTACGCACATGCCTGTGGACGATTCAATTGCTGGACCTTCTGGTGCTCAAGCTTCAAGAAAGAAAAAGAAATGCGACGATGACTGGACATGAGCTGTATGTAGAGGAAGATATTCCAATGATGTGGCGAAGAAAATGGGAGCCAATTGGATACATTGCTCCTTCTGCCTACACACGTTCCATTTCAAATGCCAAGAGCAGGCAATTGAAGACGACGTTACAACTTACATGTGCGATGATTGCTATCAAAAGTCACCAGATGACTCAAACACAGACAATTGAACTGCCATCCTTATCAAACCATAAGCCTACTCTTAGTTTCTGGTAGGATTTCTATCAAAGAAATGTATAGAAATAGTGTTTAAGTGTGAATTAATGTATTATGTAGAAGTAGAATGTGCTTAACTGATTATTTTGGACATTTTTCTCTCTTGTCACCAAATTACTCACCCGGTGTCACCAAATTAAATACCTTGTCACCAAATTAGCTTACCATGTTATATACTTTTGAAATATATGCTACGTGCTAACCAAGATGATTATTTCAGTCAATGATATTCTGTCTGATACTGTATGTCCTGTACATGATGCTCCAATATTAATTATATTTTTTAACACTAACGTTTGAAAATAGTCAATGGTTGATTCGAAATTATCACCAAATTACCTTACTTTACCCTATAGTCTGTTTTATGTTTTTTTTTCTTCTTTCTTTTCACCCTCTTTGGGGGTACGTTGAATCAATCATTTCTTTGTGTGTTATTATTTCCTCTTCACTCTGTCTGATCTTCTTTTCCTCTCTTCATTCGAGATGATGGGTTTCAATTTTAGTGTAGATTTGTCTTGGAACCTTATATTTCCATATTTAGTATAGTAATTAGTTTAACTTTTTGATTGAGTAGTGTACTTTCTGTAATTTTTTATTCTAATAGTTGTTTTTTCAGTTTTTTTAAACCATGTGGGTTTTGTTTTGCGTTTTCGGAAAAATCAAAGATTTGTTTGGTTAATTCTGAGAAGACAGTAAATATTTATCGCCCTTTTTCGCATAGTATCTGAGAGATTCTCGATTTTCATGTAGAGAGTCTCATCCTTAGCGGCTTCAGAGGCGTAGTTGGTAGCATGCTGAGCTTCTATGCCCAAAATCGCGGGTTCAAACCCGGCCGAAGCCACCGGAAATTTTTAAAGATCGCTAAAACTCCCTCAGTATGCCTTCCTTTGGAGGGGAAATAAAGCCGGCCGTCTCATGTCATAGATTTATGGCATGAAAAAAAAAAAACCTTCCACTAACTACACTTGTGGAAGCTAAAATTTGTAGGTTAGTTTGATAACGCTATATTAGATCCAACGTTCGTCGGCAGATGCTGACTGCGATGGCATTTAGTAGCCACGTCCGCAGCTAGGTGTCGTGGACGGTAGCATTTGGTAGCAAAAGTTGGAACTACTTGAAAAAATAATCATCTGTAGTCCTTCTTACTGAATCACAGATAACACCCACTAATACAGTCATCACAATTAACACCGGTTATCAGACAGATTCTACACACACCCAAAGTACACGGGGCTACATGACCACCTTGTTGCAGCCCCAAAACTAAGGAACCAACCATCCAGAGTCTCATTCTTGATGTATATTATCTTAGTCTATTATCCTGAAATTTTGGTCCTATGATTTTTCTAAAAATGTCCTTTCCTTTAATACGAGTTTCGCCATCTGGCCTTTGAAATTCATGTTTAGGACTTCTGCTGCGAACAGTGATTCTGGTTTTCTCTGTCTTATAGTGTTTAATTTTGGACCCTCGTGAGAGGGATTTCTTGTTGAATGTATCTTTTGTTTGTTGGAAGGACATTTTATTTTATTTTTTCATGGATTCTATTGCTTTTTATTCCGCAGATGATGAGTGATGCGTTGGGTTTGTTTAGTAGAGTTCATCAAGTGGTACATAGAACAGGTCATGCCGCAGGGACGATAGATACATCCTTCGTCCTGTGCATGGAATCTGGTGGTTAAGCATATTTTCCCGTGGAAGCGGTGGGCACCGATATGTGTGTAGAGGTGACGTAGTTTATCACTTTTTCATCAACTTCGAAACACAAGATGTTGTAGGAATACTGTTGTTGTTTGAGTCTTCAGTCTTTTGACTGGTTTGATGCAGCACTCCATACCTCCCTGTCCTGAGCTAATCGTTTCATCTCTACATATCTACCACACCCTACATCCGAGACAATCTATTTAACATATTCTAACCTTGGTCTACCCCTACAGTTCTTGTCCTCGACCCTTCCTTAAATTTCTTGCCTTCCTAACTGTCTAGGCCCTGGGTTTGACGCCACTCCTCCAATTATCAGATTGTGATTGAGTGTGACTCGGAAAAGTATAAAAGTAATGTATAATAATAATAATAATAATAATAATAATAATAATAATAATAATAATAATAATAATAATATCGAATGGCCTCGGGTGACGGGTGCAAGCTTTGTTTTTAGACGCCCACAGGGCAGCTTGCATGTCGAATTTAGTCGTTCCTTGGAACGCTATGAAAGTCAAGGAGGTTAGATATCTAAGCTCCTTGACATTATAGCGCTTTCTAGTAGAGAAAGGAGGAACTTTGTGTTGGCGGAAAATCCCGAGATTAATTTTGCCATTATGAACACGGCCTACTGAATTCAAATGGGCTCTTTAACATGCCAACAACGTATGACATGCATGCCGTGATTTTTGTCACCTTACAAAAATCACTTACCACGGCCAGGAGCGAACCTGCAAGCTTGGGGGGGGGGGGGTTAGAAGTCCGACACGATAACCACTCACCGATCGTGGCAAGTTATTTTGTATTTAGAAGTAACGAGAAAGTAGGTAAAAACCTAAGAATCCGGTCTCTACTCATAATGTAGGCCATTCGGTTTTCTGTAAATTTTGAGTTCTGTAGGATCCGTTTCAAGTTCCTGGCCTTTATGTTCTCTATTCTTTTAATGTTTGCTGCAGTTAGTTTATGCCATAGTATCTCTAAATAAACAAACGTCTTTTCAAAACGAATTTATTGTCGGAATGAGACAGATATCAAATATTTAAGATCATTTTCTGTGACATGGTGACCTCTGATATATAACGTTGTTTTATTTAATGGGGGAGGTATGGGAGGCTGTGAACAGAATCAGTGTCCCTCTTTGTGATGAACCCTCGTACAGTGTACTCACAGCGCTGCTCGCGATGATACTGCCACAAGCCCCTGTTGGCTGTTGGATCCTGGGATAGACACCGTGGCGGATGACGACCCTGAAATATCAACATTGAATAAATTAAACTTGATACATAAATCCAACAATTGCATTTTTCTCAACTTATATTATCTCCTGCACTCTACAGGGTCTTTCATATAAAGTAAGAATGGTGAGCGGCGGCTTTGTTATCCACAGCTGCAGTGGCCATGGCCGAGCTTGTGGCGTGCCACGGCCCCCTGCTGTAGTAATGAAAGCGCGCGCATAGTATATTCTGTACTCGACCTTGCAATAGACGTGCAGGTGCTCAGTCGCCAGTCTGAACCTCAGATGGTAACATGAGACAATTATCCTTACAACATCGTATTTTTGTTTGTAAAACTTATTTTATAACCTCAGATGGTAACATGAGACAGTTATCATTACAACATTGTATTTTTGTTTATAAAACTTATTTTAATTACGAATCGGCTCGGCGGGTACGTGATGCATTTGTTCAGCAGGGAGCCGTGGCGCGCCACAAGCTCGGCCAAGGCCAGAGCAGCAGCCAATAACAAAACTGCCGCTTGCCGTTCTTACTTTATATGAAAGACCGTGTATAATATATACATATATTTTACCTTTGAAAACATTTTAAATGACTCTAAGAGCACTCAGGGTCCAGTTAAGCAAAAACGTAAAGTTAAGCTATTCTGAAAATTGTGAAAAAAGTTGAAAAGCTAGAAGACCTAGAAGAGTTTCAAAATGCGTGTTTAGAAAAGCTGTATCATATTTTAAAAATTACTTCCGGCTTAAATTATATTTTGAACCAAAAAACGTGCTTAGGCCGGCATACACTATCAAAGAAATTTGTCAAAGAAATGTTATAAAATACACACATCAAAAAAAGTTTTGCATCACCTCGGTTCCAAGAGTTCCGGAACCGTTAAATACAAAGGGAATAGAGATCAACACAAACAACATTTCAGCTCGTTTTATTGCTCATGAGACCCACACATTGCATGTTGTACCATCATACAGCTAGACTTTCAGCATTTGTGGTCCAGATTGCAGTACACACCACTACCTCTAATACCCAGTAGCACGTCCTCTTGCATTGATGCATGCCTGTATTCGCCGTGGCATACTATCCACAAGTTCATCAAGACACTGTTGGTCCAAATTGTCCCACTCCTCAACGACAATTCGGCGTAAATCTCTCAGAGTGGTTGGTGGGTCAAGACGTCCATAAACAGCCCTTTTCAACATATCCCAGGCATGTTCGATAGGGTTCATGTCTGGCGAACATGCTGGCCACTGTAGTCGAGCGATGTCGTTATCTTGAAGGAACGCATTCACAAGATGTGCACGATGAGGTCGAGAATTGTCGTCCATGAAGACAAATGCCTCTCCAATATTCTGCCGATATGGTTGCACTATGGGTCGGAGGATGTCATTCAGGTATCGTAAAGCCGTTTCGGAGCCTTCCATGACCACCAGTGGCGTACGTCGGCCCCACATAATGCCACCCCAAAACATCAGGGAACCACCACCTTGCTGCACTCGCTGGACAGTGTGTCTAAGACGTTCAGCCTGACCAGGGTGCCTCCAAACACGTCTCCGACGATTGTCTGGTTGAAGGCATATGCGCACTCATCGGTGAAGAGAACGTGATGCCAATTCCGTGGGGTCCATTCAGCATGTTGTTGGGCCCATCTGTACCGCGCTGCATGGTGTCGGGGTTGCAAAGCTGGACCTCGCCATGGACGTCGGGAGTGAAGTTGCGCATCATGCAGCCTATTGCGCACAGTTTGAGTTGAAACACGACGTCCTGTGGCTGAACGAAACGCATTATTCAACATGGTGGCATTGCTGTCAGGGTTCCTCCGAGCGGCAATCCGTAAGTAGCGGTCATCCACTACAGTAGTAGCCCTTGGGCGGCCTGAGCGAGGCCTGTCATCGACAGTTCCTGTATCTCTGTACCTCCTCCATGTCCGAACAACATCGCTTTGGTTCACTCTGAGACGCCTGGAAACTTCCCTTGTTGAGAGCCCTTCTTGACACAAAGTAACAATGCGGACGCGATCGTACTGCGGTATTGACCTTCTAGGCATGGTAGAACTACAGACAACATGAGCAGCGTACCTTCGTCCTGGTGGAATGACTGGAACTGATCGGCTGTCGTACCCCCTCCGTCTAATAGGCCCTGCTCATGCATGGTTGTTTACATCTTTGAGCAGTTTTAGTGACATCTATGAACAGTCAAAGGGACTGTATCTTGGATACAATATACACAGTCAACGTCTATATGCCGGAGATCTGGGAACCGAGGTGATGCAAAACTTTTTTTGATGTGTGTATTTTATAAAACTGAACTTTTATAAAAGTTATACAAAGCAATAATCACACCATTACACTACATCAAATATTTTATCATAGTTCACCAAAATGGATGATGGACAATCCTTTGTTCACTTTACTGTATTACGGTATTGAAATTCTGTGGTGGCAATACCGGTAGGCTATATAAAAGAAACGGAAAGATTTAGTGAGTGTCTATGGGTTAAACCATGGGTCGCCCACGTGAAAGTGTATTACGAGTAAAATCTTGGTGAATGAGCTGCAGTTCGAGCACTTGAAAATTTACATTAATATTTAATTATTAATAATTATGATGAAATGAATGATGGTGACGTTCGAAAAAAACACTGCCCGAGCAAAGAAAATTGAAACATACGGAGTAAAAAATTACGCCTAAGGTTTGATTCGGTCCCAGGTCCCCTCTAATCAGTGGCGAGCGCTCTACTCATTCCGCTAACTAGAGGTTGGTTAGATGCATCACGTACCGGTAAGGATAAAATGCTTATTTACGCTCGTTTGTAATATCATAAGTGTAATTGAAAAATTATAATACAAATATTACAACATAGAGTGCACTACAGTTCACGACTTATTTCAGCCAATTTAACTATTTAATTCCTCTTTATATCCTGAAAGCGCGTCCTTTGTGTGCAGCGCATATAGCCTCGGCTATTTTTACCCACAGTTCCTATCTGTTAATCATGTTTTACATCGTATACCATTCATTATGCAACATATTATGTAACATTTCATGCATTTCACTCTCTGATATGAGCATATTATTTGTTGTGGTAACATTCCAGCTGTTATGATCCGCCATTTTGGTTTGAATCTTTTATCAAAGATACCATGATGCGCATACATTTTATAAAAGAAATTTTATAAAACCACCTTTTATAAAAGATTTCCCCATTACACTGTCATATCTTTTATGAAAGATATTTTATCAAAAATCTTTGACAAATTTCTTTGATAGTGTAATACCGGCCTTACTCCAAATTAATCTAGAATGTCAGGTACTATACGTCTGCAAAGTTTAGAGCTGATGACTTGCATACTTTCTGATATATTGATATTAGGATTGAACAATTAGAGAGAGCATTTACTAACAGTTGACAGTCCTGCTGGTTCTTACGAATACGTACAGTAATAACTGTTATGGTACACAAGGCACATACGAAATTTGGTCGAAATCTATTTGTTAGTATAGAAGTTATATGCATTTAAAGACTGGACCTATCAACAGGCATAGAATCGTGTTGGCAGCACTGATGTATATAAGTTACGCCAAACTAAGGTAGTATTTTAGATACTATACGTGTGCAAAGTTTAGAGGCATATAATTGCATACTTTCTGATATATTGATATTAATGTTAAAATTTATAGAGACCATTTATCAACAGTAGGCAGCCCTGGCGGCTCATTAGAATACGTACAGTCATATCTGTTATAGTACACATAGTACATACGGAATTTCGTTGAAATTCAATTGACAGTATAAAAGTTACATGCATTTATATTATGGACCTATTGGCAGAATTAGAATCATGTTGGCAACACTGGCATGTTTGAACTTCTGAAAATTAATCTGGAATGTTATCGTCTATTTGTGTGCCAATTTTGGAAGAGTTCGCATCCATAACTACTGAGATATCCAACACAGAGCTAAAATTTAAATTGTGTTTTTTCAGCAGTTGGTAGCACTGACGTCAATTTCAAATATGGCCGTGAGATATTCAGGTATAGATCTTTACTCTTACCAAATTTGGTTTCGATAGCTGCAGACGTTTAGGAATTGACAGGGGGGGGGGGGAACACACACACAGCGAGACAGACAGACAGAAGGACAGACAGATATTCCAGCTGTTATGATCCGCCATTTTGGTTTGAATCTTTTATCAAAGATAGCATATGCTCATACATTTTATAAAAGAAATTTTATAAAACCACCTTTTATTTTATAAAAGATTGCCCCATTACACTGTCATATCTTTTATAAAGGTTGCAGAGAGAAGCAGAACGTGCAGGACTGATGATCAACACCAACAAGACCAAAGAGATGAGGATAAATTCTGACATCACGACTAGTTTGACAGTCAACGGAAAGGAAATTGAGCGAGTTGAGTCCTTCCTCTACCTTGGAAGTATAGTCACAAATGATGGGGGAGTAGAGGAAGATGTTCGAAGCCGTATCAGGAAGGCAAATGGTGCCTTTGTCCAGCTCTACCCCATCTGGAGAAATAGAAACATTTCCAGGAAGACCAAGCTCCATCTTTTCAATAGCAACGTAAAGTCGATTCTTCTCTACGGCTGTGAAACGTGGAAAGTCACAAAATCGATCAACAACCAGCTACAGGTGTGTGAATGTGAGGTGGCCGGACATAATCTCTAATGAAGATCCTTGGACAATCACCAATCAACAACCGATTAGCATCCAGATCAAGGACAGGAAATGGCGCTGGATTGGTCACACACTAAGGAAGCCGGACGGAGCTATTGAGAGGGCGGCGCTAGACTGGAATCCTCAAGGCGCCAGGAAGCGAGGTCGACCTAAGAAGACCTGGAAAAGGACGATCGAAAATGAAATTGCAGAGGCGGACAAGAACTGGAGTCAAGTGAAGAGAATGGCCAGGAACCGTACTGCGTGGAGAAATTTCGCCAAGGCCCTATGCTCCGAAAGGAGCGGCAGGAATTAAACTAAAAAAAAAAAAAAAAAAAACTAAAAAAAATCTAACTAATTTTATCAAAGACCTTTGACAAATTTCTTTAATAGTGCAATACCGGCCTAAAGCACGCTTGTTTTTAAAATGGAACTTATTGAAACTAAAGTTTGATTGTTTTAATCTACTCTTTTTTATACTTTATCATCAATTTGTGGGAAGCAGATTTTTGAATTTCTCAAAACGGAGGTAGATATTTCGATTTTGGTTTGATCATGTATGGGTCGACAGTGATAGATTTAGACCACAAAGGATGTGGCCTAACTTTTAGAGTGAATGACTTGTCAGCCAAAACGGAAGTAAATACTTCGAGTTTGATTTGACCATGTATGGGTCAACACTAGCGATCGTAGTGTTAGATTCAGTGAAGTACATACGACAAAGAATATGGTCTAACGCTTGGTGTCCATGACTTGTGCTACCATGCCGCCAACACGTAAGAGGCGTTTGGTTATTACACAAAATATTCAAAAGTGGAATAATACAATTAAAAAGCAGAATGTAGTATTATTCAGCGACAAACCTGGAACGAGTCGGCAACAAGATTAAAACATTGTAATCATTGAATTATCAACAACAACATATGATATTACTTCAATGAAACGCAAGCCTCGCCAACTGAAGATGAAGACAGACGATACTTGTATGGATTCGTTATAACAATAGACTACATGGACACCACATCCTTTTATCGTATGTAGTTCACAGAATCAATCGCTACGAGCGCTAGTGTTGACCCATACATGGTCAAATCAAAATCGAAATATTAACTTCTTGGTTGGTTCCTTAGTTTAGGGGCTGCGGCAACGCGGTCATGTACTTTGGGTGTGTGTAGAATCTGTCTGATAACCGGTGTTAATTGTGATGACTGTATTAGTGTGTGCATCTGTTTTGTTTTTTTAATTTAAATACAGACTGCAACTTAGAATTTTTCAAATAGTTCCTACTTTTGCCGCCAAACGCCACCGTCAACGACTACCAGGCCTAGTTCAGAACTTAGCTACTAGACGCCACCGCAGTCGGCTCTTGGCAACGAACGTAGTAACCTAAGAGCGTTGTTTACATTCTTAACTTATCCAATTTAGCTTCACACAGGTGTAATTACTGGAAGGTTCTTTAACATGCCATAAATCTATGACATGGGACCGCCGGCTTTACTTCCCCTCCGAAGGAAGGCATACTGAGGGATTTTTAACGCTCTTAAAAAATCCGACGGCTTCGGCCGGGTTTGAACCCACTATCTTGGGCATAGAAGCTCAGCATGGTACCAACTACGCCACCGAAGCCGCCAATATTAACTTCTACCTTGACTGAAAAATCATGAACACCAACAATTAGACCACATCATTTGTCGTATGTAGTTCAGTGAATTGGTGTCAAGTTTGTTATTTATTTTCTATTTTTGTGATTCTTAATTCGCAAGTCTTTTCTTTTTCAACATTAAGTTCCTAGCCTGAACGACTTGAAATGTGATTTTTTTTACTAAGAATTACAAATGGTTTGGATCAGTTATTTAAAAACTTATAAAGAAATGACGTAAAGAAATAGCATTCATTAGACGTGCAAGGATAAGTTTTTTAATTTAGCATTCTATTACTACAATCAATAGTAAAACTGAATAAAAATAATGTTCCAAACTGCCACATGCATCCACCAGGAGAGCGACTACGCTCACTCAATATTTATTAAGGAACCACTACACTATCCACCTAAGGTTTATTTAGCAAACGACATAAATTAATTACATCCATAAGAAGCACTTGGTCAATTAATTACAGAAGGAAGTTTGTAGTTTTTCGTAACCGTTAATCTTGTGATCTTCAGCCACGGGATCTCCTTTTTTACGTGGAATCCGAACCACAGGACATGGCATTTCACTTCGAAAATCTCACATGTATTGCCGGGAATCGACCCCTTTCCCCCTAGATGAGAGGTGAATAGCTTGCTCACTGTGCCACCACTCTCCCCTACCAATTAATTAAATCCACATTTTATAGATCAATGTTTGTTTACGATCTTCCATTTGCATCCACCACGGGATCCATTGCACTACCTGACGTAATTTTATTAAGTGAACTACATACAATTCTACATGTCATGACCCCAAGTAATAATAAATTAAAATTTGATAAATTGATGCATAGATACATAAATACATTGTGTCTGAATATCTTAACGCGCGCCATCTGTTAACAGAAGTTGTAACTAACCGAGGCTGGAATTACTTATAAAAATTGTGTACCGGTATGTTATGCATTCTGGATATATTATTCTCATTACTATTGCTGGCCATTTAAGGAATCTGCCACAGCTTTAAAAAAATCTTCCATACATACTTGCAACCGGTCTACTAGATTGAATAAAATCCTGATGGACTGAAGAGTTACAGTACAACTGATCGATTCGTTGGATATAAGAGGCTCATGTGACTCAGTTGTTGCAGTAATTGTTTGGTACAAGCCCGACAGATAACGGCTAGTGAGACGATAACTTACTCGATATCTCGCGGTCGTGCATGGCGACTAGAAGACACCCACATAGTGGCGTCTCCAACGGACCGTCTGGGCGAAGGATACACGGCAGCCGTGGTGATCAGCCTGCAACAAGAGACAGAATCTATTAGGACGATTCAAAAATTTTGTACACAGAACCCTTTTGACTTGAAGGAGGATGGAGAAAAGATGTGTTTACAGCAGGCTTGCTCAAACCGGGTATATCGCCAAACGGGCGCCCACTCCGTACACGGGCGGCGAACGGGCAGAGCAGCTACGTTCAGTCTTGGCAGCGCAAGCCAAACGATTGCATCACTGCAGTGACAGCCGGTGCTACGAAAAAGGAGTCAACTGAGAAGATGATGATGATGATAGTTGTTGTTTTAAGGGGCCTAACATCTAGGTTATCGGCCTATAATGGTTTGAATGATAGGGAATGATGAGATGAGAATGAAGACTATTACTAATAGACTACTAACTGCAGACTTACATACTAGAAGAAGTAATGGTAAACAAATAAAGGCAAATAAAGGACATTCTAGTGCGTCAGGCCTCGGCAGCCGGCACAGTTCATATCCTCGCCGCTAGATAGGGGCTTCATTCATTCCATTCCTGACCCGGTCGGAGACTGGAAGCAGGCTGTGGATTTTCATTAAAAAAGAAGGCTCCGTGGCTTAGGCGGCAGCACGTCGGCCTCTCACCGCTGGGTCCGTGGTTCAAATCCCGGTCACTCCATGTGAGATCTGTGCTGGACAAAACGGAGGCAGACAGGTTTTTCTCCGGGTACTCCGGTTTTCCCTGTCAAAATTCCATTCCAGCAACACTCTCCACTATCATTTCATTTCATCTGTCATTCATTTAATCATTGCCCCGGAGGAGTGCGTCAGGCCTCGGCAGCCGGCACAGTTCATATCCTCGCCGCTAGATAGGGGCTTCATTCATTCCATTCCTGACCCGGTCGGAGACTGGAAGCAGGCTGTGGATTTTTTTTTTTCAAAGGACATTCTCTTATTAAAACGCAATAGTTTACGGTATTACCTTCTCCTAAACTTCGATGACTCAGTTGGTGTTTATAGAGCAATACAATGTGCAGGTTATTTACCAAACACAGCAATCAAGCATATTACCCAGTGTCGTCTTCAGGTGGAATACTGTTATGAGGAACGTAATAGTTTACGGTATTGCCTTCTTCTACACTTCAATGACTCAGTAGGTTCTTATTTGTTACTTTAATGTTTGAATAGGCGGTTTTAATAAGAGAATACTATCAGTCAACACGGTTATTAATTATTACCATTGCCATAATGGTCAATGTTTACGCATTTTAAATAAAGGACAGGAAGAAAAGAAATGAATCGATTATTTCAGTAACCAGTGAAGCGCCAATTCTGTCAATTGTGGGAAAATTAAAAAAACTGTCTCGCATCAGACTAAATGTTTCAGTAGTGGTTTTAATATTTTGGCTTGACAGTATTATATCTTTGAATATTTCTTATCTAAGGAAAAATATTTTGTGTTTATTAATTTTATTGTTAAAAGAATCCGAAAAAAAATCCACTTAACTGGTTTCTGCAATAAACGAGTGTTCCAAACATATGTTTATGGGATAATTCTCAAATTTTGAAAGTATTTCGTCATAAAACACATATTTGTGGGAAGGTTTAGACTACATTGCTGATTCAAATATAATTATTAATAGGATGAAATAAGCAATGCATGCTCATCATGACAGTAGGTAATCAATCGTCATAAACAAACTCCACAGCACATTCTGTTTCAGTAGTAGGCTATTGCAAAATGCTGTCATTAAAGTGTTCATATCCCATCAGGTAAGGTTTTAGGGCATTTAGGTCTCTTATATTATTGATATTGATGGTCACCTATAACCATCAATTACAAATAATAACGTTTGGCTCAGACCAACAGTGTACAGAAATATTCAGGCTACAAAATAATATTGTACAAGTTTTATCCACTTTTGAATCAAAGAATATTGTTACATGTAACTAACTAATAATTTGATGAGTATGCCTAATAAATCATATTAATCAACTTACATTTCCTGAAGAGTAGGCCATCTGGGTAGTAAGTCCGGAACAAGATCTCCTTTCAGTAGAGATTCTAGATTCAGAGCAGCAGCGCCAACCGGCAATGTGCGGCGCATCACAAAATGTACCAGCAGTTTCCCGCAGAACCAGCCAAGCGGTGTCATTTGACTGGTTTCTGAACTAAATACGAAAGTCAACGGAATGCCTGACCATTATAGGAGGACGTTTCTTGCCTGGTTTCAGCACTAAAATTTGCGTATACCCTCCTAGTAATATATTCTGCCATTAACTCATTTTTTCATTGTTTGGCACTTGACTGTTTTCTGAAATAATCGATTCAAATGCCCTCAATCCTCGATGAATGAGGATTGAGGGACTTGGAAGGAAGGAGAGCCATGAAAGGCAGATGGGAAAGGGGAAAGAGGAGAGGGCCCGCCCCAAGGTCAGCGGAAAAAGGGGACAAAACTGACCCAGCTCAGGAACCCTTCGGGGTCGCCAACTCCAAAACTCACCAGCCGTAAGCCCTTGAGGGTGTAGTACTATCCAGGATGCACCAGAAGCGGTGGGGCTCCTCAAGGGCCTTGAGCAGAAGGCAGGAGATATCATTAAAAGAAAATGAAGGCTGACCCCTCAAAGAATGAGGGATCAGAAAAGAAGAGACAAGGGCCTATTAAGGTGGGAAAATGAAAGACTCCCTAGGCCTTGGATACCCTAATATCGTCGGGGTCGGAAAAGAACAAGAGATGACCAAGGGAGGTCGATAGGAAAGATGAAAGAGAGGAGCGCGGTACAAGAAAGAGGAAGTAATGCCGAACTCAGCTGGAGTCCCGTGGTCGCCAACCCACGTCCTACTAGCCGTGGGCCCCTGGAGAAAGCTGAGAAGAGACAAAGTTCTAGTGCAAATAGCGTGCAACAAGAATCCAATCGGAGAACGTGCTAAATGTTTAGTATGTGGACATTCAGTGATAGCTAAACAAGATGTTCTGTAAAGAACATATAGCCTACTTTCACCTAAATTCATGGGTATTGTTATAACTCTTTGTCCTTTTCAAGGAGTATAATTGAATATTGGTTGTAGTAACTTGTTGAAATATAACGTGTTATACGGATATTAAACATAAGTAGGGGGGTAATGCCGATTCTAACGCACTCATTTTATTTGTACCCGACTGTACAAGTTAAAATAATTAATATCTCTCAAACGCATGGTCCGATTTTGACAAATGAGGTGTCGTTAGACTCGGGCTGAAGTCCTCTTTCCTATGGACCACTCATTTCAACCCCTAAATAAAACCTACCCCTACTAGGGGGTGAAATTGTAATTTTTAGTGAAAGTCTCTTTTCAAATACGACATGTATAAGGTGCGTTGCTAAAATGAACTTAAATGTTGTTGCTCATATCGCGCATGCGTTTTTCTGGCTGCCGCTATGGATGAACATTTTTGTTTTTGTTTTTTACACATGCGCACTTGGGATTTTTGTAAGAGGGCGAGCTCTTTGAAAAAAAATGATTGATAAGAAGAGGTTTTGGTGGTGAGGAGAGAGCCAGATAGTCGCCTACTTTCCTACGAAGTTTGTCGATATCTCTCAAACGCAAGGTCGGATTTGGACGTGTGACGTGTCAAATCGATTGTCTCGAAGCCCTATACATGTTATTAATAGGTTAAAGTTTTGAGAATGAGGGAAACAGGCTTTTTGGGGGTAAAACCGTGATTTTAGACTTTTTCCGATATCTCACGAATGCATGGTCGGATTTGGTCCTATGACGTGTCAAATGGCTTGTCTCGAAACCCTGTGTATTTTGGTAATAGGTTAAAGTTTTTGAGAATGATGGAAACAGAATATTTTGGGGTAAAAACGTGATTTTAGACTTTTTGCTATATCTCGCGAACACAGCATGCTAGAGGCATGAACGAGGGGTCCAAGGACTCGGGCTGACGTCCTCTTTGCTATGGACCGCTCGTTATATTTTTTAAAAAAATTGGAAACGCGATTTTGAGGTAAACACGTGTTTTTTGTGATTTTTGTCGATATCTCACAAACCAATAACGCTAGAGACGTGTACGAGGTGTCCTAGGACTCGGGCTAACGCCCCCTTTCAAATGTGGTAGATATTTTTTTTTTCAAAAAATAATTCACAAAGGGCCTAACGCCATACATGTTGAAAAAACGTTTTTTTTTCTTTACCGATACTTGTTTATAATGTTTATAAAGCGTGGTGGTTGAGAGAGACGATACGGCTGTGTGTGTGTGTGTGTGTGTGTGTGTGTCGCTGACCAAGGTGGCTGTGTTCAATAGATCAATCGCTATTTCGACGGGCCGGTTTATGACAGAGCGAGGGTGCGTTTTTTCACACATTTTACCTTTAACGTGTAAACGGTGATGAGAACTTGGTTCTATGTTGGTCGAAGCGAGTAGAGAAAACCAACTTGCAGAGGAGCAGGAGGTGAATGTCATTTGAGCTTATTGGAAGGCGCCGATCTGACTTGACAACAGGTGACGCTTGAAGGTGAAATAATCTGACCATCGTGGTGGCAGGGAAGTGCGAAATGCATGCATACACATGTGTGAAACCACATGAGGGCTAAACCAGTGACATCCTGTCTTGCTTCGTACGTGACAAAATGCAAGTTCAGGTGAAATTTGATCTACCACAGGTGTTCACTTTGGGTGTTAGCTGTCCACGTGCGCGATAACTGTTAACAAGTGACATGCTGTTTTGCTTTGTATGTGACAAAATGCAAGTTGGCATGAAATTTGATCTGCCACAGGTGTTCACGTTGGACGTTAGCTGTCCACGTGCCTGATAAGAGAATGTTCAAAGCGTGGGAATCGCTGAATCAGTAAAAAGTATGATGCAACTTGTCGGAATGATGTCACAACCAATAGATAGGCAAGAGCTGCAAACACCAGTGGTGGGAGGTGAAGGGAGGGAAAGGGGGAGGGGTAATGTATGAGAGAACACAGGTGGAAAGAGAAAGAAATATGTGGAGCTGAGGACTGTACACATAGAGCTATAGGTGGTGTACAACATGTGTGAATAAATAAATTAAAAATTGCACAGGTTCACACAACATAGACTGTATTATTGCCATGGCCAAGCACTCACATTAAGATCATTTACAAAATCATAAAATGAAAAATAAAAAATCTTGTTTTGGAAATATCGTTTTTCAACATACACAAAATAAATATATAAAAAATTTGTAAACAACAAAATGGAAAATCCATGGTCAAGCACTCACATTAATATTATTTACAAAATCATAAAATGAAAAATAGAAAATCTTGTTTTGGAAATATCGATTTTTTTTCAACATACACAAAATAAATATATAAAAAATTTGTAAACAGCAAAATGGAAAATCCATGTTTCCATATAGACAAAATTTTAAAAACCTTAAACGGACATTTAAGAAAATATATGCAAATGGGAAATTGACAAATGTGTAAATATGAAAATGGAAAAATCCATGTTTCCATATCATGAAATTGAAAAACATCAAACTGTCATTTAAAAAAATGCAAATGGAAAATTGACAAATTGCAATGTGTGAAATGTGAAATTGAACAAATGGCTATCATTATTTAAAAAAAGAAAAGAACATAGTGCTCTATGGTTGAGGTGTGAATCAAACCCTCTCTACTTATTTGGACCACCCGAGACTGAGTAGACTAGTTTTAGTTATCATACCACTTTTAAAAGTTTGTGTTAAATCTAGGAATTGAACCCAAGAGCTTGTAGGGGAGATCCAAGGTTATAATATGTTAAACAGATAGCCTTGAATGTAGAGTGTGGTAGCTATATAGAGATGAGACGTTTCGCTCGGGGCAGGGAGGCATAGAGATCTGCATCAAACCAGTCAAAAGACTGACGACTCAAACAACAACATGTAGAGCTCACCAAAATAATGTTGTGTAACGGTAAATGTTAGTCAACGAACAGTAATGCATTACTAAAACCCATGACACGATACCTAAGAGCTTTCCTAAAATTATTTTAAAATGCCTTTAACCCTATATTAAACACCCAGTTCACAAGACTCATAACTGCAATGTTATGGCCAAACAAAACAAAATCTATATTTCAAAACAAACAAGTGGTTTAGTCAATGTATACTGGAAAAAGTTTTATAAACACTCAAGTCCACAAAAATAATTAAATTAGTAACAGTCAGGTTGACCGAGTGGTTATGGTGTTTGACTTAAGTTCAAATTTTCTGTACAAGAAAGCAAGGGTTCGAATCCCTTACCTGATATAACTATTGCCTCAACATGGCTTGACCACACTGTATTATTGTGTACTCGGTACACAAACCATAAATAGAGTGTATTGTTTAAGGTCACTCTCTTTGCGAACATAGTCAGAGAATGTTGATGGTTAACAATTGCATTAATAGTGGGACATAGGGATAGCAATTAAGAAAAACAGACAATACCCATACACTATTTTTATTTATTTAATGTAAGTACTTGTACAATAGTTATATACAAACTACAACTCTCTTTTGTCTATTACTATCTAGTCCTTTTCGATCCACTTGCATATCAAGGGCAGATGACTTTGTAGTTCAGCCCCTTCAAACAACAACACTACTTTTTGCATAGTCTGTGAGGTTGATGACTCTTGAGACGTGGAAGATGGATACAACATAACATTTACGACAGGGGTTAAACGTTGCTCAACAAACAATGCACTATTTTGAGTAGCAACATCTTTCTTTTGTACTAACTTGTTAGCATTCTGATGATTTTTTGTCAACACCATTAGTGTTTTGTCTGGAGCACTACATTGATGATCACTCACACTTAAATCCACACCATTTCTACTTTTCATATTGCCTCGACATCTTGTTGACCTCTGTTTTGAGCATCGCCAAAATATTATTCCTTTTACATTTTGTCGTCTATAGTTATAAGAGTAGCCTTTATAGAGTGCACGTTGTTTACCTCGGTTAGTTGTAGTAAGTTCCATAGTAGTAACTAACCTGTTAGTATGATTTGCACACTACAAAGGTTATCTCTGTTCTGGTAATAGAATTATTTAGCGTTGGCTTTTATATTTAATATGTACAGTTTAAAGTGATAGAAAAATGGTAGAAACGTGGTAGCAAAATGGTAGACAATTGGTAACATAGTGGTAGAAAAGTGGTAGCAAAGTGGTATAAAAGTGGTAGAAAAGTGGCAGAAAAGTAGTAGAAAAGTGGTGGCAAAGTGGTAGAAAAGTGGTAGCAAACTAGAAAAGTGGTAGCAAAGTGGTAGAAAAGTGGTAGAAAACTGGCAGAAAAGTAGTAGAAAAGTGGTAGCAAAGTGGTAGAAAAGTGGTAGCAAAGTGGTAGCAAAGTGGTAGAAAATATTACATGTATTGTTAAGAAATAGTTTAAGTGGTTACATGGATTCATTACACTATAATTTTAGCATCACGAAGCTCATTTTCTATATCCAAAAGTTCTTCCTCATATTTAGTATGACCAGCCTGTTTACAGGTATGCAAGTACTGAAGCCGCTGGATTAGCTTACTTGGATTGTTCCAGTAAACAAATTTAACAAATGATTTTTTTGGGTGTAAACCATTATCATCATCATCATCATCATTATCATCATAATCATCATCATCATCATCATGGTTATCATCATCAATATAATTATCATCAATATAATCATCATCACTATTACTATCTAATCCTTTTTGTTCATCTTGCAATGCAAAAACCTTTGGCATAGTTTGTGTTGTCTTTGATAGTGTTAGAGGTTTCTTAGACGTTAACGACTGTCCTAACATGTCTTTTTCAGGAGATAATAAATGCTCTTTAACAAACAAAGCACTATCTTGAGCCACACTATTTTTTTCTTGGTCTTGCTTTTTTACCTTGGTTAGAGTATTTTGTCCATTTAAATGAGTATTATTTTGAGATTTACAATGATGATCGATTGAAATAAGTATGTTGGAGCCTTTTGTCTTAATCATTCCTCGACACTTTTTAGATCGTTGTTTCGAACAGCACCAAATAACAGTTCCATTTTTATTGGTTCGTTTCACAATATATGAATATCCTTTATAGTATGCGTAAGGCTTACCATACATAGTCACTGATACTTCCATGTCAACTGTCAAGCATAGACTAAGCTCTAGTAAAGTCAACTTGGTAATAAGAATACTAGTTTAATGTGAGAGCAAATATGGATCCAAAGAGTTCAGGTAAAAGTGGAAGCAAATAAGCAAATATTAGAACCAAGAGTGGGGTTAAAAGTGGTCGCAAAGTGGTAGACCCATTACACAATAATTTCAGCATGACGAAGCTCTTGTTCAATTTCTTTGATTTCCCAATCGTGACCGATATGCCCAGCTTGTCGTAAAGCATGCAATTGTCGAAGCCGTTGAATTAGCTTACTGGGTTTGTTCCAGTATACAAATTTAACAAATGGATTTTTAGGTGTAAACAAAGCACTACCATTATCATGATCATTATCATCATCATCATTATCATCATCATAATCACCATTATCATCATGACCATCATCACTGTTACTATATAGTCCTTTTTGATCCTCTTGCAATACCATTTTATTTATAGTCTGAGTTGATTTTGATAGTGTTGAAGGTTCCTTGGACGTTGACAATTGTCCTAACATGACGTTTTGAGGACATAATAAGTCCTTTTGAACAAACACTGCACTATCTTTAGCCGCAATATCGTTTTCTTGAACTTGCTTTTTAGCATTTTGATACTTGTTTGTAAACAGTAAGCGTGGTTCGTTTCGAGCACTACATTGATGAACACTCACACTTAAAACCTTTCCATTTTTACTTTTCAGATTGCCTCGACATTTTGTTGACCTCTCTTTTGAGCATCGCCAGAATATTATTCCATTCACATTCTGGCGATTATAGTTATAGGAGTAGCCTTGATAGAGTGCACGTAGCCTACCTTTGTTGGTTGTAATAAGTTCCATAGTAGTAACTGACCTGTCAGTACGATGTTCACACTACAAAGATTACAATTGTTTTGCTGATGGAGTGACCTACCATAAGCTTATATATTGGCATATGTGTTGGCTTTTTGTGTTGGCTTTTTGTGTTGGCTTTTCATGTTGGCTTTTGTGTTGGCTTTTCGTGTTGGCTTTTTGTGTTGGCTTTTCATGTTGGCATTTCGTGTTGGCTTTTGTGTTGGCTTTTCGTGTTGGCTTTTTGTGTTGGCTTTTTATGTTGGCATTTCGTGTTGGCTTTTGTGTTGGCTTTTCGTGTTGGCTTTTTGTGTTGGCTTTTCGTGTTGGCATTTCGTGTTGGCTTTTCGTGTTGGCTTTTTTGTATTGGCCTTTCATGTTGGCTTTTTGTATTGGCTTTTCGTGTTGGCTTTTTGTGTGGGCTTTTTGTGTTGGCTTTAGTATTGGCGTTTGTATTGGCTTATTTGACAAGTTATTTGTGTCAATGTATTTAGTGGATTTTTTTTGTTGGTGTTGGAAAGTAGTTGAATGAGAGGGAATATTTAAAGACTTAACCTCAGCTCACTAACCTAACCTAATCTAACCTAACTTTACCTAACCTAACCTAACCTTTCAACTCTCAGATGTTAATTAAATTCTGTGCATAGTCGAGTTGGAACCCAAGACCTCAGGGGTAAAAAAACAATTATTTTTGACGGCTTATTTTGGTAACTTATTTTAATGGCTAACCTAACTTTACCTAACCTAACCTAACCTCAGCTCACTTTGGATATTACTAGTAAGTGTTCATATCCTCTGCTAGGTAGCATGCTAGTAGTACAGGTAGTGCTCATATTAACCGCTAGGTAGCTGAAACATACTTTGCATGTTGCATGTGACACTTGTGAAGTTTAACCACATGCAAGACGTGCTTGTATAAGTTCTCTATTTAAACTCAATATACAATTAACCACTAAATGTTCAGAACTAACATGTATAGCCATGTTTAGGGTATATAGGAGACCCTTAGCAAGAAAGGCTGTCTAACCCACGAGTGTACAGCCTTGTCATACGCAGTAAGCACCTGTTGGCAGAAAACAACAACAACAACAATTTGAGAAAGCAAACAACATATCCATTAAGGTATTTAAAGGAAACAGTTTTTTGTTGGCTTTCTCAAATTGTTGTTGTTGTTGTTTTCTGCCAACAGGTGCTTACTGCGTATGACAAGGATGTACACTCGTGGGTTAGACAGCCTTTCTTGCTAAGGGTCTCCTATATACCCTAAACATGGCTATACATGTTAGTTCTGAACATTTAGTGGTTAATTGTATATTGAGTTTAAATAGAGAACTTATACAAGCACGTCTTGCATGTGGTTAAACTTCACAAGTGTCACATGCAACATGCAAAGTATGTTTCAGCTACCTAGCGGTTAATATGAGCACTACCTGTACTACTAGCATGCTACCTAGCAGAGGATATGAACACTTACTAGTAATATCCAAAGTGAGCTGAGGTTAGGTTAGGTTAGGTAAAGTTAGGTTAGCCATTAAAATAAGTTACCAAAATAAGCCGTCAAAAATAATTGTTTTTTTACCCCTGAGGTCTTGGGTTCCAACTCGACTATGCACAGAATTTAATTAACATCTGAGAGTTGAAAGGTTAGGTTAGGTTAGGTAAAGTTAGGTTAGGTTAGGTTAGGTTAGTGAGCTGAGGTTAAGTCTTTAAATATTCCCTCTCATTCAACTACTTTCCAACACCTACAAAAAAATCCACTAAATACATTGACACAAATAACTTGTCAAATAAGCCAATACAAACGCCAATACTAAAGCCAACACAAAAAGCCCACACAAAAAGCCAACACGAAAAGCCAATACAAAAAGCCAACATGAAAGGCCAATACAAAAAAGCCAACACGAAAAGCCAACACGAAATGCCAACACGAAAAGCCAACACAAAAAGCCAACACGAAAAGCCAACACAAAAGCCAACACGAAATGCCAACATAAAAAGCCAACACAAAAAGCCAACACGAAAAGCCAACACAAAAGCCAACACGAAATGCCAACATGAAAAGCCAACACAAAAAGCCAACACGAAAAGCCAACACAAAAGCCAACATGAAAAGCCAACACAAAAAGCCAACACAAAAAGCCAACACATATGCCAATATATAAGCTTATGGTAGGTCACTCCATCAGCAAAACAATTGTAATCTTTGTAGTGTGAACATCGTACTGACAGGTCAGTTACTACTATGGAACTTATTACAACCAACAAAGGTAGGCTACGTGCACTCTATCAAGGCTACTCCTATAACTATAATTGCCAGAATGTGAATGGAATAATATTCTGGCGATGCTCAAAAGAGAGGTCAACAAAATGTCGAGGCAATCTGAAAAGTAAAAATGGAAAGGTTTTAAGTGTGAGTGTTCATCAATGTAGTGCTCGAAACGAACCACGCTTACTGTTTACAAACAAGTATCAAAATGCTAAAAAGCAAGTTCAAGAAAACGATATTGCGGCTAAAGATAGTGCAGTGTTTGTTCAAAAGGACTTATCATGTCCTCAAAACGTCATGTTAGGACAATTGTCAACGTCCAAGGAACCTTCAACACTATCAAAATCAACTCAGACTATAAATAAAATGGTATTGCAAGAGGATCAAAAAGGACTATATAGTAACAGTGATGATGGTCATGATGATAATGGTGATTATGATGATGATAATGATGATGATGATAATGATCATGATAATGGTAGTGCTTTGTTTACACCTAAAAATCCATTTGTTAAATTTGTATACTGGAACAAACCCAGTAAGCTAATTCAACGGCTTCGACAATTGCATGCTTTACGACAAGCTGGGCATATCGGTCACGATTGGGAAATCAAAGAAATTGAACAAGAGCTTCGTCATGCTGAAATTATTGTGTAATGGGTCTACCACTTTGCGACCACTTTTAACCCCACTCTTGGTTCTAATATTTGCTTATTTGCTTCCACTTTTACCTGAACTCTTTGGATCCATATTTGCTCTCACATTAAACTAGTATTCTTATTACCAAGTTGACTTTACTAGAGCTTAGTCTATGCTTGACAGTTGACATGGAAGTATCAGTGACTATGTATGGTAAGCCTTACGCATACTATAAAGGATATTCATATATTGTGAAACGAACCAATAAAAATGGAACTGTTATTTGGTGCTGTTCGAAACAACGATCTAAAAAGTGTCGAGGAATGATTAAGACAAAAGGCTCCAACATACTTATTTCAATCGATCATCATTGTAAATCTCAAAATAATACTCATTTAAATGGACAAAATACTCTAACCAAGGTAAAAAAGCAAGACCAAGAAAAAAATAGTGTGGCTCAAGATAGTGCTTTGTTTGTTAAAGAGCATTTATTATCTCCTGAAAAAGACATGTTAGGACAGTCGTTAACGTCTAAGAAACCTCTAACACTATCAAAGACAACACAAACTATGCCAAAGGTTTTTGCATTGCAAGATGAACAAAAAGGATTAGATAGTAATAGTGATGATGATTATATTGATGATAATTATATTGATGATGATAACCATGATGATGATGATGATGATTATGATGATAATGATGATGATGATGATGATAATGGTTTACACCCAAAAAAATCATTTGTTAAATTTGTTTACTGGAACAATCCAAGTAAGCTAATCCAGCGGCTTCAGTACTTGCATACCTGTAAACAGGCTGGTCATACTAAATATGAGGAAGAACTTTTGGATATAGAAAATGAGCTTCGTGATGCTAAAATTATAGTGTAATGAATCCATGTAACCACTTAAACTATTTCTTAACAATACATGTAATATTTTCTACCACTTTGCTACCACTTTGCTACCACTTTTCTACCACTTTGCTACCACTTTTCTACTACTTTTCTGCCAGTTTTCTACCACTTTTCTACCACTTTGCTACCACTTTTCTAGTTTGCTACCACTTTTCTACCACTTTGCCACCACTTTTCTACTACTTTTCTGCCACTTTTCTACCACTTTTATACCACTTTGCTACCACTTTTCTACCACTATGTTACCAATTGTCTACCATTTTGCTACCACGTTTCTACCATTTTTCTATCACTTTAAACTGTACATATTAAATATAAAAGCCAACGCTAAATAATTCTATTACCAGAACAGAGATAACCTTTGTAGTGTGCAAATCATACTAACAGGTTAGTTACTACTATGGAACTTACTACAACTAACCGAGGTAAACAACGTGCACTCTATAAAGGCTACTCTTATAACTATAGACGACAAAATGTAAAAGGAATAATATTTTGGCGATGCTCAAAACAGAGGTCAACAAGATGTCGAGGCAATATGAAAAGTAGAAATGGTGTGGATTTAAGTGTGAGTGATCATCAATGTAGTGCTCCAGACAAAACACTAATAGTGTTGACAAAAAATCATCAGAATGCTAACAAGTTAGTACAAAAGAAAGATGTTGCTACTCAAAATAGTGCATTGTTTGTTGAGCAACGTTTAACCCCTGTCGTAAAAGTTATGTTGTATCCATCTTCCACGTCTCAAGAGTCATCAACCTCACAGACTATGCAAAAAGTAGTGTTGTTGTTTGAAGGGGCTGAACTACAAAGTCATCTGCCCTTGATATGCAAGTGGATCGAAAAGGACTAGATAGTAATAGACAAAAGAGAGTTGTAGTTTGTATATAACTATTGTACAAGTACTTACATTAAATAAATAAAAATAGTGTATGGGTATTGTCTGTTTTTCTTAATTGCTATCCCTATGTCCCACTATTAATGCAATTGTTAACCATCAACATTCTCTGACTATGTTCGCAAAGAGAGTGACCTTAAACAATACACTCTATTTATGGTTTGTGTACCGAGTACACAATAATACAGTGTGGTCAAGCCATGTTGAGGCAATAGTTATATCAGGTAAGGGATTCGAACCCTTGCTTTCTTGTACAGAAAATTTGAACTTAAGTCAAACACCATAACCACTCGGTCAACCTGACTGTTACTAATTTAATTATTTTTGTGGACTTGAGTGTTTATAAAACTTTTTCCAGTATACATTGACTAAACCACTTGTTTGTTTTGAAATATAGATTTTGTTTTGTTTGGCCATAACATTGCAGTTATGAGTCTTGTGAACTGGGTGTTTAATATAGGGTTAAAGGCATTTTAAAATAATTTTAGGAAAGCTCTTAGGTATCGTGTCATGGGTTTTAGTAATGCATTACTGTTCGTTGACTAACATTTACCGTTACACAACATTATTTTGGTGAGCTCTACATGTTGTTGTTTGAGTCGTCAGTCTTTTGACTGGTTTGATGCAGATCTCTATGCCTCCCTGCCCCGAGCGAAACGTCTCATCTCTATATAGCTACCACACTCTACATTCAAGGCTATCTGTTTAACATATTATAACCTTGGATCTCCCCTACAAGCTCTTGGGTTCAATTCCTAGATTTAACACAAACTTTTAAAAGTGGTATGATAACTAAAACTAGTCTACTCAGTCTCGGGTGGTCCAAATAAGTAGAGAGGGTTTGTTTCACACCTCAACCATCGAGCACTATGTTCTTTTCTTTTTTTAAATAATGATAGCCATTTGTTCAATTTCACATTTCACACATTGCAATTTGTCAATTTTCCATTTGCATTTTTTTAAATGACAGTTTGATGTTTTTCAATTTCATGATATGGAAACATGGATTTTTCCATTTTCATATTTACACATTTGTCAATTTCCCATTTGCATATATTTTCTTAAATGTCCGTTTAAGGTTTTTAAAATTTTGTCTATATGGAAACATGGATTTTCCATTTTGCTGTTTACAAATTTTTTATATATTTATTTTGTGTATGTTGAAAAAAAATCGATATTTCCAAAACAAGATTTTCTATTTTTCATTTTATGATTTTGTAAATAATATTAATGTGAGTGCTTGACCATGGATTTTCCATTTTGTTGTTTACAAATTTTTTATATATTTATTTTGTGTATGTTGAAAAACGATATTTCCAAAACAAGATTTTTTATTTTTCATTTTATGATTTTGTAAATGATCTTAATGTGAGTGCTTGGCCATGGCAATAATACAGTCTATGTTGTGTGAACCTGTGCAATTTTTAATTTATTTATTCACACATGTTGTACACCACCTATAGCTCTATGTGTACAGTCCTCAGCTCCACATATTTCTTTCTCTTTCCACCTGTGTTCTCTCATACATTACCCCTCCCCCTTTCCCTCCCTTCACCTCCCACCACTGGTGTTTGCAGCTCTTGCCTATCTATTGGTTGTGACATCATTCCGACAAGTTGCATCATACTTTTTACTGATTCAGCGATTCCCACGCTTTGAACATTCTCTTATCAGGCACGTGGACAGCTAACGTCCAACGTGAACACCTGTGGCAGATCAAATTTCATGCCAACTTGCATTTTGTCACATACAAAGCAAAACAGCATGTCACTTGTTAACAGTTATCGCGCACGTGGACAGCTAACACCCAAAGTGAACACCTGTGGTAGATCAAATTTCACCTGAACTTGCATTTTGTCACGTACGAAGCAAGACAGGATGTCACTGGTTTAGCCCTCATGTGGTTTCACACATGTGTATGCATGCATTTCGCACTTCCCTGCCACCACGATGGTCAGATTATTTCACCTTCAAGCGTCACCTGTTGTCAAGTCAGATCGGCGCCTTCCAATAAGCTCAAATGACATTCACCTCCTGCTCCTCTGCAAGTTGGTTTTCTCTACTCGCTTCGACCAACATAGAACTAAGTTCTCATCACCGTTTACACGTTAAAGGTAAAATGTGTGAAAAAACGCACCCTCGCTCTGTCATAAACCGGCCCGTCGAAATAGCGATTGATCTATTGAACACAGCCACCTTGGTCAGCGACACACACACACACACACACCCAGCCGTATCGTCTCTCTCAACCACCACGCTTTATAAACATTATAAACAAGTATCGGTAAAGAAAAAAAAACGTTTTTTCAACATGTATGGCGTTAGGCCCTTTGTGAATTATTTTTTGAAAAAAAAAATATCTACCACATTTGAAAGGGGGCGTTAGCCCGAGTCCTAGGACACCTCGTACACGTCTCTAGCGTTATTGGTTTGTGAGATATCGACAAAAATCACAAAAAACACGTGTTTACCTCAAAATCGCGTTTCCAATTTTTTAAAAAAATATAACGAGCGGTCCATAGCAAAGAGGACGTCAGCCCGAGTCCTTGGACCCCTCGTTCATGCCTCTAGCATGCTGTGTTCGCGAGATATAGCAAAAAGTCTAAAATCACGTTTTTACCCCAAAATATTCTGTTTCCATCATTCTCAAAAACTTTAACCTATTACCAAAATACACAGGGTTTCGAGACAAGCCATTTGACACGTCATAGGACCAAATCCGACCATGCATTCGTGAGATATCGGAAAAAGTCTAAAATCACGGTTTTACCCCCAAAAAGCCTGTTTCCCTCATTCTCAAAACTTTAACCTATTAATAACATGTATAGGGCTTCGAGACAATCGATTTGACACGTCACACGTCCAAATCCGACCTTGCGTTTGAGAGATATCGACAAACTTCGTAGGAAAGTAGGCGACTATCTGGCTCTCTCCTCACCACCAAAACCTCTTCTTATCAATCATTTTTTTCAAAGAGCTCGCCCTCTTACAAAAATCCCAAGTGCGCATGTGTAAAAAACAAAAACAAAAATGTTCATCCATAGCGGCAGCCAGAAAAACGCATGCGCGATATGAGCAACAACATTTAAGTTCATTTTAGCAACGCACCTTATACATGTCGTATTTGAAAAGAGACTTTCACTAAAAATTACAATTTCACCCCCTAGTAGGGGTAGGTTTTATTTAGGGGTTGAAATGAGTGGTCCATAGGAAAGAGGACTTCAGCCCGAGTCTAACGACACCACATTTGTCAAAATCGGACCATGCGTTTGAGAGATATTAATTATTTTAACTTGTACAGTCGGGTACAAATAAAATGAGTGCGTTAGAATCGGCATTACCCCCCTACTAACATAAATATGAGGTGCCCTTTGCTAGTGCTACCTCTGTACAAAATTGCATTCAATTCGGTTTCACCGTGTTTGAATTGATAGGGGGAATCGATTTGCACACATACATGGCCGTCATCCGCAAATTATTGGGCTGATGACCTTGTAGTATAGTCAAAAGACGCTCACCATATAAGTATACGTTGTTGCAAAATTTGGTAGAGATCGGATGATTAGCTTAGTCGTAATTTGATATAAGCTTTGAACATAGTTTGCGGATGGCGGCTATCTTAGTGTTAAAATCGATTCCCCCTGTTAATTCAAACACGGTGAAACCGAATGGAACAAAATTTGGTACAAAGCTAGTACTAGTAAAGAGCACCTCAGTGTCATGTTTTATATCGCCGCCATCTTGACGGAAACGTAATGGCGGCCACACAAATGTTCAAAGCTTAAATCAAATTACGACTAACCTAATCATCCGATCTCTACCGAATTTTACAACAACATTCCTTTATGGAGGAAACATCCTTTGACCAAATTAATAGGTCATTAGCCTAATAGTTTACGGGTGGCGGCCATCTTTGTGTCAAAATCGATTCCCTCTATTAATTAAAACACGGTGAACCCGAATGGAACGAAGT
Organism: Meconema thalassinum; assembly: GCA_946902985.2. Lineage (NCBI taxonomy): Eukaryota > Metazoa > Arthropoda > Insecta > Orthoptera > Tettigoniidae > Meconema > Meconema thalassinum. The sequence goes on along the minus strand of OX336400.1, from coordinate 86,048,907 downwards.
TTGGTACAGAGGTAGCACTAGCAAAGGGCACCTCAGTGTCATGTTTTATATCACCGCCATCTTGACGGAAACGTAATCGCGGCCACCCAAATGTTAAAAGCTAAAATGTAATTACGACCAAACTTGTCACTACCAAATTTTGCAACAACATATCTTTATGTGGGAAGCATATTCTGACCAAACTGCAAGATCATCAGCCCAATAGTTTGCAGATGGTGGCCAAGTATGTGTGCAAATCGATTCCCCCTATCAATTCAAACACGGTGAAACCTAATTGAACGAAATTTGGTACAGAGGTAGCACTAGCAAAGGGCACCTGAGTGTCATGATTTATATCGCCGCCATCTCGACGGAAACGGAATGATGACCACCCAAATGTTAAAAGCTCAAATCAAATTAGGACCATCCTAATAATTTGATCTCTACCAGATTTTGCAACAACATGCCTTTTTGTGGAAAGCATCTTATGACTGACTACAAGGTTATCATCCCAATAGTTTACAAATAGCGGCCATGTATGTGTGCAAATCCATTCCCCATATCAATTCAAATACGGTGAAACCGAATTGAATGAAATTTTGTACAGAGGTAGCACTAGCAAAGGGCACCTCATATTCATATTTAATATCCCTATAGCACGTTGTATTTCAACAAGCTACTACAACCAACATTCAATTATACACCTTGAAAAGGACAAAGAGTTATAACAATACCCATGCATTTAGGAGAAAGTAGGCTATATGTTCTTTACTGAACATCTTGTTTTGTAATGTAATGTAAATACATTGTCAATAATAAAAGAGTATTATAATGAACCTGCCGCCCCTGAATCCCTATCGCCGCTCGAAATGTCTGCCCGGCTGCACTGGGCCAGGGTAATCGCTCTACCAGCTGACCACCTCTAGTTTACAGGAGTAAAAAAATTGTTATTAGAAATGGCTGAATTGTTGACATTGTTATGCATGTTTTGTTGTGTGGCCTCCTCGGAGGCCGAGGTCTTTCTATTCGACGCCCGTGGGTGACCTGCGCGTCGGGGTGAGAGATGGAATGGATGAAGATGAATGAAACTGGGCAAGGATGAGGAAGGAAGCGGCCGTGGCCTATCAGATGGTACCATCCTAGCATTTGTCTGGTGTTGAAAATGGAAAACCACGGAAAACCATTTCAAGGATGGCCGACGGTGCGGCTCGAACCCACGCGTCTACCGAGTCAGCAGAGAGCTTGGCCCCATGACCTAACGCTACGCTTTAGCCAGCGTAGCCACTGTTGTCGGTATAGTAATGCGAGATAAAGGCAACGTATTCTACAACGTCATCATTATGATAATAATGATTGTTGTTTTAAGGGCCCTAACATCTAGTTGGTTCTTAAGTTTAGGGGCTGCGAAAACGCGGTCATGTAGCCCCATGTACTTTGGGTGTGTGTAGAAAATTTCTGATAACCGGTGTTAATTGTGATGACTGTATTAGTGTGTGTTATCTGTTTTTTAATTTAAGTTCAGACTGCAACTTAGAATTTTTTAAATAGTTCCTACTTTTGCCGCCAAGCACCACTGTCAACGACTAGTAGGCCAAGTTCAGAACTTAGCTACTAGACGTCGCCGCATTCGGCTCTTGGCAACGAACGTAGAAACCTAAGAGCGTTGTTTACATTCTTAACCTATCCAATTTAGCTTCACACAGGTGTAATTAGTGGAAGGTTCTTTAACATGCCATAAATCTATGACATGGGACCGCCGGCTTTACTGCCCCTCCGAATGAAGGCATGCTGAGGGATTTTTAACGCTCTTAAAAAATCCCACGGCTTCGGCCTGGTTTGAACCCGCTATCTAGGGCATAGAAGCTGAGCATTCTACCCTAACATCTAGGTTATCGGACATAATGGTTTGGGGTACAAGAAGAAAAGAGGATGAAATCAAATTTAGAACCTCAAATAATTACTGTTTTTGATCCAATTTACGTAATAGAAGAAGAAATGTTGTTGTGACTAGCATTCTTGACTATTTCCGCGGAGGACCGGGTTCGATTCCCGGCTCTGCCAAGAAATTTAATTCTGGTCTGAGGGCTGGAACGAGCCTCGTGAGGCTAAACTGAGAAGAGGTGAGTTCCATTCCTACCTCAACCATCCGGGAAGTGAGTGGATTTCCGTAGTTTCCCACTTCTGCTCCAGGAAAACGCCGGGATGTTACCTATCTAAAGGCCACGGCCATCTCAATTACAAATATACACACTAGTACAGACATCACAGTGACAGTGGATATCAAACAAATTATACACACACCCAAGTACACGGGGCTACTTGACAACGATGGCGCAAAGCCCTTACAAGAATCTACAAGAACAACATATTAATTCATTTAGGGAGTTTCCGACATCAAGGCCATTATTAGTCCCGTGTACTTGGGTGTGTACAGAATTTGTCTGATATAACCTATGGTAGTATGTGTATTTGTAATTGAGACTAGGATTTGGAAGGAAGTGACCGTGGCCTTAAGTTTGGAAGCATTCCAGCATTTACCTGGAGGGAGTGTGGGAAATCCCTGGGAGAAAAAATACTTAGGTTAGCCACTGCTAGCGCCAAGATTTGAACCACTGATCTCTGGTCTCACTACAATTCCCCATCATGGCCGCGGTGAGCGATTTAGGATAACGATGATGATTTTCGTTTTAAGGGGCGGAACAAGTAGGTCATCAGCCCATGTGAGCAATGTCGCTGGGCCATCTCAAATGCTTCTGCCTTTCTGAATACAGGCTCAGCCAAATACGCTACGTTTCTCTCCATCACAAGCTTGCCACGGTGGGTGATTGTTTAACGTGTCGGTCTACTAACCCCAAGCTTGCAGGTTCGCTCCTGGCCGTGGTAAGTGATTTTTGAAAGGCGGCAAAAAAGACGACACGCATGTCATACGATGTTGGCATGTTAACGAACCCATTTAAATTCAGTAGGCCATGTTAATTTTTTTTATTTAGTCAATTTACCCTCTAGGTTGGTGGATCCCACGGACTCAGCGAGGGAACTGACCACTACCGCCACTATGGGCAGTGTCCTGGAGCTTGGAACATCTGGTCGGGAAGGATACAACTGGGGAGGTGTGATCAGCACTTCGCCCAGGCGGCCTCACCTGCAAAGCGAACAGGGACCTCATGAGGGATGGGAACGGATGGAAGATTGGGATGGATAGGCTAGGAAGAGGGAAGGAGGCGGCCGTGGCCTTACAGTAGGTACCATCCCGGCATTTGCCCGAAGACGAAATGGGAAACCACGGAAAACCACTTCGAGGATGGCTGAGGGGGAATCGAACCCCCTCTACTCATTTGGACCACCCGAGGTTGAGTAGACCCCGTTCCAGTCCTCGAACCACTTTTCAAATTTCGTGGCAGAGCCGGGAATCGAACCCAGGACCTCCGGGGGGGCAGCTAACCATGCTGACCGCTACGCTACGGAGGCGACAGGCCATGTTCATAATGATAAAATTATTCTCGGGATTTTCCGCCAGCACTAAGTACCTCATTTCTCTACTAGAAAGCGCTATAGCGTCAAGTAGCTTAGAATCTAACCTCCTTGACTTTCATAGTGTTTCAAGGAACAACAAAATTCGACATGCAAGCTGCCCTCTGGGTGTCAAATAACAAAGCTTGCACCCAGCACCCGAGGCCATACGACATTATTATTATTACTCCATCACAGCATTGATCAGCTAATGGTCATTCAATAGGTACACACATGGAACCACAAATCCCTAGTACAGTATTGCTGAATTATTAACCCTAGAACGGCTACGTTGTTATCGGTAGCACTTCGCATCGGCGAAGAATACGATTCTAGAAACTGAAAATAATACCACTTTCCTTTCACTTTCTTGGCAAGCAGAATGGAGACTGATTATAAATAATTTTGTTTGCTCTTTTTATTGATTTTTCTATTGATTTTGACTAATTGTGTTTGTTTTCTTTTTGGATTTAGGCTATTTTTTTATTTTGTGTTTTTTTACTTTATGAGCATTTTTGACAATTTGTTTTTGTATTTTGAATAATTTTGACTTTTTTGTGTATTTAAATTTTAAGTACGGTATATTTTACTTTTTGAGTTTTCTAGACAAATGTTGACAAATAATGATCGTTTTTTGTTTTTTTATGGATTTTCACTAATTTTGATTTTGATTTTTTAATAATTTTGTTTCATTTTTGTTTTTCTAGTTGTTAGTTAGCTATTGTTGTTTTAAGGGGCGAAACTACAAGGTCATCTGCCCCTCTTAACACTGATTAAATTATACAAATTTGGAATGGAATTTAAAATTTAGAGGCGAATACCTAAATTTGAAAAGACTGAAATTAATAAAGCAAAAAATTAAATACAACTAATAATAATTATAAAAATAAACAAAATTTACGGAAAAACAAAATATTCATCATTCAAAAACGAACAAGCCGTTCAGTCAATATTCACTGGGAAATTTAGATTGCTGGCCCTAACCCACTCCCATTTATAATGCGGATGACGAGATCAGCAGCCACCGCGTCATCGGTTAATGTAAGTTTGAGTTTTTTTGAACTTTTTTGGATTTTGATTTTTTCTTTTTTATTTATTAATTATTTTGGAATTTGTGAGCAGGTTTTCACTAATTTTGACTAAATGTGTTGTTTTTTTACATTTTGAGTTTTTTTTCTAATTTTGATTGTTGTTTTTGTTTTGACTAATTTTAATTTTTGGGATTTTCTAGATTTTAAGTAGGTATTTCTTTTATCTTTTTTGACAAATTTTGACTAATATTGTTTTTTTTTTAATGGATTTTGCCAATGTTGATTTCGTTGTGTTCTCTTTTTTTGAGGGGGTGGATTTTGACTTATTTTCTTTGTATTTTTGGACTGCCAAACACTGGTTGGGATGAACGCTACCATTCAAGGGTTAAATGTTTGGTGACTTCATACGCAGATCAATGACCTTTTCATATAACTTGTATTTGCGTGCTCAGTGGTGGTAAACTGGAAGGGGAAGGATCCGTGCGTGCGGAAGATTCTTCCAACCTGCGGTGTTATCTTTTGTGAAGCAGGCACTGTTTCTTGTGTACTAATTATAAAGTATAATGAAGGGGTGAGATACCTTTTTATTCGCTCAAGATAATATTCAAATAAAGCGCATATGAGCAATAATGCTATCCTTTTGCTGGTGATAAACAGTATGAGGAAATAGACTAATTGAGTAACAGATAAAGATGTATTAAAATTAATGGGAGAGGAGAGATGTTTCTGGCGACTGCTAACGAAGAGAAGAGATAGGTTGGTAGGATACATTCTACGACACCCAGGAATAGTTATGGAAGGAAGGATCGAGGACAAGAACTGTTGTGGTTGACCAAGGTTAGAATATGTTTAACAGATTGCCTCGAATTTAGGGTGTGGTAGCTACTGTGTGTAGAGATGAAACGATTAGCTCAGGACAGGGAGCCATGGAGAGTTGCATCAAACCAGTCAAAAGACTGAATACAATTGCACAGGCCTGCAAAAAAGAAAAACAAATTTGCAGAAAAAACGCAAATAGGTGTGTTTGATTAATTTTATTGTGTTGAATTAAAAAATGCGGTTTGTTTTTCCCTATCACATTTGGTTAATTGGCAATAGTGAAAAATGTATTTTTGATTATAAAAATAAAAAGGGGATTGACTTGAACTCAATGAGAGGAAGATCCTGCGGAGGTCCCATACGGGAAGAGGGAGGCACCTACAGAATGATGAGCTTTACAGCCATCAAGAAGACATTGTGACTTGTATAAGAAAAAGGCGCCTGGCCTTCTATGGACACTTGTCCCGCATGATCCCTTGCCGGCTCACCAGTAAGATCTTCACAGTGGCAGGAAGAGGGAAGGCCTCTAGGACCAAGTGGATCTCTACGGTCAGGACGGATTTAGATCACCTAGGGATCCACAGAAGTCCATACAGGACCGCCAACAATTCCGGCAAGCCATCCGACAAGGAATGTTTCTGTATCACTGACAGCTAGGAAGAACACTGGGGTCAGCAGAGCTCCAAGGACGGAGGAAAGAAAGCTGGCACATAGTTAGATGATGAAAAAGTACTGGAAGAAGAGAAAAGACAAAGCGACATGGAGATACGATCCCCGTGGTCCTCAGTAGGCCTAAACGACGACGACGAAGAAGAAGAAGAAGAAGTAAAAAAGAAGAAGAAGAAGAAGAAGAAGACGAAGAAGTAGAATAAGTAGTAGAAGAAGAAGAAGAAGAAAGGAATTGAGTCAAAACAAGATGTGATATTAAACAATTAAATAAGGAATGTTACCGCCAGGCTGGGAACTTAATATTGAAAACTTGACTCGAGGAATTACGATTTTAGGATAACAAAAAACAGTTTAGTGAACTACATACGACAAAGGAAGTGGTCTAACTGTTGGGCTCATGACTTGTCAGACACCAAGCGTTAGACCACATCCTTTGTCATGTAGTTCACTAAATCTATCATCAACACCGCCATAGCCGGTCCCAAGCACGATTGAGAAAGGAGAGGGAGTCTGGTTACACCCTGTATAGATCTAAATTGACTTTGGAAGCACAGGGAGCAGCGACGCACATCAAATCGTGAAGTAACTAGAAGGTGGGCACAGACGCTAAGGGGGCACCCCAGCCCCCACCACTGTGATTTGGAGACTGTAGGCCAATAACCTGCATCTCCGAGAAAATATTATTGCTGAAACTGCAACAGGGAAAAACCGAACGGATAAAACAGGTTACGAAAATTGGATGTTGGAACATACGAACACTGGGGCAAACACGAAGACTAAAACCCCCTGTTTATTAAAGTGACGGAACAAGAGCAGATGGAACCCGCAAGGAACAAGAAAAAGTGACAGTCAGTCTGAAATACTAGACTTTGTATCATTTTAAATGCTACAAATGCTGAAAAATGCTAGAAAGGCTGGAGGCTTCTCGCTTCGCTCGAAGTCAAAGACACTTGATATGTTAGAAAATTATCTGCATAATACTTATCTTGCTTATCTTGTTTCAAATTACTCGCGAAGGGCAAGTGCAAACCAAGGGCAAAGCAAGGTCAAGCACGCGGGATGCCGTCACGCTCACCAGAGCGCGTGGGGACGTGCCCCTTCCATCCAGTCTAAAAACACTTATAGTGGGCGATGTATTGAAGATAGAGATATGCTCTCACGGACTTTTTTGTAGAACTTTTCATGCTGACCAATTCTTACGCTCATAGTATATTGATATTTTTAACGGTTTGCCCAGCGTAAGCTTAAGAAGCGCACGGACGCCAAGTTTGTTTTCGACTTTTTCACTGAAATCGTTACTGCTTGGCTTCCTTTGATCATACATAAATTATTTTCTACAGAATCTTTCCTCAAGATATCCTTTACAGAATGGTGAAAACCGCATCAAAATCCATCCAGTGGTTCTCGAGATTACCCGTGACATTCAAGAATCGGGGATTTGTGTCTTCTACTAACGAAGTAGAGATTGTCGGGGTACACATGCACCAAGCGGTACTATCACGTCACACACCTCAGTGCATCTGAGTACATTTCGTCCGTCACCGTAACGTAACGCCAGACCCCAGCGTAACGACGAAGTCGACAAGATCATTTAAAATGATAAAAAGGGGAAGACCTAAGATGACCTGGAAAAGAAGCGTGGAGGAAGAGATGAGGGAAGAAGGCAAATCCTGGGCAGATCTACAACAGATTGCCAGAAGAAGGGACCAATGGAGGATCTTTGCTCCGAAGGGGGACACATGACATAAGTCAAGTAAGCCAAATCTATCACTACAGACACTAGTGTTGACCTATACATGGTCAAATAAAAATCGAAATATCTACTTCCGTTTTGAGAAATTCAAAGATCTGCTTCCCACAAATTGAAGATAAAGTATCAAAGAAGATATCAAAACAATCAAACTTTAATTTCATTTAAATCTGTAGAACAAGTTCTATGTTGGCATATTTGTTCAAAATTTAATTTAAGTTGGAAGTAGTTTCCAAAATGTTATTTTGAAATTTGATAGACGCATTTTGACATTTTTCTGGGTCTTGGAACTTTTCAATTTTTGGTGCAATATTCAAAATAGCTGAACTTTACTTTTTCTACTAAACTAAACCCCTTTAAAATTATTCATGCTTTTGTGATATAGCGATGTGAAAATTAAATGTAAATCTCGATACGGTTCGAGAGGAACCTTGCCTGCTCTTTATCAATAAAATTAAAACAATGTGGCCAAGGAATGTGTGTCAATGAGCTTACAAAAACTAGCGAAATTCCTCTGTTCGTCACCTGCAATACCCAAAAGCAGGAATAATTTTAATAGTAGCCTATTCCGGGCCGTGAGTATTAATCTACGTATTAGACCCCATTAGTCTAGGTGCACACAGTGTCAGTTTAGAAAATGTTTTCAACATTAAACCTGACACCATAAAAATAAAAATAAAATAAAAAAAATTAAATTACAATAAAAATAAAAAATAAAAATAAATTAAAAATTAGAAATAAAATTGAAAAAATAAAGAAAATTATAAACAAGTAGTTCCGTGAAGAACTATACAGCCTATTTTCATATATCCTACTCATGTTAATTGCAACTAAGAACATAAAAAATTTCAGTTTAATTACTGTAACAGATTCGTAGATATTGAGAACCGTCTAAATATTTCAGATGGTCGCCAGGTTGGACTTTATTTTTGTACTATTACATGAAGATTATTGTGTGCGTGTAGTATTCAAACTTCAATCGCATGATTAGAACACAAGAAGTAAAAACGAGATTTTAAAATTACGCACAGCAGCCATCTTGTGATTATGCAAACAATTGAAATAAATTAGATGCCAGTGGATCAACATTTGTATAAGCATTTAACGTGCAGCGTTTCATGGCACTCGGATAGTTAATTCGCGAGAAACGTCCATTTAAATATTTATATTTTGCGTCGCCGCCATGTTGGATTTGTGCTCACCAGGTTACTGAAGTCCTATAGGTGAACATATGTTCATAGTCTCTATGAACATAAAAAAAATCAATTTGGTTGCTGTAAAAGATTCATAGATATTGAGAACCGTCTAAATATTTCGGAAGCTCGCCATTGAGGATTGTTATATGTATAGGCCATAGAGTTATGTACCATTCAAGGACAATTATTGCCTAGGTTCATTATTCAAACTTTCACTTCGATCGCATGATTACGACACAAGAAATAAAAACTTAATTTTAAAATTTCGCACAGCCGCCATCTTGAGGTTATGTAAACAATTGAATTAAATTAGATGGCAGTGCATTACAATCTGCAAAATCATTTACTGTACCACATTTCACTGCGCTCAGAGAGTTAAATCACGAGAAAAGTCTATTAAAATATTTCAAATTCTCTTGGTCGCCATGTTCGTTTTGTACTTTACAGGTTTATGAAATATACATAGGTTAACTTTTATCAGTACCGTTTATGACCGTACAAAATTGCAGGGTGATATCTGTAATAGTTTCGGAGATATAGAATATCAGTGAAATATTTCGCACAGCCACCATTTTGAGGTTATGTAAGCAATTGAACTAAATTAGACTCCAGTGAATTACAATGTGTATAAACATTTGCTGTACCAAGTTTCATTACGTTTGGATAGTTAAATCGCGAGAAAAGTCTATTTAAAAGTCTCAACTTCGCTTGACCGCCATGTTGGTTTTGTAGTCACCAAGTTTTTGAAAGTCTCATAGGTGAACTTCTAGTAGTTCCCTTTTTCACCGTACACAATTTCAGGGTGATATCGGTAATAGTTTCGGAGATATTGAATGCTAGTGAAATATTTCGCACAGCCGCCATGTTGGATAGGTGAGACGTAACAAAATTTGAATGGCACGGTCGAGGTCGCCGGGAATAGTGCTATGAACTTACCGAGTTTCATTGAAATCGCTCCAGCCGTTTAGATTTTATTAGGGGGGGGGGACACACACATCTCACACACACACACACACACACACACACGCACACACACACGGACAAAAGGTGATCTCATAAGCCTATTTTTTTCAAAATTGAAAATAGGCTAAAAATATAGTGTCGCCTCCGTAGCGTAGCGGTCAGCATGGTTAGCTGCCGCCCCGGAGGTCCTGGGTTCGATTCCCGGCTCTGCCACGAAATTTGAAAAGTGGTATGAGGACTGGAACGGGGTCTACTCAGCCTCGGGTGTTCCAAATGAGTAGAGGGGTTTCGATTCCCACCTCAGCCATCCTCGAAGTGGTTTTCCGTGGTTTCCCACTTCGTCTTCGGGCAAATGCCGGGATGGAACCTTCTTCAAGGCCACGGCCGCCTCCTTCCATCTTCCTTGCCTATCCATCCTGACCATCCATTCATTACCTTCCCTCATGAGACCCCTGTTCGCTTTGCAGGTGAGGCCGCCTGGGCGAGGTGCCAATCCCACCTCACCAGTTGTAACCACTCCGATTAGATGTTCTCAGCTCTAGGACACTGCCCGTAGAGGCGGTAGTGGTGAGTTCCCTCCTTGAGTCCGTGGGTTCCACCAACCTGGAGGGTAAACGACTAAGAAAGAAAGAAAGAAGAAATATCTGCTGAAGGTCGTCACACCAAGAAGGTTAACGTAAGAATTAATGCTGCGTGGATGAAGTGGTGAACAACGACAGGTGTCATGTGCGATCAACAGATGAAAGACCACCTAAAATCGAATATTTACCGCACTGTCATTCGTCCCGTGGCGCTTTATAGTACCGAATGTTGGCCGACCTCGAAGGAAGCAGAATGTCGGCTAAGTGTCATGGAGACCAAGATGCTTAGATGGACAGCAGGCATTACTAGGTTGGATCACATCCCCAATCAAAGAATAAGGGAACGATTTGGTATCGCAAAATCAGTAACAAAATGCGTGAGGGCCGTCTGAGATGGTTTGGGTAAGTGCTACGGTCAGGAACGGACACCATTGCAAAACAGGGCTACACACTGGAGGTCGCCGGGTAAAGACCAAAGGGGCGACCGAGACAACGTTGGGCCAATACACTGCACAAGGATCTGAAAAGCGTCAACCTTCATCCGGCCGAGCGGCTTCGGTGGCGTAGTCGGTAGCATGCTTTGCGTCTATGCCCAAAAGAGCGGGTTCAAACCCGGCCGAAGCCATCGGATTTTTTAAGAGCGTTAAAAATGTCTCAGTATGCCTTCCTTCGGAGGGGAAGTAAAGCCGGCGGTCCCATGTCATAGATTTATGGCATGTTAAAGAACCTTCTACTAATTGCACCAGTGTGAAGCTTAATTGGATAGGTTAAGAATGTAAACATCGCTCTTAGGTTTCTACGTTCGTTGCCAAGAGCCGACTGCGATGGCGTCTAGTAACTAAGTTCTGAACTTGGCCTAGTAGTCGTTGACAGTGGTGCTTGGCGGCAAAAGTAGGAACTATTTGAAAAATTCTAAGTTGCAGTACTTAAATTAAAAAGCAGATAACACACACTAATACAGTCATCACAATTAACACCGGTTATCAGACAGATTCTACACACACCCAATGTACACTGGGCTACAAGACCGCGTTGTCGCAGCCGCTAAACTTAAGAACCACCCAACCATCCCGCCAAGGCCCATGACCGAGTCAAGTGGAGACAGCGGATTAAAATAGCGGACCCTGCCACGAGGCGGGACAAACGCTAAAGCAAAATAAGAAATAATAAGAAAATAAAAATTAATAATAAATAATAAATAATAAAAATTACGATTCCAAGATGAGAACCATTTCGACTCTGAAAACTTCAGGATATTTAAGGGTAACCAGCCATTAATATCACAGGCAATTTATTAATGTTTGGGACGGCTTTTGCAGTGAGGAAAACTATCTTAGATTCAGTTATCGACTTCACATCGCCATGCGAAAGAATTTCAGTGCTTACAGTAAAATCAAGCAACAAGGCATATGCCTTGATAAATGCCCATGCTCCCACTAACATAGACAATAAGAGAAATCCACAGAATGTAGAAGACTTTTGGGAATTACTAGAGGAAACTACAAGTAAAATCCCTAAACATCAGGTGAAAATCTTATTAGGGGATTTCAATGGACAGGTTGGCAGAGAGAAGATATACAGATCAATAGTAGGACTCCATCCCGCACATCGGCGGACTAATAAGAATGGAGAGCGTCTAATAAACTTTTGTACATTATTCATGCTGAGACTCATGTCCAGGCACTTTATGAGACCATTACACAAAAAGAGAACCTGGAGATCACCTAACCCGTTATTAGGGGAATTTCAGATAGATCATGTGGCTATTTCCGCAAAGAATATGCTGGAGATTCAGAATGTTAAGGTACGGAAGGGAGTGGTAGATTCGGATCACTACCTCACGCAAATCAAGGTTCGGTTTCAACCAAACAGATCCAAACCTAAAGGCAACCGGTTTCCAAGAGTTGATCCGGACTGTTTGAGGAAGAACGCTGAGGTTTTCGTACGAGATTTACAGGAAGAAAATCCTAGGGAGTGGCCAGACCTTCGCAAAACATTACAGTCATCAGCCATGAAATTAGGACAACCACCTAGGAAAAGAAAGCACAGATGGTGGAACACAACGTGCGTTGAAGCCGTCAATGACCGAGTCAAAGCATGGCATCAGTGGAATGGACATCGAACAGTGGAAAGATGGGAGAACTTCCTAAAAACTCAAAAACTGACCTCTAAAACAATCCGGCGCGAAAAACGTGCCTACAACAAAATCAGACTCGAAGGGTTAGAACAGGATTTCCAGAAAAACAACACTCGAAATTTTTACAAGACATTCCGTGAGGACTTGTCAGGGTACAAACCACCAACATTAAGTTTCCGTCGACGTAATGGACGACTAGAAACAAACAGTAAGGAGAACTGCAAGATACTGGCTGATTATTTCCAAACTCTACTGAACTGTGATCCTCCAGTGGAAAGACTGCAGTTTCAAAAACCTGTACCAAACCCAGACTCACTTCCCCCAACAACTCAAGAAATAAAAGAGATAATCCAATCGCTCAAAAATAACAAAGCCCCTGGGAACGATGGAATAACTGCTGAGATGTTGAAAATAGGAGGAGATGACCTCATAAGGAGAATTCAGACACTCCTAACAGAAATATGGGAGAGCGAAATAATTCCGAAGAACTGGAAGAATGCCATTATCCATCCGTTGCATAAAAAGGGCGACCGAGCGGACCCCAACAACTACAGAGGTATATCACTTTTACCAATTATATACAAGGTATTATCTAAAGCAACCTTAAACAGAGTAGAACAACAAACTGATCATTTGATTGGTGAATACCAGGCAGGCTTTAGGAAAGGTAGATCGTGTTCGGAGCAGATTTGGAGCCTAAAGACGATATTAAGGATACGCCGCAGTACCAACACATTTGTCACCTTCGTGGATTTTAAGAAGGCGTATGATTTCTATTGACAGACAAACTGTTCTGAACACCCTAGAAGAGCTCAGAGTTGACAGGAAAATCAGGGACTTAATCCGCCAGACTCTCACTGACACAACATCTCAAGTGAAGTTCCTAGGTGAACTATCAGAGCCTTTCGAAGTACATACCGGAGTTCGACAAGATGACGGCCTCTCCCCACTGCTTTTTAACTTAGTGTTAGACAAAGTCATCAGGGAGTGGGAAAACAACATCAAAGGCATAAGCATTGGTACTCTGGAACAGAAAATAAATGTAAAATGCCTAGCTTTTGCTGATGATCTAGCTATCTTTACCAAGACTAGTGAAGAAACCAAGTATGCCATAGAGAAGTTATATGAGTTAGCATCAAAGACAGGACTCCAAATATCGTATGAGAAGACGCATTTCATAGTAAATGGAGACCAGAATATCCCGAGATCTCCACTACAGTCCAACTATGGAATAATTAGACACGTACCTTCCTTCAAATATTTAGGAGAAATTATTGTACCGTCTGGATTGGACAGGAAAGCTAATTTAGAAAGAGCTACCAAACTTCAGAAAGCATACCGAATAACATGGAATCACTGTAATAAAAGAGTGATGCCACGAAATGCAAAACTACGGCACTACCAGACAGTTCTTCTTCCGGAAGCATTGTACGCCTCCGAAACTATATCTCTAGGAGGCCACTCTCAAATTGGTGAAATCGAAATCCAGGAACGTAAAATTCTCAGGAAAATATATGGCCCCGTTTATGTTAATGTTATATGGATTAAAAGGAAAACCACAGACTTGTACCCAGTAATCAATAAGTTCACTGATACCGTGCGTAAGAGACGATTGCAATTTTACGGTCACATCTGCCGAATGGACAACACCAGATATGCAAAAAGACTGCTTGATATAATTAATTCAAAGAAGTTCAAAATCAGTTGGTTAGAAGAAATCAAACAGGACTTAAAGGAAATAAACATTACGGAAGATAGCGTCATGAATCGCAAGACTTTTGGAACTCGAGTTAAAAATCACACTTTCGCCGAAAAAGCTAAAAAGACCACTGGAAAAAATGGACGGAGGAACGTAGCGAGTTCATGAGGAGATTTTTGAGGAGAAGAAGAGGAAAGCTCCATCAACCCGAGTCAACAAGTTCAAGCGCGCTCCCTAAGTGGGCAAAACGAAGAAAGAAAGAAAGAAAGAAAGAAAGAAAGAAAGAAGAAATAATAAAAATTAAAAAACTGAAAATCGAAAAAATAAATAAGAATTAACTTAAATAACATTAATCTGTATCAAAATTGCGTATTTTATAATTTACTGCAAAATCCAGCAGATCTATGTAATTCATAGAATTTACTTCAGGCAATAAAATTAATTGAATTTTCTCGCCCAGTCTATTTGGACACACTCGCGTTGTCCCACTGAAATCATTCTAATGATAGATTAGAAACAGTACGCAACACCAAAAACTGCCTTCTAATATTTCAACATGTCTAAAGCCCCTGACTGATTCAACAACAACTCATTTCATTTCTGCCACTCGTACATGCAATTTATTGGAACCTAAGAGTACTGTATGACACAAATATCAATATATGGATTCTTTGAATTTATTCAGTCGTTCTTGGCTTTTATCGAACTTCTAGCGCCTTTATGAAGGTGACGTTGAGTGAACGGATATTTACTCAGCTCTATAGATGGCGAAAGCGAGAAACGTAAAATGTGCCAGTTATTAGGAATTCTATTTTATGCGACGTATTGTATCACGATTTTATTTCTATGCGTCCTGTCAGTTAAAGATAACACGCTGAGATAAGTCTTCCTAGAAAAGAAGACAAGCGAGTGACGCAGATCAGAAATGAATCAAGTTCACAGTTCACTGGTTAGAATAATGTGGGTGTTAAATTAAATATGTGAAATATCTATAGATCTATATAGATTTAAGTCTAGTCTCTATAGATATAATCTACAGTAATACAGCCATCACAATAACACAGGTTATCAGACAAATTCCACATACACCCAGGTACACGGGTGTTTACGATGGCACAAAGCCCCTAAACTGAATCAACAACAACACTGTAGATGTAAGCTTCATCTCTATAGATTTAAATCTCATCTCTATAGATTTAGGTTTAAGTATAATTTCTGTAGATTTAAGTCTCATCACTAGGGCTAGGATTATGATGACCAAAAAAGTGCAAAAAATGCAAAATAAATAATGCATTTATGACCTAAAAATATGCAGAAAATGACCCAATTAAAACAAAAAGGACCTTTGATTTTCTATGATTTCTGTATTGTTTTAGTTTTGTGCGGTAACAAAATGAATTCATGCTATTAATATTGGCAAAGCAGACATTTTGTAATACATTTTCGAGTTATGAATTTTAAAAATAATACTTACAGTACATATTTACAAAACAGACGATTCTCAGCCATAAAGGTCCCAATTGTTCATTCCAAAATGTGTGAGTTGCAATGAACAACGAATACATGATGTAGATTTTCAAATGAAAATGATTGTCTATTGTCAGCCAACAAAGTTTTATACAGTACATAGAAAAGCTCCTTTCCACCTCCACCGACACAACGGAAGCATTCTTAAAGCAAACAATGTCACTTGAATTTAATTCACTGTTGTCAATGTCACAAAGAGAAAATGTTTCACCTGACAAAATTTTAGCAATTGAACACATTGTTTGATAGCCTTTATTAGCCTATTTTCAATTTTGAAAAAAAAAAAAAATAAAAAAAAAAAATCTTATGAGATCACCTTTTGTCCGTGTGTCTTGTGTGTGCGTGTGTGTGTGTGTCACCTAATAACTTCAAAACGGCTGGAGCGATTTCAATGAAACTCGATAAGTTCATAGCACTATTCCGGGCGACCTCGACCGTGCCCTCCATTTTTTTTTACGTATCACCAATTCAACATGGCGGATGTGCGAAATATTTCACCAGCATTCAATATCTCCGAAACTATTCCCGACATCACCCTGGAATTTTTTACGGTGATAAAGGGAACTATTAGAAGTTCACCTATGTGACTTTTGAAAAACTGATAACTACAAAACCAACAGGGCGGCCACGCGAATTTGCGACATTTAAATAGACGTTTCTCGCGATTTAACCAATCAAACGAAATAAAACTAGGTACAGTATATGTTTATACACATTGTAATGCACCGACATCTAACTTCGTTGAATTGTTTACATAACCACAAGATGGCGGATGTGCGAAATATTTCACCGGCATTCTATATCTCAGAAACTATTAGCGGTATCACCCTGACATTTTGTACGTAGATAAAGGGCACTACTGGAAGTTCATCTGTAAGAATTTCAAAAACCAGTTAACTACAAAATGAACATGGCGGCCAAGCGAATTTGAAAATTTTAAATGGACTTTTCTCGCGATTTAATGTTCGGAACTCAATGAAATCTGGTACAGGAAATGTTTATACACATTGCAATGCACTGGTATCCAATTTGTTTACATAACATCAAGATGGCGGCTGTGCGAATTTTAAAATTAAATTTTTATTTCTTGTGTCGTAATCATGTGATCGAAGTAAAAGTTTGAATAATGAACCTACGCAATAATTTTCCTTTAATGGTACATGACTCTATGGCCTATACATTTAACAATCCAACATGGCGACCATCCGAAATATTTAGACGGCTCTGAATATCTACGAATCTATTATAGCAATCAAACTGATTTTTTTAATGTTCATAGGGGCTATGAACTTAAGTTCACCTATAGGATTTTAAATAACCTGATGATCACAAATCCAACATGGCGGCGACGCGAAGAATAAATATTCACTTGGACGTTTCTCGCAATTTAACCCTCCGAGTGCAGTGAAACTTGAAACAGTAAATCCATATTTTAATTTTTTAGTCGTTTACCCTCCAGGTTGGTGGAACCCACGGACTCAGCGAGGGAACTCACCACTACCGCCTCTACAGGCAGTGTCCTAGAGCTGGGAACATCGAATCGGAAGGGATTCAACTGGTGAGGTGGGATTGGCACCCTGCCCAGGCGGCCTCACCTGCAAAACGAACAGGGGCCTCATGAGGGAAGGTAAGGGATGGTTAGGATGGATAGGCAAGGAAGAGAGAAGGAGGTGGCCGTGGCCTTGAAGAAGGTACCATCCCGGCATTTGCCCGAAGACGAAGTGGGAAACCATGGAAAACCACTTCGAGGATGGCTGAGGGTGAATCGAACCCCCTCTACTCATTTGGGCCACCCGAGGCTGAGTAGACCCCGTTCCAGTCCTCGTACCACTTTCCAAATTTCGTGGCAGAGCCGGGAATCGAACCCAGGACCTCCGGGGCGGTAGCTAACCATGCTGACCGCTACGCTACGGAGGCGACCTGTAAATACTTATAGGAATGTTAATTCACTGGCATCTAATTTATTTCAATTGTTTCCATTACCACGAGATGGCAGCTGTGCGTAATTTTAAAATCTCGTTTATACTTCTTGTGTCCTAATCATGCGATTGTAGTTTGAATGCTACACGTACACAATAATCTTCATGTAACAGTACATAACTCTAGGACCTACATATATAAGATCCAACATGGCGAGCATCCGAAATATTTAGTCGGTTCTCAATATCTACGAATGCATTACAGCAATCAAACTGATATTTTGTACGTTGATAGTGGCACTTAACATAAGTAGGATATATGAAAATAGGCTGTATAGTTCTTCACGGAACTACTTGTTTTTCTCCAAAACCTTCTTCATCTTCTCAGACACAGCTTGTCCCACTTTGCCACACGCGCGATCCAAATCATTCACCACTTTCAGCACAAGTTGTAACTGCTGCATTAGCGGCACTTGCGACTTTTCCAGAGCGGTTATGGTAGTAGGAAGAAATCCAAAATTTGCTTTTATGTAAGCAAGTATCCCTGCAATTTCATTATCTACCTAAGGTTTTTGCGCGGCTTTGATTGATGCGGCTTCAGTGCTGTCAAATGAATCCACCATTTGTTTCACCACCTGTAAGTTCTCGCTATAATACGTGCAGGCTTCAATCCAGGTTCCCCATCTTGTCAAAACGGGAGAAGGAGGAAGTGGAATGTCTGGAGCTTCTATCTTGAAAGTTGAAACTCGAGAGGGTGCCTTCAAGAATACCTTTTTCACACATCCTATCAATAGGTCAACTTCTGGAAAATGACCGCGAACCTCCTCCGCGACTCGGTGTAACGCGTGGGCCAAACAAGTTAAATACACCATTTTAGAGTAAAGGGCACGAAGCGAATTAGCAGCCTTGACCATGTAGGGGGCTGCATCCGTTACTAGGAGCAACACATTGTCATGCCGAATGCCATCAGGCCACAACAATGCCAACGATTTATCAAGAACTTTGCTGATTGTTGAGTAGTTCATTTTTGTAAATTCTCAAGTAGAAAGTGTTCCCCAGGAACATCCTCGTCCAGTGTTCCTACCACCACGTTTAGCTACATAAATCGTCCTGAAGAGTCTGTCGTCTCGTACACCGATACCCTTATTTTTAGCCTATTTTCAATTTTGAAAAAATAGGCTTATGAGATCACCTTTTGTCCGTGTGTGTGTGCGTGTGTGTGTGTGTGTGTGTGTGTGTGATTCGTGTGTGTGTCCCCCCCTAATAAAATCTAAACGGCTGGAGCGATTTCAATGAAACTCGGAAAGTTCATAGCACTATTCCCGGCGACCTCGACCGTGCCCTTCAAATTTTGTTACTACTCACCAATCCAACATGGCGGCTGTGCGAAATATTTCACCAGCATTCAATATCTCCGAAACTATTACCGATATTACCCTGACATTTTCTATGGTGATAGAGGGGACTACTATAAGTTCACTTATGTGACTTTTGAAAACCTGGTAATTACAAAACCAACATGGTGGCCAAGCGAATTTGCGACTTTTAAATAGACGTTTCTCGCGATTTGACCAACCAAACGCAATGAAGCTTGGTACAGTATATGTTTATATACATTGTAATGCACCGACATCTAACTTCGTTCAATTGTTTACATAATCACAAGATGGCGGATGTGCGAAATATTTCACCGGCATTCTATATCTCTGAAACTATTAGCGGTATCTCCCTAAAATTTTGTACGGAGATAAAGGGCACTACTGGAAGTCCATCTATGAGATTTTCAAAAACCGATTAACTACAAAACGAACATGGCGGCCAAGCGAATTTTAAAATTTTAAATAGACCTTTCTCGCGATTTAATGTTCCAAGCGCACTGAAACCTGGTACAGGAAATATTTATACACATTGTAATCCACTGGTATCTAATTTAGTTCAATTGTTTACATAACCTCAAGATGGCGGCAGTGCGAATTTTAAAATTAAGTTTTTATTTCTTGTGATGTAGTCATGCGATCGAAGTGAAAGTTTGAATAATGCACCAACGCAATAATTTTCCTTTAATGGTACATGACTCTATGGCCTATACATTTAACAATCCAACATGGCGACCATCTGAAATATTTAGACGATACTGAATATCTACGAATCTATTTTAGCAATCAAACTGCATTTTTAATGTTCATAGGGGCTATGAACTTAAGTTCACCTATAGGACTTTAAATAACCTGGTGATCACAAATCCAACATGGCGGTGACGCGAATTATAAATAGTCACATGGACGTTTCTCGCAATTTAACCATCCGCGTGCAGTGAAACTTGGTACAGTAAATCTTTATCCGAATGTTAATCCACTGGCATCTAATTTATTTCAATTGTTTCCATAACCTCAAGATGGCAGCTGTGAAATTTTTTTAAATCTCCTTGTTTTTTCTTGTGTCCTAATTATGCGATTGAAGTTTGAATACTACACGTTCACAATAATCTGCATGTAACAGTACATAACTCTAGGACCTACATATATAAAATCCAACATGGCGACCATCCGAAATATTTAGTCGGTTCTCAATATCTACGAATCTATTACAGGAATCAAACTGAAATTGTGTATGTTGATAGTGGCAATTAACATAAGTAGGATATATGAAAATAGGCTGTATAGTTCTTCACGGAACTACTTTTTTTATTTCCAACTCTTTTCCTGATTTCTTCCAAAGTTTTTTCATAGCATCGTCTAACATAGATTTTCATTAACGTAGAAGAATCCGGTATAGATTTGCTCGTGTGCTTCTCTAACAAATTTTGCAGTTTAGGGTTGTTTAACTTACTCAATGGGATAATCGGCACAAAGAAACACTCTATAGAGTTCTTCAAAGAATGGTGAAAAGGATGAATGGGTTTCTCCAAGAAGGTTCTGTTGTAGTAATATTCCTTCATTCTGAAGTCGTTGCAGACCACGTTTATGTTTCTCACGCGATACATGTTGTTCCACCGTAAACCTTTTTACAGCTGCCACTATCACGTCACAAAGTTTGCAGTAAAGTATTGTCCCGTCAGTGGTGAAGACCATTTCTCCTACTGCGAAACAAATTGTTTTAGTTTTACAGATATGCTTTGCTTCACTTTAGGCATATCGTGACTTCGCGTCTAATAGAACAGCACTTCCGGCTCTAAGAAATACCACGAACTCAATGATTCATTGCTAGCTGTAGCCTTCTACCTACGCAAGAGGCAAATGTACTTCCTTGTATGGGCGAGTCCTGTATGAAATCAAAGAAAATATTCAACACGGAAATTTAGTAAAATACAGAATTAGAATAGCTAAACATAAAAAGTATCCTTCTTTCTTGAAAATAGTATAAAAATGACCAAAATGACCTAAAATTTCCCCCAAAAATGCCCTATCCCTCAAAAATGGCAAATAATGCAAAAAATGATCTAACAAATAGACTTCATTGAACTCATTCTTTCATGAAACATATATATACATATATATGAGCAACGTGTCAGTCTTACCAAAAAATGCAAAATCATCAGAATCCTAGCCCTACTAATCACTATAGATCTAAGTCTTATGTCTATAGATTCAAGCTTCATCTTTATCGATGTAAATTTTATCTCTGTAGATTTAAATCTCATCTCTATAGGTTTAGCATCATCTATGTAGATTTAAGTATCATCTCTGTATATGTCTCATCACTATGGATTTAAGTATTATCTGTGTAGGTTTCAGTTCCATCTCTGTAGATTTAAGTTTCATCTTTGTAGATTTATATCTCATCTCTATATATTTAGCATCATCTCTGTAGATTTAGCATAATCACTGTAGATCTATAAAGAGAGAACTACAACTTTTACGCGCCGATTGAGAATATTAACATGAACAGAAATTTAGTGTCCGCGTATCCGGGTGGGAAGTGTTGGCCCGGCCAAAAAGATCACAATCCTCCAAGAAAAAAAACCGCACAATATTATAAAAGAAAATTTGCGTGTTGGAATTTTGTTTGGAAAAACAAACAAACAAACATTAGGGCGGTGTTTTTGAGAACTAAATAATTCTGGGTTTTAACTGGATGAGTGGGTGGGTTTTCATCAAACAAAATTCCTAAAATCACACAAATTATGGCACAATCTATATTCAGGATAACCTCGATAAAGTATTAAAAAATCATTTTTTATGAAACTAAACCACCTTATTCCTTACTCTGTAATCTAAGGGGTTAACCATCTCCTTATTTTCGAAGGTTAACGGCTGAGTTCCTGTTTTACATAAGTTCGTCATTCGGGCGGTATCGGACATCTTAGATCGATCCCATACAAACAACAACTGGAGGTAAAACAATCTCGTTTGTGTGAACACGAGAAGAGAAAGATTCCAGTCAGTAGGAAATCTGACAACATTGCAAAAAGTCCATTTGAAGGGTTCATTCCTAGAACCAGACAAGACCAAAAAATAAATTGTTCAGAAACTAAGAAAAACAAGATAGCTTCATTTGTGCTGAATGAAATAAGAATTGCTCTCAGACCTACCATTGTCTCACAGCTTTGCATTACATACAAAGGAAATATACTTTTTATGTGGATGGTTGAGAAGAACTTTGGACTAGTCTGATTTTGCCAAAATCTTAGTTGAATACAAAAATGAAAAATATTTTAATTCTCAAATACGATTATTTATTATGCAAATCCCAACAAAGTACAAATCAAAACTCAGCAATTTTTCTAGGTTTATGCCGTGTCTTGTGTGGGGTTTCACCCAGGGACACCAAGCTGGTTCATCAGCGGGCATAAACCTACACAAATTGCTGTATTTTAATTTACTGGCCGTGAAAGTCAATATACTCAAGTACAAATCATTATTGAATGCCAAACATTCCAGGGGAAAAGCACTAGACTTGTCTTATTTTTGTAGAATCTCCAATATTTCACACTCGTCTATAACCCAACTTGTCTGATTTTTGGAGACACCAATAATATCTATACGTAGAGCTTTCCTTGAAGAGGAAGAATATGTATTTATCTCATAAGGTCAATGTTTGGACTTGTCTGGTATTTTGGAATGAACCCTTTATTTAAATATTCACTGAAGATGCGACAAAAAATTATGGGATCAATGAGTGAATCGTTTGTGGAGGGAGCTTCAATGTAGATTGGATTCAGTGTAGTGTGTGTAGAGGCTGGGCTCTTGATAACTGTGCAAGTAATGAAGGGGAAGTTTCATTTTATTGATGTGATATTTGCGGAATAGCTAAACATTAATACATTTGAACTTTGAATGTAGAAGAACCTACATTTTACTAAAAACAAAGACTGTCTGATTCCACTCTCTGGTTTTAGCCTACAGAGGTGTGCAAATCATTGGACTAGATTCCAGTTTTCCAACATTTCATTATTTACTTTTCATGACTTAATACATTAGAAATGTTTGCAGGGCGCTTATGTTCAACCAATAGTCTTGACTATATATTCTTTTAAGAAATTCATAGTATAATATCTATTTTGAATTTTCACTAAAATACGTTATCCAGAATGTTAAATGTATTGTCATCAGCGTTGTCAAAGTTACGTATGAACATTAATGCTAAGAAGACCAAAGTGTTAGTTGTGAGTAAACATCCTGAGAGCATTAATATTTTGCAAAAGTTCCGCCAAATCAATACCCTTATTGTATTCTATATAAATGATCACTTAGTGGTCATTGGTACATGTTTCGAGGCCTAATTGTTTTGGCCCCTTCATCAGCCGATATAGATAAAATGTGGTTGGATAGCATAACACTAATAAACATTCCCTTCAAAACCCCTATTATGGTGCACCATAATGAAAGGTGAAAGATGTTTACCCCAAAGATACATAAGGAAATAAAATACATAAATAAATATAGAAAGAATGAATGAATGAATGAATGAATGAAGGAAACAAAGGAAGAAAAAATAGTTGAAATATGAAAATATCAAAAATACAATGTGAACACACACTAAAATTTCACCCTTTCTTGCTGATCACTGAAATTGTGCACTCTTCATGTAGTCCAAATCTTCTGAAATATGTGGCGACAATAACACATTTGAGGATAAACCACACGCTGTATTATGGCTTCCAGATGTCAACGAAACTACAATGGCTCAGCTCTGTAGCAGTTCTGCAGCACTAAACGAGACATAATCTGCTCCTTGGCAGCATTCCAGATTATATTAATATGCCAAATACAATCATTCAAATACTAAAATCCTGAGAGCATTCACACAAACATTAATCTTACTGACAAGATAGTGGAACAAGTCACCAGTTTCTCTTATTTGGGAAGTCGAATCACCAATAACAACAGGTGTAGTAAAGAGATTAGAAGGCGGATAGCGCTCGCAAAGCAGGCAATCAATAATAAGAAAAATCGTTTGATTAATGCAAATTTAGATATTGCAATTAAAAAGAAATTTTTCATTTCCTTTGTGTGGAGTGTGCTTCTGTATGGATGTGAATCTTGGACGATCAGAGGTCAGGATTGGAAGCCACTTGAAGCGTTTGAGAGGTGGGTCTGGCGGAGAATATTACGGGTTAAATGGAATTAAAAGAGGACTAACATCAGCATCCTGCAAGAATTTCAAGGGAAAAGAGAATTGAGACCAACTATCCATAAAAGAAAAGCTAAATTCACAGGCCACATCTTGCGACATAACGCTTTCCTAACTAATCCCCTAGAAGGAAAGATCACAGGGAGGAAAGGCCGAGGTCGACCGTGAAAATGTTTCCTGCCAGACATCACACTAACTCTTCATTATGGTTCCTACTGTGAGATGCTGAAGACAGAGAGAGAGCAATGGCTGCGCAGACAAGGCACTGCCTTCAGAAGTTGATTGATTGAACTAACAGAGGAACCTTGCTATTACAAATTGTGATACGTTTTGTTTTGAATAAGGTATTCTAGTGTTCGTTTGAATTTAGAGCAGAGGAGTTGGAAGTGGTCCTCTCTTGAACTCTTCACAGGTTTGTGGACCACGCATTGAAATTACCTGATTTAGAGGGTACATTCAAAAGTCATTGAAAAACAAGAAAACGGGCTCAGCTCAGACATCCTTCAGAATGTCCAATTCAGAAAATTCTAGAGGTGATTCCTTATGGAAAAGTTGTAAGTCCATAGGGAAGAAAACATTACTAAGTATGGTAAGAAAATACGTCAGGAGGTCGTCATTAAAATTATTTACAACAAAGAAGTCCAACCTCGATCGTGCCTTTCAAATTTTAATAAGTTTCACCAATCCAACATGGCGGCCACGCGATATATTTCACTGGCATTCTACATATCCACAGCAGTAACATACATTTTATACGGTAATACGGGGCAAAACTAGAAGTTTATCTATGTCACTTTCATAAATCTGTTAAGTAGAAAACGAACATGGCGGCCAAGCAAAATTGAAATATTTAAATAGACTTTTCTCGAAATTTGACCATCCGAGCGCAGCGAAACTTAGTACGGGAAATGTCCATATACAATATTATATACTGACATTCATTGAAACTCAATTGTTTTGATAACTCCAATATGGCGGCTAAGCAAAAATTTGAAATTAAGTTTTTCATTTCTTTCTTCGTTATCATGCGATTCAAGTGAAAGTTTGAATAATGAACCTACGCAATATTATTCATCTGACGGTACATAACTCGATGGCCTACATATATAACAATCCAACATGGCGACCATCGGAAATATTTAGACGGCTCTCAATATCTAAGATTCTATTACAGCAATCAAACTGAAATTTTGTATGTTGATAGGGGCTAGCAACTTACGTTCACTTATGGGACTTTTAACAACCTGGTGATCACAAAACCAACATGGCGGCGACGCGAAATTTAAATATTTAAATGGATTTTTCTCGCGACTTTTCATCCGAGCTCTGTGAAACTTGGCTCGATATATCTTCATACGAGCTTGAATATACTGACTTTTAATAAATGGAATTTTATGAGAACTTATTAATGGCGGCTGTGCATTTTTTAAATCTTATTTTCATTTCTCGTGTCCTAAGCAAGATGAGTAGGCTACATGGAAATAGGCTATTTATTTCTTCACGGAACTACTTGTCAGACATTCAAAACTACGCCACAAAGACTGCTTGAGGCTGTTGATACATATCGCTAAATAATTTAAGTCTCATTATTTCCCAGGTCGTGGTTATCGATTCTTTGAGAATAGCTCGGTAAGAGCCATGGAACCCCCAGCCTTTGTGGAGACATCGATCATCAAGTCATGAATTATATAAAAGTTGAAGCCTGACCACCCACTTCGAGGTAATTTAATGTCTTGAGAAGGCATTGACTGATATAACTAACCTATTCTCTTTTTTGAACCTACTTCAGTGACTGTTATTCATTTCCTTATAGACATAATGAGGTGCCAGGGAAATTAAAACAGAATAATAGCGACAATAATGAGAACGTACGGAAATGCGCCTTCTTAAAAAACAAGCAGTTCCGTGAAGAACTAAATAGCCTATTTTATATATCCTACTTATCTTAATTGCCTCTATCAACATACACATTTTTAGTTTGATTGTTGTTAAAAATTAGTAGATATCGAGAAACGTCTAAATATTTCGAATGTCGCCATGTTGAATTCTTATGTATGTAGACCAGTGGTTCTTAACCGGTGGTCCGTGAGTGCCTCGAGAGTGGTCCGCGGGAGAAAAAGGTCCACCAGCACGTATAAAAAAGTGGCCAAAAATGGGGATTTCGAAAACGATGTGCGATGAACGAGAATCGTCCAAATGTATTCGCGGCGATGACTATCAGGTTTTGAATTGGAATATCTTTAAAAAAGTGTTATTGTGGAAGGGTTGCACAACTGATAAGGTGTATTGGGGGGGAGGAGAGGTGATGGGTGGGGGTCCGTACATGATTCAATTTCAGGCTGAGTGGTCCGTAGACTTCTACCGGTTCAGAACCACTGATGTAGACCATAGAGTTATGTACAGTTTATTAGATGAAGATTATTGCGTTGGTTCATTATTCAAACGTAGAGTTCGATCGCATGATTAGGACTCGAGAAATAGGAACTTATTTCTAAAATTTCGCACATCCGCTATCTTGAGGTTATGTAACCAATTGAACTAAACTGGATGTCAGTGGATTAAAATGTGTATACACTTTTGCTGTACTATGTTTCACTGCGCTCGGATGGGTAAATCGCTAGAAAAGTCTATGTTAAAAATTTCAAATGCGCTTGGCGGCCATGTTCGGTTTGTACTTATTAGGTTTTTGAAGGTCACAGAGGTGAGCTTGTAGTAGTGCTGTTTATCATCGTACAACATTTCAGGATGATATCAGTAATAGTTTCGGAGATATATAACGATGATGAAATATTTCGCACAGCCACCATATTGGATTGGTGAAACGTAATAAAATTTGAAGGGCACAGTTGGGGTCGGTCAAAATAGTACTAGGAAATTATCAAGTTTCACTGAAATCACTCTAGCCGTTTAGATTTTATTTGGGGGGACACACGCACACGCACACGCACGCGGACAAAAGGCCTGGTTTTTTCATAAATTAAAATAGGCTAAAATAAAAATAGATGTTCCTTTTCGTATTTGTTGTTTCATTTGAGTGAGACATGTTAAAAATTTGGTTACATAGAAAGTAGGAACTACTTGAAAAAATTAATCGTCTCCCGTCCTTCTACCTGAATCACAGATAACACACACTAATACAGCCATCACAATTAACACCGGTTATCAGACAAATTCTACACACACCTAAAGTACACGGGGCTACATGACAGCGTGTCGCAGCCCCAAAACTATGGAACCAACCAACCAACCGGATTTATACTGTTGAC
This sequence comes from Meconema thalassinum, assembly GCA_946902985.2. Taxonomy (NCBI): domain Eukaryota; kingdom Metazoa; phylum Arthropoda; class Insecta; order Orthoptera; family Tettigoniidae; genus Meconema; species Meconema thalassinum. Next base: position 86,021,288 of record OX336400.1, on the reverse strand, counting down.
CTGATTATAGTGACAGTCGAATTCTTACAAGCTAACAGAATGGTAGATAATATGGCATGTCAGCATTTCCAAAACGAATATGATATCGGTAGGGAAGACACACAAGACAATAGCACATCATGTAGGAGGAACTAAATTGGGACTGGTAGGCCATTTTAAGTACTTGGGCTGTGCATTCTCTCGTAATAGTGATTCCTCCTAGCATTCATGACTGTCACCGTGGAGGCCCGGATTCGATTCCCGGCTCAGCCAAGAAACTTAATTCTGGTCCAAGTGCTGGAACGGGGTACACTCAGCTTCGTGAGATAAAACTGAGAAGTGGGGGGTTCGATTCCCTCCTCAGCCATCCTCGAAGTGTTTTCCAGTGGTTTTCCACATCTACTCCGGGTGAATGTTGGGATAGTTCCTAAATTAAGGCCATGGCTCCCTCCTTCGCAATCCTCATCTGAATTACGAATACAGTCATCAAAATATCACCGATTATCAGACAAATTTCACACACACACCCAAGTACGCGGGACTACTTGACGACGATGTCGCAAAGCCCCTAAATGAATGAACAACAACACAACGAATTTCAGAGCCAATCAACAAAGACATAATTCGGTAAATTTATTCTACATTACAGTGCAATAGAAGTTTTTGTACTGGCTGCGTGGCTCAGCGGTAACGTTCTCGCTTTCTGTTCCCAAGGTTTCTGGCGCAATCAGCTGGCATTTGAAGGTGCGCAAATGCGAGGGAGCCGTGTTAGTAGATTTACTGGCACGTTAAAGATCCCCTTTGGGGTGAAATTCCGTCTCCTCGGCGTCTCTAAAAGCCTCATCAGTTAAAAGGGACGTGAAACCAATAACATTAACATTGATTATAACTAGGGCCCGGATGTTGATGACGTAAAAAAAAGGTTAAAAAACGAACTTAAAATTTTCAAAAATGACTGTAATAAATCACCTAAAAATCGAAAAATGCACTAAAAATGGAGAAAATGATCTTATAATAATAAATTCACCAATATTTCAAAATTGAAATCTGAAGCTCAAACTGAAAGGTCAATCAAAATAGATTTCTAGCACTTAACAAAAGATTTATGTTCATAGCTACGAGCTTCTTCTTAACTCTGAGAGAAGTAACTCCCTCATATAAAGCCGTGACATGACTAAATTAGAGAAAAAAAAGACCTTAAAAGGCTGATTTCTCTAACATATGACCAAAAAAATCTACCGAACATGAAAAATGCTCTTAAAATGGAAAAATTGCAAAAAAAAAATGCAAAAAGATGCAAAATAAAAATGACATGTTTGAAGACGGGGTGGCCCGTCCGGAGTTTCTATTTACTTCAGCATTGTTTTAGACAGCTCAGTAAAAAGATGACATGTCATCAACATCCGGGCCCTAATTATAACTTATTCTGACGTTCAAATCTATGTTTGCAATATATGAAGAGTGTTCAAATGATAAGGTACGAAACGATACTGTGGGTACAATTTATTAGTTATTCAAAAGTAATCACCACAGGCCTGTGCACAGGTGTCCCATTGCTTCACTAGCCGCAGGATTCCCTGTTCCCAGAAGTCTTGTGGTTGTGACAGGAGCCAATCCTGTACGGTGTCATTTAGTTCGTCATCCGATTCGAAACGTTTTCCCTTGAGACGAACCAAACAGTGACGTATATTGTGCGACACTCCGTAGCCTACGCAAGTCCATCAAGAACAAACGACCTGGACTGCTCACGAAGGGAGTAGTTCTGCTCCATGATAACGCTCGCCCACACGTCTCTCACGTCACACAAAGTGTATTGGCCACGATCAAACATGTCAAGGGAAAACGTTTCCAATCAGAGGACGAACTAAAGGACACCATACAGGATTGGCTCCTGGCACAACCACAAGACTTCTGGGAACAGGGAATCCTGCGGCTAGTGAAGCAATAGAACACCTGTGCGCAGGCCTGTAGTGATTACTTTTGAATAACGAATAAATTGTACCCACAGTATCGTTTCGTAACCTTTCATTTGAACACTCGTTAATGTTCCCCCATTTAATGGTGAACCACGCATCAATGGAAAGAAATATTGCCAGCGTCAAGGTTCGAGACACAAATTCCTTTAGCACTTGAAAGCTTCGTGTACATATAAATATTCTCTCCGTCACGAATATGTTACGCTTATCTCCATGATTACGGCCTCAGTGAGTGTTGTTTGCCTTATTTAAGTATCCCTAGCATGCGGCGTTACGGAAGCAACAATAGATGGCTTTTAAGGAACGTGGTTTTGTAGTACAAGCTAATGGAAATGTTGCTCTGAACACAGAATGTTACGGATATTCAAGAGACTTTTATAGAGCACCCAGCAGTTAAGTGGGCCGCATTGTTGTTGTTGTTTCATTAAAGGGGTTTGGTCATCCTAGTCATTTATCCCCGTGTACATGGTTATGGTCGCCTCCGTTGCGTAGTGGTCAGCGTGATTAGCTACCGCCCCGGGGGTCCTGGGTTCGATTCCCACCTCAGCCATCCTCGAAGTGGTTTTCTGAGGTTTCCCACTACGTCTTCGGGCATATGCTGGGTTGGTCCCTACTGTAAGGCCACGGCCGCCTCCTGCCCTCTTCCTTGCCTATCCCTCCCAGACTTCCCCTTCCTTCCCATCCCTCATGAGACCCCTGTTCGCTTTGCAGGTCTGGTTGCCTGGGCGAGATGCTGATCCCACCTCCCCAGTTGTATCCACCGTTCAGATGTTCCAAGCTCTAGGGCACTGTCCCATAGAGGCAGTAGTTGTGAGTTCCCTCGCTGAGTCCGTGGGTTCCACCAACCTGCAGGGTAAACTCGATTTAAAACAAGTAGTACCGTGATGAAATACACCACCTATTTTCATATATTCTACTCATGTTAATTGCCTCTATCAACATTCAAAATTTCAATTTGATTGTTGTGATAGATTCGTAGATATTGAAAGCCGCCTAAATATTTCAGATGGTCGCCAGGTGTGATTTTTATTTACGAACTATTACATGAAGATTATTGTACACGTATGGTATTCAGACTTCAATCGCATGATTAGGACACAAGAAGTAAAAACGAGATTTTAAAATTTCGCACAGCTGCCATCTTGTGGTTATGAAAACAATTGAAATAAATTAGATGCCAGTGGATTGATATTTGTACAAGCATTTAACGTGCAAAATTTCACTGCACTCGGATGGCTAAATCGCGAGAAACTTCCATTTAAATATTTATAATTCGCGTCGCCGCCATGTTGGATTTGTGCTCACCAGGTTACTGAAAGTCATATAGGTGAACTTATGTTCATAGCCTCTATGAACATTAAAAAATCAGTTTGATTGCTGTAAAAGATTCGTAGATATTGAGAACCATCAAAATATTTTGGATGCTCGCCATTTTGGATTGTTATATGTATAGGCCATAGAGTTATGTACCATTAAAGGAAAATTATTGCGTAGCTTCATTATTCAAACTTTCACTTCGATCGCATGATTGCGACAGAAGAAATAAAAATATAATTTTAAAATTTCGCACAGCCGCCATTTTGAGGTTATGTTAACAATTGAACTAAATTAGATGCCAGTGCATTGCAATATGTATAATCATTTACTGTACCACATTTGACCGCGCTCAGATGGTTAAATCATGAGAAAAGTATATTAAAATGTTTCAAATTCGCTCGGCCGCCACGTTCGTTGTGTACGTTACAGGTTTATGAAAATTACATAGATAAACTTTTAGCAGTGCCTTTTATCACCGTACAAAATTTCAGGGTGATATCATAAACAGTTTCGGAGATATTGAATGCCAGTGAAATATTTCGCACAGCCACCATTTTCAGGTTATGTAATCAATTGAACTAAATTAGACGCCAATGCATTACAATGTGTACAAACATTTTTTGTACCATGTTTCATTACGTTTGGGTGGTTAAATCGCGAGAAAATTCTATTTAAATGTCTCAACTTCGCTTGGCCGCCATGTTGGTTTTGTAGCTACCAGGTTTTTTCAAAGTCTCATAAGTAAACTTCTAGTAAAGCCCTTTATCACCGTACAAAATTTCAGGGTGATATCTGTAATAGTTTCGGAGATACTGACTGCTGGTGAAATATTTCGCACAGCCGCCATGTTGGATTGGTGAGACACAATCAAATTTGAAGGGCACGGTCCGGCTCGGCCAGAATGGTGCTATGACTTTACCGAGTTTCATTGAAATCGTTCCGGCCGTTTAGAATTTATTAGGGGGGTGGGGGTGGACACACACACACCACATGCACACACAGACACACGGACAAAAGGGGATCTCATAAGCCTATTTTTTTCATAAAATGAAAATAGGCTAAAAATATAGGCTATATTCAACGGACCTTTATAGAGCAGTTTAGTGGGGCGAGTTCTTAGTGTTGTTTCATTTAAGGGGCTTGGACATCGTAGTCATTTATCCCCGTGTACTTGGGTATGTGTGAACCAACAGTGGTAGCTACGCTCGCTAACACGCTAACTATCTGCGTACTCGGTAGATTTGGGTCGGGACCCACCGTCGGCGTCCTTAAAATGGTTTTCCGTGGGTTCCCCAGTTTCAACTCCAGGCAAATGCTGGGACGGGGCCACGCTTCCTTCCACATCCTTGCTCAGTTTCATTCATCTTCAATCATTTAGTTTCTGCTTGCCACGGTGGGTGAGTGGTTATCGCTTTGGTCTACCAACCCCAAGCTTGCAGGTTCACTCCTGGCGGTGGTAAGTGATTTTTCAAAGGCGACAAGAATCACGATACGCATGTCATACGTTGTTGGCATGTTAAAGAATCCATTTGAATTCAGTAGGCCGTGTTCATAATGGCAAAATTAATCTCGGGATTTTCCGCCAACACAAAAACTTCCTCCGTTCTCTACTAGAAAGCGCTATAGTGTCAAGGAGCTCAGATTTCTAACCTCTTTGACTTTCATAGCGCTTCAAGGACAACAACAAAAATTCGTCATGCAAGCTGCTCTATGGGTGTCAAATAACAAAGCTTACACCCAAGGTCATATGCTATTATTATTTAATCATTCATTAACTCCTCTCATGAGGTTGGGGTCGGGAAATGCCATACAAAACATCCACCACATAGACCTTCATGGCATCTCATCCCCGACACCGTTGAAAACTGGAATAATATGGGGTAAACATACATAAATAGACTACTTGTGTGTGTGCAGAATATGATTGATTTATAATATGTGTTATTGTGGTGTATGTACTTGTGATTCAAGTGCAGATTGGAAAGGAGGCAGTCGTGGCCTTAAGTTAGGAGCCATCCCGCCATTTGCCTGGAGTTGAAATCGGGAAACCACAGAAATGCACTTCCAGGATGGCTGAGGTGGGAATGGAACCCACCTTTTCTCAGTTTTGCCTCACAAGACTGAGTGTACACCGTTCCCGCCCTCAGACCAGAATTACATTTCTTGGCAGAGCCAAGAATCGAACCTGGACCTCCGGGGAGACAGTTAAGAATGCTAGCTACCACACCACGAGGTGGTCATGAACGTGTTGACAATAAGGCTGTTCTTAACATTCTAATATTCGATTAATTTGACTACATCGAAAATTTTCCAAATCGAAATTCGAAATTCGCATAATATGTACACGGGGCTATATGACCACGATGTCGCAAAGCCACTAAATGAATCAACAACAACAACAGTTCGAGACCTTCTTACCATAAAGGCGGCTTCGGTGGCGAAGTTGGTAGCATGCTGAGCTTCTATGCCCAAGGTCGCGGGTTCAAACCCGGCCAATGACCTCGGATTTATGAAGAGCGTTAAAAATCCCTCAGAATGCCTTCCCTCGGAGGGGAAGTAAAGCCGGTGGTCCCATGTCATAGATTCATGGCATGTAAAAGGACCTTCCACTAACTGCACTTGTGAGAAGCCACAATTTGTAGGTTAGAATTGATAACGCTCTATTAGTTCCAAAGTTCGCCGCAAGGTGCTGACTGCTATGTCATCTAGTAGCCAAGTCCGGAAGCTACGTGTCGTGGACGGTAGCATTTGGTAGCAAAAGTGGGAACTATTTGAAATTGCTGTCTGCGGTCCTTACTTGAATTAAAACAGATAACACACACTAATACAGCCATCACAATTAACTAATGGCTACACTGCGTTCTGCTGCACGGCTGAAAGCAACGGCAAACTATAGCCGTAATGCTCTTCCCTATGCATAATAAATTACATGTGATAATAGCCTCCTCCCTTGTAAAATTCCAATCCGGAGGTAAAATAGTCCCCCGTTCGGATCTCCGGGTGGGGACTACTCGAGGGGAGTTAACATCACAGAAGTGACAAAGAGGATATCTGACATTCTACGGATCGGAGCGTAGAATGTTAGAAGTCTTCTGGGAAGTGGAAGGTTCGAAAACTTTGAAAAGGGAAATGGATAGGTTGTGGTTGAATTTGGTTGGGATTATTGAAATACAGTACGCTGGCAGGAAGAACAGGACTTTTGGTCAGGAGACTATAAGGTCATTAGCACTAAATCAAACAATGGCCAAGCAGGGGTTGGTCTCATATTGAGTAGGAATCTTGGACAGCGGGTGGATATTATGAGCAATATAGTTAACGGATTATTGTAGCAAAAATCAATACAAAACCTACGTGCACCACAGTGGCACAAGTCTATATGCCTACCAGTCAAGCTGATGATGAAGATGTTGAAAAGGTCTACGAAGAAATAGATGAAATTCTGAGATATATCAAGGGTGATGAAAATGTTATTGTAATGGGAAATTGGACTGCTGTGGTAGGAAAAGGAATAGAAGGGACGATAGTAGGAGATTTCGGATTAGGTGAAAGGAATGATCGAGGAAGCTGGCTGATGTAATTCTGCACCGAGCATGAGTTGGTCATAGATAACACCTTATGCAATAACCACAATAGAAGAATATGCACATGCATGAGACCAGGAGATACAGGGCTTTACCAAATCGACTTCATTACGGTCAAGCAGAGATTTGGAAACCAGATTTTCGATTGTAAAACATATCCCGGTGCTGACATAAACTTTGACCACAATCTGGTTGTTATGAAATGCAGATTAAAGTTGAAGAAACTGAAGAAAAGTCAGAAGTCTAAAAGGTGGGCAATGGACAGACTGAAAAGAGAAGGATGTAAACGAAAGATTCAAGAAGAATATAAAGGAAGGACTAATGAAAAACCCTAAACAAACTTCAATTGCAGCCGAATGGGCACTTTTGAAGAATGAAATAACAAAATCCGCAGAAGAAAACATTGCTAGGAAAGAACGAATGCGTAGAAAACCGCGGATCACTCAGGATATACTAGAATTGATAGATGAAAGGCGGAAACAAAAGAATGTAAGAGACGAAAAGGGGAAAGCCGAATACAGACGTCAGAGAAATGAGGTTAACGAGAAGTGCAAGGAAGCGAAAGAAGAATGGTTGAAAGAGAAATGTGCAGGTATAGAAAATTGTCTGAGATTAGGAAATGTAGACACAGCTTATCGAAGGATTATGAATACTTTTGGGAAAAAAGATGACTAAGTGCTGTAATATTAAGGACACAAATGGAAAGCCTCTAACAGATCGGGAAGAAAAGGTTGAGAGATGGAAAGCTTACATAGAGTGTTTGTATAAGGGAAAGGAGATTGAGAATCATGTAATGGAAAGGGAGGAGGAAATTGATGAGGATGCAAACGCATATTTAATATTGAGATCAGAATTTGACAGAGCATTGGAAGACTTGAGCAGGAACAAAGCACCAGGCATAGATGATATACCGATTGAGTTGCTACGCTGCATACGAGATGAAGGTCTGATCATGTTATTTCACTTGGTGGGTAGGATTTATGAGAAAGGTGAGGTACTTTCTGATTTCAAGAAGAATGTTATCATCCCTATACCGAAGAAAGTGGGAGCTGAGAGATGTGAAGATCACTGTACGATCAGCTTGATTACTCATGCTTCAAAGATCCTGTCAAGAATAATTTACAAGAGGAAGGAAAGCCAGATAGAAACGGAGTTGGGTGAAGACCAGTTTGGTTTCAGGAGTAATATGGGAACAAGGGAAGCTGTACTGAGCCTTAGGCTGATTTTGGAAGGTAGAATAAGGAAAGATAAGAGAACGTTAATGGCATTAGTAGACTTAGAAAAGGCTTTTGATAACGTTGATTGGACTAAATTGTTTGACATTTGGAAAACTCCTGGAATAAAGTACAGGGATTGGAGGGTGATATACAAACTATACAGAAACCAGACAGCAGTCATTCGAGCTGAAGGACATGAGAGAGAAGCTGGTATTCAAAAAGGTGTAAGGCAAGGCTGCAACTTATCACCCACACTTTTCAATCTTTACATTGAACAAGCAATGAAGGGAATTGTAGAAAAATGTAAAGTGTGAGGGAAGATTCAAAGAGAAATAATTTCAACTCTGAGATTTGCCGATGACAGTCATCTTGGCCGACACGTCTGAGGATTTGAATGAGTTTTTGAATGGTATGGACTCCGTCTTGAGGAAAGAATTCATGATGAAAATTAATAAATGTAAAACAAAAATATTGGAATGCAGCCGAAATAAATCAGAATCCTTTATGGACATCAAATTGGCAGGTGAAAAACTAAAGGAAGTAGGAGACTTATGTTACTTAGGATGCAAAATAACCAGTGATGGGCGAAGCAAAGAGGATATAAAAAGTAGGTTAGCTCAGGCAGGAAAAGCATTTCTACAGAAAAGGAATCTGTTGACATCGAATATAGATTTAGGTGTTAGGAAGTCATTTTTGAATGCCTTTGTCTGGAGCGTGGCACTCCATGAAAGTGAAACTTGGACTATTGGTGCAGCAGAAAAGAGGAGAATTGAAGCATTTGAAATGTGGTGTTACAGGAGAATGAAGAAGATCAGATGGGTAGATAGGGTTACAAACGAAGAGGTATTAAGACGAGTGGGAGAGGAGAGATGTTTCTGGCGACTGCTAATGAAGAGAAGAGATAGGTTGGTAGGACACATACTAAGATACCCAGGTATAGCAAGCTTAGTTATGGATTGAAGGGTCGATGACAAGAACTGTAGGGGTAGACCAAGGTTAGAATATGTTGAACAGATTGCCTTGGATGTAGGGTGTGGTAGCTATGTAGAGATGAAACGATTTGCTCAGGTCAGGGTGGCATGGAGGGCCGCATCAAACCAGTCAAAAGACTGAAGACTCAAACAACAACATCAGACAGATTCTACACTTACCCAAAGTACACGGGGCCACATGACCGCGTTGTCGCAGCCCCTAAATCAGTGGTTCCTAACCACTGGTCCGCGCACCAAATGTCCGCGAGTGCCTCAGGAGTGGTCCGCGGGAATAAAGGGTCCACCGGCACGTATCAGAAAGTGGTCAATAAATGGGGATTTCGAAAACTATGTGCGTTGAACGAGAATCTTCCGAATGTATTCGCGGTGATGACTATCAGGTTTTGAATTGAAGTATCTTTTAAAGAAGTGTTATTGAGTATGGGTTATAACTGATTAGGTGTATTAGGGGGCGGGAAGGGGGGCGGGATGGCCCGTACATGATTCAATTTCAGGCTGAGTGGTCCGCATACTTCTACGGGTTCAGAACCATTGCCCTAAACTAAAGAACCAACCTACAATCACAAAAGCTAGTTGAATTGTCGGCATGAAACATGGCTCCTTGTCTGCTTTTCTTGCACCAGCGTTATGTCAGACTGTCTGATGTCGCAAGATATATTAACGAGCTTCATCATCGTAGACATAGCCTATAGGGCCATATATTGCAGATAATGATCTCAGCTCACATTATGGTGGCAGTATTGCACGCCAGATAATGAATTCAGTGTTTTAACCACGTAACATTAAGATCATGATCAGGGAACGGATTTCTATGTAAACACATTTCTATTTAGGAAGCTAAACTTAATTATATTTTGTATGAGGGGCGAAAAAAACGGAGGGGGGCCTGAAGGGGGGGGCCTTGCCCCCCTCAAGTTTAAGGTGCAAGACAAAAATAAAAGTACCGTAAGATAACCCGAAACTACTCTATAAATGATTTAAGACTATTTTACGCGGAAAATCGTAAAAGCTACCTTGCCTTGCTTAGTCGTAATTTCTTTATTCTACCAAACAAACAGTCTGTCTGTGTGCCCCCCCCCCCTGCCCCGTTTCTCGCCGAGGCATTTAGAGCTTTGTCCCCTTACCACGACAATTCGAATAGGTGTATTTTTGAGCTATTATTTCTGAGTGCCGGTTTCAAACTGAGGTAAGTCAGTGTTCGGGTCTTTTGCTACACGTTTCCAAAAAATTGTTTAAGTTTTGTATTCATATTCTGATTGCATCTTTCATTCTAATCTGACGTAATGAATAAAAAAATCTTTGTTTTTTAATAAAGCGTTAGGCCTTCATTGCCGTGTTATTTTAAACCTTGAACTAAAAAAATACCCTGGTAGGTAGGAAACCGCAGTTTAAAAATTTGACACCCCACGTTTGCGAGGAGTTTTACGCCCCTGTTTTGTATTATCTTTACGAATTATGACGTGTGGAGTTGAGAAGTAGAGTCTTAATTTTCCATATTTTTTCCATATTTGGGAGTTTTGCACATACACCCTGGGCACAAAGACCCGTTACCCCTATACATTTCAGGAAATACATTGATTTTTAACATTTTCTGTTTCAGATATAATCAATGGCTGATACTAGTGACTATAGCATTGAAGAACGCATTGTCACAAGCACTTGGGTTCATGAGAGACCAAGAACAGGGAAAACGTTGGAACAGGTGCGTACTGACTTTGAGCAGTGATTCGGACGTCAGCCTCCTCAAAAGACAACACTATTACGTTGGGAAAAGAAACTGTTCGCTATAGGCAGCGTCAAGGACAAACCAAGAAGTGGTCGAGCATCAACAAGAGAGGAACAATGCCGAGAAGTCGCTGAGTCAGTGGAAAGATCACCAACGAAATCAACTCGTAAACGATCCGCGGAACTGGGTATACGACATGTGACAATTCACTCTGGAGTTTTATCAAGAATATCGTTGCAGAGCAAGGTTGTGACACCATTGAAGACTTAAAAGAAGCTTTGAGATCTGCTTTCAGACGGGTTACTCCAGCAATGCTGCGAAGAATGTCTCACCGAACTTGGCGACGCATTATTTTGTGTCCTGAAAACGATGGCTTGCAGACTGATGTTTTAGACATTTATGCAGCAAAGGTATGTCCATTAAACAAGTTTTGGCATTAGAGATTGCAACGTGTATCAATAGTATATGTATACTCCCAGTTAGGGAGGGGTGACGGGACTTTGTGCCCACCCTGAGTTCCATACTCTTAGTCATTAAAATCAATATAGTAGCCTACATATGTAGATTAAGGCTTTCACGTTCCGGAATACTGTTACACTTATTCATGTTTTTGGGATATTGGCGTGTGAAAATAGAATTTAAAATTCTAAACGTTACGAAAGGAACCTGGTGTCCTTTCTCAATAGAATTATTAAAACAATGTGACCAAAGAAAGTGTGTCAATGAGCTTACAAAGACTAGAGAAATTCCCCTTTTCGTCACCAGAGAGCAGCCAGAAGCTACTGTATGGACCTTGGTATTAAAACGCACCATATTAATTAGAACGGCGGACTGAGTAGTCACGCTATAACATAGGAACTAGATGGGGCAAACTTAAGGTTAGACCATGGTTAGAGCTTCGCATATTTTCTGGGGCTACAGATGGACTTGCCCTTCTAGGCTATAATAACTGGTTGCTATTTTATCAGTTCGTATTAGGGCCTTCTTTGTTCACCAGCCCCAAGTTCTTTCTGTCTGATAACCTGTGTTTCTTTGGTGACAGTAGTAGTGTTGGGGTGGATCCCCTAGGACTTGCAATGACGTAACAAGAAGGTACTTGCCTGCCAAGACTCATTTAAAAAACGGCGAAAACTACACTTAAAATAGTCACTGTCAGCGCCGGTATTCGATCCTCCGATGACGTACTTCCTACTGCTCCCCTTCGCCTGCCTGAACCCGGCTTCGCTGCGTGCATTTTTAGCCTGTCGGCACCCACTTTGGGGCCATAAGAGCTTTATCAAGGGGAATTTGGACCTGGAGCTTAATAATTAGCATGTGGGTTAGGTACATTTGCATCACATTGGCCAGAATATGACCTGAGGTTAGGTGTTGGGAAGGAGTAGGAAGTTTGGGAATGGGTAAGGTTAGGAGAGGTAGAATGCAGCTAGCATATAAAATCAGGAGAGCATGAGCTCGTTTCCAAGGCTTAGAAGAAGAAGAAAACAGAAGGACAGCTGTAATCGCATCTAGTGGCGTGCAGAGGGCCCGCGGACCACTGGGCACCATCCCGGAAGGGGCCGGCTGAGGCCGTCCACCCGAACAGATACGCAGCGGAGCCGCGGGGCAAGTGGGGTTGTGAATGTATTCCTGGAGTGTGGAGGGGGCTAATTAGCAGGTAATTAGCTGCTGGAGGATGTGTAGAATGCTAGTGAGGGCAGGGTTATTGAGTTTACTTGGGCCTGGAGGGGGGATGTGCATGGAGAGAAGGGAGGGAATGTTTCTTGGCTTGTTTGTGCGCTGCCGTTGCCAGTGTTTAGCGCGTCCTTGATGTATTTACATCCTAAATAGGACGCGGCATGGGATCCCCTACAGTTTACACATGTGGGGGAGTCCCTAGGCACTGGACATTCACTATGCCGGTGCGACCCGCCGCAGCGGTTACACCTGACATCGTGTGTACACTCGTGAGCAGAGTGATTGAGCCTTTTGCAACGGAAGCATTGTGTGATGAGGGTAGAATGTTGTCTGTGCGGGGGACGTCGTGACGCCGGTGTTAATGAAGGTCTAGTAGGGGGGGGGGGGGACGCTCTTTGAACCGGTGTAGAGGGGGGGGGGGCGCTGATTGAACCGGTGTAGAGGGGGGGATGCTCAGGGCACAGATGTAACAGAGCTATCTGAGGGATTAGCCGCTGCTGTAGTGTCAGAATGTGTGTGATGGCCCACTGAAGTTTGGATGCACTTATTCTTTCTCCTAGGTTTGCTAGGAGGCCGAATAAGGGCCTTAGAGGTTTGAGTCCAGTGGTCGCTAATCTCCGGGACTGTTTGCGTGGACTCGTGATGAGGTTCCTCTTCTTCTGAGTCAGAATCGTCCTCTGCGGACATTTCGAACTCAGAGTCATCCAGGTTGAGCACTGTAGGGTAAGTTTCAGTGGGTCTGAACTTAATTAAAGAATAGGGGGGAATGGCAGGGTGGCTCTCAAGTGCATCAGTGATTTGGCTAAGGCAGCTCTCTTTCATAGGGTTAATGCCAATTTGCGAATACGCAAGTTCCTTGATAGTAGAGACAGACTTGGCTACGGGGGTGAGAACGCTGATTATGGCTTCTCTGACTGAGGGCATGGTAAGCGATTTAACACGCATAGCTATGCAGCGCAGGACTATCCAATACTATTCAACAATTGAATAGTAACGCAGTACGTCATCTTCCTTTCATGCTGTCAGCGATCCTGGGACACGACAGGTGCCACATAAAATGCTGATCACACCTCCGTAAGTACTTTCCAGTAGAAATTGACGTTTGCTTGTCATTTAATATTCAGTATTCTCTTTGTTGATCTTCCTCTTCAGAAAATGAAGCACTCGAGCATTGCCCATCAATAAAATAGATTTCATGATATTGGATTACGAAGTCAGACATACAATTTCAGAAAAAGAAATTACTGGTTCGTGAAGGTATTTTAAAAGCAACAACTCTCCCTCAGGGGCTCACTGCTAGTGCTTGGAGACCACGGTATCCCATCTAAGCTCGGGAGGGCTTCCTCTTATAGGAACTAGCAAGTGTGCAGCTTGCTATATTTTAAAGTTGTAACATATCATATATATTATTTCAGTAGTATAGATCCCTCCTGCGGCGCTCACAAGCGACCGATCGTGAAAAATGAGAATTCAAATGAAAGAGAATATTATATTACCTGTGACGCATTGCACTCTAATTGCATAAATATCTATAATTTCTTTAAAAAAAATACTTAAGAAAACGGTACTAAGTGTGCGATTTGCAGATACTGTTGCTGCAGGAAGATACGCTCCATTATTGCTGTTCACTTCACATTTTGGCCGCTGTGAGGCCTGTTTCATGTCATTTTAACATTCTGAGGCCTTTCCTTTATCATTTAGCATGGATTTTAGAAACAGAAATTTAAAGGAATGTGTAATCAAATCGTATAATTTCATAAATATCGAATAACCGGTGAGTGTTACGGCTAAGATGTCAATCAATGGTCTCAGCACACTAATGCCATTAGCAGTGACGAATTTCATTCTAATTTCATAAATATCAATTTTTGTAAGAAGTGTACGATTTGCAAATACTGTTGCTGTAGGAAAATACGCGACATCATTGCTGTTCAGTTCGCATTTTGGCCGTAGGGACGCCTGAAACGTAAATAGTGTTCTATAATTATTTGGTTCAATTAAAAACATAACAACCTTTCTCGGTAAGTCTCTTATCATAAACCTATTGGGGAAAGTGTGGCTTATGAACATGCGAGATTTCTCGCACGGATCCGCTAGTATCTATATATTTTAGCAAATGTTAGGTTAAGAAAATGGCGCTTGCTGGGAGTGCTGTCCGTTACCCAAAGGTAATTTCTGGCAGTGAAGCGTATTTTCTAAGTCCTTTTTATGATGCTTGTTTGTTGTTTATTAGTTTATTCCGTGATTTTGTTAGATTGTTAGTTCCTTCCTTGAGTAGGCATATGATTTTTGGGTGTGAAAAGAAAAATGAGTCCATGCTGAAAGATTTTGTATGAGAGTATCTGTTGTAATGTTCTATTGAGATGGTAAAGGAAAATATGAGCAGAGAAGAGATAGCCTATAGTGGTTCAGATTGACAGTAGCAGGAATGATGTAAGTTATGTATGTTGAAATTTGTTGGTACATGAGAAGAAATAAAGAGGAAGTACTTTTGAGAAAAATGAGGCAGATATTAAATGTTCAGAATTGGATTGACATTAGAGAAAGAGAGCTTGATGTGGAGTGTAGAACAAGGTGAGAGTATGTGTATGGAAGTGCCAAAAGAAATCGAAATGTCCTTAGTGTGTCATACATCCACGCCCTAATTAAAAAAAAAAAAAAAAAAATAGACGTACAGTTACAAATAGTATATCGCAAAGTATTTCAGGTATTTCCTTAAAATTTTAACTGAAATATAAATCGAATTATACGAGGACGGATCAAAAAGCTTTTGACTCAATTGTTTTAACAAAAAGAGAATATATACCATACAGGTAATTACAAATATACGTACTGTTCTACGTAACTTAAACTATTTTTCCACATAGTCTCCACATTTGTTCAGGCATTTGTCCCATCGCAGCACTAAATTTGAGATGTCCCTGTGATAGAATTCAGCCGGCAGACTGTGGACCATCGTCGGACTGCTGTCTTGGCGTCATCGTTGCACGTGAATCGCTGTCCTGCCAGGAACTTCTTCAGATGACCACGGCAAAGCGAGACCACATGTGGCAACCAGAACCGCCAACAAGCTCCGGTCATTTCACTGGGAGAGTCTGGACCCCCCACCATCAGTCCGGGTCTTGCCCCTAGTTATTTCCACGTTTTTGGTGTCCCCGCCCGGACCCCGACAGAAGTAGTGAACTGCGCGCTACCTCCCTTTTTATGAAGCGCACCTGCGCCTTCTTACTGCGAGAATTAAAGGCTCAAGCAGCCATAACCTCCCTATGAAGGCTTTCAAAAAGATGGTATATTGGCTTTTACGGCCAATGAATTAAAACTCAGCAACTTTTCTAGGTTTTTGCCGTGTCTTGTGTGGGGTTTCACCTAGCACACCAAGCTGGCTCATCAGCGGGGTCTTGGTGTCTCCGCCCGGACCCCCACAGGAATAGTGAACTGTGCACTACCTCCCTTCTTATGAAGTGCACCTGCACCTCTTAACTGTGAAAGCTAAAAGTTTAAGCAGCCATAACCTCCCTAGGAAGACTTCCAAAAAGATGGTAGGCTATATTGGTTTTCACGGCCGGTGAATCAAAAGTTTTTTTTTTTGCACGATACAAAATGGTAAAAAAATTCAATTTTTGTTATTACCTCTCAGTTACATAAAGGGAGCGTGATGGCGCAGTGGCTTCGCTGCTCGTCTTTCACCCGGACGACTTGGGTTCGAATCCCGGTGACAGCTGGTGGAATTTTCACCTGAAAAATCACGTGGCGTCAGGAAGGGCATCCGGTCTTAAATCCCCGGCCAAAACCAAAATGAGCCAGGTTGGCTCCGGCGACCCCAATTAATTGGGAAAAGCCGAAGAAAGAAAGAAAGAAACATTTCAATTACATAAAAGGATCCAAAAGAAATCTTTGTATGAGATTTGAAGTTTTTTTCTTTTCTTTTTCTCATAATGGCCTGTCACTTGACCCCTTTCTGAAAAGAACGATTCAATTGTGCTGGATAGCAGATCTGTAAACCATCTTGTCTATACTAGGAGTACTGAATTGGCACTGACCTTATAGAAAGCTCGAAATTGATTATTCTATTATTATCAGACTCCTATTACATTATTTAATCCACTCCGTATTGAAATGCGGTTTATGCTATTTCTCATTTCAGTCGCGATATCATGGCAAACGTTACGGTAGTTCCTCGACTTATAAAGCTGCTAAGTACGAAGAGCTTAACAAAGATCACATGAAATAAGTTAGTTAGTTATTGAGGTTTTAATGGGTGGAACTACAAGATCATCTGCCACGAATTAAGTTAAAGAATCCGGCAAATGAGTAGCACGATTTATAATACAAGAGAGTAGCCTACCTCTACTTCAAATTAAATAGCATGATATGCATTGAAATTATTAAATGCTAAGCAATATTATACAATTCATCTCATAAAATATGCAGTACATAAGGCGTGATCAAAAAGTTTCCGTTTGACGGCCGTACAGTTCAGCCAATCAGGCAAAATCATCGTGAGCATTGAGGTAGGCCTACTTATCCCCCGACGCACCAGGTTGAAGATCCTCGTGTGATAAAACACTGCGTCTTACTGCGTGAAGAATGGAACCCACCTATTCCCAGTTTAATCTAACGAAATTGAGTGTACCCCGTTTTAGCCCATAGATCAGAATCATAATTATTTGTAGATATAGTAATTGAACCTAAACCTAAGCGGTGATAGCTATGAATGCTGGTCAGTTCTTCTCTAGGCAGACAATTGGAGCGGTTTGATGTGTGTTTGAGTCTTCAATCTTTGACTCGTATGATGCAGCCTCCATGCCTCCTTGTCCTGAGCTAATCGATTCAACTCTACATAGCTACCAACACTTAACATCCGAGACAATCTCTTAAAACATATTATAACATTGTTCTACCTCTTCAGTTCTTGTCCTCGACCTTTGCATCCATAACTAATGTAAGTTTGCTATTCCTGGATGTCTTAGTATGTGTTCTACCAACCTAACTCTTCTGCATATTAGCAGTCGCCAGAAATATCTCTCCTCTCCCATTCGTCTTAATATCTCTTTACTTGTTACTCTATCTACTCATCTGATCATCATCATTCTCCTGTAACACCACATTTCAAATGCTTCTATTTCCCTCTGTTCTGCTAAGCCAACAGTCCAAGTTTCACTTCCATAGTGCGCCATGCTCCAGAAAAAGGCTTTCAGAAATTACCTAAATCTATATTTGATGTCAACAGATTTCTTTTGTTTAGAAATGATTTCTTTCCCTGAGCCAACCTGCTTTTTATTTCTTCATTGCTTCGACCATCACTGGTTATGTTACTTCCCAGTTAGCAGAAGTCTTCTACATCCTTTAGTGTTTTACCTACCAATTTGACGTCAATGGTGTTTTCTGATTGCTTTCGACTGCATTCCAAGAATGCAAGTTTTACTTCCATAGAGGACCAACCTCCAGATAAAGGAGGCTTTCAAAAATGACATTCTAATACCTAAATCTATATTATATATAAAACTTATATATAACATGTAGGTCCGTGAGGAACTATGCAGCCTATTTTCATATATCCTACTTACTGTATGTTAATTGTCTCTATCAACATACAAAATTTCAGTTTGCTGTAATAGATTCGTAGATATTGAGAACAGACTAAATATTTCGCCATTTTGGATTTTATATATGTAGGTCTTAGAGTTATGTACTGTTACATGAGGATGATTGTGTACGTGTAGCATTCAAACTTCAATCGCATGATTAGGACACAAGAAGTAACAAGGTTATGTTAGAATTTCGCACCGCTGCCATCATGTGGTTATGGAAACAATTGAAATAAATTAGATGCCAGTGGATTAACATTCGTATAAGGATTTACTGAAACGAGTTTCACTGCACTCGGATGGTTAAATTGCGAGAAACGTCCATGTGAATATATACAATTCGCGTCGCCGCCATGTTGGATTCGTGATCACCAGGTTATTGAAAGTCCTATAAGTGAACTTATGTTCATAGCCCCTATGAACATAAAAAAATCAGTTTGATTGCTATAATATATTCGTAGATATTCAGAGTCGTCTAAATATTTCGGATGGTCGCCATGTTCGATTGTTAAATGTATAGGCGATAGAGTCATGTACCATTAAAGGAAAATTATTGCTTAGGTTCATTATTCAAACTTTCACTTCGATCGCACTATTACAAGAAATAAAAACTTAATTTTAAAATTCGCACAGCCGCCATCTTGAGGTTATGCAAAAAATTGAACTAAATTAGATACCATTGCATTACAATCTGTATAAACATTTCCTGCACCAAGTTTCATTGCGTTTGAAACCTTCAATCGCGAGAAAGGTCTATTTAAAATTTTCTAATTCGCTTGGCCGCCATGTTCGTTTTTTAGTAACCGGTTTTTAAAAGTATTTTAGATGAACTTCCAGTAGTGCCCTTTATCTTCGTACAAAATTTCAGGGCGATACCGCTAATAGTTTCAGAGATATAGAATGCCCGTGAAATATTTCGCACAGCTGCCATCTTGTGGTTATGTAAACAATTGAATGAAGTTAGATGACGCTGCATTACAATGTACCGTTTTTAAACATATACTGTACCAAGTTTTATTGCGTTTGGTTGGTTAAATCGCGAGAAACGACTATTTAAAAGTCGCAATTTCGCTTGGCCGCCATGTTGGTTTTGTAGTTACCAGTTTTTCAAAAGTCACATAGGTGAACTGCTAGTAGTTCCCTTTATCACCGTAAAGATTTTCAGGGTGATATCGGTAATAGTTTCGGAGATATTGAATGCTGGTGAAGTATTTCGCACAACCGCCATGTTGGATTGGTGAGACGTAACAAAATCTGAAGGGCACGGTTGGGTTCGCCCGGAATTGTGCTATGAACTTACCGAGTTTCATTGAAAAGTCGCTCTAGCCGTTAAGATGTTATTAGGTGGGGGGGACACACACTCACCATCACACACGCACACACACAAGAACAAAAGGTGATCTCATTAGCCTATTGTTTCAAAATTGAAAATAGGCTAAAAATATAATCGTAATGTCAGCGGATTTGGACAACACACGTGCGGATATGGATACAAGTCGTGCGGTTGCAGGACGGATGCGGATAACAGCCGTGCGGGAGCGGGGCGGATGCGGGTAACGTACTGTTTATCCGCGCAGTGCTCTACCTATCGGCGATACGGCGAACTGCCAGCATGCCACGCACCTACCGGGGGCAAGGAGAAACACTACAAGACACACCACAGCCAAAGTACATAATCATTACATATTCAAAATACATTTCAAGCGAATAATATGTAAGTATACACAAGAAAGTTAATACTCTTTGCCGTACAAAAATATTTTGTGTCGGAAAAATATATTCATTAATCTCATATTGCAAAATTCTGGTTTTTATTGATTGTGAAAATTGAACACCTCTATGTGCGAAATATCTCACGTGCAATAAATATTTATGACATTGCCCATTTGGTTGCAAGGGAATTCAAATATCTGCGGTCCATGTCTGATCTTACATTCGGGAATATTCTGATAACCGTGATATTTTATAATTAGTGTTGAAAAAAAAGCACTAAAACATATTTATTTTCATTCGACGTCATATATTGAAATTACATCACCATCAACATCATTAGACGACAGCAAGACTACCAATTTCACTCTTGAGTGAATTAAAAGTACTAAGAAGCTGCAAAATCACTACTTTTACATAGACTTCAGACTCCAGAAAAGTACAAAACAAATATCTAACAAGGGAAGTCTTTGAACCGGGGAATCGCGGATCCTGCTGGAACTTAGCAGATAGGTTGCGTGAGCCCAACTAGGCAGAACCGTGAAGAAAAATCTTTCGGAAATTAAATCCTACCCACCGTAGACGGCAGTAAATACAACAATTTTGAACTGTGCGCGCTGGTCAAGAGGGAGTGTGCCTCACTCGTGATTGGTGGCTCAAATGATCACGTTCGAAACGACTGCCCTCCCGTACTCGCGCTCACAAGCTGCGCTGCTGCATGGGGCATTAATGTTGCATCTTTACAATATATAGGTGTCCACGTTCATAGTACTGTTTTCCATACAACCAGTTATGATACCCGTAAATATCAATAAGCACAACAAATCAACACATTTGTTACAAGAGACGAACGACAAAAAAACAGATAGGCACAAAACCATCAACTACCATCCAAACTGCCCAATAGGTCCTGTCTTGAATGCTGAGAGACCTTTCCATACATTTTCCATACTTTTCCCCCTGTCAACATATAACTTTTCCAATGTTACCATTCATCATGCAATGCATGGGACACTCGCCGTCTGTTGCCTCTCATTCGGTGATTGTACGCCGTAGGCCGTAAACCATAGTACGGTTGGGAAGCAACCTCTGACGCAGCCAATGAAGCTCACGCCGCTGCGCGCCAATTTAAATCTATAAATCTTATTTCTTCATCTAGTACAAGGGGAAGTTAATTTCTGAAAGATTTTTCTTCACGGTTCTGCCTAGTTGGGCTCACGCAAAGTATCTGAGAAGTTCCAGCAGGATCCGTTATTCCCTGGTGCAGAGACTTCCCTTGTAAGACAACTGACGACCGTCCTGATGCCGGGACATACCGGCTCCAGGGGGAGCTCCACTACCTCCCCTAGCCGCAAGAGACGCAATCGTAAGAAGAGGACCCGAGACCGTGAACGTAAGGGAGAAGCTATGGAGGGTGGGCCAACTGAGCCATCCGAAGAAGAGGACATCCGCCCTGCTGGACCGTCCGATTCCGAGGATGATTCGACCCACAGCAACAGCTCTTCCCGCCGCAGCCGTCCAAGGAAGCCGACCACCGCTCCAACTATCAACTCCTCCTTCGACATCGTGTGTGGAGGTGACTATTCTACAATTTCCCCTAACCTAGTGCTCCCTAACACTCCTACTCACGTCTTGCACAGTCAGTCTTTCCTCTCAACCTACCACCACCTATGCCACAATTGCTGCTCCTACCAACCCTAGCTCTAACACAACCTTCACTTCCTACCCCTCACCAATCATGTCAACACCCAATTTTCCCTCGAATTCTCAAACTTCTCCCTCCTCTTTTGCCCCCTTTCAATTTAATTTCCCCTCACACATTCCTAATTATTCTCAACCATCTACCTTCTCTCAACCCACACCCCTGTTAGGCCTACCCAACCCCACTCTCCCATATCCTCCTCCCCTAATGAGCCACCAAACTCCTCCTACTACTACCTATCCTTCTGCACCCCTACCTTCTACCACCACTGCACCTCAAGTCTCTTCTTTTACCTACAAACTTTCCAACTTCTCTGAACCCTGACCCGACATTCGACGAATAGCAAACATCCTACGAATCTTTCTCCCAGCCACATCCATCATCCAATTAATCCCGCAATCCCATGGCATCATTCTCAAGACTCGAGGTGATGCCAAAGCCACCATCATTAACAAGATGGGCCTAGCCCGCCTAGGAGACCATGTCACGCTTGAACTCCTCCAACCTAAATCATCTCCTCTCTCCCCCTTCATCCGACGCCCACCCCTCCTCTCTGTGGTCATCTACGGTGTAGATATTACCTACTCCGATAGTGACGTACTTCAAGAATTGCAATACCATAACCCCAATATCACGAAAGCGATCCGCATCCAAAATCCCCAAGGCCCTACCTCACTTGTACGTGTCCTCACTTCAGACCGTGCAACCATCGACCATCTCCTCTCTGAGGGCGCCTATATTTATTGGCAGCGTCACAGAGTGGAGCCCTCACGTACTTCAACCCCTGCCCCTCTACATTGTGACCGATGTCAGGTCTTTAACTCTCACTCAACCGAACATTGCCCTATTCGACAACCAGTTTGTGCACATTGCGGCCAACCCCACGCTACCCGTTACTGCCCTAACCTTCAACTTCCCCCTAAATGTACCCAATGCCAAGGCACCCACCCCGCCTACTCCCACCGATGCCCCAACCGCCCGACAGTCGACAAATCGAAACCTGAATTAACTGCCCCTGTCCGCACCATTGATCCCATTACACCCCCTCAATCATCTGTCTCCCCCTCCCCCCCCCCATCTATCGAGGATATGATCCGGTTCCAGGCCATATGCCTCCAGAAACTTCTTCCTTTCGAACGACCCCGGGTACTGGAAATTCTTAATTTTGCTGCTCGTACCACGTTTGGCCTAAGCATGCAGGCCACTACTTCGGGACAAAAAGTCAATTTTCTATTCAGGCCAATGAACAATGTTTAATTTAATAATGGCTTTACACAACAATAGAGTTGCATCTGTTGGTATCCTCTACTTTAATATTTGCTCCCTACCCGCTAACCGTCCTGTTCTTGATTTTCTCCTCCAAACCTATAACCCTGCCATATTTCTACTCAACGAGACTTTCCTCAAACCTACTCATCACCCTATATTCCCTCACTATACCCTTTATCGTGCCGACCGTCCCAATATAGCTCGTGGAGGGGTAGCTATAGGTGTTCATAACCTATTTCCCTCCCACCTACTCCAACCTCAACGATTCCTCCATATTCCAGAATTCCTGTCTGTCATGGTACACTTTCCCTCCACTCCAGTAATAGTCGCCACAACATATAGTTCCCCAAGATCATCCCCTCCTCTAGATTATTTTAATTTTATAGATGACAATTTTCGCCACTATGTGTTTGCTGCCGACATTAATATAAATAGTCTGCTGGTCCATGACAGACGCCATCTGGAAGACATTATTATTACCATGAATGGACACCGTATACCCATTCCTCCCCACACCATGATGCGAACGCAGTCCACCCCTGAAATAACAATTGTCTCTTCTACACTAGCCCACAACTGCTCCATCCAACTCGCAGGCATCGGCAGTAATGACCTTGACCCCTTCTTTAATAAGCTTCCCTCCCTTGCCCTCCCCCGTTCCCCCTCAGCACCTCCCCCATCTTTTATGAGACCTAATTATTTAAAAACAAACTGGGAAGCTTATCGCTCTTTTATCCAAGAATCTCTTTCCGAGGTAATAATCCCACACAATGGCAATGAATTACAATCTCGGATTACCCTCTTGGAGACCACCCTAACTAACGCTGACCTACTTCACATCCCCAAGACCAAAATTACTCCGAGCAAGCCGCCTATTCGGGCCAAAGCGATCCAACTTCTCAAAGTCTCTCGCAGCTATTATAGGGCCTACCTCAGGACATTTGACCCAGACTTACTGACGAAACACAGACAATACCAACGACATGCCAGGTCCTATATAAAAGCCATCAAGAAAAAGAAGTGGATCGACGCCTGCTCGAGCCTAGCTCAGGAACCTAAAGCTTGCCCCTTCTGGAACAAATTCAAACTCCTCACTGGTCAAAAAACCTCGGAAAACCAGTACCCCATCCAAGGGCCCAACGACCATTTATTCTCTGACCAAGACAAAAGCAGACACCTTTGCCAACTACTTTACTGACATCTACAGCGACGCACCCCAATTCGACACAACTACTCAGACTATACGGCCGTTAGCGAGCTAACAGACCCCCAACTACCCCACCTGACCCCCAGTTTTGACCATCTTCCGACATTAAATCCCATTTCACCACTGAACCAACCTATAACGGCAGACGACATTAAGTTCAAGCTAGGCAAAAGACGAAATACTGCTCCCGGAACAGACGGGGTGGTATATCTCCATATCAAACAAGCTCCCCTCATCTTCCTCCACTTTCTAGCCATTGCCTATACAT
The DNA here is from genome assembly GCA_946902985.2 of Meconema thalassinum. Lineage (NCBI taxonomy): Eukaryota > Metazoa > Arthropoda > Insecta > Orthoptera > Tettigoniidae > Meconema > Meconema thalassinum. The sequence continues at coordinate 85,997,082 of OX336400.1, read as the reverse complement.
TCATCCTATATACAGGTAACTTCCCTTCACATTGGAAGACAGCCAAAATTATACTCTTCCTTAACCCTGGTAAACCCCCGTCATTACTGTCATCCTATCGGCCGATCAGCCTGCTCTCTGTTTTTTCTAAACTCTTTGAGGCAATTATTGCCCGCCGCCTCTACGCCTTCCTAAACACCTCCAACATCTTTCCCCCATCTCAAGCAGGATTTCGTCCCAATTTCTCCACCGAAACTCAAATATTTCGATTAGTAAGCCTCGTCACTCCTCACATCAATTCCGGCTTTCCTGCAGCCCTACTCCTACTAGATCTTGAAAAGGCCTTCGATCTAGTATGGCAAAGAGGTCTCATTTTTAGCCTACTTTCGATTTTCGCAAAAAATTAAAGTAGACTTATGAGATCAACACAGGGCGAAAAAAGTGTGTCTGTGTATGTGTGTGAGTCTGTGTGTGTGTGTGTATGTGTGTGTGTGTGAGTCTGTGTGTGTGTGTGTGTCTGTGTGTGTGTGTGTGTGTGTGTGAGTGTGTACTCTGAATGTCTGTCCCCCCTATCAATTCGAACACGGTGAATGCGAATTGAACGAAATTTGGAACAAAGGTAGCACTAGCAAAGGACACCTCAGTGTCATGTTTTATATCGCCGCCATCTTGACGGAAACGTAATGGCGGCCACACAAATGTTCAAAGCTTAAATCAAATTACGACTAACCTAATCATCCGATCTCTACCAAATTTTGCAACAACATACCTGTACGGGGGAGCATCTTTTGATAAAACCAATAGGTCATCAGCGTAATAGTTTGCGGATGGCGGCCATCTATGTGTGAAAATCAATTCCCCCTATTAATTCGAACACGGTACAACCGAATGGAACGAAATTTGGTACAGAGGTAATACTAACAAAAGGCACCTCAGTGTCATGTTTTATATCGCCACCATCTTGACGGAAACGTAATGGCGGCCACACAAATGTTCAAAGCTTAAATCAAATTACGATTAACCTAATCATCCGATCTCTACCAAATTTTGCAACAACATACCCTTATAGAGGAAGCATCCTTTGACCAAATGAATAGGTCATTAGCCTAATAGTTTGCGGATGGCGGCCATCTTTGTGTGAAAATCAATTCCCCCTATTAATTCGAACACGGTACAACCGAATGGAACGAAATTTGGTACAGAGGTAGTACTAACAAAAGGCACCTCAGTGTCATGTCTTATATCGCCGCCATCTTGACGGAAACGTAATGGCGGCCACACAAATGTTCAAAGCTTAAATCAAATTACGACTAACCTAATCATCCGATCTCTACCAAATTGTGCAACAACATACCTTTATGGGGGGAGCATCCTTTGACCAAACTAATAAGTCATCAGCGTAATAGTTTGCGGATGACGGCCATCTTTGTGTGAAAATCGATTCCCCCTATTAATTCGAACACGGTGCAACCGAATAAAACGAAATTTGGTACAGAGGTAGTACTTACAAAAGGCACCTCAGTGTCATGTTTTATATCGCCACCATCTTGACGGAAACGTAATGGCGGCCACACAAATGTTCAAAGCTTAAATCAAATTACGATTAACCTAATCATCCGATCTCTACCAAATTTTGCAACAACATACCCTTATAGAGGAAGCATCCTTTGACCAAATGAATAGGTCATTAGCCTAATAGTTTGCGGATGGCGGCCATCTTTGTGTGAAAATCAATTCCCCCTATTAATTCAAACACGGTAAAACCGAACGGAACGAAATTTGGTACAGAGGTAGCACTATCAAAGGCCATCTCAGTGTCATGTTTTATATCGCCGCCACATTGACAGAAACGTAATGGCGGCCACACAAATGTTCAAAGCTTAAGGTAAATTACGACTAACATAACCATCCGATCTCTACCAAACTTTGCAACAACATACCTTTATGGAGGGAGCATCCTTTGACCAATCTAATAGGTTATTAGGCTAATAGTTTGCGGATGGCGGCCATCTTTATGTCAAAATTGATTCCCCCTATTAATTCGAACACGGTGGAACCGAATGGAACGAAATTTGGTACAGAGGTAGCACTAGCAAAGGGCACCTCAGTGTCATGTTTTATATCGCCGCCATCTTGACTGAAACGTAATGGCGGCCACACGAATGTTCAAAGCTTAAATCAAATTACGATTAACCTAATCATCCGATCTCTACCAAATTTTGAAACTACATACCTTTATGAAGGGAGCATCCTTTGCCAATCTAATAGGTCATCAGCGTAATAGTTTGCGGATGGCGGCCATCTTAGTGTGAAAATGGATTCTCCCCATTAATTCGAATACGGTGCAACCGAATGGAACGAAATTTGGTACAGAGGTAGTACTAACAAAATGCACCTCAGTGTCATGTTTTATATCGCCGTCGTCTTGACGGAAACGTAATGGCGGCCACACAAATGTTCAAAGCTTAAATCAAATTACGACTAACCTAATCATCCGATCTCTACCAAATTTGGCAAAAACATACCTTTATGGGGGAGCATCCTTTGACCAAACTAATAGATCATCAGCGTAATAGTTTGCGGATGGCGACCATCTTTGTGTGAAAATCGATTCCCCCTGTTAATTCGAACAAGGTGAAACCGAATGGAACGAAATTTGGTACAGAGGTAGTACTAACAAAAGGCACCTCAGTGTCATGTTTTATATCGCCCCCATCTTGACGGAAACGTAAGGGCGGCCACACAAATGTTCAAAGCTTCAATCAAATTACGATTAACCTAATCATCCGATCTCTACCAAATTTTGCAACAACATACCCATATAGAGGAAGCATCCTTTGACCAAATGAATAGGTCATTAGCCTAATAGTTTGCGGATGGCGGCCATCTTTGTGTGAAAATCAATTCCCCTATTAATTCAAACACGGTGAAACCGAATGGAACGAAATTTGGTACAGAGGTAGCACTATCAAAGGCCATCTCAGTGTCATGTTTTATATCGCCGCCACATTGACAGAAACGTAATGGCGGCCACACAAATGTTCAAAGCTTAAGGTAAATTACGACTAACATAACCATCCGATCTCTACCAAACTTTGCAACAACATACCTTTATGGAGGGAGCATCCTTTGACCAATCTAATAGGCTATTAGCCTAATAGTTTGCGGATGGCAGCCATCTTTATGTCAAAATGGATTCCCCCTATTAATTCGAACACGGTGGAACCGAATGGAACGAAATTTGGTACAGAGGTAGCACTAGCAAAGGGCACCTCAGTGTCATGTTTTATATCGCCGCCATCTTGACTGAAACGTAATGGCGGACACACAAATGTTCAAAGCTTAAATCAAATTACGACTAACCTAATCATCCGATCTCTACCAAATTTGGCAACAACATACCTTTATGGGGGGAGCATCCTTTGCCAATCTAATAGGTCATCAGCGTAATAGTTTGCGGATGGCGACCATCTTTGTGTGAAAATCGATTCCCCCCATTAATTCGAATACGGTGCAACCGAATGGAACGAAATTTGGTACAGAGGTAGTACTAACAAAAGGCACCTCAGTGTCATGTTTTATATCACCACCGTCTTGACGGAAACGTAATGGCGGCCACACAAATGTTCAAAGCTTAAATCAAATTACGACTAACCTAATCATCCGATCTCTACCAAATTTGGCAACAACATACCTTTATGGGGGGAGCATCCTTTGACCATACTAATAGGTCATCAGCGTAATAGTTTGCGGATGACGGCCATCTTTGTGTGAAAATCGATTCCCCCTATTAATTCGAACACGGTGCAACCGAATGGAACGAAATTTGGTACAGAGGTAGTACTAACAAAAGGCACCTCAGTGTCATGTTTTATATCGCCGCCATCTTGACTGAAACGTAATGGCGGCCACACGAATGATCAAAGCTTAAATCAAATTACGATTAACCTAATCAGCCGATCACTACCGAATTTTGAAACTACATACCCTTATGGAGGGAGCATCCTTTGCCAATCGAATAGGTCATCAGCCTAATAGTTTGCGGATGGCGGCCATCTTTGTGTGAAAATCGATTATCCACATTAATTCGAATACGGTGCAACCGAATGGAACGAAATTTGGTACAGAGGTAGTACTAACAAAATGCACCTCAGTGTCATGTTTTATATCGCCGCCACATTGACAGAAACGTAATGGCGGCCACACAAATGTTCAAAGCTTAAATCAAATTACGACTAACCTAATCATCCGATCTCTACCAAATTTGGCAACAACATACCTTTATAGGGGAGCATCCTTTGACCAAACTAATAGGTCATCAGCGTAATAGTTTGCGGATGGCGGCCAACTTTGTTTGAAAATCGATTCCCCCTATTAATTTGAACACGGTGCAACCGAATGGAACGAAATTTGGTACAGAGGTAGTACTAACAAAAGGCACCTCAGTGTCATGTTTTATATCGCCACCATCTTGACGGAAACGTAATGGCGGCCACACAAATGTTCAAAGCTTAAATCAAATTACGATTAACCTAATCATCCGATCTCTACCAAATTTTGCAACAACATACACATATAGAGGAAGCATCCTTTGACCAAATGAACAGGTCATTAGCCTAATAGTTTGCGGATGGCGGCCATCTTTGTGTGAAAATCAATTCCCCCTATTAATTCGAACACGGTACAACCGAATGGAACGAAATTTGGTACAGAGGTAGTACTAACAAAAGGCACCTCAGTGTCATGTTTTATATCGCCGCCATCTTGACGGAAACGTAATGGCGGCCACACAAATGTTCAAAGCTTAAATCAAATTACGACTAACCTAATTATCCGATCTCTACCAAATTGTGCAACAACATACCTTTATGGGGGGAGCATCCTTTGACCAAACTAATAAGTCATCAGCGTAATAGTTTGCGGATGACGGCCATCTTTGTGTGAAAATCGATTCCCCCTATTAATTCGAACACGGTGCAACCGAATGGAACGAAATTTGGTACAGAGGTAGTACTAACAAAAGGCACCTCAGTGTCATGTTTAATATCGCCACCATCTTGACGGAAACGTAATGGCGGCCACACAAATGTTCAAAGCTTAAATCAAATTACGATTAACCTAATCATCCGATCTCTACCAAATTTTGCAACAACATACCCTTATAGAGGAAGCATCCTTTGACCAAATGAATAGGTCATTAGCCTAATAGTTTGCGGATGGCGGCCATCTTTGTGTGAAAATCAATTCCCCCTATTAATTCAAACACGGAGAAACCGAACGGAACGAAATTTGGTACAGAGGTAGCACTATCAAAGGCCATCTCAGTGTCATGTTTTATATCGCCGCCACATTGACAGAAACGTAATGGCGGCCACACAAATGTTCAAAGCTTAAGGTAAATTACGACTAACATAACCATCCGATCTCTACCAAACATTGCAACAACATACCTTTATGGAGGGAGCATCCTTTGACCAATCTAATAGGTTATTAGCCTAATAGTTTGCGGATGGCGGCCATCTTTATGTCAAAATTGATTCCCCCTATTAATTCGAACACGGTGGAACCGAATGGAACGAAATTTGGTACAGAGGTAGCACTAGCAAAGGGCACCTCAGTGTCATGTTTTATATCGCCGCCATCTTGACTGAAACGTAATGGCGGCCACACGAATGTTCAAAGCTTAAATCAAATTACGATTAACCTAATCATCCGATCTCTACCAAATTTTGAAACTACATACCTTTATGGAGGGAGCATCCTTTGCCAATCTAATAGGTCATCAGCGTAATAGTTTGCGGATGGCGGCCATCTTAGTGTGAAAATGGATTCTCCCCATTAATTCGAATACGGTGCAACCGAATGGAACGAAATTTGGTACAGAGGTAGTACTAACAAAATGCACCTCAGTGTCATGTTTTATATCGCCGCCACATTGACAGAAACGTAATGGCGGCCACACAAATGTTCAAAGCTTAAATCAAATTACGACTAACCTAATCATCCGATCTCTACCAAATTTGGCAACAACATACCTCTATAGGGGAGCATCCTTTGACTTAATGAATAGGTCATTAGCCTAATAGTTTGCGGATGGCGTCCATCTTTGTGTGAAAATAAATTCCCCCTATTAATTCAAACACGGTGAAACCGAATGGAACGAAATTTGGTACAGAGGTAGCACTATCAAAGGCCATCTCAGTGTCATGTTTTATATCGCCGCCACATTGACAGAAACGTAATGGCGGCCACACAAATGTTCAAAGCTTAAATCAAATTACGACTAACCTAATCATCCGATCTCTACCAAATTTGGCAACAACATACCCTTATAGAGGAAGCATCCTTTGACTTAATGAATAGGTCATTAGCCTAATAGTTTGCGGATGGCGTCCATCTTTGTGTGAAAATAAATTCCCCCTATTAATTCAAACACGGTGAAACCGAATGGAACGAAATTTGGTACAGAGGTAGCACTATCAAAGGCCATCTCAGTGTCATGTTTTATATCGCCGCCACATTGACAGAAACGTAATGGCGGCCACACAAATGTTCAAAGCTTAAGGTAAATTACGACTAACATAACCATCCGATCTCTACCAAACTTTGCAGCAACATACCTTTATGGAGGGAGCATCCTTTGACCAATCTAGTAGGTTATTAGCCTAATTGTTTGCGGATGGCGGCCATCTTTATGACAAAATTGATTCCCCCTATTAATTCGAACACGGTGGAACCGAATGGAACGAAATTTGGTACAGAGGTAGCACTAGCAAAGGGCACCTCAATGTCATGTTTTATATCGCCGCCATCTTGACTGAAACGTAATGGCGGACACACAAATGTTCAAAGCTTAAATCAAATTACGACTAACCTAATCATCCGATCTCTACCAAATTTGGCAACAACATACCTTTATGGGGGGAGCATCCTTTGCCAATCTAATAGGTCATCAGCGTAATAGTTTGCGGATGGCGACCATCTTTGTGTGAAAATCGATTCCCCCCATTAATTCGAATACGGTGCAACTGAATGGAACGAAATTTGGTACAGATGTAGTACTAACAAAAGGCACCTCAGTGTCATGTTTTATATCGCCGCCATCTTGACTGAAACGTAATGGCGGCCACACGAATGTTCAAAGCTTAAATCAAATTACGATTAACCTAATCATCCGATCTCTACCAAATTTTGAAACTACATACCTTTATGGAGGGAGCATCCTTTGCCAATCTAATAGGTCATCAGCATAATAGTTTGCGGATGGCGGCCATCTTAGTGTGAAAATCGATTCTCCCCATTAATTCGAATACGGTGCAACTGAATGGAACGAAATTTGGTACAGAGGTAGTACTAACAAAATGCACCTCAGTGTCATGTTTTATATCGCCGCCGTCTTGACGGAAACGTAATGGCGGCCACACAAATGTTCAAAGCTTAAATCAAATTACGACTAACCTAATCATCCGATCTCTACCAAATTTGGCAACAACATACCTTTATGGGGGAGCATCCTTTGACCAAACTAATAAGTCATCAGCGTAATAGTTTGCGGATGACGGCCATCTTTGTGTGAAAATCGATTCCCCCTATTAATTCGAACACGGTGCAACCGAATGGAACGAAATTTGGTACAGAGGTAGTACTAACAAAAGGCACCTCAGTGTCATGTTTTATATCGCCAACATCTTGACGGAAACGTAATGGCGGCCACACAAATGTTCAAAGCTTAAATCAAATTACGATTAACCTAATCATCCGATCTCTACCAAATTTTGCAACAACATACCCTTATAGAGGAAGCATCCTTTGACCAAATGAATAGGTCATTAGCCTAATAGTTTGCGGATGGCGGCCATCTTTGTGTGAAAATCAATTCCCCCTATTAATTCAAACACCGTGAAACCGAACGGAACGAAATTTGGTACAGAGGTAGCACTATCAAAGGCCATCTCAGTGTCATGTTTTATATCGCCGCCACATTGACAGAAACGTAATGGCGGCCACACAAATGTTCAAAGCTTAAGGTAAATTACGACTAACATAACCATCCGATCTCTACCAAACTTTGCAACAACATACCTTTATGGAGGGAGCATCCTTTGACCAATCTAATAGGTTATTAGCCTAATAGTTTGCGGATGGCGGCCATCTTTATGTCAAAATTGATTCCCCCTATTAATTCGAACACGGTGGAACCGAATGGAACGAAATTTGGTACAGAGGTAGCACTAGCAAAGGGCACCTCAGTGTCATGTTTTATATCGCCGCCATCTTGACTGAAACGTAATGGCGGCCACACGAATGTTCAAAGCTTAAATCAAATTACGATTAACCTAATCATCCGATCTCTACCAAATTTTGAAACTACATACCTTTATGGAGGGAGCATCCTTTGCCAATCTAATAGGTCATCAGCGTAATAGTTTGCGGATGGCGGCCATCTTAGTGTGAAAATGGATTCTCCCCATTAATTCGAATACGGTGCAACCGAATGGAACGAAATTTGGTACAGAGGTAAGTAGTAAGCGTTTGCTACACTCCAAATATTGCATCATCATGACCAGAAATTGCGTAATCCTGATGACGTCATGGGATGACGTCATGGGTCCTTAGAGCGAGCACGTGGTCCAGGAGCGAGCATGTGCACTGCACGTGTTAGCGTGGGAAGGGGGTGACCTCTTGGCTTGTTTATGTGATGGTGATAAAAAGTTAATGGGTGTTGACGCCATGGGGGTTGTTTATTAGGATTTTAACTGTCATTTGACACCCGTGCGACTGTGAGCATGTGTGCCAGTGCGAGCAATCCACACATGTGGTGTGCAGCTGTTATGTTTTTTTGCTCGCGATTGAACCCTCGTCGTATCGGCCCCGAACCTGATATCTCGCACTCGTAGTAATGCCCCCCTCTTTTCCTATAGCCTCATTATTTAAATACAATACCAAAACAAAAGGTCATTCGCGGGTAGTGGGGTAGTGTATGTTCTCTTGCAAGTCGCGTGTGTGCTTGAATACGTATGGCTATGTTGGGAAAATGTTTGGTGGTGGGCGAGGACTAGGGTTGAGTGAGGGCTCGTTTAAATGCTATTTTTCCCGCTCTATTTGATGGTGAGGTAATTTTTTTTTAAATGGGTGGAATTTGGAAACGCAATTTGAGGTAAACGTGCGTTTTTGACATTTTGGCGAATTTAATGAGCTTGTAAGGCTAGAACGATGTGTTATTTAGGAATGGTGTGACGTCCTCTTTGCTATGAATGCGTGTCGGTATATATATATTTTTTAAATTGTTGTTTTTGAAATTGGTGCTATTTTGGAAACGGTGAAGATGAGAGAAAAGTTTGTTTGAAGTCAATGAAAGGTCCCTATGCCCTCTAGGCTGACAGCAAGTTTGAAGTGTGTAGGACAAAACAAAATGATAGCCTACTTTCTGGCGAACATTGGCGATGATTCGGCGAAGGCATGGTCGGGTTTGAGCATATAGGGTGTCGTAGGACTTGTGGTGAACCACCCCTTGCTATGGACGGGAGTATATCCACCCCAAAATAAATCTACCCTTACCCGGAGGTTAAGTAGTGGTTATTTTTGTATGCATGCGCACTTGAGGGCTTTTGTAAGAGAGCGGAATTTTTAAAAGATTCTTTATAGATGAGGCTTTTTAAAAAATTTATTAAAAAAACAAAAACTAATAGGTCATTCGCTTTTTAGTATCTCGCTAACCAATAATGCGATTTAAACATATGGGGTGTCATAGGACTCGTAGTGAATTCTCCTTTTGTATGAATGAGGTATGTCAACCCCCAAAATAAAAACTACCCTTACCTGGGGTGAAAGAGCAATTTTTGTATGTATGCACACCGGTGGCTTTTGTCAAAAGGGCCTAACTAATGGACGTTGGACAGTGGGTGTAAAAAAAAAAAAAAAAAAAAAAAAAAAAAAATTGTGTGGTGTAAATCTTTTTAAAAATATATTTATTTGATCATTTGTGGTTTACATTAATTATATAAATATGAATTAGTGAAAAATGATATGATCTTCGTTCTTAAAGTGGTAAGTAGTTCTTTTTCCAACAAGCTGCAGAGAATTGAAGATGCTGTGTTGTTTGCAGAGTGGAATATGCTGGTCTTGTGCACGGGTAAGTACAATCATTCTTTTCTTTCTTGCGTGTGTTGGTTTTAGTGAGCTGAAAAATATATATAGAGACACATTAATAATAATAATAATAATAATAATAATAATAATAATAATAATAATATTTTTGCGAGGAATTTAAAAAAAATTAACTTACATTGTTGTAATTAGAAGATATTTTTGTTGGGGATCCATGAGTTGTGAGTTGAATCGAATCCAAGCCAAGATACGAAGGCTCGGGTTCCTTTTCTACGTAGTACTTTGTCGACTAAGTAAATATTAGGATGTTTTGTTCGTTGTAACTCTGCTTCATAGAACGCACCAAATATTGGGATATTTTATTATCTTTTAAAAGATATGTTCGTGGATTAGTATTTTGAACTTTATAAATTGTAAATAATTCTGTTGTCCAATTAGCTTCGTATCCTTTAGTGAAGTGTTTCTTGATTTTTGATATTCTTACAATGTCACCGATTTTATATTTTGGTTTTCTTAAAGTTTCATTATATTGTGTTGGCAAGCGGGGTGGATTGTTTCTTTTTACATCATTAGGTTTCATGTCGATGCTGCGATGTATTTTGTGATTATACTTTACTAGTAACTCAGGCAAAATATGTACCCATCGGTAAGAACCTCGTGTTGTGAATTCTTTCCACATCGATTCCTTAAGAGTTCGATTAAATCTTTCTATCACACTCGCTTTAATGGAGCTGCCAGTGGAATAATGCTTTAGATTTTGTTTCTGAGACCATGTTTTGAATTCACTGTTATAAAATTCCGTTCCTCGATCGGTGTGAAAATAATTGGGCAATCTTTTACTTTGAGAATAAACAAATTTTAAGCTTTTTACAATCTCACTTCCTTTTTTGGTTTTAAGAGGAATTGCCCATGCATATTTCGAGTAAACGTCAATAATGGTTAATAAATATTTAAATCCATTATTCCATTTTGCAAGTTTGGACATGTCCACAAGGTCGGCTTCATGGAGGTCATCGATTCCTTTGCTAATAACACGTCGTCTTTTAAACTTTTTTCTAAGCGGTGCGTGAAGTTCTTTTGCAATTTCTCGTCTGATTTCGTTCATAGTTATTTTCCAAACAATGTTTTATAACATACTGTGCATTGTTTTACAAACGTTGGAATTTTTATTCAATATATCCAGCATTTCTTAGTTCTTCTTCTATTGCAAAGATTTCGCTGTCTAGTCCTGTGTGACCTGCAGCTTTCGATGCAATTAATTTTTTAAGTCTTGATACCAATTTGTTTGGTTCATTCCAGTGAACGAATTCAATATTGTTTCCGCCTTCAAATTTCCAAATGGCTTGTGGCGCGATGTGGTTTTTTTGACCATATCCAGTATGCATCGTAGTATTTGCTTTTTCATTTTCATCTGCTGTTTTTATAATTCTATCTATGTCTTCAGTGAGAAGGGGTTCAATTATATGTCTATACTTATAAGATTGCGTTCCTCTTGGAGCTGCATTGCTTGTATTGTATTAGGTACTCAGCTAATAATAGTGTACATCACCCCTTATTATTTTCCCTAATTACAGTACATGGGAATGATGACCATGATTTCCAAGCCTCTAAGTAAAACAAAAACAAATTATTTCCATTTCCAAACAGTTGGTGTGAGGTGAGGTGAGGTGAGTTTTCTAAACGTCAAACTCATGTGGATTTCCACTTTTACTCCAGGTAAATGCCGTGTTTGCCCACAGAAAAGTGCAAAGAAAATCGAAACATGTTATGTTTGGATCAATTCCTTACCTACATGACAACATGTACTCGAAAGAACAAGTAATGAGCATTCTATGTTAACAATAGAGAGATGTTTGCAAACTGCCAATGCTTAGAGCTCATTAGCGGCTTCTAAGAGAGATAAGGAGTACACTCACTTGAAAGACTAACAAGAGGAGTTTTCGATTTTCCCACAACATCCAATCTGAAAGTAAATATAAATGACTATGCACTTAAGTCCATAACCATCTCCTTACCATTCCTACCCTTCATAGTCAAAGGCACACATTAATACAGCCATCACAGTGACAGAGGTTATTTTTAAAATATCTAAATATCTGAGATTTATCTTGAAATTGACCAGAATTTTGTAAAATCCACTAAATTTACCGCAAATTTAGCAAATTTCACCAAATTTCAGCAAAATCCAACAAATCACTACCAGATTTATTGAAATGCCATTGAATTATTAAAGAATGGTTTGAACTAGCTCAAATTTATATAAAATTACCCGAATATTGATGAAAATTCACCAAATTCTACCAAATTTAGCCAAGAGGACTACAAAGCATGAAATTTAACCATTTTTTAAAATTCACAACATATACTCGAAAATTCTATAATATTCCCTTTACGTGTATGCTTTTTTAGTTGTTGTTTCGTTTCCCACACTCCCTGCAGACAAATACCTGAACATGACTTTCTGCTAGACTAGGAGCTCCACATTCGACATGATAGCTGAGTTTCATCTCCCATAAACTCGTCTCTGAGGTGGGTGCCAGAAAAGGCATCCAGCTGTAAAAACCACACCCTCACATAGACTTTCATAACTTCTTACGTTGAGGTTCATAACACTACGTTGAATGATTTATCGGTTTCCTTTTCACAATTCCTGTCTATACTTTCCTCTTGAAGGTTGCAAGATGCTTGCAAGGTTCCTAAAATGCAATTCAATTTAATAAATACCTTAAGATGGTTTGATTTGTTTAATGATATGGTGTTAATACTATTTTTAGGTCTTGACTGGCTTTGCAATAAGAATTGACTAACCAAACATGAGTTACCTATGAGGGAAACATTTTGGCCACTATGTTGGCTATTGACCAGTGAGTTTAGCTGTTTATCATTTTTTTAAATCATAAACAACAGAGGCTTAAACGTATAGATAAACCGTGTGACCATGTTTGTTAAACAAGACATTATACCAGAGACAATTAGGATACTTATGTAGAGTTTACCAAAAATAATGTTGTGTAACAGTAAATGCTAGTCAACAAACAGTTATACACTTCTAAAAAAAATCATCATACAATACCTGAGAGCTCTTCTAAAATTATTGATGTGTAACATGATTCCACTAACTTGCTATGTATTTTTTGGCTTGGGGGTGATTTTCAAGAAATGCAAATGGAACTGAAATGCAATACAAACGATGAGCGCGCCTGGTGGCTGAAATTGATACCACGACGTACTGTCGGTTATGTAGCTATGTGGAATGTATATCAAATATGGTTTACTTAAAGGTTTGGTGGTCCCATTAAAGGTATTCCTACAATAAATGATTTTCAAGTTGTCGTTCTGTGACGTGAAAATATTTATTATATGATATTTGCTAACAGGATATGCCACTGGAATTATTTTTCAAGTAGTTATTTTAATGACAACAGAGTTCACTGTTAATAACGGAGAGCCCTATGTGGAATGTAGGATAACATGTAACATAATATACGTGATATGTCACAACTGTAAGGCTTGTGATTTTTTAAAGATGCCTTTATACCTATATTAATCACCCAGTTTACAAGACTGATAACTGTAATGCTACGGAAAATCATAACAAACCAAAAAAATGTGCATTGAAAAACCAAAAAGTGGTTGAGCAAATATACAGTCAACATGCAAAGAAAACAAGAAATATATACAAACTGTGTTAATTAATTCAAATATATATATTTTTACAATAGGTACACACACACACACACACACACACACACACACACACACACACACACACACACACACACACACACACACACACACACACACACCAGAGAGAATACAGCTCTTTTTTGTTCATGTTGTCCTGCTAGAGTTTTTAAATATAACACTTGCTGAACATTATTTTAGGGGATGGAGGTGTTGCTAGGTTGACCTATTACACAATAATACCAGCTTTACGAAGTTCATCTTCTATTTTTAACAGCTCTTCCTCATAACCAATATGACCAGCCTGTTTACAGGCATGCAAGAGCTGTAGACGTTCGACTAATATATTAGGATCGTTCCATTTGCTATTTTTTATGAATGGTTTCAAATACTCGGGAAGCAGTCCATCATTTTCACCATCAACATCATTATCATCCTCATCATTATAATCATCTTCATAATGATCATCATCATCCTCATCATCTTTACCATCATAATTTCCACCTGTGTCCACAGTCTGTTCAATGGTTTGAGTTCCCTTTGATAGTGTTGAAAGCTTCTTTTTAGATGTACTAGAGTGCTTCAACATTATGTTATTATTATCACCATCACCATCCTTTTCATCTTCCCCAACCAACTTCTTGATGGGGTATGTTGTCTCTGATAGAGTTGAGGGCTTTTGAGATGTGTGTGTGTGTCTGATCATGGGTTTTACTGGAGGTCTTAAAGGTTTCTCATTAAACAACTCGCTAACAGCATGAGTGCGTTGTAGTGTATTAAACCCGAGGTTAATATTATCTTGAGCAGCACTATTTTTTTCTTGGACTTGGTTTTTTGCTTCGGTTTGAGTTTTCCTTACATTTACACTAGCATGATTATTATGTTTACAATCATGACTGTTTGAAGAAAGTATGTCCAATTCTCTTGTCTTAAGCATTCCTCGACACTGTTTCGATCGTTGCTTTGAACAGCGCCAAATAACAGTTCCATTTTTATTGCTTCGTTTCACAATATATGAATATCCTTTATAGTATGCATAAGGCTTACCATACCTAGTCACTGATACTTCCATATCAACTGTCAAGCATAAACTAATTTCTAGTAAAGACAACTTGGTAATAACAACAATAGATTAATGTGGGAGCATATATAGATGCAAAAATAGGGAGCAAAATTGGGGGTAAAAAGTGTCAGCGAAAGTGGGAGCAAATGTGGGAGCAAAAACTGTGAGCAAACATTGGGAAGCAAAAAGTGGGAGCATATATGGGATGAAATGTGGGAGCAAAGCAAATATAAAAAGTGGGAGCAAATATGCTAACAAATATGTCAACAAATATGCCGGCAAAAGTAAATACACATTTCAAGATAGTTGAAAGTGCAAAGAAAATATGGAAGCAAATATGAGAGCCAATGCAGTGTTTTTCTAAAACAACTAAGCATAACAAACTTAGTAATAACCTAACCTGCCGCAACCTCACCTAACTTAACTTCACCTATCCTAACCTAACCTAACCTACCCTAACCTAACCTAACTTCACCTATGGCATATCCTGTTAGCAAATATCATATAATAAATATTTTCACGTCACAGAACGACAACTTGAAAATCATTTATTGTAGGAATACCTTTAATGGGACCACCAAACCTTTAAGTAAACCATATTTGATATACATTCCACATAGCTACATAACCGACAGTACGTCGTGGTATCAATTTCAGCCACCAGGCGCGCTCATCGTTTGTATTGCATTTCAGTTCCATTTGCATTTCTTGAAAATCACCCCCAAGCCAAAAAATACATAGCAAGTTAGTGGAATCATGTTACACATCAATAATTTTAGAAGAGCTCTCAGGTATTGTATGATGATTTTTTTTTAGAAGTGTATAACTGTTTGTTGACTAGCATTTACTGTTACACAACATTATTTTTGGTAAACTCTACATAAGTATCCTAATTGTCTCTGGTATAATGTCTTGTTTAACAAACATGGTCACACGGTTTATCTATACGTTTAAGCCTCTGTTGTTTATGATTTAAAAAAATGATAAACAGCTAAACTCACTGGTCAATAGCCAACATAGTGGCCAAAATGTTTCCCTCATAGGTAACTCATGTTTGGTTAGTCAATTCTTATTGCAAAGCCAGTCAAGACCTAAAAATAGTATTAACACCATATCATTAAACAAATCAAACCATCTTAAGGTATTTATTAAATTGAATTGCATTTTAGGAACCTTGCAAGCATCTTGCAACCTTCAAGAGGAAAGTATAGACAGGAATTGTGAAAAGGAAACCGATAAATCATTCAACGTAGTGTTATGAACCTCAACGTAAGAAGTTATGAAAGTCTATGTGAGGGTGTGGTTTTTACAGCTGGATGCCTTTTCTGGCACCCACCTCAGAGACGAGTTTATGGGAGATGAAACTCAGCTATCATGTCGAATGTGGAGCTCCTAGTCTAGCAGAAAGTCATGTTCAGGTATTTGTCTGCAGGGAGTGTGGGAAACGAAACAACAACTAAAAAAGCATACACGTAAAGGGAATATTATAGAATTTTCGAGTATATGTTGTGAATTTTAAAAAATGGTTAAATTTCATGCTTTGTAGTCCTCTTGGCTAAATTTGGTAGAATTTGGTGAATTTTCATCAATATTCGGGTAATTTTATATAAATTTGAGCTAGTTCAAACCATTCTTTAATAATTCAATGGCATTTCAATAAATCTGGTAGTGATTTGTTGGATTTTGCTGAAATTTGGTGAAATTTGCTAAATTTGCGGTAAGGTGAAGTTAGGTTAGGTTAGGGGAAGTTGGGTTAGGTGAGGTTAGGTTAGGTGAAGTTGGGTTACGTTAGGTTAGGTGAGGTTAGGTTAGGTTAAGTTAGGCTAGGTTAGGTTAAGATAGGTGAAGTTAGGTTAGGTTAGGGTAGGTTAGGTTAGGTTAGGATAGGTGAAGTTAAGTTAGGTGAGGTTGCGGCAGGTTAGGTTATGACTAAGTTTGTTATGCTTAGTTGTTTTAGAAAAACACTGCATTGGCTCTCATATTTGCTTCCATATTTTCTTTGCACTTTCAACTATCTTGAAATGTGTATTTACTTTTGCCGGCATATTTGTTGACATATTTGTTAGCATATTTTCTCCCACTTTTTATATTTGCTTTGCTCCCACATTTCATCCCATATATGCTCCCACTTTTTGCTTCCCAATGTTTGCTCACAGTTTTTGCTCCCACATTTGCTCCCACTTTCGCTGACACTTTTTACCCCCAATTTTGCTCCCTATTTTTGCATCTATATATGCTCCCACATTAATCTATTGTTGTTATTACCAAGTTGTCTTTACTAGAAATTAGTTTATGCTTGACAGTTGATATGGAAGTATCAGTGACTAGGTATGGTAAGCCTTATGCATACTATAAAGGATATTCATATATTGTGAAACGAAGCAATA
Source organism: Meconema thalassinum (assembly GCA_946902985.2). NCBI lineage: Eukaryota > Metazoa > Arthropoda > Insecta > Orthoptera > Tettigoniidae > Meconema > Meconema thalassinum. The sequence goes on along the minus strand of OX336400.1, from coordinate 85,979,862 downwards.
AAAATGGAACTGTTATTTGGCGCTGTTCAAAGCAACGATCGAAACAGTGTCGAGGAATGCTTAAGACAAGAGAATTGGACATACTTTCTTCAAACAGTCATGATTGTAAACATAATAATCATGCTAGTGTAAATGTAAGGAAAACTCAAACCGAAGCAAAAAACCAAGTCCAAGAAAAAAATAGTGCTGCTCAAGATAATATTAACCTCGGGTTTAATACACTACAACGCACTCATGCTGTTAGCGAGTTGTTTAATGAGAAACCTTTAAGACCTCCAGTAAAACCCATGATCAGACACACACACACATCTCAAAAGCCCTCAACTCTATCAGAGACAACATACCCCATCAAGAAGTTGGTTGGGGAAGATGAAAAGGATGGTGATGGTGATAATAATAACATAATGTTGAAGCACTCTAGTACATCTAAAAAGAAGCTTTCAACACTATCAAAGGGAACTCAAACCATTGAACAGACTGTGGACACAGGTGGAAATTATGATGGTAAAGATGATGAGGATGATGATGATCATTATGAAGATGATTATAATGATGAGGATGATAATGATGTTGATGGTGAAAATGATGGACTGCTTCCCGAGTATTTGAAACCATTCATAAAAAATAGCAAATGGAACGATCCTAATATATTAGTCGAACGTCTACAGCTCTTGCATGCCTGTAAACAGGCTGGTCATATTGGTTATGAGGAAGAGCTGTTAAAAATAGAAGATGAACTTCGTAAAGCTGGTATTATTGTGTAATTGGTCAACCTAGCAACACCTCCATCCCCTAAAATAATGTTCAGCAAGTGTTATATTTAAAAACTCTAGCAGGACAACATGAACAAAAAAGAGCTGTATTCTCTCTGTGTGTGTGTGTGTGTGTGTGTGTGTGTGTGTGTGTGTGTGTACCTATTGTAAAAATATATATATTTGAATTAATTAACACAGTTTGTATATATTTCTTGTTTTCTTTGCATGTTGACTGTATATTTGCTCAACCACTTTTTGGTTTTTCAATGCACATTTTTTGGTTTGTTATGATTTTCCGTAGCATTACAGTTATCAGTCTTGTAAACTGGGTGATTAATATAGGTATAAAGGCATCTTTAAAAAATCACAAGCCTTACAGTTGTGACATATCACGTATATTATGTTACATGTTATCCTACATTCCACATAGGGCTCTCCGTTATTAACAGTGAACTCTGTTGTCATTAAAATAACTACTTGAAAAATAATTCCAGTGGCATATCCTGTTAGCAAATATCATATAATAAATATTTTCACGTCACAGAACGACAACTTGAAAATCATTTATTGTAGGAATACCTTTAATGGGACCACCAAACCTTTAAGTAAACCATATTTGATATACATTCCACATAGCTACATAACCGACAGTACGTCGTGGTATCAATTTCAGCCACCAGGCGCGCTCATCGTTTGTATTGCATTTCAGTTCCATTTGCATTTCTTGAAAATCACCCCCAAGCCAAAAAATACATAGCAAGTTAGTGGAATCATGTTACACATCAATAATTTTAGAAGAGCTCTCAGGTATTGTATGATGATATTTTTTAGAAGTGTATAACTGTTTGTTGACTAGCATTTACTGTTACACAACATTATTTTTGGTAAACTCTACATAAGTATCCTAATTGTCTCTGGTATAATGTCTTGTTTAACAAACATGGTCACACGGTTTATCTATACGTTTAAGCCTCTGTTGTTTATGATTTTAAAAAATGATAAACAGCTAAACTCACTGGTCAATAGCCAACATAGTGGCCAAAATGTTTCCCTCATAGGTAACTCATGTTTGGTTAGTCAATTCTTATTGCAAAGCCAGTCAAGACCTAAAAATAGTATTAACACCATATCATTAAACAAATCAAACCATCTTAAGGTATTTATTAAATTGAATTGCATTTTAGGAACCTTGCAAGCATCTTGCAACCTTCAAGAGGAAAGTATAGACAGGAATTGTGAAAAGGAAACCGATAAATCATTCAACGTAGTGTTATGAACCTCAACGTAAGAAGTTATGAAAGTCTATGTGAGGGTGTGGTTTTTACAGCTGGATGCCTTTTCTGGCACCCACCTCAGAGACGAGTTTATGGGAGATGAAACTCAGCTATCATGTCGAATGTGGAGCTCCTAGTCTAGCAGAAAGTCATGTTCAGGTATTTGTCTGCAGGGAGTGTGGGAAACGAAACAACAACTAAAAAAAAGCATACACGTAAAGGGAATATTATAGAATTTTCGAGTATATGTTGTGAATTTTAAAAAATGGTTAAATTTCATGCTTTGTAGTCCTCTTGGCTAAATTTGGTAGAATTTGGTGAATTTTCATCAATATTCGGGTAATTTTATATAAATTTGAGCTAGTTCAAACCATTCTTTAATAATTCAATGGCATTTCAATAAATCTGGTAGTGATTTATTGGATTTTGCTGAAATTTGGTGGAATTTGCTAAATTTGCGGTAAATTTAGTGGATTTTACAAAATTCTGGTCAATTTCAAGATAAATCTCAGATATTTAGATATTTTAAAAATAACCTCTGTCACTGTGATGGCTGTATTAATGTGTGCCTTTGACTATGAAGGGTAGGAATGGTAAGGAGATGGTTATGGACTTAAGTGCATAGTCATTTATATTTACTTTCAGATTGGATGTTGTGGGAAAATCGAAAACTCCTCTTGTTAGTCTTTCAAGTGAGTGTACTCCTTATCTCTCTTAGAAGCCGCTAATGAGCTCTAAGCATTGGCAGTTTGCAAACATCTCTCTATTGTTAACATAGAATGCTCATTACTTGTTCTTTCGAGTACATGTTGTCATGTAGGTAAGGAATTGATCCAAACATAACATGTTTCGATTTTCTTTGCACTTTTCTGTGGGCAAACACGGCATTTACCTGGAGTAAAAGTGGAAATCCACATGAGTTTGACGTTTAGAAAACTCACCTCACCTCACCTCACACCAACTGTTTGGAAATGGAAATAATTTGTTTTTGTTTTACTTAGAGGCTTGGAAATCATGGTCATCATTCCCATGTACTGTAATTAGGGAAAATAATAAGGGGTGATGTACACTATTATTAGCTGAGTACCTAATACAATACAAGCAATGCAGCTCCAAGAGGAACGCAATCTTATAAGTATAGACATATAATTGAACCCCTTCTCACTGAAGACATAGATAGAATTATAAAAACAGCAGATGAAAATGAAAAAGCAAATACTACGATGCATACTGGATATGGTCAAAAAAAACACATCGCGCCACAAGCCATTTGGAAATTTGAAGGCGGAAACAATATTGAATTCGTTCACTGGAATGAACCAAACAAATTGGTATCAAGACTTAAAAAATTAATTGCATCGAAAGCTGCAGGTCACACAGGACTAGACAGCGAAATCTTTGCAATAGAAGAAGAACTAAGAAATGCTGGATATATTGAATAAAAATTCCAACGTTTGTAAAACAATGCACAGTATGTTATAAAACATTGTTTGGAAAATAACTATGAACGAAATCAGACGAGAAATTGCAAAAGAACTTCACGCACCGCTTAGAAAAAAGTTTAAAAGACGACGTGTTATTAGCAAAGGAATCGATGACCTCCATGAAGCTGACCTTGTGGACATGTCCAAACTTGCAAAATGGAATAATGGATTTAAATATTTATTAACCATTATTGACGTTTACTCGAAATATGCATGGGCAATTCCTCTTAAAACCAAAAAAGGAAGTGAGATTGTAAAAAGCTTAAAATTTGTTTATTCTCAAAGTAAAAGATTGCCCAATTATTTTCACACCGATCGAGGAACGGAATTTTATAACAGTGAATTCAAAACATGGTCTCAGAAACAAAATCTAAAGCATTATTCCACTGGCAGCTCCATTAAAGCGAGTGTGATAGAAAGATTTAATCGAACTCTTAAGGAATCGATGTGGAAAGAATTCACAACACGAGGTTCTTACCGATGGGTACATATTTTGCCTGAGTTACTAGTAAAGTATAATCACAAAATACATCGCAGCATCGACATGAAACCTAATGATGTAAAAAGAAACAATCCACCCCGCTTGCCAACACAATATAATGAAACTTTAAGAAAACCAAAATATAAAATCGGTGACATTGTAAGAATATCAAAAATCAAGAAACACTTCACTAAAGGATACGAAGCTAATTGGACAACAGAATTATTTACAATTTATAAAGTTCAAAATACTAATCCACGAACATATCTTTTAAAAGATAATAAAAATATCCCAATATTTGGTGCGTTCTATGAAGCAGAGTTACAACGAACAAAACATCCTAATATTTACTTAGTCGACAAAGTACTACGTAGAAAAGGAACCCGAGCCTTCGTATCTTGGCTTGGATTCGATTCAACTCACAACTCATGGATCCCCAACAAAAATATCTTCTAATTACAACAATGTAAGTTAATTTTTTTTAAATTCCTCGCAAAAATATTATTATTATTATTATTATTATTATTATTATTATTATTATTATTAATGTGTCTCTATATATATTTTTCAGCTCACTAAAACCAACACACGCAAGAAAGAAAAGAATGATTGTACTTACCCGTGCACAAGACCAGCATATTCCACTCTGCAAACAACACAGCATCTTCAATTCTCTGCAGCTTGTTGGAAAAAGAACTACTTACCACTTTAAGAACGAAGATCATATCATTTTTCACTAATTCATATTTATATAATTAATGTAAACCACAAATGATCAAATAAATATATTTTTAAAAAGATTTACACCACACAATTTTTTTTTTTTTTTTTTTTTTTTTTTTTTACACCCACTGTCCAACGTCCATTAGTTAGGCCCTTTTGACAAAAGCCACCGGTGTGCATACATACAAAAATTGCTCTTTCACCCCAGGTAAGGGTAGTTTTTATTTTGGGGGTTGACATACCTCATTCATACAAAAGGAGAATTCACTACGAGTCCTATGACACCCCATATGTTTAAATCGCATTATTGGTTAGCGAGATACTAAAAAGCGAATGACCTATTAGTTTTTGTTTTTTTAATAAATTTTTTAAAAAGCCTCATCTATAAAGAATCTTTTAAAAATTCCGCTCTCTTACAAAAGCCCTCAAGTGCGCATGCATACAAAAATAACCACTACTTAACCTCCGGGTAAGGGTAGATTTATTTTGGGGTGGATATACTCCCGTCCATAGCAAGGGGTGGTTCACCACAAGTCCTACGACACCCTATATTCTCAAACCCGACCATGCCTTCGCCGAATCATCGCCAATGTTCGCCAGAAAGTAGGCTATCATTTTGTTTTGTCCTACACACTTCAAACTTGCTGTCAGCCTAGAGGGCATAGGGACCTTTCATTGACTTCAAACAAACTTTTCTCTCATCTTCACCGTTTCCAAAATAGCACCAATTTCAAAAACAACAATTTAAAAAATATATATATACCGACACGCATTCATAGCAAAGAGGACGTCACACCATTCCTAAATAACACATCGTTCTAGCCTTACAAGCTCATTAAATTCGCCAAAATGTCAAAAACGCACGTTTACCTCAAATTGCGTTTCCAAATTCCACCCATTTAAAAAAAAATTACCTCACCATCAAATAGAGCGGGAAAAATAGCATTTAAACGAGCCCTCACTCAACCCTAGTCCTCGCCCACCACCAAACATTTTCCCAACATAGCCATACGTATTCAAGCACACACGCGACTTGCAAGAGAACATACACTACCCCACTACCCGCGAATGACCTTTTGTTTTGGTATTGTATTTAAATAATGAGGCTATAGGAAAAGAGGGGGGCATTACTACGAGTGCGAGATATCAGGTTCGGGGCCGATACGACGAGGGTTCAATCGCGAGCAAAAAAACATAACAGCTGCACACCACATGTGTGGATTGCTCGCACTGGCACACATGCTCACAGTCGCACGGGTGTCAAATGACAGTTAAAATCCTAATAAACAACCCCCATGGCGTCAACACCCATTAACTTTTTATCACCATCACATAAACAAGCCAAGAGGTCACCCCCTTCCCACGCTAACACGTGCAGTGCACATGCTCGCTCCTGGACCACGTGCTCGCTCTAAGGACCCATGACGTCATCCCATGACGTCATCAGGATTACGCAATTTCTGGTCATGATGATGCAATATTTGGAGTGTAGCAAACGCTTACTACTGAGGTAGTACTAACAAAATGCACCTCAGTGTCATGTTTTATATCGCCGCCGTCTTGACGGAAACGTAATGGCGGCCACACAAATGTTCAAAGCTTAAATCAAATTACGACTAACCTTATCATCCGATCTCTACCAAATTTGGCAACAACATACCTTTATGGGGGAGCATCCTTTGACCAAACTAATAGATCATCAGCGTAATTGTTTGCGGATGGCGACCATCTTTGTGTGAAAATCGATTCCCCCTGTTAATTCGAACACGGTGAAACCGAATGGAACGAAATTTGGTACAGAGGTAGTACTAACAAAAGGCACCTCAGTGTCATGTTTTATATCGCCCCCATCTTGACGGAAACGTAAGGGCGGCCACAAAAATGTTCAAAGCTTCAATCAAATTACGATTAACCTAATCATCCGATCTCTACCAAATTTTGCAACAACATACCCATATAGAGGAAGCATCCTTTGACCAAATGAATAGGTCATTAGCCTAATAGTTTGCGGATGGCGGCCATCTTTGTGTGAAAATCAATTCCCCCTATTAATTCAAACACGGTGAAACCGAATGGAACGAAATTTGGTACAGAGGTAGCACTATCAAAGGCCATCTCAGTGTCATGTTTTATATCGCCGCCACATTGACAGAAACGTAATGGCGGCCACACAAATGTTCAAAGCTTAAGGTAAATTACGACTAACATAACAATCCGATCTCTACCAAACTTTGCAACAACATACCTTTATGGAGGGAGCATCCTTTGACCAATCTAATAGGCTATTAGCCTAATAGTTTGCGGATGGCAGCCATCTTTATGTCAAAATGGATTCCCCCTATTAATTCGAACACGGTGGAACCGAATGGAACGAAATTTGGTACAGAGGTAGCACTAGCAAAGGGCACCTCAGTGTCATGTTTTATATCGCCGCCATCTTGACTGAAACGTAATGGCGGACACACAAATGTTCAAAGCTTAAATCAAATTACGACTAACCTAATCATCCGATCTCTACCAAATTTGGCAACAACATACCTTTATGGGGGGAGCATCCTTTGCCAATCTAATAGGTCATCAGCGTAATAGTTTGCGGATGGCGACCATCTTTGTGTGAAAATCGATTCCCCCCATTAATTCGAATACGGTGCAACCGAATGGAACGAAATTTGGTACAGAGGTAGTACTAACAAAAGGCACCTCAGTGTCATGTTTTATATCACCACCGTCTTGACGGAAACGTAATGGCGGCCACACAAATGTTCAAAGCTTAAATCAAATTACGACTAACCTAATCATCCGATCTCTACCAAATTTGGCAACAACATACCTTTATGGGGGGAGCATCCTTTGACCATACTAATAGGTCATCAGCGTAATAGTTTGCGGATGACGGCCATCTTTGTGTGAAAATCGATTCCCCCTATTAATTCGAACACGGTGCAACCGAATGGAACGAAATTTGGTACAGAGGTAGTACTAACAAAAGGCACCTCAGTGTCATGTTTTATATCGCCGCCATCTTGACTGAAACGTAATGGCGGCCACACGAATGATCAAAGCTTAAATCAAATTACGATTAACCTAATCAGCCGATCTCTACCAAATTTTGAAACTACATACCCTTATGGAGGGAGCATCCTTTGCCAATCGAATAGGTCATCAGCCTAATAGTTTGCGGATGGCGGCCATCTTTGTGTGAAAATCGATTATCCACATTAATTCGAATACGGTGCAACCGAATGGAACGAAATTTGGTACAGAGGTAGTACTAACAAAATGCACCTCAGTGTCATGTTTTATATCGCCGCCACATTGACAGAAACGTAATGGCGGCCACACAAATGTTCAAAGCTTAAATCAAATTACGACTAACCTAATCATCCGATCTCTACCAAATTTGGCAACAACATACCTTTATAGGGGAGCATCCTTTGACCAAACTAATAGGTCATCAGCGTAATAGTTTGCGGATGGCGGCCAACTTTGTTTGAAAATCGATTCCCCCTATTAATTTGAACACGGTGCAACCGAATGGAACGAAATTTGGTACAGAGGTAGTACTAACAAAAGGCACCTCAGTGTCATGTTTTATATCGCCAACATCTTGACGGAAACGTAATGGCGGCCACACAAATGTTCAAAGCTTAAATCAAATTACGATTAACCTAATCATCCGATCTCTACCAAATTTTGCAACAACATACACATATAGAGGAAGCATCCTTTGACCAAATGAACAGGTCATTAGCCTAATAGTTTGCGGATGGCGGCCATCTTTGTGTGAAAATCAATTCCCCCTATTAATTCGAACACGGTACAACCGAATGGAACGAAATTTGGTACAGAGGTAGTACTAACAAAAGGCACCTCAGTGTCATGTTTTATATCGCCGCCATCTTGACGGAAACGTAATGGCGGCCACACAAATGTTCAAAGTTTAAATCAAATTACGACTAACCTAATCATCCGATCTCTACCAAATTGTGCAACAACATACCTTTATGGGGGGAGCATCCTTTGACCAAACTAATAAGTCATCAGCGTAATAGTTTGCGGATGACGGCCATCTTTGTGTGAAAATCGATTCCCCCTATTAATTCGAACACGGTGCAACCGAATGGAACGAAATTTGGTACAGAGGTAGTACTAACAAAAGGCACCTCAGTGTCATGTTTAATATCGCCACCATCTTGACGGAAACGTAATGGCGGCCACACAAATGTTCAAAGCTTAAATCAAATTACGATTAACCTAATCATCCGATCTCTACCAAATTTTGCAACAACATACCCTTATAGAGGAAGCATCCTTTGACCAAATGAATAGGTCATTAGCCTAATAGTTTGCGGATGGCGGCCATCTTTGTGTGAAAATCAATTCCCCCTATTAATTCAAACACGGAGAAACCGAACGGAACGAAATTTGGTACAGAGGTAGCACTATCAAAGGCCATCTCAGTGTCATGTTTTATATCGCCGCCACATTGACAGAAACGTAATGGCGGCCACACAAATGTTCAAAGCTTAAGGTAAATTACGACTAACATAACCATCCGATCTCTACCAAACATTGCAACAACATACCTTTATGGAGGGAGCATCCTTTGACCAATCTAATAGGTTATTAGCCTAATAGTTTGCGGATGGCGGCCATCTTTATGTCAAAATTGATTCCCCCTATTAATTCGAACACGGTGGAACCGAATGGAACGAAATTTGGTACAGAGGTAGCACTAGCAAAGGGCACCTCAGTGTCATGTTTTATATCGCCGCCATCTTGACTGAAACGTAATGGCGGCCACACGAATGTTCAAAGCTTAAATCAAATTACGATTAACCTAATCATCCGATCTCTACCAAATTTTGAAACTACATACCTTTATGGAGGGAGCATCCTTTGCCAATCTAATAGGTCATCAGCGTAATAGTTTGCGGATGGCGGCCATCTTAGTGTGAAAATGGATTCTCCCCATTAATTCGAATACGGTGCAACCGAATGGAACAAAATTTGGTACAGAGGTAGTACTAACAAAATGCACCTCAGTGTCATGTTTTATATCGCCGCCACATTGACAGAAACGTAATGGCGGCCACACAAATGTTCAAAGCTTAAATCAAATTACGATTAACCTAATCATCCGATCTCTACCAAATTTTGCAACAACATACCCTTATAGAGGAAGCATCCTTTGACCAAATGAATAGGTCATTAGCCTAATAGTTTGCGGATGGCGGCCATCTTTGTGTGAAAATCAATTCCCCCTATTAATTCAAACACGGAGAAACCGAACGGAACGAAATTTGGTACAGAGGTAGCACTATCAAAGGCCATCTCAGTGTCATGTTTTATATCGCCGCCACATTGACAGAAACGTAATGGCGGCCACACAAATGTTCAAAGCTTAAGGTAAATTACGACTAACATAACCATCCGATCTCTACCAAACATTGCAACAACATACCTTTATGGAGGGAGCATCCTTTGACCAATCTAATAGGTTATTAGCCTAATAGTTTGCGGATGGCGGCCATCTTTATGTCAAAATTGATTCCCCCTATTAATTCGAACACGGTGGAACCGAATGGAACGAAATTTGGTACAGAGGTAGCACTAGCAAAGGGCACCTCAGTGTCATGTTTTATATCGCCGCCATCTTGACTGAAACGTAATGGCGGCCACACGAATGTTCAAAGCTTAAATCAAATTACGATTAACCTAATCATCCGATCTCTACCAAATTTTGAAACTACATACCTTTATGGAGGGAGCATCCTTTGCCAATCTAATAGGTCATCAGCGTAATAGTTTGCGGATGGCGGCCATCTTACTGTGAAAATCGATTCCCCCTATTAATTCGAACACGGTGCAACCGAATGGAACGAAATTTGGTACAGAGGTAGTACTAACAAAAGGCACCTCAGTGTCATGTTTTATATCGCCGCCATCTTGACGGAAACGTAATGGCGGCCACACAAATGTTCAAAGCTTCAATCAAATTACGATTAACCTAATCATCCGATCTCTACCAAATTTTGCAACAACATACCCTTATAGAGGAAGCATCCTTTGACTTAATGAATAGGTCATTAGCCTAATAGTTTGCGGATGGCGTCCATCTTTGTGTGAAAATAAATTCCCCCTATTAATTCAAACACGGTGAAACCGAATGGAACGAAATTTGGTACAGAGGTAGCACTATCAAAGGCCATCTCAGTGTCATGTTTTATATCGCCGCCACATTGACAGAAACGTAATGGCGGCCACACAAATGTTCAAAGCTTAAGGTAAATTACGACTAACATAACCATCCGATCTCTACCAAACTTTGCAGCAACATACCTTTATGGAGGGAGCATCCTTTGACCAATCTAGTAGGTTATTAGCCTAATTGTTTGCGGATGGCGGCCATCTTTATGACAAAATTGATTCCCCCTATTAATTCGAACACGGTGGAACCGAATGGAACGAAATTTGGTACAGAGGTAGCACTAGCAAAGGGCACCTCAATGTCATGTTTTATATCGCCGCCATCTTGACTGAAACGTAATGGCGGACACACAAATGTTCAAAGCTTAAATCAAATTACGACTAACCTAATCATCCGATCTCTACCAAATTTGGCAACAACATACCTTTATGGGGGGAGCATCCTTTGCCAATCTAATAGGTCATCAGCGTAATAGTTTGCGGATGGCGACCATCTTTGTGTGAAAATCGATTCCCCCCATTAATTCGAATACGGTGCAACTGAATGGAACGAAATTTGGTACAGATGTAGTACTAACAAAAGGCACCTCAGTGTCATGTTTTATATCGCCGCCATCTTGACTGAAACGTAATGGCGGCCACACGAATGTTCAAAGCTTAAATCAAATTACGATTAACCTAATCATCCGATCTCTACCAAATTTTGAAACTACATACCTTTATGGAGGGAGCATCCTTTGCCAATCTAATAGGTCATCAGCATAATAGTTTGCGGATGGCGGCCATCTTAGTGTGAAAATCGATTCTCCCCATTAATTCGAATACGGTGCAACTGAATGGAACGAAATTTGGTACAGAGGTAGTACTAACAAAATGCACCTCAGTGTCATGTTTTATATCGCCGCCGTCTTGACGGAAACGTAATGGCGGCCACACAAATGTTCAAAGCTTAAATCAAATTACGACTAACCTAATCATCCGATCTCTACCAAATTTGGCAACAACATACCTTTATGGGGGAGCATCCTTTGACCAAACTAATAAGTCATCAGCGTAATAGTTTGCGGATGACGGCCATCTTTGTGTGAAAATCGATTCCCCCTATTAATTCGAACACGGTGCAACCGAATGGAACGAAATTTGGTACAGAGGTAGCACTATCAAAGGCCATCTCAGTGTCATGTTTTATATCGCCGCCACATTGACAGAAACGTAATGGCGGCCACACAAATGTTCAAAGCTTATGGTAAATTACGACTAACATAACCATCCGATCTCTACCAAACTTTGCAACAACATACCTTTATGGAGGGAGCATCCTTTGACCAATCTAATAGGTTATTAGCCTAATAGTTTGCGGATGGCGGCCATCTTTATGTCAAAATTGATTCCCCCTATTAATTCGAACACGGTGGAACCGAATGGAACGAAATTTGGTACAGAGGTAGCACTAGCAAAGGGCACCTCAGTGTCATGTTTTATATCGCCGCCATCTTGACTGAAACGTAATGGCGGCCACACGAATGTTCAAAGCTTAAATCAAATTACGATTAAACTAATCATCCGATCTCTACCAAATTTTGAAAATACATACCTTTATGGAGGGAGCATCCTTTGCCAATCTAATAGGTCATCAGCGTAATAGTTTGCGGATGGCGGCCATCTTAGTGTGAAAATGGATTCTCCCCATTAATTCGAATACGGTGCAACCGAATGGAACGAAATTTGGTACAGAGGTAGTACTAACAAAATGCACCTCAGTGTCATGTTTTATATCGCCGCCGTCTTGACGGAAACGTAATGGCGGCCACACAAATGTTCAAAGCTTAAATCAAATTACGACTAACCTTATCATCCGATCTCTACCAAATTTGGCAACAACATACCTTTATGGGGGAGCATCCTTTGACCAAACTAATAGATCATCAGCTTAATAGTTTGCGGATGGCGACCATCTTTGTGTGAAAATCGATTCCCCCTGTTAATTCGAACACGGTGAAACCGAATGGAACGAAATTTGGTACAGAGGTAGTACTAACAAAAGGCACCCCAGTGTCATGTTTTATATCGCCCCCATCTTGACGGAAACGTAAGGGCGGCCACACAAATGTTCAAAGCTTCAATCAAATTACGATTAACCTAATCATCCGATCTCTACCAAATTTTTCAACAACATACCCATATAGAGGAAGCATCCTTTGACCAAATGAATAGGTCATTAGCCTAATAGCTTGCGGATGGCGGCCATCTTTGTGTGAAAATCAATTCCCCCTATTAATTCAAACACGGTGAAACCGAATGGAACGAAATTTGGTACAGAGGTAGCACTATCAAAGGCCATCTCAGTGTCATGTTATATATCGCCGCCACATTGACAGAAACGTAATGGCGGCCACACAAATGTTCAAAGCTTAAGGTAAATTACGACTAACATAACCATCCGATCTCTACCAAACTTTGCAACAACATACCTTTATGGAGGGAGCATCCTTTGACCAATCTAATAGGTTATTAGCCTAATAGTTTGCGGATGGCGGCCATCTTTATGTCAAAATGGATTCCCCCTCTTAATTCGAACACGGTGGAACCGAATGGAACGAAATTTGGTACAGAGGTAGCACTAGCAAAGGGCACCTCAGTGTCATGTTTTATATCGCCGCCATCTTGACTGAAACGTAATGGCGGACACACAAATGTTCAAAGCTTAAATCAAATTACGACTAACCTAATCATCCGATCTCTACCAAATTTGGCAACAACATACCTTTATGGGGGGAGCATCCTTTGCCAATCTAATAGGTCATCAGCGTAATAGTTTGCGGATGGCGACCATCTTTGTGTGAAAATCGATTCCCCCCATTAATTCGATTACGGTGCAACCGAATGGAACGAAATTTGGTACAGAGGTAGTACTAACAAAAGGCACCTCAGTGTCATGTTTTATATCACCACCGTCTTGACGGAAACGTAATGGCGGCCACACAAATGTTCAAAGCTTAAATCAAATTACGACTAACCTAATCATCCGATCTCTACCAAATTTGGCAACAACATACCTTTATGGGGGGAGCATCCTTTGACCATACTAATAGGTCATCAGCTTAATAGTTTGCGGATGACGGCCATCTTTGTGTGAAAATCGATTCCCCCTATTAATTCGAACACGGTGCAACCGAATGGAACGAAATTTGGTACAGAGGTAGTACTAACAAAAGGACTCTCAGTGTCATGTTTTATATCGCCGCCATCTTGACTGAAACGTAATGGCGGCCACACGAATGTTCAAAGCTTAAATCAAATTACGATTAACCTAATCAGCCGATCTCTACCAAATTTTGAAACTACATACCCTTATGGAGGGAGCATCCTTTGCCAATCTAATAGGTCATCAGCCTAATAGTTTGCGGATGGCGGCCATCTTAGTGTGAAAATCGATTCTCCCCATTAATTCGAATACGGTGCAACCGAATGGAACGAAATTTGGTACAGAGGTAGTACTAACAAAATGCACCTCAGTGTCATGTTTTATATCGCCGCCACATTGACAGAAACGTAATGGCGGCCACACAAATGTTCAAAGCTTAAATCAAATTACGACTAACCTAATCATCCGATCTCTACCAAATTTGGCAACAACATACCTTTATAGGGGAGCATCCGTTGACCAAACTAATAGGTCATCAGCGTAATAGTTTGCGGATGGCGGCCAACTTTGTTTGAAAATCGATTCCCCCTATTAATTCGAACACGGTGCAACCGAATGGAACGAAATTTGGTACAGAGGTAGTACTAACAAAAGGCACCTCAGTGTCATGTTTAATATCGCCACCATCTTGACGGAAACGTAATGGCGGCCACACAAATGTTCAAAGCTTAAATCAAATTACGACTAACCTAATCATCCGATCTCTACCAAATTTTGCAACAACATACACTTATAGAGGAAGCATCCTTTGACCAAACGAATAGGTCATTAGCCTACTAGTTTGCGGATGGCGGCCATCTTTGTGTGAAAATCAATTCCCCCTATTAATTCGAACACGGTACAACCGAATGGAACGAAATTTGGTACAGAGGTAGTACTAACAAAAGGCACCTCAGTGTCATTTTTTATATCGCCGCCATCTTGACGGAAACGTAATGGCGGCCACACAAATGTTCAAAGCTTAAATCAAATTACGACTAACCTAATCATCCGATCTCTACCAAATTGTGCAACAAAATACCTTTATGGGGGGAGCATCCTTTGACCAAACTAATAAGTCATCAGCGTAATAGTTTGCGGATGACGGCCATCTTTGTGTGAAAATCGATTCCCCCTATTAATTCGAACACGGTGCAACCGAATGGAACGAAATTTGGTACAGAGGTAGTACTAACAAAAGGCACCTCAGTGTCATGTTTAATATCGCCACCAACTTGACGGAAACGTAATGGCGGCCACACAAATGTTCAAAGCTTAAATCAAATTACGATTAACCTAATCATCCGATCTCTACCAAATTTTGCAACAACATACCCTTATAGAGGAAGCATCCTTTGACCAAATGAATAGGTCATTAGCCTAATAGTTTGCGGATGGCGGCCATCTTTGTGTGAAAATCAATTCCCCCTATTAATTCAAACACGGTGAAACCGAACGGAACGAAATTTGGTACAGAGGTAGCACTATCAGAGGCCATCTCAGTGTCATGTTTTATATCGCCGCCACATTGACAGAAACGTAATGGCGGCCACACAAATGTTCAAAGCTTAAGGTAAATTACGACTAACATAACCATCCCATCTCTACCAAACTTTGCAACAACATACCTTTATGGAGGGAGCATCCTTTGACCAATCTAATAGGTTATTAGCCTAATAGTTTGCGGATGGCGGCCATCTTTATGTCAAAATTGATTCCCCCTATTAATTCGAACACGGTGGAACCGAATGGAACGAAATTTGGTACAGAGGTAGCACTAGCAAAGGGCACCTCAGTGTCGTGTTTTATATCGCCGCCATCTTGACTGAAACGTAATGGCGGCCACACGAATGTTCAAAGCTTAAATCAAATTACGATTAACCTAATCATCCGATCTCTACCAAATTTTGAAACTACATACCTTTATGGAGGGAGCATCCTTTGCCAATCTAATAGGTCATCAGCGTAATAGTTTGCGGATGGCGGCCATCTTAGTGTGAAAATGGATTCTCCCCATTAATTCGAATACGGTGCAACCGAATGGAACGAAATTTGGTACAGAGGTAGTACTAACAAAATGCACCTCAGTGTCATGTTTTATATCGCCGCCGTCTTGACGGAAACGTAATGGCGGCCACACAAATGTTCAAAGCTTAAATCAAATAACGACTAACCTAATCATCCGATCTCTACCAAATTTGGCAACAACATACCTTTATGGGGGAGCATCCTTTGACCAAACTAATAGGTCATCAGCGTAATAGTTTGCGGATGGCGACCATCTTTGTGTGAACATCGATTCCCCCTGTTAATTCGAACACGGTGCAACCGAATGGAACGAAATTTGGTACAGAGGTAGTACTAACAAAAGGCACCTCAGTGTCATGTTTTATATCGCCCCCATCTTGACGGAAACGTAAGGGCGGCCACACAAATGTTCAAAGCTTCAATCAAATTACGATTAACCTAATCATCCGATCTCTACCAAATTTTGCAACAACATACCCATATAGGGGAAGCATCCTTTGACCAAATGAATAGGTCATTAGCCTAATAGTTTGCGGATGGCGGCCATCTTTGTGTGAAAATCAATTCCCCCTATTAATTCAAACACGGTGAAACCGAATGGAACGAAATTTGGTACAGAGGTAGCACTATCAAACGCCATCTCAGTGTCATGTTTTATATCGCCGCCACATTGACAGAAACGTAATGGCGGCCACACAAATGTTCAAAGCTTAAGGTAAATTACGACTAACATAACCATCCGATCTCTACCAAACTTTGCAACAATATACCTTTATGGAGGGAGCATCCTTTGACCAAACTAATAGGTCATCAGCGTAATAGTTTGCGGATGACGGCCATCTTTGTGTGAAAATCGATTCCCCCTATTAATTCGAACACGGTGCAACCGAATGGAACGAAATTTGGTACAGAGGTAGTACTAACAAAAGGCACCTCAGTGTCATGTTTTATATCGCCGCCATCTTGACTGAAACGTAATGGCGGCCACACGAATGTTCAAAGCTTAAATCAAATTACGATTAACCTAATCATCCGATCTCTACCAAATTTTGAAACTACATACCTTTATGGAGGGAGCATCCTTTGCCAATCTAATAGGTCATCAGCGTAATAGTTTGCGGATGGCGGCCATCTTAGTGTGAAAATGGATTCTCCCCATTAATTCGAATACGGTGCAACCGAATGGAACGAAATTTGGTACAGAGGTAGTACTAACAAAATGCATCTCAGTGTCATGTTTATATCGCCGCCGTCTTGACGGAAACGTAATGGCGGCCACACAAATGTTCAAAGCTTAAATCAAATTACGACTAACCTAATCATCCGATCTCTACCAAATTTGGCAACAACATACCTTTATAGGGGAGCATCCTTTGACCAAACTAATAGGTCATCAGCGTAATAGTTTGCGGATGGCGGCCAACTTTGTGTGAAAATCGATTCCTCCTATTAATTCGAACACGGTGCAACCGAATGGAACGAAATTTGGTACAGAGGTAGTACTAACAAAAGGCACCTCAGTGTCATGTTTTATATCGCCGCCATCTTGACGGAAACGTAATGGCGGCCACACAAATGTTCAAAGCTTCAATCAAATTACGATTAACCTAATCATCCGATCTCTACCAAATTTTGCAACAACATACCCTTATAGAGGAAGCATCCTTTGACCAAATGAATAGGTCATTAGCCTAATAGTTTGCGGATGGCGGCCATCTTTGTGTGATAATAAATTCCCCCTATTAATTCAAACACGGTGAAACCGAATGGAACGAAATTTGGTACAGAGGTAGCACTATCAAAGGCCATCTCAGTGTCATGTTTTATATCGCCGCCACATTGACAGAAACGTAATGGCGGCCACACAAATGTTCAAAGATTAAGGTAAATTACGACTAACATAACCATCCGATCTCTACCAAACTTTGCAACAACATACCTTTATGGAGGGAGCATCCTTTGACCAATCTAGTAGGTTATTAGCCTAATTGTTTGCGGATGGCGGCCATCTTTATGACAAAATTGATTCCCCCTATTAATTCGAACACGGTGGAACCGAATGGAACGAAATTTGGTACAGAGGTAGCACTAGCAAAGGGCACCTCAATGTCATGTTTTATATCGCCGCCATCTTGACTGAAACGTAATGGCGGACACACAAATGTTCAAAGCTTAAATCAAATTACGACTAACCTAATCATCCGATCACTACCAAATTTGGCAACAACATACCTTTATGGGGGGAGCATCCTTTGCCAATCTAATAGGTCATCAGCGTAATAGTTTGCGGATGGCGACCATCTTTGTGTGAAAATCGATTCCCCCCATTAATTCGAATACGGTGCAACCGAATGGAACGAAATTTGGTACAGATGTAGTACTAACAAAAGGCACCTCAGTGTCATGTTTTATATCGCCGCCATCTTGACTGAAACGTAATGGCGGCCACACGAATGTTCAAAGCTTAAATCAAATTACGATTAACCTAATCATCCGATCACTACCAAATTTTGAAACTACATACCTTTATGGAGGGAGCATCCTTTGCCAATCTAATAGGTCATCAGCATAATAGTTTGCGGATGGCGGCCATCTTAGTGTGAAAATCGATTCTCCCCATTAAATCGAATACGGTGCAACTGAATGGAACGAAATTTGGTACAGAGGTAGTACTAACAAAAGGCACCTCAGTGTCATGTTTTATATCGCCGCCATCTTGACTGAAACGTAATGGCGGACACACAAATGTTCAAAGCTTAAATCAAATTACGACTAACCTAATCATCTTATCTCTACCAAATTTGGCAACAACATACCTTTATGTGGGGAGCATCCTTTGCCAATCTAATAGGTCATCAGCGTAATAGTTTGCGGATGGCGACCATCTTTGTGTGAAAATCGATTCCCCCCATTAATTCGAATACGGTGCAACCGAATGGAACGAAATTTGGTACAGATGTAGTACTAACAAAAGGCACCTCAGTGTCATGTTTTATATCGCCGCCATCTTGACTGAAACGTAATGGCGGCCACACGAATGTTCAAAGCTTAAATCAAATTACGATTAACCTAATCATCCGATCTCTACCAAATTTTGAAACTACATACCTTTATGGAGGGAGCATCCTTTTTCAATCTAATAGGTCATCAGCGTAATAGTTTGCGGATGGCGGCCATCTTAGTGTGAAAATGGATTCTCCCCATTAATTCGAATACGGTGCAACCGAATGGAAGGAAAATTTGGTACAGAGGTAGTACTAACAAAATGCACCCCAGTGTCATGTTTTATATCGCCGCCGTCTTGACGGAAACGTAATGGCGGCCACACAAATGTTCAAAGCTTAAATCAAATTACGACTAACCTTTTCATCCGATCTCTACCAAATTTGGCAACAACATACCTTTATGGGGGAGCATCCTTTGACCAAACTAATAGGTCATCAGCGTAATAGTTTGCGGATGGCGACCATCATTGTGTGAAAATCGATTCCCCCTGTTAATTCGAACACGGTGCAACCGAATGGAACGAAATTTGGTACAGAGGTAGTACTAACAAAAGGCACCTCAGTGTCATGTTTTATATCGCCCCCATCTTGACGGAAACGTAAGGGCGGCCACACAAATGTTCAAAGCTTCAATCAAATTACGATTAACCTAATCATCCGATCTCTACCAAATTTTGCAACAACATACCCTTATAGAGGAAGCATCCTTTGACCAAATGAATAGGTCATTAGCCTAATAGTTTGCGGATGGCGGCCATCTTTGTGTGAAAATCAATTCCCCCTATTAATTCAAACACGGTGAAACCGAACGGAACGAAATTTGGTACAGAGGTAGCACTATCAGAGGCCATCTCAGTGTCATGTTTTATATCGCCGCCACATTGACAGAAACGTAATGGCGGCCACACAAATGTTCAAAGCTTAAGGTAAATTACGACTAACATAACCATCCCATCTCTACCAAACTTTGCAACAACATACCTTTATGGAGGGAGCATCCTTTGACCAATCTAATAGGTTATTAGCCTAATAGTTTGCGGATGGCGGCCATCTTTATGTCAAAATTGATTCCCCCTATTAATTCGAACACGGTGGAACCGAATGGAACGAAATTTGGTACAGAGGTAGCACTATCAAAGGGCACCTCAGTGTCGTGTTTTATATCGCCGCCATCTTGACTGAAACGTAATGGCGGCCACACGAATGTTCAAAGCTTAAATCAAATTACGATTAACCTAATCATCCGATCTCTACCAAATTTTGAAACTACATACCTTTATGGAGGGAGCATCCTTTGCCAATCTAATAGGTCATCAGCGTAATAGTTTGCGGATGGCGGCCATCTTAGTGTGAAAATGGATTCTCCCCATTAATTCGAATACGGTGCAACCGAATGGAACGAAATTTGGTACAGAGGTAGTACTAACAAAATGCACCTCAGTGTCATGTTTTATATCGCCGCCGTCTTGACGGAAACGTAATGGCGGCCACACAAATGTTCAAAGCTTAAATCAAATAACGACTAACCTAATCATCCGATCTCTACCAAATTTGGCAACAACATACCTTTATGGGGGAGCATCCTTTGACCAAACTAATAGGTCATCAGCGTAATAGTTTGCGGATGGCGACCATCTTTGTGTGAACATCGATTCCCCCTGTTAATTCGAACACGGTGCAACCGAATGGAACGAAATTTGGTACAGAGGTAGTACTAACAAAAGGCACCTCAGTGTCATGTTTTATATCGCCCCCATCTTGACGGAAACGTAAGGGCGGCCACACAAATGTTCAAAGCTTCAATCAAATTACGATTAACCTAATCATCCGATCTCTACCAAATTTTGCAACAACATACCCATATAGGGGAAGCATCCTTTGACCAAATGAATAGGTCATTAGCCTAATAGTTTGCGGATGGCGGCCATCTTTGTGTGAAAATCAATTCCCCCTATTAATTCAAACACGGTGAAACCGAATGGAACGAAATTTGGTACAGAGGTAGCACTATCAAACGCCATCTCAGTGTCATGTTTTATATCGCCGCCACATTGACAGAAACGTAATGGCGGCCACACAAATGTTCAAAGCTTAAGGTAAATTACGACTAACATAACCATCCGATCTCTACCAAACTTTGCAACAACATACCTTTATGGAGGGAGCATCCTTTGACCAAACTAATAGGTCATCAGCGTAATAGTTTGCGGATGACGGCCATCTTTGTGTGAAAATCGATTCCCCCTATTAATTCGAACACGGTGCAACCGAATGGAACGAAATTTGGTACAGAGGTAGTACTAACAAAAGGCACCTCAGTGTCATGTTTTATATCGCCGCCATCTTGACTGAAACGTAATGGCGGCCACACGAATGTTCAAAGCTTGAATCAAATTACGATTAACCTAATCATCCGATCTCTACCAAATTTTGAAACTACATACCTTTATGGAGGGAGCATCCTTTGCCAATCTAATAGGTCATCAGCGTAATAGTTTGCGGATGGCGGCCATCTTAGTGTGAAAATGGATTCTCCCCATTAATTCGAATACGGTGCAACCGAATGGAACGAAATTTGGTACAGAGGTAGTACTAACAAAATGCACCTCAGTGTCATGTTTTATATCGCCGCCGTCTTGACGGAAACGTAATGGCGGCCACACAAATGTTCAAAGCTTAAATCAAATTACGACTAACCTAATCATCCGATCTCTACCAAATTTGGCAACAACATACCTTTATAGGGGAGCATCCTTTGACCAAACTAATAGGTCATCAGCGTAATAGTTTGCGGATGGCGGCCAACTTTGTGTGAAAATCGATTCCTCCTATTAATTCGAACACGGTGCAACCGAATGGAACGAAATTTGGTACAGAGGTAGTACTAACAAAAGGCACCTCAGTGTCATGTTTTATATCGCCGCCATCTTGACGGAAACGTAATGGCGGCCACACAAATGTTCAAAGCTTCAATCAAATTACGATTAACCTAATCATCCGATCTCTACCAAATTTTGCAACAACATACCCTTATAGAGGAAGCATCCTTTGACCAAATGAATAGGTCATTAGCCTAATAGTTTGCGGATGGCGGCCATCTTTGTGTGAAAATAAATTCCCCCTATTAATTCAAACACGGTGAAACCGAATGGAACGAAATTTGGTACAGAGGTAGCACTATCAAAGGCCATCTCAGTGTCATGTTTTATATCGCCGCCACATTGACAGAAACGTAATGGCGGCCACACAAATGTTCAAAGATTAAGGTAAATTACGACTAACATAACCATCCGATCTCTACCAAACTTTGCAACAACATACCTTTATGGAGGGAGCATCCTTTGACCAATCTAGTAGGTTATTAGCCTAATTGTTTGCGGATGGCGGCCATCTTTATGACAAAATTGATTCCCCCTATTAATTCGAACACGGTGGAACCGAATGGAACGAAATTTGGTACAGAGGTAGCACTAGCAAAGGGCACCTCAATGTCATGTTTTATATCGCCGCCATCTTGACTGAAACGTAATGGCGGACACACAAATGTTCAAAGCTTAAATCAAATTACGACTAACCTAATCATCCGATCTCTACCAAATTTGGCAACAACATACCTTTATGGGGGGAGCATCCTTTGCCAATCTAATAGGTCATCAGCGTAATAGTTTGCGGATGGCGACCATCTTTGTGTGAAAATCGATTCCCCCCATTAATTCGAATACGGTGCAACCGAATGGAACGAAATTTGGTACAGATGTAGTACTAACAAAAGGCACCTCAGTGTCATGTTTTATATCGCCGCCATCTTGACTGAAACGTAATGGCGGCCACACGAATGTTCAAAGCTTAAATCAAATTACGATTAACCTAATCATCCGATCTCTACCAAATTTTGAAACTACATACCTTTATGGAGGGAGCATCCTTTGCCAATCTAATAGGTCATCAGCATAATAGTTTGCGGATGGCGGCCATCTTAGTGTGAAAATCGATTCTCCCCATTAATTCGAATACGGTGCAACTGAATGGAACGAAATTTGGTACAGAGGTAGTACTAACAAAAGGCACCTCAGTGTCATGTTTTATATCGCCGCCATCTTGACTGAAACGTAATGGCGGACACACAAATGTTCAAAGCTTAAATCAAATTACGACTAACCTAATCATCTTATCTCTACCAAATTTGGCAACAACATACCTTTATGTGGGGAGCATCCTTTGCCAATCTAATAGGTCATCAGCGTAATAGTTTGCGGATGGCGACCATCTTTGTGTGAAAATCGATTCCCCCCATTAATTCGAATACGGTGCAACCGAATGGAACGAAATTTGGTACAGATGTAGTACTAACAAAAGGCACCTCAGTGTCATGTTTTATATCGCCGCCATCTTGACTGAAACGTAATGGCGGCCACACGAATGTTCAAAGCTTAAATCAAATTACGATTAACCTAATCATCCGATCTCTACCAAATTTTGAAACTACATACCTTTATGGAGGGAGCATCCTTTTTCAATCTAATAGGTCATCAGCGTAATAGTTTGCGGATGGCGGCCATCTTAGTGTGAAAATGGATTCTCCCCATTAATTCGAATACGGTGCAACCGAATGGAAGGAAAATTTGGTACAGAGGTAGTACTAACAAAATGCACCCCAGTGTCATGTTTTATATCGCCGCCGTCTTGACGGAAACGTAATGGCGGCCACACAAATGTTCAAAGCTTAAATCAAATTACGACTAACCTTTTCATCCGATCTCTACCAAATTTGGCAACAACATACCTTTACGGGAAAGCATCCTTTGACCAAACTAATAGGTCATCAGCGTAATAGTTTGCGGATGGCGACCATCTTTGTGTGAAAATCGATTCCCCCTCTAATTCGAACAAGGTGAAACCGAATGGAACGAAATTTGGTACAGAGGTAGTACTAACAAAAGGCACCTCAGTGTCATGTTTTATATCACCACCGTCTTGACGGAAACGTAATGGCGGCCACACAAATGTTCAAAGCTTAAATCAAATTACGACTAACCTAATCATCCGATCTCTACCAAATTTGGCAACAACATACCTTTATGGGGGGAGCATCCTTTGACCAAACTAATAGGTCATCAGCGTAATAGTTTGCGGATGACGGCCATCTTTGTGTGAAAATCGATTCCCCCTATTAATTCGAACACGGTGCAACCGAATGGAACGAAATTTGGTACAGAGGTAGTACTAACAAAAGGCACCTCAGTGTCAGGTTTTATATCGCCGCCATCTTGACAGAAACGTAATGGCGGCCACACGAATGTTCAAAGCTTAAATCAAATTACGATTAACCTAATCAGCCGATCTCTACCAAATTTTGAAACTACTTACCCTTATGGAGGGAGCATCCTTTGCCAATCTAATAGGTCATCAGCCTAATAGTTTGCGGATGGCGGCCATCTTTGTGTGAAAATCGATTCTCCCCATTAATTCGAATACGGTGCAACCGAATGGAACGAAATTTGGTACAGAGGTAGTACTAACAAAATGCACCTCAGTGTCATGTTTTATATCGCCGCCATCTTGACTGAAACGTAATGGCGGACACACAAATGTTCAAAGCTTAAATCAAATTACGACTAACCTAATCATCCGATCTCTACCAAATTTGGCAACAACATACCTTTATGGGGGGAGCATCCTTTGCCAATCTAATAGGTCATCAGCGTAATAGTTTGCGGATGGCGACCATCTTTGTGTAAAAATCGATTCCCCCCATTAATTCGAATACGGTGCAACCGAATGGAACGAAATTTGGTACAGAGGTAGTACTAACAAAAGGCACCTCAGTGTCATGTTTTATATCACCACCGACTTGACGGAAACGTAATGGCGGCCACACAAATGTTCAAAGCTTAAATCAAATTACGACTAACCTAATCATCCGATCTCTACCAAATTTGGCAACAACATACCTTTATGGGGGGAGCATCCTTTGACCAAACTAATAAGTCATCAGCGTAATAGTTTGCGGATGACGGCCATCTTTGTGTGAAAATCGATTCTCCCCATTAATTCGAATACGGTGCAACCGAATGGAACGAAATTTGGTACAGAGGTAGTACTAACAAAATGCACCTCAGTGTCATGTTTTATATCGCCGCCATCTTGACTGAAACGTAATGGCGGACACACAAATGTTCAAAGCTTAAATCAAATTACGACTAACCTAATCATCCGATCTCTACCAAATTTGGCAACAACATACCTTTATGGGGGGAGCATCCTTTGCCAATCTAATAGGTCATCAGCGTAATAGTTTGCGGATGGCGACCATCTTTGTGTAAAAATCGATTCCCCCCATTAATTCGAATACGGTGCAACCGAATGGAACGAAATTTGGTACAGAGGTAGTACTAACAAAAGGCACCTCAGTGTCATGTTTTATATCACCACCGACTTGACGGAAACGTAATGGCGGCCACACAAATGTTCAAAGCTTAAATCAAATTACGACTAACCTAATCATCCGATCTCTACCAAATTTGGCAACAACATACCTTTATGGGGGGAGCATCCTTTGACCAAACTAATAAGTCATCAGCGTAATAGTTTGCGGATGACGGCCATCTTTGTGTGAAAATCGATTCCCCCTATTAATTCGAACACGGTGCAACCGAATGGAACGAAATTTGGTACAGAGGTAGTACTAACAAAAGGCACCTCAGTGTCATGTTTTATATCACCACCGACTTGACGGAAACGTAATGGCGGCCACACAAATGTTCAAAGCTTAAATCAAATTACGACTAACCTAATCATCCGATCTCTACCAAATTTGGCAACAACATACCTTTATGGGGGGAGCATCCTTTGACCAAACTAATAAGTCATCAGCGTAATAGTTTGCGGATGGCGGCCATCTTTGTGTGAAAATCAATTCCCCCTATTAATTCAAACACGGTGAAACCGAACGGAACGAAATTTGGTACAGAGGTAGCACTATCAAAGGCCATCTCAGTGTCATGTTTTATTTCGCCGCCACATTGACAGAAACGTAATGGCGGCCACACAAATGTTCAAAGCTTAAGGTAAATTACGACTAACATAACCATCCGATCTCTACCAAACTTTGCAACAACATACCTTTATGGAGGGAGCATCCTTTGACCAATCTAATAGGTTATTAGCCTAATAGTTTGCGGATGGCGGCCATCTTTATGTCAAAATTGATTCCCCCTATTAATTCGAACACGATGGAACCGAATGGAACGAAATTTGGTACAGAGGTAGCACTAGCAAAGGGCACCTCAGTGTCATGTTTTATATCGCCGCCATCTTGACTGAAACGTAATGGCGGCCACACGAATGTTCAAAGCTTAAATCAAATTACTATTAACCTAATAATCCGATCTCTACCAAATTTTGAAACTACATACCTATATGGAGGGAGCATCCTTTGCCAATCTAATAGGTCATCAGCGTAATAGTTTGCGGATGGCGGCCATCTTAGTGTGAAAATGGATTCTCCCCATTAATTCGAATACGGTGCAACCGAATGGAACGAAATTTGGTACAGAGGTAGTACTAACAAAATGCACCTCAGTGTCATGTTTAATATCGCCATCGTCTTGACGGAAACGTAATGGCGGCCACACAAATGTTCAAAGCTTAAATCAAATAACGACTAACCTAATCATCCGATCTCTACCAAATTTGGCAACAACATACCTTTATGGGGGAGCATCCTTTGACCAAACTAATAGCTCATCAGCGTAATAGTTTGCGGATGGCGACCATCTTTGTGTGAACATCGATTCCCCCTGTTAATTCGAACACGGTGCAACCGAATGGAACGAAATTTGGTACAGAGGTAGTACTAACAAAAGGCACCTCAGTGTCATGTTTTATATCGCCCCCATCTTGACGGAAACGTAAGGGCGGCCACACAAATATTCAAAGCTTCAATCAAATTACGATTAACCTAATCATCCGATCTCTACCAAATTTTGCAACAACATACCCATATAGGGGAAGCATCCTTTGACCAAATGAATAGGTCATTAGCCTAATAGTTTGCGGATGGCGGCCATCTTTGTGTGAAAATCAATTCCCCCTATAAATTCAAACACGGTGAAACCGAATGGAACGAAATTTGGTACAGAGGTAGCACTATCAAAAGCCATCTCAGTGTCATGTTTTATATCGCCGCCACATTGACAGAAACGTAATGGCGGCCACACAAATGTTCAAAGATTAAGGTAAATTACGACTAACATAACCATCCGATCTCTACCAAACTTTGCAACAACATACCTTTATGGAGGGAGCATCCTTTGACCAATCTAATAGGTTATTAGCCTAATAGTTTGCGGATGGCGGCCATCTTTATGTCAAAATTGATTCCCCCTATTAATTCGAACACGGTGGAACCGAATGGAACGAAATTTGGTACAGAGGTAGCACTAGCAAAGGGCACCTCAGTGTCATGTTTTATATCGCCGCCATCTTGACTGAAACGTAATGGCGGACACACAAATGTTCAAAGCTTAAATCAAATTACGACTAACCTAATCATCCGATCTCTACCAAATTTGGCAACAACATACCTTTATGGGGGGAGCATCCTTTGCCAATCTAATAGGTCATCAGCGTGATAGTTTGCGGATGGCGACCATCTTTGTGTGAAAATCGATTCCCCCCATTAATTCGAATACGGTGCAACCGAATGGAACGAAATTTGGTACAGAGGTAGTACTAACAAAAGGCACATCAGTGTCATGTTTTATAACACCACCGTCTTGACGGAAACGTAATGGCGGCCACACAAATGTTCAAAGCTTAAATCAAATTACGACTAACCTAATCATCCGATCTCTACCAAATTTGGCAACAACATACCTTTATGGGGGGAGCATCCTTTGACCATACTAATAGGTCATCAGCGTAATAGTTTGCGGATGACGGCCATCTTTGTGTGAAAATCGATTCCCCCTATTAATTCGAACACGGTGCAACCTAATGGAACGAAATTTGGTACAGAGGTAGTACTAACAAAAGGCACCTCAGTGTCATGTTTTATATCGCCGCCATCTTGACTGAAACGTAATGGCGGCCACACGAATGTTCAAAGCTTAAATCAAATTACGATTAACCTAATCAGCCGATCTCTACCAAATTTTGAAACTACATACCCTTATGGAGGGAGCATCCTTTGCCAATCTAATAGGTCATCAGCCTAATAGTTTGCGGATGGCGGCCATCTTTGTGTGAAAATCGATTCTCCCCATTAATTCGAATACGGTGCAACCGAATGGAACGAAATTTGGTACAGAGGTAGTACTAACAAAATGCACCTCAGTGTCATGTTTTACATCGCCGCCACATTGACAGAAACGTAATGGCGGCCACACAAATGTTCAAAGCTTAAATCAAATTACGACTAACCTAATCATCCGATCTCTACCAAATTTGACAACAACATACCTTTATAGGGGAGCATCCTTTGACCAAACTAATAGGTCATCAGCGTAATAGTTTGCGGATGGCGGCCAACTTTGTTTGAAAATAGATTCCCCCTATTAATTCGAACACGGTGCAACCGAATGGAACGAAATTTGGTACAGAGGTAGTACTAACAAAAGGCACCTCAGTGTCATGTTTTATATCGCCACCATCTTGACGGAAACGTAATGGCGGCCACACGAATGTTCAAAGCTTAAATCAAATTACGATTAACCTAATCAGCCGATCTCTACCAAATTTTGAAACTACGTACCCTGATGGAGGGAGCATCCTTTGCCAATCTAATAGGTCATCAGCCTAATAGTTTGCGGATGGCGGCCATCTTTGTGTGAAAATCGATTCTCCCCATTAATTCGAATACGGTGCAACCGAATGGAACGAAATTTGGTACAGAGGTAGTACTAACAAAATGCACCTCAGTGTCATGTTTTATATCGCCGCCACATTGACAGAAACGTAATGGCGGCCACACAAATGTTCAAAGCTTAAATCAAATTACGACTAACCTAATCATCCGATCTCTACCAAATTTGGCAACAACATACCTTTATAGGGGAGCATCCTTTGACCAAACTAATAGGTCATCAGCGTAATAGTTTGCGGATGGCGGCCAACTTTGTTTGAAAATCGATTCCCCCTATTAATTCGAACACGGTGCAACCGAATGGAACGAAATTTGGTACAGAGGTAGTACTAACAAAAGGCACCTCAGTGTCATGTTTTATATCGCCACCATCTTGACGGAAACGTAATGGCGGCCACACAAATGTTCAAAGCTTAAATCAAATTACGATTAACCTAATCATCCGATCTCTACCAAATTTTGCAACAACATACACTTATAGAGGGAGCATCCTTTGACCAAATGAATAGGTCATTAGCCTAATAGTTTGCGGATGGCGGCCATCTTTGTGTGAAAATCAATTCCCCCTATTAATTCAAACACGGTGAAACCGAATGGAACGAAATTTGGTACAGAGGTAGCACTATCAAAAGCCATCTCAGTGTCATGTTTTATATCGCCGCCACATTGACAGAAACGTAATGGCGGCCACACAAATGTTCAAAGCTTAATGTAAATTACGACTAACATAACCATCCGATCTCTACCAAACTTTGCAACAACATACCTTTATGGAGGGAGCATCCTTTGACCAATCTAATAGGTTATTAGCCTAATAGTTTGCGGATGGCGGCCATCTTAATGTCAAAATTGATTCCCCCTATTAATTCGAACACGGTGGAACCGAATGGAACGAAATTTGGTACAGAGGTAGCACTAGCAAAGGGCACCTCAGTGTCATGTTTTATATCGCCGCCATCTTGACTGAAACGTAATGGCGGACACACAAATGTTCAAAGCTTAAATCAAATTACGACTAACCTAATCATCCGATCTCTACCAAATTTGGCAACAACATACCTTTATGGGGGGAGCATCCTTTGCCAATCTAATAGGTCATCAGCGTAATAGTTTGCGGATGGCGACCATCTTTGTGTGAAAATCGATTCCCCCCATTAATTCGAATACGGTGCAACCGAATGGAACGAAATTTGGTACAGAGGTAGTACTAACAAAAGGCACCTCAGTGTCATGTTTTATAACACCACCGTCTTGACGGAAACGTAATGGCGGCCACACAAATGTTCAAAGCTTAAATCAAATTACGACTAACCTAATCATCCGATCTCTACCAAATTTGGCAACAACATACCTTTATGTGGGGAGCATCCTTTGACCATACTAATAGGTCATCAGCGTAATAGTTTGCGGATGACGGCCATCTTTGTGTGAAAATCGATTCCCCCTATTAATTCGAACACGGTGCAACCGAATGGAAAGAAATTTGGTACAGAGGTAGTACTTACAAAAGGCACCTCAGTGTCATGTTTTATATCGCCGCCATCTTGACTGAAACGTAATGGCGGCCACACGAATGTTCAAAGCTTAAATCAAATTACGATTAACCTAATCAGCCGATCTCTACCAAATTTTGAAACTACATACCCTTATGGAGGGAGCATCCTTTGCCAATCTAATAGGTCATCAGCCTAATAGTTTGCGGATGGCGGCCATCTTTGTGTGAAAATCGATTCTCCCCATTAATTCGAATACGGTGCAACCGAATGGAACGAAATTTGGTACAGAGGTAGTACTAACAAAATGCACCTCAGTGTCATGTTTTATATCGCCGCCACATTGACAGAAACGTAATGGCGGCCACACAAATGTTCAAAGCTTAAATCAAATTACGACTAACCTAATCATCCGATCTCTACCAAATTTGGCAACAACATACCTTTATAGGGGAGCATCCTTTGACCAAACTAATAGGTCATCAGCGTAATAGTTTGCGGATGGCGGCCAACTTTGTTTGAAAATCGATTCACCCTATTAATTCGAACACGGTGCAACCGAATGGAACGAAATTTGGTACAGAGGTAGTACTAACAAAAGGCACCTCAGTGTCATGTTTTATATCGCCACCATCTTGACGGAAACGTAATGGCGGCCACACAAATGTTCAAAGCTTAAATCAAATTACGATTAACCTAATCATCCGATCTCTACCAAATTTTGCAACAACATACACTTATAGAGGGAGCATCCTTTGACCAAATGAATAGGTCATTAGCCTAATAGTTTGCGGATGGCGGCCATCTTTGTGTGAAAATCAATTCCCCCTATTAATTCGAACACGGTACAACCGAATGGAACGAAATTTGGTACAGAGGTAGTACTAACAAAAGGCACCTCAGTGTCATGTTTTATATCGCCGCCATCTTGACGGAAACGTAATGGCGGCCACACAAATGTTCAAAGCTTAAATCAAATTACGACTAACCTAATCATCCGATCTCTACCAAATTGTGCAACAACATACCTTTATGGGGGGAGCATCCTTTGACCAAACTAATAAGTCATCAGCGTAATAGTTTGCGGATGACGGCCATCTTTGTGTGAAAATCGATTCCCCCTATTAATTCGAACACGGTGCAACCGAATGGAACGAAATTTGGTACAGAGGTAGTACTAACAAAAGGCACCTCAGTATCATGTTTAATATCGCCACCATCTTGACGGAAACGTAATGGCGGCCACACAAACGTTCAAAGCTTAAATCAAATTACGATTAACCTAATCATCCGATCTCTACCAAATTTTGCAACAACATATCCTTATAGAGGAAGCATCCTTTGACCAAATGAATAGGTCAT
Organism: Meconema thalassinum; assembly: GCA_946902985.2. Lineage (NCBI taxonomy): Eukaryota > Metazoa > Arthropoda > Insecta > Orthoptera > Tettigoniidae > Meconema > Meconema thalassinum. The sequence continues at coordinate 85,947,998 of OX336400.1, read as the reverse complement.
TAGCCTAATAGTTTGCGGATGGCGGCCATCTTTGTGTGAAAATCAATTCCCCCTATTAATTCAAACACGGTGAAACCGAACGGAACGAAATTTGGTACAGAGGTAGCACTATCAAAGGCCATCTCAGTGTCATGTTTTATATCGCCGCCACATTGACAAAAACGTAATGGCGGCCACACAAATGTTCAAAGCTTAAGGTAAATTACGACTAACATAACCATCCGATCTCTACCAAACTTTGCAACAACATACCTTTATGGAGGGAGCATCCTTTGACCAATCTAATAGGTTATTAGCCTAATAGTTTGCGGATGGCGGCCATCTTTATGTCAAAATTGATTCCCCCTATTAATTCGAACACGGTGGAACCGAATGGAACGAAATTTGGTACAGAGGTAGCACTAGCAAAGGGCACCTCAGTGTCGTGTTTTATATCGCCGCCATCTTGACTGAAACGTAATGGCGGCCACACGAATGTTCAAAGCTTAAATCAAATTACGATTAACCTAATCAGCCGATCTCTACCAAATTTGGCAACAACATACCTTTATGGGGGAGCATCCTTTGCCAATCTAATAGGTCATTAGCGTAATAGTTTGCGGATGGCGGCCATCTTAGTGTGAAAATGGATTCTCCCCATTAATTCGAATACGGTGCAACCGAATGGAACGAAATTTGGTACAGAGGTAGTACTAACAAAATGCACCTCAGTGTCATGTTTTATATCGCCGCCGTCTTGACGGAAACGTAATGGCGGCCACACAAATGTTCAAAGCTTAAATCAAATAACGACTAACCTAATCATCCGATCTCTACCAAATTTGGCAACAACATACCTTTATGGGGGAGCATCCTTTGACCAAACTAATAGGTCATCAGCGTAATAGTTTGCGGATGGCGACCATCTTTGTGTGAACATCGATTCCCCCTGTTAATTCAAACACGGTGAAACCGAATGGAACGAAATTTGGTACAGACGTAGCACTATCAATGGCCATCTCAGTGTCATGTTTTATATCGCCGCCACATTGACAGAAACGTAATGGCGGCCACACAAATGTTCAAAGATTAAGGTAAATTACGACTAACATAACCATCCGATCTCTACCAAACTTTGCAACAACATACCTTTATGGAGGGAGCATCCTTTGACCAATCTAGTAGGTTTTTAGCCTAATTGTTTGCGGATGGCGGCCATCTTTATGACAAAATTGATTCCCCCTATTAATTCGAACACGGTGGAACCGAATGGAATTAAATTTGGTACAGAGGTAGCACTAGCAAAGGCCATCTCAGTGTCATGTTTTATATCGCCGCCACATTGACAGAAACGTAATGGCGGCCACACAAATGTTCAAAGATTAAGGTAAATTACGACTAACATAACCATCCGATCTCTACCAAACTTTGCAACAACATACCTTTATGGAGGGAGCATCCTTTGACCAAACTAATAGGTCATCAGCGTAATAGTTTGCGGATGACGGCCATCTTTGTGTGAAAATCGATTCCCCCTATTAATTCGAACACGGTGCAACCGAATGGAACGAAATTTGGTACAGAGGTAGTACTAACAAAAGGCACCTCAGTGTCATGTTTTATATCGCCGCCATCTTGACTGAAACGTAATGGCGGCCACACGAATGTTCAAAGCTTAAATCAAATTACGATTAACCTAATCAGCCGATCTCTACCAAATTTTGAAACTACATACCCTTATGGAGGGAGCATCCTTTGCCAATCTAATAGGTCATCAGCCTAATAGTTTGAGGATGGCGGCCATATTTGTGTGAAAATCGATTCTCCCCATTAATTCGAATACGGTGCAACCGAATGGAACGAAATTTGGTACAGAGGTAGTACTAACAAAATGCACCTCAGTGTCATGTTTTATATCGCCGCCACATTGACAGAAACGTAATGGCGGCCACACAAATGTTCAAAGCTTAAATCAAATTACGACTAACCTAATCATCCGATCTCTACCAAATTTGGCAACAACATACCTTTATAGGGGAGCATCCTTTGACCAAACTAATAGGTCATCAGCGTAATAGTTTGCGGATGGCGGCCAACTTTGTGTGAAAATCGATTCCTCCTATTAATTCGAACACGGTGCAACCGAATGGAACGAAATTTGGTACAGAGGTAGTACTAACAAAAGGCACCTCAGTGTCATGTTTTATATCGCCGCCATCTTGACGGAAACGTAATGGCGGCCACACAAATGTTCAAAGCTTCAATCAAATTACGATTAACCTAATCATCCGATCTCTACCAAATTTTGCAACAACATACCCTTATAGAGGAAGCATCCTTTGACCAAATGAATAGGTCATTAGCCTAATAGTTTGCGGATGGCGGCCATCTTTGTATGAAAATAAATTCCCCCTATTAATTCAAACACGGTGAAACCGAATGGAACGAAATTTGGTACAGAGGTAGCACTATCAAAGGCCATCTCAGTGTCATGTTTTATATCGCCGCCACATTGACAGAAACGTAATGGCGGCCACACAAATGTTCAAAGATTAAGGTAAATTACGACTAACATAACCATCCGATCTCTACCAAACTTTGCAACAACATACCTTTATGGAGGGAGCATCCTTTGACCAATCTAGTCGGTTATTAGCCTAATTGTTTGCGGATGGCGGCCATCTTTATGACAAAATTGATTCCCCCTATTAATTCGAACACGGTGGAACCGAATGGAACGAAATTTGGTACAGAGGTAGCACTAGCAAAGGGCACCTCAATGTCATGTTTTATATCGCCGCCATCTTGACTGAAACGTAATGGCGGACACACAAATGTTCAAAGCTTAAATCAAATTACGACTAACCTAATCATCCGATCTCTACCAAATTTGGCAACAACATACCTTTATGGGGGGAGCATCCTTTGCCAATCTAATAGGTCATCAGCGTAATAGTTTGCGGATGGCGACCATCTTTGTGTGAAAATCGATTCCCCCCATTAATTCGAATACGGTGCAACTGAATGGAACGAAATTTGGTACAGAGGTAGTACTAACAAAATGCACCTCAGTGTCATGTTTTATATCGCCGCCGTCTTGACGGAAACGTAATGGCGGCCACACAAATGTTCAAAGCTTAAATCAAATTACGACTAACCTAATCATCCGATCTCTACCAAATTTGGCAACAACATACCTTTATGGGGGAGCATCCTTTGACCAAACTAATAGGTCATCAGCGTAATAGTTTGCGGATGGCGGCCATCTTTGTTTGAAAATCGATTCCCCCTGTTAATTCGAACACGGTGCAACCGAATGGAACGAAATTTGGTACAGAGGTAGTACTAACAAAAGGCACCTCAGTGTCATGTTTTATATCGCCCCCATCTTGACGGAAACGTAATGGCGGCCACACAAATGTTCAAAGCTTCAATCAAATTACGATTTACCTAATCATCCGATCTCTACCAAATTTTGCAACAACATACCCTTATAGAGGAAGCATCCTTTGACCAAATGAATAGGTCAGTAGCATAATAGTTTGCGGATGGCGGCCATCTTTGTGTGAAAATCAATTCCCCTTATTAATTCAAACACGGTGAAACCGAACGGAACGAAATTTGGTACAGAGGTAGCACTATCAAAGGCCATCTCAGTGTCATGTTTTATATCGCCGCCACATTGACAGAAACGTAATGGCGGCCACACAAATGTTCAAAGCTTAAGGTAAATTACGACTAACATAACCATCCGATCTCTACCAAACTTTGCAACAACATACCTTTATGGAGGGAGCAACCTTTGACCAATCTAATAGGTTATTAGCCTAATAGTTTGCGGATGGCGGCCATCTTTATGTCAAAATTGATTCCCCCTATTAATTCGAACACGGTGGAACCGAATGGAACGAAATTTGGTACAGAGGTAGCACTAGCAAAGGGCACCTCAGTGTCATGTTTTATATCGCCGCCATCTTGACTGAAACGTAATGGCGGCCACACGAATGTTCAAAGCTTAAATCAAATTACGATTAACCTAATCATCCGATCTCTACCAAATTTTGAAACTACATACCTTTATGGAGGGAGCATCCTTTTTCAATCTAATAGGTCATCAGCGTAATAGTTTGCGGATGGCGGCCATCTTAGTGTGAAAATGGATTCTCCCCATTAATTCGAATACGGTGCAACCGAATGGAACGAAATTTGGTACAGAGGTAGTACTAACAAAATGCACCTCAGTGTCATGTTTTATATCGCCGCCGTCTTGACGGAAACGTAATGGCGGCCACACAAATGTTCAAAGTTTAAATCAAATTACGACTAACCTTTTCATCTGATCTCTACCAAATTTGGCAACAACATACCTTTATGGGGGAGCATCCTTTGACCAAACTAATAGTTCATCAGCGTAATAGTTTGCGGATGGCGACCATCATTGTGTGAAAATCGATTCCCCCTGTTATTTCGAACACGGTGCAACCGAATGGAACGAAATTTGGTACAGAGGTAGTACTAACAAAAGGCACCTCAGTGTCATGTTTTATATCGCCCCCATCTTGACGGAAACGTAAGGGCGGCCACACAAATGTTCAAAGCTTCAATCAAATTACGATTAACCTAATCATCCGATCTCTACCAAATTTTGCAACAACATACCCATATAGAGGAAGCATCCTTTGACCAAATGAATAGGTCATTAGCCTAATAGTTTGCGGATGGCGGCCATCTTTGTGTGAAAATCAATTCCCCCTATTAATTCAAACACGGTGAAACCGAATGGAACGAAATTTGGTACAGAGGTAGCACTATCAAAGGCCATCTCAGTGTGATGTTTTATATCGCCGCCACATTGACAGAAACGTAATGGCGGCCACACAAATGTTCAAAGCTTAAGGTAAATTACGACTAACATAACCATCCGATCTCTACCAAACTTTGCAACAACATACCTTTATGGAGGGAGCATCCTTTGACCAATCTAATAGGTTATTACCCTTATAGTTTGCGGATGGCGGCCATCTTTATGTCAAAATTGATTCCCCCTATTAATTCGAACACGGTGGAACCGAATGGAACGAAATTTGGTACAGGCACTAGCAAAGGGCACCTCAGTGTCATGTTTTATATCGCCGCCATCTTGACTGAAACGTAATGGCGGACACACAAATGTTCAAAGCTTAAATCAAATTACGACTAACCTAATCATCCGATCTCTACCAAATTTGGCAACAACATACCTTTATGGGGGGAGCATCCTTTGCCAATGTAATAGGTCATCAGCGTATTAGATTGCGGATGGCGACCATCTTTGTGTGAAAATCGATTCCCCCCCATTAATTCGAATACGGTGCAACCGAATGGAACGAAATTTGGTACAGAGGTAGTACTAACAAAATGCACCTCAGTGTCATGTTTTATATCGCCGCCACATTGACAGAAACGTAATGGCGGCCACACAAATGTTCAAAGCTTAAGGTAAATTACGACTAACATAACCATCCGATCTCTACCAAACTTTGCAACAACATACCTTTATGGAGGGAGCATCCTTTGACCAATCTAATAGGTTATTAGCCTAATTGTTTGAGGATGGCGGCCATCTTTATGACAAAATTGATTCCCCCTATTAATTCGAACACGGTGGAACCGAATGGAAGGAAATTTGGTACAGAGGTAGCACTAGCAAAGGGCACCTCAATGTCATGTTTTATATCGCCGCCATCTTGACTGAAACGTAATGGCGGACACACAAATGTTCAAAGCTTAAATCAAATTACGACTAACCTAATCATCCGATCTCTACCAAATTTTGCAACAACATACCCATATAGAGGAAGCATCCTTTGACCAAATGAATAGGTCATTAGCCTAATAGTTTGCGGATGGCGGCCATCTTTGTGTGAAAATCAATTCCCCCTATTAATTCAAACACGGTGAAAACGAATGGAACGAAATTTGGTACAGAGGTAGCACTATCAAAGGCCATCTCAGTGTCATGTTTCATATCGCCGCCACATTGACAGAAACGTAATGGCGGCCACACAAATGTTCAAAGCTTAAGGTAAATTACGACTAACATAACCATCCGATCTCTACCAAACTTTGCAACAACATACCTTTATGGAGGGAGCATCCTTTGACCAATCTAATAGGTTATTAGCCTAATAGTTTGCGGATGGCGGCCATCTTTATGTCAAAATTGATTCCCCCTATTAATTCGAACACGGTGGAACCGAATGGAACGAAATTTGGTACAGGCACTAGCAAAGGGCACCTCAGTGTCATGTTTTATATCGCCGCCATCTTGACTGAAACGTAATGGCGGACTCACAAATGTTCAAAGCTTAAATCAAATTACGACTAACCTAATCATCCGATCTCTACCAAATTTGGCAACAACATACCTTTATGGGGGGAGAATCCTTTGCCAATCTAATAGGTCATCAGCGTATTAGATTGCGGATGGCGACCATCTTTGTGTGAAAATCGATTCCCCCCATTAATTCGAATACGGTGCAACCGAATGGAACGAAATTTGGTACAGAGATAGTACTAACAAAAGGCACCTCAGTGTCATGTTTTATATCACCACCGTCTTGACGGAAACGTAATGGCGGCCACACAAATGTTCAAAGCTTAAATCAAATTACGACTAACCTAATCATCCGATCTCTACCAAATTTGGCAACAACATACCTTTATGGGGGGAGCATCCTTTGACCAAACTAATAGGTCATCAGCGTAATAGTTTGCGGATGACGGCCATCTTTGTGTGAAAATCGATTCCCCCTATTAATTCGAACACGGTGCAACCGAATGGAACGAAATTTGGTACAGAGGTAGTACTAACAAAAGGCACCTCAGTGTCATGTTTTATATCGCCGCCATCTTGACTGAAACGTAATGGCGGCCACACGAATGTTCAAAGCTTAAATCAAATTACGATTTACCTAATCAGCCGATCTCTACCAAATTTTGAAACTACTTACCCTTATGGAGGGAGCATCCTTTGCCAATCTAATAGGTCATCAGCCTAATAGTTTGCGGATGGCGGCCATCTTTGTGTGAAAATCGATTCTCCCCATTAATTCGAATACGGTGCAACCGAATGGAACGAAATTTGGTACAGAGGTAGTACTAACAAAAGGCACCTCAGTGTCATGTTTTATATCGCCGCCTTCTTGACTGAAACGTAATGGCGGCCACACGAATGTTCAAAGCTTAAATCAAATTACGATTAACCTAATCAGCCGATCTCTACCAAATTTTGAAACTACTTACCCTTATGGAGGGAGCATCCTCTGCCAATCTAATAGGTCATCAGCCTAATAGTTTGCGGATGGCGGCCATCTTTGTGTGAAAATCGATTCTCCCCATTAATTCGAATACGGTGCAACCGAATGGAACGAAATTTGGTACAGAGGTAGTACTAACAAAATGCACCTCAGTGTCATGTTTTATATCGCCGCCACATTGACAGAAACGTAATGGCGGCCACACAAATGTTCAAAGCTTAAGGTAAATTACGACTAACATAACCATCCGATCTCTACCAAACTTTGCAACAACATACCTTTATGGAGGGAGCATCCTTTGACCAATATAATAGGTTATTAGCCTAATTGTTTGAGGATGGCAGCCATCTTTATGACAAAATTGATTCCCCCTATTAATTCGAACACGGTGGAACCGAATGGAAGGAAATTTGGTACAGAGGTAGCACTAGCAAAGGGCACCTCAATGTCATGTTTTATATCGCCGCCATCTTGACTGAAACGTAATGGCGGACACACAAATGTTCAAAGCTTAAATCAAATTACGACTAACCTAATCATCCGATCTCTACCAAATTTTGCAACAACATACCCATATAGAGGAAGCATCCTTTGACCAAATGAATAGGTCATTAGCCTAATAGTTTGCGGATGGCGGCCATCTTTGTGTGAAAATCAATTCCCCCTATTAATTCAAACACGGTGAAACCGAATGGAACGAAATTTGGTACAGAGGTAGCACTATCAAAGGCCATCTCAGTGTCATGTTTCATATCGCCGCCACATTGACAGAAACGTAATGGCGGCCACACAAATGTTCAAAGCTTAAGGTAAATTACGACTAACATAACCATCCGATCTCTACCAAACTTTGCAACAACATACCTTTATGGAGGGAGCATCCTTTGACCAATCTAATAGGTTATTAGCCTAATAGTTTGCGGATGGCGGCCATCTTTATGTCAAAATTGATTCCCCCTATTAATTCGAACACGGTGGAACCGAATGGAACGAAATTTGGTACAGGCACTAGCAAAGGGCACCTCAGTGTCATGTTTTATATCGCCGCCATCTTGACAGAAACGTAATGGCGGACTCACAAATGTTCAAAGCTTAAATCAAATTACGACTAACCTAATCATCCGATCTCTACCAAATTTGGCAACAACATACCTTTATGGGGGGAGAATCCTTTGCCAATCTAATAGGTCATCAGCGTATTAGATTGCGGATGGCGACCATCTTTGTGTGAAAATCGATTCCCCCCATTAATTCGAATACGGTGCAACCGAATGGAACGAAATTTGGTACAGAGATAGTACTAACAAAAGGCACCTCAGTGTCATGTTTTATATCACCACCGTCTTGACGGAAACGTAATGGCGGCCACACAAATGTTCAAAGCTTAAATCAAATTACGACTAACCTAATCATCCGATCTCTACCAAATTTGGCAACAACATACCTTTATGGGGGGAGCATCCTTTGACCAAACTAATAGGTCATCAGCGTAATAGTTTGCGGATGACGGCCATCTTTGTGTGAAAATCGATTCCCCCTATTAATTCGAACACGGTGCAACCGAATGGAACGAAATTTAGTACAGAGGTAGTACTAACAAAAGGCACCTCAGTGTCATGTTTTATATCGCCGCCATCTTGACTGAAACGTAATGGCGGCCACACGAATGTTCAAAGCTTAAATCAAATTACGATTTACCTAATCAGCCGATCTCTACCAAATTTTGAAACTACTTACCCTTATGGAGGGAGCATCCTTTGCCAATCTAATAGGTCATCAGCCTAATAGTTTGCGGATGGCGGCCATCTGTGTGTGAAAATCGATTCTCCCCATTAATTCGAATACGGTGCAACCGAATGGAACGAAATTTGGTACAGAGGTAGTACTAACAAAAGGCACCTCAGTGTCATGTTTTATATCGCCGCCATCTTGACTGAAACGTAATGGCGGACACACAAATGTTCAAAGCTTAAATCAAATTACGACTAACCTAATCATCCGATCTCTACCAAATTTTGCAACAACATACCCATATAGAGGAAGCATCCTTTGACCAAATGAATAGGTCATTAGCCTAATAGTTTGCGGATGGCGGCCATCTTTGTGTGAAAATCAATTCCCCCTATTAATTCAAACACGGTGAAACCGAATGGAACGAAATTTGGTACAGAGGTAGCACTATCAAAGGCCATCTCAGTGTCATGTTTTATATCGCCGCCACATTGACAGAAACGTAATGGCGGCCACACAAATGTTCAAAGCTTAAGGTAAATTACGACTAACATAACCATCCGATCTCTACCAAACTTTGCAACAACATACCTTTATGGAGGGAGCATCCTTTGACCAATCTAATAAGTTATTAGCCTAATAGTTTGCGGATGGCGGCCATCTTTATGTCAAAATTGATTCCCCCTATTAATTCGAACACGGTGGAACCGAATGGAACGAAATTTGGTACAGGCACTAGCAAAGGGCACCTCAGTGTCATGTTTTATATCGCCGCCACATTGACAGAAAAGTAATGGCGGCCACACAAATGTTCAAAGCTTAAATCAAATTACGACTAACCTAATCATCCGATCTCTACCAAATTTGGCAACAACATACCTTTATAGGGGAGCATCCTTTGACCAAACTAATAGGTCATCAGCGTAATAGTTTGCGGATGGCGGCCAACTTTGTGTGAAAATCGATTCCCCCTATTAATTCGAACACGGTGCAACCGAATGGAACGAAATTTGGTACAGAGGTAGCACTAACAAAAGGCACCTCAGTGTCATGTTTTATATCGCCGCCATCTTGACGGAAACGTAATGGCGGCCACACAAATGTTCAAAGCTTAAGGTAAATTACGACTAACATAACCATCCGATCCCTACCAAACTTTGCAACAACATACCTTTATGGAGGGAGCATCCTTTGACCAATCTAATAGGTTATTAGCCTAATTGTTTGAGGATGGCGGCCATCTTTATGACAAAATTGATTCCCCCTATTAATTCGAACTCGGTGGAACCGAATGGAAGGAAATTTGGTACAGAGGTAGCACTAGCAAAGGGCACCTCAATGTCATGTTTTATATCGCCGCCATCTTGACTGAAACGTAATGGCGGACACACAAATGTTCAAAGCTTAAATCAAATTACGACTAACCTAATCATCCGATCTCTACCAAATTTGGCAACAACATACCTTTATGGGGGGAGCATCCTTTGCCAATCTAATAGGTCATCAGCGTAATAGTTTGCGGATGGCGACCATCTTTGTGTGAAAATCGATTCCCCCCATTAATTCGAATACGGTGCAACCGAATGGAACGAAATTTGGTACAGATGTAGTACTAACAAAAGGCACCTCAGTGTCATGTTTTATATCGCCGCCATCTTGACTGAAACGTAATGGCGGCCACACGAATGTTCAAAGCTTAAATCAAATTACGATTAACCTAATCAACCGATCTCTACCAAATTTTGAAACTACATACCTTTATGGAGGGAGCATCCTTTGCCAATCTAATAGGTCATCAGCATAATAGTTTGCGGATGGCGGCCATCTTAGTGTGAAAATCGATTCTCCCCATTAATTCGAATACGGTGCAACTGAATGGAACGAAATTTGGTACAGAGGTAGTACTAACAAAATGCACCTCAGTGTCATGTTTTATATCGCCGCCGTCTTGAGGGAAACGTAATGGCGGCCACACAAATGTTCAAAGCTTAAATCAAATTACGACTAACCTAATCATCCGATCTCTACCAAATTTGGCAACAACATACCTTTATGGTGGAGCATCCTTTGACCAAACTAATAGGTCATCAGCGTAATAGTTTGCGGATGGCGGCCATCTTTGTTTGAAAATCGATTCCCCCTGTTAATTCGAACACGGTGCAACCGAATGGAACGAAATTTGGTACAGAGGTAGTACTAACAAAAGGCACCTCAGTGTCATGTTTTATATCGCCGCCATCTTGACTGAAACGTAATGGCGGCCACACGAATGTTCAAAGCTTAAATCAAATTACGATTAACCTAATCAGCCGATCTCTACCAAATTTTGAAACTACATACCCTTATGGAGGGAGCATCCTTTGCCAATCTAATAGGTCATCAGCCTAATAGTTTGAGGATGGCGGCCATATTTGTGTGAAAATCGATTCTCCCCATTAATTCGAATACGGTGCAACCGAATGGAACGAAATTTGGTACAGAGGTAGTACTAACAAAATGCACCTCAGTGTCATGTTTTATATCGCCGCCACATTGACAACAACGTAATGGCGGCCACACAAATGTTCAAAGCTTAAATCAAATTACGACTAACCTAATCATCCGATCTCTACCAAATTTGGCAACAACATACCTTTATAGGGGTGCATCCTTTGACCAAACTTATAGGTCATCAGCGTAATAGTTTGCGGATGGCGGCCAACTTTGTGTGAAAATCGATTCCCCCTATTAATTCGAACACGGTGCAACCGAATGGAACGAAATTTGGTACAGAGGTAGTACTAACAAAAGGCACCTCAGTGTCATGTTTTATATCGCCGCCATCTTGACGAAAACGTAATGGCGGCCACACAAATGTTCAAAGCTTCAATCAAATTACGATTAACCTAATCATCCGATCTCTACCAAATTTTGCAACAACATACCCTTATAGAGGAAGCATCCTTTGACCAAATGAATAGGTCATTAGCCTAATAGTTTGAGGATGGCGGCCATCTTTGTGTGAAAATAAATTCCCCCTATTAATTCAAACACGGTGCAACCGAATGGAACGAAATTTGGTACAGAGGTAGTACTAACAAAAGGCACCTCAGTGTCATGTTTTATATCGCCGCCACATTGACAGAAACGTAATGGCGGCCACACAAATGTTCAAAGCTTAAGGTAAATTACGACTAACATAACCATCCGATCTCTACCAAACTTTGCAACAACATACCTTTATGGAGGGAGCATCCTTTGACCAATCTAGTAGGTTATTAGCCTAATTGTTTGCGGATGGCGGCCATCTTTATGACAAAATTGATTCCCCCTATTAATTCGAACACGGTGGAACCGAATGGAACGAAATTTGGTACAGAGGTAGCACTAGCAAAGGGCACCTCAGTGTCATGTTTTATATCGCCGCCATCTTGACTGAAACGTAATGGCGGCCACACGAATGTTCAAAGCTTAAATCAAATTACGATTAACCTAATCATCCGATCTCTACCAAATTTGGCAACAACATACCTTTATAGGGGAGCATCCTTTGACCAAACTAATAGGTCATCAGCGTAATAGTTTGCGGATGGCGGCCAACTTTGTGTGAAAATCGATTCCCCCTATTAATTCGAACACGGTGCAACCGAATGGAACGAAATTTGGTACAGAGGTAGTACTAACAAAAGGCACCCCAGTGTCATGTTTTATATCGCCGCCATCTTGACTGAAACGTAATGGCGGCCACACGAATGTTCAAAGCTTAAATCAAATTACGATTAACCTAATCATCCGATCTCTACCAAATTTTGAAACTACATACCTTTATGGAGGGAGCATCCTTTTTCAATCTAATAGGTCATCAGCGTAATATTTTGCGGATGGCGGCCATCTTAGTGTGAAAATGGATTCTCCCCATTAATTCGAATACGGTGCAACCGAATGGAACGAAATTTGGTACAGAGGTAGTACTAACAAAATGCACCCCAGTGTCATGTTTTATATCGCCGCCGTCTTGACGGAAACGTAATGGCGGCCACACAAATGTTCAAAGCTTAAATCAAATTACGACTAACCTTTTCATCCGATCTCTACCAAATTTGGCAACAACATACCTTTATGGGGGAGCATCCTTTGACCAAACTAATAGGTCATCAGCGTAATAGTTTGCGGATGGCGACCATCATTGTGTGAAAATCGATTCCCCCTGTTAATTCAAACACGGTGAAACCGAATGGAACGAAATTTGGTACAGAGGTAGCACTATCAAAGGCCATCTCAGTGTGATGTTTTATATCGCCCCCATCTTGACGGAAACGTAAGGGTGGCCACACAAATGTTCAAAGCTTCAATCAAATTACGATTAACCTAATCATCCGATCTCTACCAAATTTTGCAACAACATACCCATATAGAGGAAGCATCCTTTGACCAAATGAATTGGTCATTAGCCTAATAGTTTGCGGATGGCGGCCATCTTTGTGTGAAAATCAATTCCCCCTATTAATTCAAACACGGTGAAACCGAATGGAACGAAATTTGGTACAGAGGTAGCACTATCAAAGGCCATCTCTGTGTGATGTTTTATATCGCCGCCACATTGACAGAAACGTAATGGCGGCCACACAAATGTTCAAAGCTTAAATCAAATTACGACTAACCTAATCATCCGATCTCTACCAAATTTGGCAACAACATACCTTTATGGGGGGAGCATCCTTTGACCAAACTAATAGGTCATCAGCGTAATAGTTTGCGGATGACGGCCATCTTTGTGTGAAAATCGATTCCCCCTATTAATTCGAACACGGTGCAACCGAATGGAACGAAATTTGGTACAGAGGTAGTACTAACAAAAGGCACCTCAGTGTCATGTTTTATATCGCCGCCATCTTGACTGAAACGTAATGGCGGCCACACGAATGTTCAAAGCTTAAATCAAATTACGATTAACCTAATCAGCCGATCTCTACCAAATTTTGAAACTACTTACCCTTATGGAGGGAGCATCCTTTGCCAATCTAATAGGTCATCAGCCTAATAGTTTGCGGATGGCGGCCATCTTTGTGTGAAAATCGATTCTCCCCATTAATTCGAATACGGTGCAACCGAATGGAACGAAATTTGGTACAGAGGTAGTACTAACAAAATGCACCTCAGTGTCATGTTTTATATCGCCGCCACATTGACAGAAACGTAATGGCGGCCACACAAATGTTCAAAGCTTAAATCAAATTACGACTAACCTAATCATCCGATCTCTACCAAATTTGGCAACAACATACCTTTATGGAGGGAGCATCCTTTGACCAATCTAATAGGTTATTAGCCTAATAGTTTGCGGATGGCGGCCATCTTTATGTCAAAATTGATTCCCCCTATTAATTCGAACACGGTGAAACCGAATGGAACGAAATTTGGTACAGAGGTAGCACTATCAAAGGCCATCTCAGTGTCATGTTTTATATCGCCGCCACATTGACAGAAACGTAATGGCGGCCACACAAATGTTCAAAGCTTAAGGTAAATTACGACTAACATAACCATCCGATCTCTACCAAACTTTGCAACAACATACCTTTATGGAGGGAGCATCCTTTGACCAATCTAATAGGTTATTAGCCTAATAGTTTGCGGATGGCGGCCATCTTTATGTCAAAATTGATTCCCCCTATTAATTCGAACACGGTGGAACCGAATGGAACGAAATTTGGTACAGGCACTAGCAAAGGGCACCTCAGTGTCATGTTTTATATCGCCGCCATCTTGACTGAAACGTAATGGCGGACACACAAATGTTCAAAGCTTAAATCAAATTACGACTAACCTAATCATCCGATCTCTACCAAATTTGGCAACAACATACCTTTATGGGGGGAGCATCCTTTGCCAATCTAATAGGTCATCAGCGTTTAGATTGCGGATGGCGACCATCTTTGTGTGAAAATCGATTCCCCCCATTAATTCGAATACGGTGCAACCGAATGGAACGAAATTTGGTACAGAGGTAGTACTAACAAAATGCACCTCAGTGTCATGTTTTATATCGCCGCCACATTGACAGAAACGTAATGGCGGCCACACAAATGTTCAAAGCTTAAATCAAATTACGACTAACCTAATCATCCGATCTCTACCAAATTTGGCAACAACATACCTTTATAGGGGAGCATCCTTTGACCAAACTAATAGGTCATCAGCGTAATAGTTTGCGGATGGCGGCCAACTTTGTGTGAAAATCGATTCCCCCTATTAATTCGAACACGGTGCAACCGAATGGAACGAAATTTGGTACAGAGGTAGTACTAACAAAAGGCACCTCAGTGTCATGTTTTATATCGCCGCCATCTTGACGGAAACGTAATGGCGGCCACACAAATGTTCAAAGCTTCAATCAAATTACGATTAACCTAATCATCCGATCTCTACCAAATTTTGCAACAACATACCCTTATAGAGGAAGCATCCTTTGACCAAATGAATAGGTCATTAGCCTAATAGTTTGCGGATGGCGGCCATCTTTGTGTGAAAATAAATTCCCCCTATTAATTCAAACACGGTGAAACCGAATGGAACGAAATTTGGTACAGAGGTAGCACTATCAAACGCCATCTCAGTGTCATGTTTTATATCGCCGCCACATTGACAGAAACGTAATGGCGGCCACACAAATGTTCAAAGCTTAAGGTAAATTACGACTAACATAACCATCCGATCTCTACCAAACTTTGCAACAACATACCTTTATGGAGGGAGCATCCTTTGACCAATCTAATAGGTTATTAGCCTAATTGTTTGAGGATGGCGGCCATCTTTATGACAAAATTGATTCCCCCTATTAATTCGAACACGGTGGAACCGAATGGAAGGAAATTTGGTACAGAGGTAGCACTAGCAAAGGGCACCTCAATGTCATGTTTTATATCGCCGCCATCTTGACTGAAACGTAATGGCGGACACACAAATGTTCAAAGCTTAAATCAAATTACGACTAACCTAATCATCCGATCTCTACCAAATTTGGCAACAACATACCTTTATGGGGGGAGCATCCTTTGCCAATCTAATAGGTCATCAGCGTAATAGTTTGCGGATGGCGACCATCTTTGTGTGAAAATCGATTCCCCCCATTAATTCGAATACGGTGCAACCGAATGGAACGAAATTTGGTACAGATGTAGTACTAACAAAAGGCACCTCAGTGTCATGTTTTATATCGCCGCCATCTTGACTGAAACGTAATGGCGGCCACACGAATGTTCAAAGCTTAAATCAAATTACGATTAACCTAATCAGCCGATCTCTACCAAATTTTGAAACTACTTACCCTTATGGAGGGAGCATCCTTTGCCAATCTAATAGGTCATCAGCCTAATAGTTTGCGGATGGCGGCCATCTTTGTGTGAAAATCGATTCTCCCCATTAATTCGAATACGGTGCAACCGAATGGAACGAAATTTGGTACAGAGGTAGTACTAACAAAATGCACCTCAGTGTCATGTTTTATATCGCCGCCACATTGACAGAAACGTAATGGCGGCCACACAAATGTTCAAAGCTTAAATCAAATTACGACTAACCTAATCATCCGATCTCTACCAAATTTGGCAACAACATACCTTTATAGGGGAGCATCCTTTGACCAAACTAATAGGTCATCAGCGTAATAGTTTGCGGATGGCGGCCAACTTTGTGTGAAAATCGATTCCCCCTATTAATTCGAACACGGTGCAACCGAATGGAACGAAATTTGGTACAGAGGTAGTACTAACAAAAGGCACCTCAGTGTCATGTTTTATATCGCCGCCATCTTGACGGAAACGTAATGGCGGCCACACAAATGTTCAAAGCTTCAATCAAATTACGATTAACCTAATCATCCGATCTCTACCAAATTTTGCAACAACATACCCTTATAGAGGAAGCATCCTTTGACCAAATGAATAGGTCATTAGCCTAATAGTTTGCGGATGGCGGCCATCTTTGTGTGAAAATCAATTCCCCCTATTATTTCAAACACGGTGAAACCGAATGGAACGAAATTTGGTACAGAGGTAGCACTATCAAAGGCCATCTCAGTGTCATGTTTTATATCGCCGCCACATTGACAGAAACGTAATGGCGGCCACACAAATGTTCAAAGCTTAAGGTAAATTACGACTAACATAACCATCCGATCTCTACCAAACTTTGCAACAACATACCTTTATGGAGGGAGCATCCTTTGACCAATCTAATAGGTTATTAGCCTAATTGTTTGAGGATGGCGGCCATCTTTATGACAAAATTGATTCCCCCTATTAATTCGAACACGGTGGAACCGAATGGAAGGAAATTTGGTACAGAGGTAGCACTAGCAAAGGGCACCTCAATGTCATGTTTTATATCGCCGCCATCTTGACTGAAACGTAATGGCGGACACACAAATGTTCAAAGCTTAAATCAAATTACGACTAACCTAATCATCCGATCTCTACCAAATTTTGCAACAACATACCCATATAGAGGAAGCATCCTTTGACCAAATGAATAGGTCATTAGCCTAATAGTTTGCGGATGGCGGCCATCTTTGTGTGAAAATCAATTCCCCCTATTAATTCAAACACGGTGAAACCGAATGGAACGAAATTTGGTACAGAGGTAGCACTATCAAAGGCCATCTCAGTGTCATGTTTTATATCGCCGCCACATTGACAGAAACGTAATGGCGGCCACACAAATGTTCAAAGCTTAAGGTAAATTACGACTAACATAACCATCCGATCTCTACCAAACTTTGCAACAACATACCTTTATGGAGGGAGCATCCTTTGACCAATCTAATAGGTTATTAGCCTAATAGTTTGCGGATGGCGGCCATCTTTATGTCAAAATTGATTCCCCCTATTAATTCGAACACGGTGGAACCGAATGGAACGAAATTTGGTACAGGCACTAGCAAAGGGCACCTCAGTGTCATGTTTTATATCGCCGCCATCTTGGCTGAAACGTAATGGCGGACACACAAATGTTCAAAGCTTAAATCAAATTACGACTAACCTAATCATCCGATCTCTACCAAATTTGGCAACAACATACCTTTATGGGGGGAGCATCCTTTGCCAATCTAATAGGTCATCAGCGTAATAGTTTGCGGATGGCGACCATCTTTGTGTGAAAATCGATTCCCCCATTAATTCGAATACGGTGCAACCGAATGGAACGAAATTTGGTACAGATGTAGTACTAACAAAAGGCACCTCAGTGTCATGTTTTATATCGCCGCCATCTTGACTGAAACGTAATGGCGGCCACACGAATGTTCAAAGCTTAAATCAAATTACGATTAACCTAATCATCCGATCTCTACCAAATTTTGAAACTACATACCTTTATGGAGGGAGCATCCTTTGCCAATCTAATAGGTCATCAGCATAATAGTTTGCGGATGGCGGCCATCTTAGTGTGAAAATCGATTCTCCCCATTAATTCGAATACGGTGCAACTGAATGGAACGAAATTTGGTACACAGGTAGTACTAACAAAATGCACCTCAGTGTCATGTTTTATATCGCCGCCGTCTTGAGGGAAACGTAATGGCGGCCACACAAATGTTCAAAGCTTAAATCAAATTATGACTAACCTAATCATCCGATCTCTACCAAATTTGGCAACAACATACCTTTATGGTGGAGCATCCTTTGACCAAACTAATAGGTCATCAGCGTAATAGTTTGCGGATGGCGGCCATCTTTGTTTGAAAATCGATTCCCCCTGTTAATTCGAACACGGTGCAACCGAATGGAACGAAATTTGGTACAGAGGTAGTACTTGCAAAAGGCACCTCAGTGTCATGTTTTATATCGCCGCCATCTTGACTGAAACGTAATGGCGGCCACACGAATGTTCAAAGCTTAAATCAAATTACGATTAACCTAATCAGCCGATCTCTACCAAATTTTGAAACTACATACCCTTATGGAGGGAGCATCCTTTGCCAATCTAATAGGTCATCAGCTTAATAGTTTGAGGATGGCGGCCATCTTTGTGTGAAAATCGATTCTCCCCATTAATTCGAATACGGTGCAACCGAATGGAACGAAATTTGGTACAGAGGTAGTACTAACAAAATGCACCTCAGTGTCATGTTTTATATCGCCGCCACATTGACAGAAACGTAATGGCGG
This sequence comes from Meconema thalassinum, assembly GCA_946902985.2. NCBI lineage: Eukaryota > Metazoa > Arthropoda > Insecta > Orthoptera > Tettigoniidae > Meconema > Meconema thalassinum. Next base: position 85,928,845 of record OX336400.1, on the reverse strand, counting down.
CCACACAAATGTTCAAAGCTTAAATCAAATTACGACTAACCTAATCATCCGATCTCTACCAAATTTGGCAACAACATACCTTTATAGGGGAGCATCCTTTGACCAAACTAATAGGTCATCAGCGTAATAGTTTGCGGATGGCGGCCAACTTTGTGTGAAAATCGATTCCCCCTATTAATTCGAACACGGTGCAACCGAATGGAACGAAATTTGGTACAGAGGAAGTACTAACAAAAGGCACCTCAGTGTCATGTTTTATATCGCCGCCATCTTGACGGAAACGTAATGGCGGCCACACAAATGTTCAAAGCTTCAATCAAATTACGATTAACCTAATCATCCGATCTCTACCAAATTTTGCAACAACATACCCTTATAGAGGAAGCATCCTTTGACCAAATGAATAGGTCATTAGCCTAATAGTTTGCGGATGGCGGCCATCTTTGTGTGAAAATCAATTCCCCCTATTATTTCAAACACGGTGAAACCGAATGGAACGAAATTTGGTACAGAGGTAGCACTATCAAAGGCCATCTCAGTGTCATGTTTTATATCGCCGCCACATTGACAGAAACGTAATGGCGGCCACACAAATGTTCAAAGCTTAAGGTAAATTACGACTAACATAACCATCCGATCTCTACCAAACTTTGCAACAACATACCTTTATGGAGGGAGCATCCTTTGACCAATCTAATAGGTTATTAGCCTAATTGTTTGAGGATGGCGGCCATCTTTATGACAAAATTGATTCCCCCTATTAATTCGAACACGGTGGAACCGAATGGAAGGAAATTTGGTACAGAGGTAGCACTAGCAAAGGGCACCTCAATGTCATGTTTTATATCGCCGCCATCTTGACTGAAACGTAATGGCGGACACACAAATGTTCAAAGCTTAAATCAAATTACGACTAACCTAATCATCCGATCTCTACCAAATTTTGCAACAACATACCCATATAGAGGAAGCATCCTTTGACCAAATGAATAGGTCATTAGCCTAATAGTTTGCGGATGGCGGCCATCTTTGTGTGAAAATCAATTCCCCCTATTAATTCAAACACGGTGAAACCGAATGGAACGAAATTTGGTACAGAGGTAGCACTATCAAAGGCCATCTCAGTGTCATGTTTTATATCGCCGCCACATTGACAGAAACGTAATGGCGGCCACACAAATGTTCAAAGCTTAAGGTAAATTACGACTAACATAACCATCCGATCTCTACCAAACTTTGCAACAACATACCTTTATGGAGGGAGCATCCTTTGACCAATCTAATAGGTTATTAGCCTAATAGTTTGCGGATGGCGGCCATCTTTATGTCAAAATTGATTCCCCCTATTAATTCGAACACGGTGGAACCGAATGGAACGAAATTTGGTACAGGCACTAGCAAAGGGCACCTCAGTGTCATGTTTTATATCGCCGCCATCTTGGCTGAAACGTAATGGCGGACACACAAATGTTCAAAGCTTAAATCAAATTACGACTAACCTAATCATCCGATCTCTACCAAATTTGGCAACAACATACCTTTATGGGGGGAGCATCCTTTGCCAATCTAATAGGTCATCAGCGTAATAGTTTGCGGATGGCGACCATCTTTGTGTGAAAATCGATTCCCCCATTAATTCGAATACGGTGCAACCGAATGGAACGAAATTTGGTACAGATGTAGTACTAACAAAAGGCACCTCAGTGTCATGTTTTATATCGCCGCCATCTTGACTGAAACGTAATGGCGGCCACACGAATGTTCAAAGCTTAAATCAAATTACGATTAACCTAATCATCCGATCTCTACCAAATTTTGAAACTACATACCTTTATGGAGGGAGCATCCTTTGCCAATCTAATAGGTCATCAGCATAATAGTTTGCGGATGGCGGCCATCTTAGTGTGAAAATCGATTCTCCCCATTAATTCGAATACGGTGCAACTGAATGGAACGAAATTTGGTACACAGGTAGTACTAACAAAATGCACCTCAGTGTCATGTTTTATATCGCCGCCGTCTTGAGGGAAACGTAATGGCGGCCACACAAATGTTCAAAGCTTAAATCAAATTACGACTAACCTAATCATCCGATCTCTACCAAATTTGGCAACAACATACCTTTATGGTGGAGCATCCTATGACCAAACTAATAGGTCATCAGCGTAATAGTTTGCGGATGGCGGCCATCTTTGTTTGAAAATCGATTCCCCCTGTTAATTCGAACACGGTGCAACCGAATGGAACGAAATTTGGTACAGAGGTAGTACTTGCAAAAGGCACCTCAGTGTCATGTTTTATATCGCCGCCATCTTGACTGAAACGTAATGGCGGCCACACGAATGTTCAAAGCTTAAATCAAATTACGATTAACCTAATCAGCCGATCTCTACCAAATTTTGAAACTACATACCCTTATGGAGGGAGCATCCTTTGCCAATCTAATAGGTCATCAGCTTAATAGTTTGAGGATGGCGGCCATCTTTGTGTGAAAATCGATTCTCCCCATTAATTCGAATACGGTGCAACCGAATGGAACGAAATTTGGTACAGAGGTAGTACTAACAAAATGCACCTCAGTGTCATGTTTTATATCGCCGCCACATTGACAGAAACGTAATGGCGGCCACACAAATGTTCAAAGCTTAAATCAAATTACGACTAACCTAATCATCCGATCTCTACCAAATTTGGCAACAACATACCTTTATAGGGGAGCATCCTTTGACCAAACTAATAGGTCATCAGCGTAATAGTTTGCGGATGGCGGCCAACTTTGTGTGAAAATCGATTCCCCCTGTTAATTCGAACACGGTGCAACCGAATGGAACGAAATTTGGTACAGAGGTAGTACTAACAAAAAGCACCTCAGTGTCATGTTTTATATCGCCGCCATCTTGACGGAAACGTAATGGCGGCCACACAAATGTTCAAAGCTTCAATCAAATTACGATTAACCTAATCATCCGATCTCTACCAAATTTTGCAACAACATACCCTTATAGAGGAAGCATCCTTTGACCAAATGAATAGGTCATTAGCCTAATAGTTTGCGGATGGCGGCCATCTTTGTGTGAAAATAAATTCCCCCTATTAATTCAAACACGGTGAAACCGAATGGAACGAAATTTGGTACAGAGGTAGCACTATCAAAGGCCATCTCAGTGTCATGTTTTATATCGCCGCCACATTGACAGAAACGTAATGGCGGCCACACAAATGTTCAAAGCTTAAGGTAAATTACGACTAACATAACCATCCGATCTCTACCAAACTTTGCAACAACATACCTTTATGGAGGGAGCATCCTTTGACCAATCTAATAGGTTATTAGCCTAATTGTTTGAGGATGGCGGCCATCTTTATGACAAAATTGATTCCCCCTATTAATTCGAACACGGTGGAACCGAATGGAAGGAAATTTGGTACAGAGGTAGCACTAGCAAAGGGCACCTCAATGTCATGTTTTATATCGCCGCCATCTTGACTGAAACGTAATGGCGGACACACAAATGTTCAAAGCTTAAATCAAATTACGACTAACCTAATCATCCGATCTCTACCAAATTTTGCAACAACATACCCATATAGAGGAAGCATCCTTTGACCAAATGAATAGGTCATTAGCCTAATAGTTTGCGGATGGCGGCCATCTTTGTGTGAAAATCAATTCCCCCTATTAATTCAAACACGGTGAAACCGAATGGAACGAAATTTGGTACAGAGGTAGCACTATCAAAGGCCATCTCAGTGTCATGTTTTATATCGCCGCCACATTGACAGAAACGTAATGGCGGCCACACAAATGTTCAAAGCTTAAGGTAAATTACGACTAACATAACCATCCGATCTCTACCAAACTTTGCAACAACATACCTTTATGGAGGGAGCATCCTTTGACCAATCTAATAGGTTATTAGCCTAATAGTTTGCGGATGGCGGCCATCTTTATGTCAAAATTGATTCCCCCTATTAATTCGAACACGGTGGAACCGAATGGAACGAAATTTGGTACAGGCACTAGCAAAGGGCACCTCAGTGTCATGTTTTATATCGCCGCCATCTTGACTGAAACGTAATGGCGGACACACAAATGTTCAAAGCTTAAATCAAATTACGACTAACCTAATCATCCGATCTCTACCAAATTTGGCAACAACATACCTTTATGGGGGGAGCATCCTTTGCCAATCTAATAGGTCATCAGCGTTTAGATTGCGGATGGCGACCATCTTTGTGTGAAAATCGATTCCCCCCATTAATTCGAATACGGTGCAACCGAATGGAACGAAATTTGGTACAGAGGTAGTACTAACAAAATGTACCTCAGTGTCATGTTTTATATCGCCGCCACATTGACAGAAACGTAATGGCGGCCACACAAATGTTCAAAGCTTAAATCAAATTACGACTAACCTAATCATCCGATCTCTACCAAATTTGGCAACAACATACCTTTATAGGGGAGCATCCTTTGACCAAACTAATAGGTCATCAGCGTAATAGTTTGCGGATGGCGGCCAACTTTGTGTGAAAATCGATTCCCCCTATTAATTCGAACACGGTGCAACCGAATGGAACGAAATTTGGTACAGAGGTAGTACTAACAAAAGGCACCTCAGTGTCATGTTTTATATCGCCGCCATCTTGACGGAAACGTAATGGCGGCCACACAAATGTTCAAAGCTTCAATCAAATTACGATTAACCTAATCATCCGATCTCTACCAAATTTTGCAACAACATACCCTTCTAGAGGAAGCATCCTTTGACCAAATGAATAGGTCATTAGCCTAATAGTTTGCGGATGGCGGCCATCTTTGTGTGAAAATAAATTCCCCCTATTAATTCAAACACGGTGAAACCGAATGGAACGAAATTTGGTACAGAGGTAGCACTATCAAAGGCCATCTCAGTGTCATGTTTTATATCGCCGCCACATTGACAGAAACGTAATGGCGGCCACACAAATGTTCAAAGCTTAAGGTAAATTACGACTAACATAACCATCCGATCTCTACCAAACTTTGCAACAACATACCTTTATGGAGGGAGCATCCTTTGACCAATCTAATAGGTTATTAGCCTAATTGTTTGAGGATGGCGGCCATCTTTATGACAAAATTGATTCCCCCTATTAATTCGAACACGGTGGAACCGAATGGAAGGAAATTTGGTACAGAGGTAGCACTAGCAAAGGGCACCTCAATGTCATGTTTTATATCGCCGCCATCTTGACTGAAACGTAATGGCGGACACACAAATGTTCAAAGCTTAAATCAAATTACGACTAACCTAATCATCCGATCTCTACCAAATTTGGCAACAACATACCTTTATGGGGGGAGCATCCTCTGCCAATCTAATAGGTCATCAGCGTAATAGTTTGCGGATGGCGACCATCTTTGTGTGAAAATCGATTCCCCCCATTAATTCGAATACGGTGCAACCGAATGGAACGAAATTTGGTACAGATGTAGTACTAACAAAAGGCACCTCAGTGTCATGTTTTATATCGCCGCCATCTTGACTGAAACGTAATGGCGGCCACACGAATGTTCAAAGCTTAAATCAAATTACGATTAACCTAATCAGCCGATCTCTACCAAATTTTGAAACTACTTACCCTTATGGAGGGAGCATCCTTTGCCAATCTAATAGGTCATCAGCCTAATAGTTTGCGGATGGCGGCCATCTTTGTGTGAAAATCGATTCTCCCCATTAATTCGAATACGGTGCAACCGAATGGAACGAAATTTGGTACAGAGGTAGTACTAACAAAATGCACCTCAGTGTCATGTTTTATATCGCCGCCACATTGACAGAAACGTAATGGCGGCCACACAAATGTTCAAAGCTTAAATCAAATTACGACTAACCTAATCATCCGATCTCTACCAAATTTGGCAACAACATACCTTTATAGGGGAGCATCCTTTGACCAAACTAATAGGTCATCAGCGTAATAGTTTGCGGATGGCGGCCAACTTTGTGTGAAAATCGATTCCCCCTATTAATTCGAACACGGTGCAACCGAATGGAACGAAATTTGGTACAGAGGTAGTACTAACAAAAGGCACCTCAGTGTCATGTTTTATACCGCCGCCATCTTGACGGAAACGTAATGGCGGCCACACAAATGTTCAAAGCTTCAATCAAATTACGATTAACCTAATCATCCGATCTCTACCAAATTTTGCAACAACATACCCTTATAGAGGAAGCATCCTTTGACCAAATGAATAGGTCATTAGCCTAATAGTTTGCGGATGGCGGCCATCTTTGTGTGAAAATCAATTCCCCCTATTATTTCAAACACGGTGAAACCGAATGGAACGAAATTTGGTACAGAGGTAGCACTATCAAAGGCCATCTCAGTGTCATGTTTTATATCGCCGCCACATTGACAGAAACGTAATGGCGGCCACACAAATGTTCAAAGCTTAAGGTAAATTACGACTAACATAACCATCCGATCTCTACCAAACTTTGCAACAACATACCTTTATGGAGGGAGCATCCTTTGACCAATCTAATAGGTTATTAGCCTAATTGTTTGAGGATGGCGGCCATCTTTATGACAAAATTGATTCCCCCTATTAATTCGAACACGGTGGGACCGAATGGAAGGAAATTTGGTACAGAGGTAGCACTAGCAAAGGGCACCTCAATGTCATGTTTTATATCGCCGCCATCTTGACTGAAACGTAATGGCGGACACACAAATGTTCAAAGCTTAAATCAAATTACGACTAACCTAATCATCCGATCTCTACCAAATTTTGCAACAACATACCCATATAGAGGAAGCATCCTTTGACCAAATGAATAGGTCATTAGCCTAATAGTTTGCGGATGGCGGCCATCTTTGTGTGAAAATCAATTCCCCCTATTAATTCAAACACGGTGAAACCGAATGGAACGAAATTTGATACAGAGGTAGCACTATCAAAGGCCATCTCAGTGTCATGTTTTATATCGCCGCCACATTGACAGAAACGTAATGGCGGCCACACAAATGTTCAAAGCTTAAGGTAAATTACGACTAACATAACCATCCGATCTCTACCAAACTTTGCAACAACATACCTTTATGGAGGGAGCATCCTTTGACCAATCTAATAGGTTATTAGCCTAATTGTTTGAGGATGGCGGCCATCTTTATGACAAAATTGATTCCCCCTATTAATTCGAACACGGTGGAACCGAATGGAAGGAAATTTGGTACAGAGGTAGCACTAGCAAAGGGCACCTCAATGTCATGTTTTATATCGCCGCCATCTTGACTGAAACGTAATGGCGGACACACAAATGTTAAAAGCTTAAATCAAATTACGACTAACTTAATCATCCGATCTCTACCAAATTTTGCAACAACATACCCATATAGAGGAAGCATCCTTTGACCAAATGAATAGGTCATTAGCCTAATAGTTTGCGGATGGCGGCCATCTTTGTGTGAAAATCAATTCCCCCTATTAATTCAAACACGGTGAAACCGAATGGAACGAAATTTGGTACAGAGGTAGCACTATCAAAGGCCATCTCAGTGTCATGTTTTATATCGCCGCCACATTGACAGAAACGTAATGGCGGCCACACAAATGTTCAAAGCTTAAGGTAAATTACGACTAACATAACCATCCGATCTCTACCAAACTTTGCAACAACATACCTTTATGGAGGGAGCATCCTTTGACCAATCTAATAGGTTATTAGCCTAATAGTTTGTGGATGGCGGCCATCTTTATGTCAAAATTGATTCCCCCTATTAATTCGAACACGGTGGAACCGAATGGAACGAAATTTGGTACAGGCACTAGCAAAGGGCACCTCAGTGTCATGTTTTATATCGCCGCCATCTTGACTGAAACGTAATGGCGGACACACAAATGTTCAAAGCTTAAATCAAATTACGACTAACCTAATCATCCGATCTCTACCAAATTTGGCAACAACATACCTTTATGGGGGGAGCATCCTTTGCCAATCTAATAGGTCATCAGCGTTTAGATTGCGGATGGCGACCATCTTTGTGTGAAAATCGATTCCCCCCATTAATTCGAATACGGTGCAACCGAATGGAACGAAATTTGGTACAGAGGTAGTACTAACAAAATGCACCTCAGTGTCATGTTTTATATCGCCGCCACATTGACAGAAACGTAATGGCGGCCACACAAATGTTCAAAGCTTAAATCAAATTACGACTAACCTAATCATCCGATCTCTACCAAATTTGGCAACAACATACCTTTATAGGGGAGCATCCTTTGACCAAACTAATAGGTCATCAGCGTAATAGTTTGCGGATGGCGGCCAACTTTGTGTGAAAATCGATTCCCCCTATTAATTCGAACACGGTGCAACCGAATGGAACGAAATTTGGTACAGAGGTAGTACTAACAAAAGGCACCTCAGTGTCATGTTTTATATCGCCGCCATCTTGACGGAAACGTAATGGCGGCCACACAAATGTTCAAAGCTTCAATCAAATTACGATTAACCTAATCATCCGATCTCTACCAAATTTTGCAACAACATACCCTTATAGAGGAAGCATCCTTTGACCAAATGAATAGGTCATTAGCCTAATAGTTTGCGGATGGCGGCCATCTTTGTGTGAAAATAAATTCCCCCTATTAATTCAAACACGGTGAAACCGAATGGAACGAAATTTGGTACAGAGGTAGCACTATCAAAGGCCATCTCAGTGTCATGTTTTATATCGCCGCCACATTGACAGAAACGTAATGGCGGCCACACAAATGTTCAAAGCTTAAGGTAAATTACGACTAACATAACCATCCGATCTCTACCAAACTTTGCAACAACATACCTTTATGGAGGGAGCATCCTTTGACCAATCTAATAGGTTATTAGCCTAATTGTTTGAGGATGGCGGCCATCTTTATGACAAAATTGATTCCCCCTATTAATTCGAACACGGTGGAACCGAATGGAAGGAAATTTGGTACAGAGGTAGCACTAGCAAAGGGCACCTCAATGTCATGTTTTATATCGCCGCCATCTTGACTGAAACGTAATGGCGGACACACAAATGTTCAAAGCTTAAATCAAATTACGACTAACCTAATCATCCGATCTCTACCAAATTTGGCAACAACATACCTTTATGGGGGGAGCATCCTTTGCCAATCTAATAGGTCATCAGCGTAATAGTTTGCGGATGGCGACCATCTTTGTGTGAAAATCGATTCCCCCCATTAATTCGAATACGGTGCAACCGAATGGAACGAAATTTGGTACAGATGTAGTACTAACAAAAGGCACCTCAGTGTCATGTTTTATATCGCCGCCATCTTGACTGAAACGTAATGGCGGCCACACGAATGTTCAAAGCTTAAATCAAATTACGATTAACCTAATCAGCCGATCTCTACCAAATTTTGAAACTACTTACCCTTATGGAGGGAGCATCCTTTGCCAATCTAATAGGTCATCAGCCTAATAGTTTGCGGATGGCGGCCATCTTTGTGTGAAAATCGATTCTCCCCATTAATTCGAATACGGTGCAACCGAATGGAACGAAATTTGGTACAGAGGTAGTACTAACAAAATGCACCTCAGTGTCATGTTTTATATCGCCGCCACATTGACAGAAACGTAATGGCGGCCACACAAATGTTCAAAGCTTAAATCAAATTACGACTAACCTAATCATCCGATCTCTACCAAATTTGGCAACAACATACCTTTATAGGGGAGCATCCTTTGACCAAACTAATAGGTCATCAGCGTAATAGTTTGCGGATGGCGGCCAACTTTGTGTGAAAATCGATTCCCCCTATTAATTCGAACACGGTGCAACCGAATGGAACGAAATTTGGTACAGAGGTAGTACTAACAAAAGGCACCTCAGTGTCATGTTTTATATCGCCGCCATCTTGACGGAAACGTAATGGCGGCCACACAAATGTTCAAAGCTTCAATCAAATTACGATTAACCTAATCATCCGATCTCTACCAAACTTTGCAACAACATACCCTTATAGAGGAAGCATCCTTTGACCAAATGAATAGGTCATTAGCCTAATAGTTTGCGGATGGCGGCCATCTTTGTGTGAAAATCAATTCCCCCTATTATTTCAAACACGGTGAAACCGAATGGAACGAAATTTGGTACAGAGGTAGCACTATCAAAGGCCATCTCAGTGTCATGTTTTATATCGCCGCCACATTGACAGAAACGTAATGGCGGCCACACAAATGTTCAAAGCTTAAGGTAAATTACGACTAACATAACCATCCGATCTCTACCAAACTTTGCAACAACATACCTTTATGGAGGGAGCATCCTTTGACCAATCTAATTGGTTATTAGCCTAATTGTTTGAGGATGGCGGCCATCTTTATGACAAAATTGATTCCCCCTATTAATTCGAACACGGTGGAACCGAATGGAAGGAAATTTGGTACAGAGGTAGCACTAGCAAAGGGCACCTCAATGTCATGTTTTATATCGCCGCCATCTTGACTGAAACGTAATGGCGGACACACAAATGTTCAAAGCTTAAATCAAATTACGACTAACCTAATCATCCGATCTCTACCAAATTTTGCAACAACATACCCATATAGAGGAAGCATCCTTTGACCAAATGAATAGGTCATTAGCCTAATAGTTTGCGGATGGCGGCCATCTTTGTGTGAAAATCAATTCCCCCTATTAATTCAAACACGGTGAAACCGAATGGAACGAAATTTGGTACAGAGGTAGCACTATCAAAGGCCATCTCAGTGTCATGTTTTATATCGCCGCCACATTGACAGAAACGTAATGGCGGCCACACAAATGTTCAAAGCTTAAGGTAAATTACGACTAACATAACCATCCGATCTCTACCAAACTTTGCAACAACATACCTTTATGGAGGGAGCATCCTTTGACCAATCTAATAGGTTATTAGCCTAATTGTTTGAGGATGGCGGCCATCTTTATGACAAAATTGATTCCCCCTATTAATTCGAACACGGTGGAACCGAATGGAAGGAAATTTGGTACAGAGGTAGCACTAGCAAAGGGCACCTCAATGTCATGTTTTATATCGCCGCCATCTTGACTGAAACGTAATGGCGGACACACAAATGTTCAAAGCTTAAATCAAATTACGACTAACCTAATCATCCGATCTCTACCAAATTTTGCAACAACATACCCATATAGAGGAAGCATCCTTTGACCAAATGAATAGGTCATTAGCCTAATAGTTTGCGGATGGCGGCCATCTTTGTGTGAAAATCAATTCCCCCTATTAATTCAAACACGGTGAAACCGAATGGAACGAAATTTGGTACAGAGGTAGCACTATCAAAGGCCATCTCAGTGTCATGTTTTATATCGCCGCCACATTGACAGAAACGTAATGGCGGCCACACAAATGTTAAAAGCTTAAGGTAAATTACGACTAACATAACCATCCGATCTCTACCAAACTTTGCAACAACATACCTTTATGGAGGGAGCATCCTTTGACCAATCTAATAGGTTATTAGCCTAATAGTTTGCGGATGGCGGCCATCTTTATGTCAAAATTGATTCCCCCTATTAATTCGAACACGGTGGAACCGAATGGAACGAAATTTGGTACAGGCACTAGCAAAGGGCACCTCAGTGTCATGTTTTATATCGCCGCCATCTTGACTGAAACGTAATGGCGGACACACAAATGTTCAAAGCTTAAATCAAATTACGACTAACCTAATCATCCGATCTCTACCAAATTTGGCAACAACATACCTTTATGGGGGGAGCATCCTTTGCCAATCTAATAGGTCATCAGCGTTTAGATTGCGGATGGCGACCATCTTTGTGTGAAAATCGATTCCCCCCATTAATTCGAATACGGTGCAACCGAATGGAACGAAATTTGGTACAGAGGTAGTACTAACAAAATGCACCTCAGTGTCATGTTTTATATCGCCGCCACATTGACAGAAACGTAATGGCGGCCACACAAATGTTCAAAGCTTAAATCAAATTACGACTAACCTAATCATCCGATCTCTACCAAATTTGGCAACAACATACCTTTATAGGGGAGCATCCTTTGACCAAACTAATAGGTCATCAGCGTAATAGTTTGCGGATGGCGGCCAACTTTGTGTGAAAATCGATTCCCCCTATTAATTCGAACACGGTGCAACCGAATGGAACGAAATTTGGTACAGAGGTAGTACTAACAAAAGGCACCTCAGTGTCATGTTTTATATCGCCGCCATCTTGACGGAAACGTAATGGCGGCCACACAAATGTTCAAAGCTTCAATCAAATTACGATTAACCTAATCATCCGATCTCTACCAAATTTTGCAACAACATACCCTTATAGAGGAAGCATCCTTTGACCAAATGAATAGGTCATTAGCCTAATAGTTTGCGGATGGCGGCCATCTTTGTGTGAAAATAAATTCCCCCTATTAATTCAAACACGGTGAAACCGAATGGAACGAAATTTGGTACAGAGGTAGCACTATCAAAGGCCATCTCAGTGTCATGTTTTATATCGCCGCCACATTGACAGAAACGTAATGGCGGCCACACAAATGTTCAAAGCTTAAGGTAAATTACGACTAACATAACCATCCGATCTCTACCAAACTTTGCAACAACATACCTTTATGGAGGGAGCATCCTTTGACCAATCTAATAGGTTATTAGCCTAATTGTTTGAGGATGGCGGCCATCTTTATGACAAAATTGATTCCCCCTATTAATTCGAACACGGTGGAACCGAATGGAAGGAAATTTGGTACAGAGGTAGCACTAGCAAAGGGCACCTCAATGTCATGTTTTATATCGCCGCCATCTTGACTGAAACGTAATGGCGGACACACAAATGTTCAAAGCTTAAATCAAATTACGACTAACCTAATCATCCGATCTCTACCAAATTTGGCAACAACATACCTTTATGGGGGGAGCATCCTTTGCCAATCTAATAGGTCATCAGCGTAATAGTTTGCGGATGGCGACCATCTTTGTGTGAAAATCGATTCCCCCCATTAATTCGAATACGGTGCAACCGAATGGAACGAAATTTGGTACAGATGTAGTACTAACAAAAGGCACCTCAGTGTCATGTTTTATATCGCCGCCATCTTGACTGAAACGTAATGGCGGCCACACGAATGTTCAAAGCTTAAATCAAATTACGATTAACCTAATCAGCCGATCTCTACCAAATTTTGAAACTACTTAACCTTATGGAGGGAGCATCCTTTGCCAATCTAATAGGTCATCAGCCTAATAGTTTGCGGATGGCGGCCATCTTTGTGTGAAAATCGATTCTCCCCATTAATTCGAATACGGTGCAACCGAATGGAACGAAATTTGGTACAGAGGTAGTACTAACAAAATGCACCTCAGTGTCATGTTTTATATCGCCGCCACATTGACAGAAACGTAATGGCGGCCACACAAATGTTCAAAGCTTAAATCAAATTACGACTAACCTAATCATCCGATCTCTACCAAATTTGGCAACAACATACCTTTATAGGGGAGCATCCTTTGACCAAACTAATAGGTCATCAGCGTAATAGTTTGCGGATGGCGGCCAACTTTGTGTGAAAATCGATTCCCCCTATTAATTCGAACACGGTGCAACCGAATGGAACGAAATTTGGTACAGAGGTAGTACTAACAAAAGGCACCTCAGTGTCATGTTTTATATCGCCGCCATCTTGACGGAAACGTAATGGCGGCCACACAAATGTTCAAAGCTTCAATCAAATTACGATTAACCTAATCATCCGATCTCTACCAAATTTTGCAACAACATACCCATATAGAGGAAGCATCCTTTGACCAAATGAATAGGTCATTAGCCTAATAGTTTGCGGATGGCGGGCATCTTTGTGTGAAAATCAATTCCCCCTATTATTTCAAACACGGTGAAACCGAATGGAACGAAATTTGGTACAGAGGTAGCACTATCAAAGGCCATCTCAGTGTCATGTTTTATATCGCCGCCACATTGACAGAAACGTAATGGCGGCCACACAAATGTTCAAAGCTTAAGGTAAATTACGACTAACATAACCATCCGATCTCTACCAAACTTTGCAACAACATACCTTTATGGAGGGAGCATCCTTTGACCAATCTAATAGGTTATTAGCCTAATTGTTTGAGGATGGCGGCCATCTTTATGACAAAATTGATTCCCCCTATTAATTCGAACACGGTGGAACCGAATGGAAGGAAATTTGGTACAGAGGTAGCACTAGCAAAGGGCACCTCAATGTCATGTTTTATATCGCCGCCATCTTGACTGAAACGTAATGGCGGACACACAAATGTTCAAAGCTTAAATCAAATTACGACTAACCTAATCATCCGATCTCTACCAAATTTTGCAACAACATACCCATATAGAGGAAGCATCCTTTGACCAAATGAATAGGTCATTAGCCTAATAGTTTGCGGATGGCGGCCATCTTTGTGTGAAAATCAATTCCCCCTATTAATTCAAACACGGTGAAACCGAATGGAACGAAATTTGGTACAGAGGTAGCACTATCAAAGGCCATCTCAGTGTCATGTTTTATATCGCCGCCACATTGACAGAAACGTAATGGCGGCCACACAAATGTTCAAAGCTTAAGGTAAATTACGACTAACATAACCATCCGATCTCTACCAAACTTTGCAACAACATACCTTTATGGAGGGAGCATCCTTTGACCAATCTAATAGGTTATTAGCCTAATAGTTTGCGGATGGCGGCCATCTTTATGTCAAAATTGATTCCCCCTATTAATTCGAACACGGTGGAACCGAATGGAACGAAATTTGGTACAGGCACTAGCAAAGGGCACCTCAGTGTCATGTTTTATATCGCCGCCATCTTGGCTGAAACGTAATGGCGGACACACAAATGTTCAAAGCTTAAATCAAATTACGACTAACCTAATCATCCGATCTCTACCAAATTTGGCAACAACATACCTTTATGGGGGGAGCATCCTTTGCCAATCTAATAGGTCATCAGCGTATTAGATTGCGGATGGCGACCATCTTTGTGTGAAAATCGATTCCCCCCATTAATTCGAATACGGTGCAACCGAATGGAACGAAATTTGGTACAGAGGTAGTACTAACAAAATGCACCTCAGTGTCATGTTTTATATCGCCGCCACATTGACAGAAACGTAATGGCGGCCACACAAATGTTCAAAGCTTAAATCAAATTACGACTAACCTAATCATCCGATCTCTACCAAATTTGGCAACAACATACCTTTATAGGGGAGCATCCTTTGACCAAACTAATAGGTCATCAGCGTAATAGTTTGCGGATGGCGGCCAACTTTGTGTGAAAATCGATTCCCCCTATTAATTCGAACACGGTGCAACCGAATGGAACGAAATTTGGTACAGAGGTAGTACTAACAAAAGGCACCTCAGTGTCATGTTTTATATCGCCGCCATCTTGACGGAAACGTAATGGCGGCCACACAAATGTTCAAAGCTTCAATCAAATTACGATTAACCTAATCATCCGATCTCTACCAAATTTTGCAACAACATACCCTTATAGAGGAAGCATCCTTTGACCAAATGAATAGGTCATTAGCCTAATAGTTTGCGGATGGCGGCCATCTTTGTGTGAAAATAAATTCCCCCTATTAATTCAAACACGGTGAAACCGAATGGAACGAAATTTGGTACAGAGGTAGCACTATCAAAGGCCATCTCAGTGTCATGTTTTATATCGCCGCCACATTGACAGAAACGTAATGGCGGCCACACAAATGTTCAAAGCTTAAGGTAAATTACGACTAACATAACCATCCGATCTCTACCAAACTTTGCAACAACATACCTTTATGGAGGGAGCATCCTTTGACCAATCTAATAGGTTATTAGCCTAATTGTTTGAGGATGGCGGCCATCTTTATGACAAAATTGATTCCCCCTATTAATTCGAACACGGTGGAACCGAATGGAAGGAAATTTGGTACAGAGGTAGCACTAGCAAAGGGCACCTCAATGTCATGTTCTATATCGCCGCCATCTTGACTGAAACGTAATGGCGGACACACAAATGTTCAAAGCTTAAATCAAATTACGACTAACCTAATCATCCGATCTCTACCAAATTTGGCAACAACATACCTTTATGGGGGGAGCATCCTTTGCCAATCTAATAGGTCATCAGCGTAATAGTTTGCGGATGGCGACCATCTTTGTGTGAAAATCGATTCCCCCCATTAATTCGAATACGGTGCAACCGAATGGAACGAAATTTGGTACAGATGTAGTACTAACAAAAGGCACCTCAGTGTCATGTTTTATATCGCCGCCATCTTGACTGAAACGTAATGGCGGCCACACGAATGTTCAAAGCTTAAATCAAATTACGATTAACCTAATCATCCGATCTCTACCAAATTTTGAAACTACATACCTTTATGGAGGGAGCATCCTTTGCCAATCTAATAGGTCATCAGCATAATAGTTTGCGGATGGCGGCCATCTTAGTGTGAAAATCGATTCTCCCCATTAATTCGAATACGGTGCAACTGAATGGAACGAAATTTGGTACACAGGTAGTACTAACAAAATGCACCTCAGTGTCATGTTTTATATCGCCGCCGTCTTGAGGGAAACGTAATGGCGGCCACACAAATGTTCAAAGCTTAAATCAAATTACGACTAACCTAATCATCCGATCTCTACCAAATTTGGCAACAACATACCTTTATGGTGGAGCATCCTTTGACCAAACTAATAGGTCATCAGCGTAATAGTTTGCGGATGGCGGCCATCTTTGTTTGAAAATCGATTCCCCCTGTTAATTCGAACACGGTGCAACCGAATGGAACGAAATTTGGTACAGAGGTAGTACTAGCAAAAGGCACCTCAGTGTCATGTTTTATATCGCCGCCATCTTGACTGAAACGTAATGGCGGCCACACGAATGTTCAAAGCTTAAATCAAATTACGATTAACCTAATCAGCCGATCTCTACCAAATTTTGAAACTACATACCCTTATGGAGGGAGCATCCTTTGCCAATCTAATAGGTCATCAGCTTAATAGTTTGAGGATGGCGGCCATATTTGTGTGAAAATCGATTCTCCCCATTAATTCGAATACGGTGCAACCGAATGGAACGAAATTTGGTACAGAGGTAGTACTAACAAAATGCACCTCAGTGTCATGTTTTATATCGCCGCCACATTGACAACAACGTAATGGCGGCCACACAAATGTTCAAAGCTTCAATCAAATTACGATTAACCTAATCATCCGATCTCTACCAAATTTTGCAACAACATACCCTTATAGAGGAAGCATCCTTTGACCAAATGAATAGGTCATTAGCCTAATAGTTTGCGGATGGCGGCCATCTTTGTGTGAAAATAAATTCCCCCTATTAATTCAAACACGGTGAAACCGAATGGAACGAAATTTGGTACTGAGGTAGCACTATCAAAGGCCATCTCAGTGTCATGTTTTATATCGCCGCCACATTGACAGAAACGTAATGGCGGCCACACAAATGTTCAAAGCTTAAGGTAAATTACGACTAACATAACCATCCGATCTCTACCAAACTTTGCAACAACATACCATTATGGAGGGAGCATCCTTTGACCAATCTAATAGGTTATTAGCCTAATTGTTTGCGGATGGCGGCCATCTTTATGACAAAATTGATTCCCCCTATTAATTCGAACACGGTGGAACCGAATGGAAGGAAATTTGGTACAGAGGTAGCACTAGCAAAGTGCACCTCAATGTCATGTTTTATATCGCCGCCATCTTGACTGAAACGTAATGGCGGACACACAAATGTTCAAAGCTTAAATCAAATTACGACTAACCTAATCATCCGATCTCTACCAAATTTGGCAACAACATACCTTTATGGGGGGAGCATCCTTTGCCAATCTAATAGGTCATCAGCGTAATAGTTTGCGGATGGCGACCATCTTTGTGTGAAAATCGATTCCCCCCATTAATTCGAATACGGTGCAACCGAATGGAACGAAATTTGGTACAGATGTAGTACTAACAAAAGGCACCTCAGTGTCATGTTTTATATCGCCGCCATCTTGACTGAAACGTAATGGCGGCCACACGAATGTTCAAAGCTTAAATCAAATTACGATTAACCTAATCATCCGATCTCTACCAAATTTTGAAAATACATACCTTTATGGAGGGAGCATCCTTTGCCAATCTAATAGGTCATCAGCATAATAGTTTGCGGATGGCGGCCATCTTAGTGTGAAAATCGATTCTCCCCATTAATTCGAATACGGTGCAACTGAATGGAACGAAATTTGGTACAGAGGTAGTACTAACAAAATGCACCTCAGTGTCATGCTTTATATCGCCGCCGTCTTGAGGGAAACGTAATGGCGGCCACACAAATGTTCAAAGTTTAAATCAAATTACGACTAACCTAATCATCCGATCTCTACCAAATTTGGCAACAACATACCTTTATGGGGGAGCATCCTTTGACCAAACTAATAGGTCATCAGCGTAATAGTTTGCGGATGGCGGCCATCTTTGTTTGAAAATCGATTCCCCCTGTTAATTCGAACACGGTGAAACCGAACGGAACGAAATTTGGTACAGAGGTAGCACTATCAAAGGCCATCTCAGTGTCATGTTTTATATCGCCGCCACATTGACAGAAACGTAATGGCGGCCACACAAATGTTCAATGCTTAAGGTAAATTACGACTAACATAACCATCCTATCTCTAGCAAACTTTGCAACAACATACCTTTATGGAGGGAGCAACCTTTGACCAATCTAATAGGTTATTAGCCTAATAGTTTGCGGATGGCGGCCATCTTTATGTCAAAATTGATTCCCCCTATTAATTCGAACACGGTGGAACCGAATGGAACGAAATTTGGTACAGAGGTAGCACTAGCAAAGGGCACCTCAGTGTCATGTTTTATATCGCCGCCATCTTGACTGAAACGTAATGGCGGCCACACGAATGTTCAAAGCTTAAATCAAATTACGATTAACCTAATCATCCGATCTCTACCAAATTTTGAAACTACATACCTTTATGGAGGGAGCATCCTTTTCCAATCTAATAGGTCATCAGCGTAATAGTTTGCGGATGGCGGCCATCTTAGTGTGAAAATGGATTCTCCCCATTAATTCGAATACGGTGCAACCGAATGGAACGAAATTTGGTACAGAGGTAGTACTAACAAAATGCACCCCAGTGTCATGATTTATATCGCCGCCGTCTTGACGGAAACGTAATGGCGGCCACACAAATGTTCAAAGCTTAAATCAAATTACGACTAACCTTTTCATCCGATCTCTACCAAATTTGGCAACAACATACCTTTATGGGGGAGCATCCTTTGACCAAACTAATAGGTCATCAGCGTAATAGTTTGCGGATGGCGACCATCATTGTGTGAAAATCGATTCCCCCTGTTAATTCGAACACGGTGCAACCGAATGGAACGAAATTTGGTACAGAGGTAGTACTAACAAAAGGCACCTCAGTGTCATGTTTTATATCGCCCCCATCTTGACGGAAACGTAAGGGCGGCCACACAAATGTTCAAAGCTTCAATCAAATTACGATTAACCTAATCATCCGATCTCTACCAAATTTTGCAACAACATACCCATATAGAGGAAGCATCCTTTGACCAAATGAATAGGTCATTAGCCTAATAGTTTGCGGATGGTGGCCATCTTTGTGTGAAAATCAATTCCCCCTATTAATTCAAACACGGTGAAACCGAATGGAACGAAATTTGGTACAGAGGTAGCACTATCAAAGGCCATCTCAGTGTCATGTTTTATATCGCCGCCACATTGACAGAAACGTAATGGCGGCCACACAAATGTTCAAAGCTTAAGGTAAATTACGACTAACATAACCATCCGATCTCTACCAAACTTTGCAACAACATACCTTTATGGAGGGAGCATCCTTTGACCAATCTAATAGGTTATTAGCCTAATAGTTTGCGGATGGCGGCCATCTTTATGTCAAAATTGATTCCCCCTATTAATTCGAACACGGTGGAACCGAATGGAACGAAATTTGGTACAGGCACTAGCAAAGGGCACCTCAGTGTCATGTTTTATATCGCCGACATCTTGACTGAAACGTAATGGCGGACACATAAATGTTCAAAGCTTAAATCAAATTACGACTAACCTAATCATCCGATCTCTACCAAATTTGGCAACAACATACCTTTATGGGGGGAGCATCCTTTGCCAATCTAATAGGTCATCAGCGTATTAGTTTGCGGATGGCGACCATCTTTGTGTGAAAATCGATTCCCCCCATTAATTCGAATACGGTGCAACCGAATGGAACGAAATTTGGTACAGAGGTAGTACTAACAAAAGGCACCTCAGTGTCATGTTTTATATCGCCGCCATCTTGACTGAAAGTAATGGCGGCCACACGAATGTTCAAAGCTTAAATCAAATTACGATTAACCTAATCAGCCGATCTCTACCCAATTTTGAAACTACTTACCCTTATGGAGGGAGCATCCTTTGCCAATCTAATAGGTCATCAGCCTAATAGTTTGCGGATGGCGGCCATCTTTGTGTGAAAATCGATTCTCCCCATTAATTCGAATACGGTGCAACCGAATGGAACGAAATTTGGTACAGAGGTAGTACTAACAAAATGCACCTCAGTGTCATGTTTTGTATCGCCGCCACATTGACAGAAACGTAATGGCGGCCACACAAATGTTCAAAGCTTAAATCAAATTACGACTAACCTAATCATCCGATCTCTACCAAATTTGGCAACAACATACCTTTATAGGGGAGCATCCTTTGACCAAACTAATAGGTCATCAGCGTAATAGTTTGCGGATGGCGGCCAACTTTGTGTGAAAATCGATTCCCCCTATTAATTCGAACACGAAGCAACCGAATGGAACGAAATTTGGTACAGAGGTAGTACTAACAAAAGGCACCTCAGTGTCATGTTTTATATCGCCGCCATCTTGACGGAAACGTAATGGCGGCCACACAAATGTTCAAAGCTTCAATCAAATTACGATTAACCTAATCATCCGATCTCTACCAAATTTTGCAACAACATACCCTTATAGAGGAAGCATCCTTTGACCAAATGAATAGGTCATTAGCCTAATAGTTTGCGGATGGCGGCCATCTTTGTGTGAAAATAAATTCCCCCTATTAATTCAAACACGGTGAAACCGAATGGAACGAAATTTGGTACTGAGGTAGCACTATCAAAGGCCATCTCAGTGTCATGTTTTATATCGCCACCACATTGACAGAAACGTAATGGCGGCCACACAAATGTTCAAAGCTTAAGGTAAATTACGACTAACATAATCATCCGAACTCTACCAAACTTTGCAACAACATACCTTTATGGAGGGAGCATCCTTTGACCAATCTAATAGGTTATTAGCCTAATTGTTTGCGGATGGCGGCCATCTTTATGACAAAATTGATTCCCCCTATTAATTCGAACACGGTGGAACCGAATGGAAGGAAATTTGGTACAGAGGTAGCACTAGCAAAGTGCACCTCAATGTCATGTGTTATATCGCCGCCATCTTGACTGAAACGTAATGGCGGACACACAAATGTTCAAAGCTTAAATCAAATTACGACTAACCTAATCATCCGATCTCTACCAAATTTGGCAACAACATACCTTTATGGGGGGAGCATCCTTTGCCAATCTAATAGGTCATCAGCGTAATAGTTTGCGGATGGCGACCATCTTTGTGTGAAAATCGATTCCCCCCATTAATTCGAATACGGTGCAACCGAATGGAACGAAATTTGGTACAGATGTAGTACTAACAAAAGGCACCTCAGTGTCATGTTTTATATCGCCGCCATCTTGACTGAAACGTAATGGCGGCCACACGAATGTTCAAAGCTTAAATCAAATTACGATTAACCTAATCATCCGATCTCTACCAAATTTTGAAAATACATACCTTTATGGAGGGAGCATCCTTTGCCAATCTAATAGGTCATCAGCATAATAGTTTGCGGATGGCGGCCATCTTAGTTTGAAAATCGATTCTCCCCATTAATTCGAATACGGTGCAACTGAATGGAACGAAATTTGGTACAGAGGTAGTACTAACAAAATGCACCTCAGTGTCATGTTTTATATCGCCGCCGTCTTGAGGGAAACGTAATGGCGGCCACACAAATGTTCAAAGCTTAAATCAAATTACGACTAACCTAATCATCCGATCTCTACCAAATTTGGCAACAACATACCTTTATGGTGGAGCATCCTTTGACCAAACTAATAGGTCATCAGCGTAATAGTTTGCGGATGGCGGCCATCTTTGTTTGAAAATCGATTCCCCCTGTTAATTCGAACACGGTGCAACCGAATGGAACGAAATTTGGTACAGAGGTAGTACTAACAAAAGGCACCTCAGTGTCATGTTTTATATCGCCCCCATCTTGACGGAAACGTAATGGCGGCCACACAAATGTTCAAAGCTTCAATCAAATTACGATTAACCTAATCATCCGATCTCTACCAAATTTTGCAACAACTTACCCTTATAGAGGAAGCATCCTTTGACCAAATGAATAGGTCATTAGCCTAATAGTTTGCGGATGGCGGCCATCTTTGTGTGAAAATCAATTCCCCCTATTATTTCAAACACGGTGAAACCGAATGGAACGAAATTTGGTACAGAGGTAGCACTATCAAAGGCCATCTCAGTGTCATGTTTTATATCGCCGCCACATTGACAGAAACGTAATGGCGGCCACACAAATGTTCATAGCTTAAGGTAAATTACGACTAACATAACCATCCGATCTCTACCAAACTTTGCAACAAAATACCTTTATGGAGGGAGCATCCTTTGACCAATCTAGTAGGTTATTAGCCTAATTGTTTGCGGATGGCGGCCATCTTTATGACAAAATTGATTCCCCCTATTAATTCGAACACGGTGTAACCGAATGGAACAAAATTTGGTACAGAGGTAGCACTAGCAAAGGGCACCTCAGTGTCATGTTTTATATCGCCGCCGTCTTGACGGAAACGTAATGGCGGCCACACAAATGTTCAAAGCTTAAATCAAATTATGACTAACCTAATCATCCGATCTCTACCAAATTTGGCAACAACATTCCTTTATGGGGGAGCATCCTTTGACCAAACTAATAGGTCATCAGCGTAATAGTTTGCGGATGGCGGCCATCTTTGTGTGAAAATCGATTCCCCCTATTAATTCGAACACGGGGCAACCGAATGGAACGAAATTTGGTACAGAGGTAGTACTAACAAAAGGCACCTCAGTGTCATGTTTTATATCGCCGCCTTCTTGACGGAAACGTAATGGCGGCCACACAAATGTTCAAAGCTTCAATCAAATTACGATTAACCTAATCATCCGATCTCTACCAAATTTTGCAACAACATACCCTTATGAAGAAAGCATCCTTTGACCAAATGAATAGGTCATTAGCCTAATAGTTTGCGGATGGCGGCCATCTTTGTGTGAAAATAAATTCCCCCTATTAATTCAAACACGGTGGAACCGAATGGAACGAAATTTGGTACAGAGGTAGCACTAGAAAAGGGCATCTCAGTGTAATGTTTTATATCGCCGTCATATTGACAAAAACGTAATGGCGGCCACACAAATGTTCAAAGCTTAAGTTAAATCACGACTAACATAACCATCCGATCTCTACCAAACTTTGCAACAACATACCTTTATAGAGGGAGCATCCTTTGACCAATCTAATAGGTTATTAGCCTAATAGTTTGCGGATGGCGGCCATCTTTATGTCAAAATTGATTCCCCCTATTAATTCGAACACGGTGGAACCGAATGGAACGTAATTTGGTACAGAGGTAGCACTAGCAAAGGGCACCTCAGTGTCATGTTTTATATCGCCGCCATCTTGACTGAAACGTAATGGCGGCCACACGAATGTTCAAAGCTTAAATCAAATTACGATTAACCTAATCATCCGATCTCTACCAAATTTTGCAACAACATACCTTTATGGAGGGAGCATCCTTTGACCAATCTAATAGGTTATTAGCCTAATAGTTTGCGGATGGCGGCCATCTTTATTTCAAAATTGATTCCCCCTATTAATTCGAACACGGAGGAACCGAATGAACGAAATTTGGTACAGAGGTAGCACTAGCAAAGGGCACCTCAGTGTCATGTTTTATATCACCGCTATCTTGACGGAAACGTAATCGCGGCCACCCAAATGTTAAAAGCTAAAATGTAACTACGACCAACCTAATAATCTAGTCTCTACCAAATTTTGCAACACCATATCTTTATGTGGGAAACATATTCTGACCAAACTGCAAGAACATCTGCCCAATAGTTTGCAGATGGTGGCCAAGTATGTGTGCAAATCGATTCCCCCTATCAATTCAAACACGGTGAAACCGAATTGAATGAAATTTGGTACAGATTTAGCACTAGCAAAGGGCACCTCATATTCATGTTTAATATCCCCATTGCACGTTGTATTTCAACAAGCTACTACAACCAACATTCAATCATACTCCTTGAAAAGGACAAAGAGTTATAACAATACCCATGCATTTAGGAGAAAGTAGGCTATATGTTCTTTACTGAACATCTTGTTAAATTATTTAATCTCAACCTTTCCCTCTCAATGGTTCGTCTGCTTAGTAACTTCTTATTAAACAGACGGGCTTTCATTCAAATCCGCTCTGCGTCTTCGCATACATTTACCCTATTCTCAGGTGTTCCACCAGGGTCACCAATTTCCCCTCTCCTCTACCTCATCTATGTGCACGATATGCCCCAACCTAACCAATTTTCCCACCTTTTACAATTTGCAGACGACACTGCCATCCTCACATTTGCCAATAATGTATCTACTCTCTCCGTACGTCTGCAAACATTCCTTAATACACTGATTACTTGGCTATCTAAATGGCACCTCAGCATTAACATTGCAAAATCCCAATTAATCGTATTTGGCTTCTACAATCCCATCAGCCACTACAACCCATTTTTCATAAAGATTTACAACGAAGTCATTACCCCTTCCAGCCAAGCAGTATATTTGGGAATAACCTTAAATCGTCGCCTTTCTTGGAGACCTCATCTCCTACAACAAGCCCAAAGAGCTCGCCAACGGATGCATCTCTTACGTAAACTCAAAGGAACCTCTTGGGGCCTTAACGACCTCCAAATTATTTTCACATTCAAAACTTTTATCCGCCCGCTTTTAAGTTATTGTTCCTTGGCCTGGATTGGGGCCACTTTGCCTCAATATAAAATTATTAGATCGATGGAACACCTTGCATTGAAGGTGGCATTTGGCCTTCCTCTTGCCTACGACAGCAATCTTATCAATTACCCCAAGACTCTCCCTCCAATATTCCATCATCTCCACAAACTCCGACTACGAACCCTCCAGACACTAATGACTAATCGACTTCCACTGACATATGACATTTTAATGACACCAGTTACCCGGAGGCAACGTCGCCGATCGATACCCCTTCCACAAAGCTTGGCACTACAAATTCTCCATCATGATGCCCATCCTAACATCACCCACCTCATCCCTCCTGACACATACCCCCCCCCCCCCCCTAAGCTATAATCATCTCATCCCAATCTCACAAACCGGCGTCATTTACTAAGCCATTAATTACAAAGTCATTATTTTTTCCACACTACAATTTTTAAAATTCTACTAAACCAACCAAATCCCTGGCCCTGTGGTTTAATCTGCCTGAGGAGTAAAGGTTATAACAGCTCGCTCGGGGTGATGGACCACGGTCAGGGGAAACCTAAACTTCTTAAGGCGCATTATTTCACTCTCATACAGTACCTGACATCGGTCACTACCTCCCTCTCCCCCCACCTTTTTTTCCTCATTCATTCCCCCCCGCCCACCTTTCCCCCTACACCACCTTCGCTTCTTCTTCGACCATCAAGAGAGAAGACAATATGATATCAACTGACATCTACGTAGAGACCTGTTTCACTACCTACATCAAACCCTTTTACAGTGTACTTTCTAGGCAAATTTTGATACTTCTGTTATATTTTATACTATTTTGTTCATGAAGAAAACATCAAGACATTATTGACAAATTGTAATTTTTAGCCTACTTTTCACATTATGCAAAAATGAGGAAAAAGTAGACTTATGAGATCGGGCAAATGTGTGTCTGTCTGTCTGTCTGTCCTTCTGTCTGTCTGTCTGTCTGTCTGTCTGTGTGTGTGTTCCCCCTATCAACTCCTAAACGGCTGCAGCAATCGAAACAAAATTTGGTGGGAGTAAAGATCTACACCTGAATAACTCACGGCCATATTTGAAAATGATGTCAGTGCTACCAACTGCTGAAAAATCGCATGTTGAAATATTTGAGCTCCATGTTCGATATCTTGGAAGGCATAAATGGGAGCTATTTCAAAATTGGCACACGTATAGTTAATAATATTGCAGTTTAATTTCCAGGAGGCCATACATGGCAGTGTCACCAAAATTATTATAAGCCTGCTGATAGGTCCAAATTTTAATTCATATAACTTCTACACTATCAATTGGATTTCAACCAAATTTCGTATGTGCTATGTGTACATAAACAGATATGACTGAGCGTACTCTTAAGAGCCACCAAGGCTGCCAACTGTTAAAAAATGCTCTCATTTTTTTTATCCAAATACCCATATATCAGAAAGTATGCAAGCCGACAGCTTTAAACTATGCACACTTATAGTACCTGAAATTTTATATTAATTTGGAGTAACTTATATACGTCAGTGCTACCAACATGAGTCTAAGCCTGCTGAGAGGTCCAACTTTAATTACATGTAACTTCTATACTATCATTTGGATTTCAACCAAATTTCCTGTGTGCTATGTGTACAATAACAGATATGACTATGCCGATTCTTAATAGTAACCAGGGCTGCCAACTGTTAATAAATACTGTCTCTATTTTGTTACCCTAATATCAATATATCAGAAAGTATGCAAGCCAATAGCTCTAAACTTTGCACGCGTATACCTGGCATTCTACATTAATTCGGAGTAACTAATATACGTCAGTGCTGCCAACATGATTCTAAGCCTGCTGATAGGTCCAATTTTTAAATGCATGTAACTTCTATACTAACTAATGGATTTCATTCAAAATTAGCACAACAATAGATCATATAATTTCAGATTATTTCTGACCAATACATGTATGTCATTGTTGCCAACATGATTTTACGCGTGCTGTTAGATCCATTGTTTAACTGCATGTAACGTCAAAGCTATCCATTGGACTTCAACCAAATTTTGTATTCTGTACCTTAAGAGATGGAACTAAGAATATTTTCAGTCACCAGGGCTGCCAACTGTAGTTCTCTATTAGGCTACATTATGCCACGTATACAGTATTTCGAACTAATTAGAAATTTCGATATTATCAACTTAATTGCGTCATTATTCTAAATAGATCCATATAGATTAATTATTGGCATGAATCTTAATTTTTAAGAAAAGTAGGCTCTTTAGTTCGTCATGGAACTTCTTGTTGATATCTATATTTTTTTTACAAATTCTTTTATGAATAAATAAGTGGTATTTTGTAGGTGCTCTGAGCGAGCTGCAAGGAGTCTTGCCCTGGGTGGCCTTGTTGATCCGGTACCCCACTAAATTACAAATCATTAAATCTTCCCTTTTCCTCCAATTAAAATACAATTACCTTTTTATCGTTTTGTCCCATGGTCGACGATAACCTAGTTGTGATGGCGGCCAGCTCTCCTAGGAGGGCTCATTTGCCCTCCTTCGGAGGGCAAACTAACCCCTAGACGACGACGCCCATTTGGTTGCAAAGGAATCCAATTATAGGCAGACAAATAGCTAGTGGCCGGTATCCTCGTATAACTGCTGGGAGAAGGAAGGAGGGAAGAAAATATTTGAAGTGTCTAAATTCAGATACTTAAGAGAAGTCATCCTACCTTCGGACCGAATCGCGAAGCAAACGAAGGAAGGAAATCTTAACTGAAAATAACCTACAGACTCACTTGGAACAGATATAATATAATAAAGCAAAATCCAGAAATGCAAAATTACGGCATTGTAATCAAGCCTGAAACGCTGATTATTGGGGGTAGATCATTAATTAAACATGTGGAAAAGCAAGAAAGGAAAACATTTTTGGACCAATCTGTACAGGGGGAACCTGGATGAAAAGACAAGTAGTTCTGTGAAGAACTATACAGCCTATTTTCATATATCCTACTTATGTTAATTGCCTCTATCTACATACAAAATTTCAGTTTGATTGCTGTAATAGATTCGTAGATATTGAGAACCGACTAAATATTTCGTATGGTCGCCATGTTGGATTTTATATATGTAGGTCCTAGAGTTATGTACTGTTACATGAAGATTATTATGTACGTGTAGCATTTAAATTTCAATCGCATGATTAGGACACAAGAAGTAACAAGGAGATTTTAACATTTCGCACAGCTGCCATCTTTATATATTTATTTATTTATTTATTTATTTATGTTGTTAGCATTACAGGAAGGCCCAATTACATTACTCACTACTAGAATCATATAATATACAACAATATTTAAATAGAAATGATTAAGACACAAGAAATAAAAACTTAATTTTAAAATTCGCACAGCCGCCATCTTGTGGTTATGGAAACAATTGAAATAAATTAGACGCCAGTGGATTAACATTCGTATACGGATTTACTCTACTAAGTTTCACTGCACTCGGATGGTTAAATTGCGAGAAACGTCTATGTGAATATTTATATTTCGCGTCGCCGCCATGTTGGATTTGTGATCACCAGGTGATTTAAAGTCCTATAGGTGAACTTAAGTCCATAGCCCCTATGAACATAAAAACATCAGTTTGATTGCTGTAATAGATTCAATGATATTCTGAGCCGTCTAAATATTTCGGATGGTCGCCATGTTGGATTACTAAATGTTTAAGCCATAGAGTCATGTACCATTAAAGGAAAATTATTGTGAAGGTCGCATGATTACGACACAAGAAATAAAAACTTAATTTTAAAATTCGCACAGCCGCCATCTTGAGGTTTTATAAACAATTGAACTAAATTAGATACCAGTGCATTACAATGTGTATTAACATTTCGTGTATCAGATTTAATTGCGTTTGGAACATTAAATCGCGAGAAAGGTCTATTTAAAATTTTCAAATTCGCTTGGCCTCCACGTTCGTTGTGTAGTTAACCGGTTTTTGAAAGTCTTATAGATGAACTTCCAGTAGTGCCCTTTATCTCCGTACAAAATTTCAGGGTGATACCGCTAATAGTTTCAGAGAATGCCGGTGAAATATTTCGCATATCCGCCTTCTTGTGGTTATGTAAACAATTGAGCCAAGTTAGATGGCGGTGCATTACAATGTGTATAAACATATACTGTACCAAGTTTTATTGCGTTTGGTTGGTTAAATCGCGAGAAACGTCTATTTAAAAGTCGCAAATTCGCGTGGCCGCCATGTTGGTATTGTAGTTACCAATTTTTCAAAAATTACATAAATGAACTTCTAGTAGTTCCCTTTATCACCTTAAAAAAATCCAGGGTGATATCGGGAATAGTTTCGGAGATATTGAATGCTGGTGAAATATTTCGCAGAGCCGCATTGTTATATTGGTGAGACGTAACAAAATTTGAAGGGTACGGTCGGGGTCGTCCGGAATAGTGCTATGAACTTACCGAGTTTCATTGAAATCGCTCTAGCTGTTTAGAAGTTATTAGGGGGACACACACACTCCTCACACACACACGCACACACACACGGACAAAAGGTGATCTCATAAGCCTATTTTTTCAAAATTGAAAATAGGCTAAAAATGAGATGGTGTTTGTCTGTGGGTCTGTGTATTACTCAATCACGCAATACCCACTGGTCCAATTTACATGAAATTTTACATGGAAGTAGCTGATACCTGGTTAACAAAAATAGACTACTCTTGCTTTCGATACTTTGTACTATTTAAAGATGGTGACCATTTTAGTGACGTTACTACACCCTTTGGTTTCAAACTTTCATATTTCCATTTCAAATAAAAGGAGAACGCTAAGGAATAGAAAACTTTTGATGGCATATACGAGCTTTAAAATTTAATTTTGTATCCGAAAGGTCCTGATCACTTTTCGTGTATCTCCATCGGTTAGCGAGTAAAACCTAAATTGTGCCTTAAAACACGGTCAACGCCGAGTGGTGTAGTTGGACAAAATGTTCCATCCTTACTCCCCTTCCGAGCAGCACCTCGCCTATCCCCTGTTTTAACTGCCACCTTCACATTTGAATTTATTTATGACCCGTAGCCAAAATGTAAAAATGAGGAAAAAGTAGACTTATGAGATCGATCCGGGAAAATGTGTGTCTGTCTGTCCTTTTGTCTGTCTGTCCTTCTTTATGTCTGTCTGGCTGGCTGTGTGTGTGTCCCCCCACTATCAACTCCTAAACGACTGAAGCAATCGAAACAAAAATTGGTAGTAGTAAAGATCTACACCTAAATATCTCAATGACGTATTTGAAAATGATGTCAGTGCTACCAACTGCTGAAAAATCGCAATTCAAATTTGAGCTCCATGTTGGATATCTTGGAAGGTATAAATGGGAGCTATTTCAAAATTGGCACACTTATTGATAATAATATTTCAATTTAATTTCCAGGAGGCCATATGTGGCAGTGTTGCCAAAATGATTATAAGCCTGCTGATAGGTCCAATTTTTAGCCTACGTTCGATTTTTGCAAAAAATGAAAGTGGAATTACGAGATCAACACAGGGCGAAAAAAGTGTGTCTGTCTGTGTGTGTGTGTATGTGTGTGTGTGTGTGTATGTGTGTGTGTGTGTGTGTGTGTGTGTGTCCGTGTGTGTGTGAGTGTGTGTACTCTGAATGTCTGTCCCCCCCTATCAATTCGAACACGGTGAATGCGAATTGAACGAAATTTGGTACAAAGGTAGCACTAGCAAAGGACACCTCAGTGTCATGTTTTATATCGCCGCCATCTTCACGGAAACGTAATGGCGGCCACACAAATGTTCAAAGCTTAAATCAAATTACGACTAACCTAATCATCCGAACTCTACCCAATTTTGCAACAACATACCTTTATGGGGGGAGCATCCTTTGACCAAACCAATAGGTCATCAGCGTAATAGTTTGCGGATGGCGGCCATCTTTGTGTGAAAATCGATTCCCCCTATTAATTCGAACACTTGCAACCGAATGAAACGAAATTTGGTACAGAGGTAGTACTAACAAAAGGCACCTCAGTGTCATGTTTTATATCGCCGCCATCTTGACGGAAACGTAATGGCGGCCACACAAATGTTCAAAGCTTAAATCAAATTACGACTAACCTAATCATCCGATCTCTACCAAATTTTGCAACTACATACCTTTATGGGGGAAGCATCCTTTGACCAAAATAATAGGCCACCAGCGTAATAGTTTGCGGATGGCGGCCATCTTTGTGTGAAAATCGATTCCCTCTATTAATTCGAATACGGTGCAACCGAATGGAACGAAATTTGGTACAGATGTAGTACTAACAAAAGGCACCTCAGTGTCATGTTTTATATCGCCGCCATCTTGACTGAAACGTAATGGCGGCCACACGAATGTTCAAAGCTTAAATCAAATTACGATTAACCTAATCATCCGATCTCTACCAAATTTTGAAAATACATACCTTTATGGAGGGAGCATCCTTTGCCAATCTAATAGGTCATCAGCATAATAGTTTGCGGATGGCGGCCATCTGAGTTTGAAAATCGATTCTCCCCATTAATTCGAATACGGTGCAACTGAATGGAACGAAATTTGGTACAGAGGTAGTACTAACAAAATGCACCTCAGTGTCATGTTTTATATCGCCGCCGTCTTGAGGGAAACGTAATGGCGGCCACACAAATGTTCAAAGCTTAAATCAAATTACGACTAACCTAATCATCCGATCTCTACCAAATTTGGCAACAACATACCTTTATGGTGGAGCATCCTTTGACCAAACTAATAGGTCATCAGCGTAATAGTTTGCGGATGGCGGCCATCTTTGTTTGAAAATCGATTCCCCCTGTTAATTCGAACACGGTGCAACCGAATGGAACGAAATTTGGTACAGAGGTAGTACTAACAAAAGGCACCTCAGTGTCATGTTTTATATCGCCCCCATCTTGACGGAAACGTAATGGCGGCCACACAAATGTTCAAAGCTTCAATCAAATTACGATTAACCTAATCATCCGATCTCTACCAAATTTTGCAACAGCTTACCCTTATAGAGGAAGCATCCTTTGACCAAATGAATAGGTCATTAGCCTAATAGTTTGCGGATGGCGGCCATCTTTGTGTGAAAATCAATTCCCCCTATTATTTCAAACACGGTGAAACCGAATGGAACGAAATTTGGTACAGAGGTAGCACTATCAAAGGCCATCTCAGTGTCATGTTTTATATCGCCGCCACATTGACAGAAACGTAATGGCGGCCACACAAATGTTCATAGCTTAAGGTAAATTACGACTAACATAACCATCCGATCTCTACCAAACTTTGCAACAAAATACCTTTATGGAGGGAGCATCCTTTGACCAATCTAGTAGGTTATTAGCCTAATTGTTTGCGGATGGCGGCCATCTTTATGACAAAATTGATTCCCCCTATTAATTCGAACACGGTGTAACCGAATGGAACAAAATTTGGTACAGAGGTAGCACTAGCAAAGGGCACCTCAGTGTCATGTTTTATATCGCCGCCGTCTTGACGGAAACGTAATGGCGGCCACACAAATGTTCAAAGCTTAAATCAAATTATGACTAACCTAATCATCCGATCTCTACCAAATTTGGCAACAACATTCCTTTATGGGGGAGAATCCTTTGACCAAACTAATAGGTCATCAGCGTAATAGTTTGCGGATGGCGGCCATCTTTGTGTGAAAATCGATTCCCCCTATTAATTCGAACACGGTGCAACCGAATGGAACGAAATTTGGTACAGAGGTAGTACTAACAAAAGGCACCTCAGTGTCATGTTTTATATCGCCGCCTTCTTGACGGAAACGTAATGGCGGCCACACAAATGTTCAAAGCTTCAATCAAATTACGATTAACCTAATCATCCGATCTCTACCAAATTTTGCAACAACATACCCTTATGAAGAAAGCATCCTTTGACCAAATGAATAGGTCATTAGCCTAATAGTTTGCGGATGGCGGCCATCTTTGTGTGAAAATAAATTCCCCCTATTAATTCAAACACGGTGGAACCGAATGGAACGAAATTTGGTACAGAGGTAGCACTAGAAAAGGGCATCTCAGTGTAATGTTTTATATCGCCGTCATATTGACAAAAACGTAATGGCGGCCACACAAATGTTCAAAGCTTAAGTTAAATCACGACTAACATAACCATCCGATCTCTACCAAACTTTGCAACAACATACCTTTATAGAGGGAGCATCCTTTGACCAATCTAATAGGTTATTAGCCTAATAGTTTGCGGATGGCGGCCATCTTTATGTCAAAATTGATTCCCCCTATTAATTCGAACACGGTGGAACCGAATGGAACGTAATTTGGTACAGAGGTAGCACTAGCAAAGGGCACCTCAGTGTCATGTTTTATATCGCCGCCATCTTGACTGAAACGTAATGGCGGCCACACGAATGTTCAAAGCTTAAATCAAATTACGATTAACCTAATCATCCGATCTCTACCAAATTTTGCAACAACATACCTTTATGGAGGGAGCATCCTTTGACCAATCTAATAGGTTATTAGCCTAATAGTTTGCGGATGGCGGCCATCTTTATTTCAAAATTGATTCCCCCTATTAATTCGAACACGGAGGAACCGAATGAACGAAATTTGGTACAGAGGTAGCACTAGCAAAGGGCACCTCAGTGTCATGTTTTATATCACCGCTATCTTGACGGAAACGTAATCGCGGCCACCCAAATGTTAAAAGCTAAAATGTAACTACGACCAACCTAATAATCTAGTCTCTACCAAATTTTGCAACACCATATCTTTATGTGGGAAACATATTCTGACCAAACTGCAAGAACATCTGCCCAATAGTTTGCAGATGGTGGCCAAGTATGTGTGCAAATCGATTCCCCCTATCAATTCAAACACGGTGAAACCGAATTGAATGAAATTTGGTACAGATTTAGCACTAGCAAAAGGCACCTCATATTCATGTTTAATATCCCCATTGCACGTTGTATTTCAACAAGCTACTACAACCAACATTCAATCATACTCCTTGAAAAGGACAAAGAGTTATAACAATACCCATGCATTTAGGAGAAAGTAGGCTATATGTTCTTTACTGAACATCTTGTTAAATTATTTAATCTCAACCTTTCCCTCTCAATGGTTCGTCTGCTTAGTAACTTCTTATTAAACAGACGGGCTTTCATTCAAATCCGCTCTGCGTCTTCGCATACATTTACCCTATTCTCAGGTGTTCCACCAGGGTCACCAATTTCCCCTCTCCTCTACCTCATCTATGTGCACGATATGCCCCAACCTAACCAATTTTCCCACCTTTTACAATTTGCAGACGACACTGCCATCCTCACATTTGCCAATAATGTATCTACTCTCTCCGTACGTCTGCAAACATTCCTTAATACACTGATTACTTGGCTATCTAAATGGCACCTCAGCATTAACATTGCAAAATCCCAATTAATCGTATTTGGCTTCTACAATCCCATCAGCCACTACAACCTATTTTTCATAAAGATTTACAACGAAGTCATTACCCCTTCCAGCCAAGCAGTATATTTGGGAATAACCTTAAATCGTCGCCTTTCTTGGAGACCTCATCTCCTACAACAAGCCCAAAGAGCTCGCCAACGGATGCATCTCTTACGTAAACTCAAAGGAACCTCTTGGGGCCTTAACGACCTCCAAATTATTTTCACATTCAAAACTTTTATCCGCCCGCTTTTAAGTTATTGTTCCTTGGCCTGGATTGGGGCCACTTTGCCTCAATATAAAATTATTAGATCGATGGAACACCTTGCATTGAAGGTGGCATTTGGCCTTCCTCTTGCCTACGACAGCAATCTTATCAATTACCCCAAGACTCTCCCTCCAATATTCCATCATCTCCACAAACTCCGACTACGAACCCTCCAGACACTAATGACTAATCGACTTCCACTGACATATGACATTTTAATGACACCAGTTACCCGGAGGCAACGTCGCCGATCGATACCCCTTCCACAAAGCTTGGCACTACAAATTCTCCATCATGATGCCCATCCTAACATCACCCACCTCATCCCTCCTGACACATACCCCCCCCCCCCCCCCTAAGCTATAATCATCTCATCCCAATCTCACAAACCGGCGTCATTTACTAAGCCATTAATTACAAAGTCATTATTTTTTCCACACTACAATTTTTAAAATTCTACTAAACCAACCAAATCCCTGGCCCTGTGGTTTAATCTGCCTGAGGAGTAAAGGTTATAACAGCTCGCTCGGGGTGATGGACCACGGTCAGGGGAAACCTAAACTTCTTAAGGCGCATTATTTCACTCTCATACAGTACCTGACATCGGTCACTACCTCCCTCTCCCCCCACCTTTTTTTCCTCATTCATTCCCCCCCGCCCACCTTTCCCCCTACACCACCTTCGCTTCTTCTTCGACCATCAAGAGAGAAGACAATATGATATCAACTGACATCTACGTAGAGACCTGTTTCACTACCTACATCAAACCCTTTTACAGTGTACTTTCTAGGCAAATTTTGATACTTCTGTTATATTTTATACTATTTTGTTCATGAAGAAAACATCAAGACATTATTGACAAATTGTAATTTTTAGCCTACTTTTCACATTATGCAAAAATGAGGAAAAAGTAGACTTATGAGATCGGGCAAATGTGTGTCTGTCTGTCTGTCTGTCCTTCTGTCTGTCTGTCTGTCTGTCTGTCTGTGTGTGTGTCCCCCCTATCAACTCCTAAACGGCTGCAGCAATCGAAACAAAATTTGGTGGGAGTAAAGATCTACACCTGAATAACTCACGGCCATATTTGAAAATGATGTCAGTGCTACCAACTGCTGAAAAATCGCATGTTGAAATATTTGAGCTCCATGTTCGATATCTTGGAAGGCATAAATGGGAGCTATTTCAAAATTGGCACACGTATAGTTAATAATATTGCAGTTTAATTTCCAGGAGGCCATACATGGCAGTGTCACCAAAATTATTATAAGCCTGCTGATAGGTCCAAATTTTAATTCATATAACTTCTACACTATCAATTGGATTTCAACCAAATTTCGTATGTGCTATGTGTACATAAACAGATATGACTGAGCGTACTCTTAAGAGCCACCAAGGCTGCCAACTGTTAAAAAATGCTCTCATTTTTTTTATCCAAATACCCATATATCAGAAAGTATGCAAGCCGACAGCTTTAAACTATGCACACTTATAGTACCTGAAATTTTATATTAATTTGGAGTAACTTATATACGTCAGTGCTACCAACATGAGTCTAAGCCTGCTGAGAGGTCCAACTTTAATTACATGTAACTTCTATACTATCATTTGGATTTCAACCAAATTTCCTGTGTGCTATGTGTACAATAACAGATATGACTATGCCGATTCTTAATAGTAACCAGGGCTGCCAACTGTTAATAAATACTGTCTCTATTTTGTTACCCTAATATCAATATATCAGAAAGTATGCAAGCCAATAGCTCTAAACTTTGCACGCGTATACCTGGCATTCTAGATTAATTCGGAGTAACTAATATACGTCAGTGCTGCCAACATGATTCTAAGCCTGCTGATAGGTCCAATTTTTAAATGCATGTAACTTCTATACTAACTAATGGATTTCATTCAAAATTAGCACAACAATAGATCATATAATTTCAGATTATTTCTGACCAATACATGTATGTCATTGTTGCCAACATGATTTTACGCGTGCTGTTAGATCCATTGTTTAACTGCATGTAACGTCAAAGCTATCCATTGGACTTCAACCAAATTTTGTATTCTGTACCTTAAGAGATGGAACTAAGAATATTTTCAGTCACCAGGGCTGCCAACTGTAGTTCTCTATTAGGCTACATTATGCCACGTATACAGTATTTCGAACTAATTAGAAATTTCGATATTATCAACTTAATTGCGTCATTATTCTAAATAGATCCATATAGATTAATTATTGGCATGAATCTTAATTTTTAAGAAAAGTAGGCTCTTTAGTTCGTCATGGAACTTCTTGTTGATATCTATATTTTTTTTACAAATTCTTTTATGAATAAATAAGTGGTATTTTGTAGGTGCTCTGAGCGAGCTGCAAGGAGTCTTGCCCTGGGTGGCCTTGTTGATCCGGTACCCCACTAAATTACAAATCATTAAATCTTCCCTTTTCCTCCAATTAAAATACAATTACCTTTTTATCGTTTTGTCCCATGGTCGACGATAACCTAGTTGTGATGGCGGCCAGCTCTCCTGGGAGGGCTCATTTGCCCTCCTTCGGAGGGCAAACTAACCCCTAGACGACGACGCCCATTTGGTTGCAAAGGAATCCAATTATAGGCAGACAAATAGCTAGTGGCCGGTATCCTCGTATAACTGCTGGGAGAAGGAAGGAGGGAAGAAAATATTTGAAGTGTCTAAATTCAGATACTTAAGAGAAGTCATCCTACCTTCGGACCGAATCGCGAAGCAAACGAAGGAAGGAAATCTTAACTGAAAATAACCTACAGACTCACTTGGAACAGATATAATATAATAAAGCAAAATCCAGAAATGCAAAATTACGGCATTGTAATCAAGCCTGAAACGCTGATTATTGGGGGTAGATCATTAATTAAACATGTGGAAAAGCAAGAAAGGAAAACATTTTTGGACCAATCTGTACAGGGGGAACCTGGATGAAAAGACAAGTAGTTCTGTGAAGAACTATACAGCCTATTTTCATATATCCTACTTATGTTAATTGCCTCTATCTACATACAAAATTTCAGTTTGATTGCTGTAATAGATTCGTAGATATTGAGAACCGACTAAATATTTCGTATGGTCGCCATGTTGGATTTTATATATGTAGGTCCTAGAGTTATGTACTGTTACATGAAGATTATTATGTACGTGTAGCATTTAAATTTCAATCGCATGATTAGGACACAAGAAGTAACAAGGAGATTTTAACATTTCGCACAGCTGCCATCTTTATATATTTATTTATTTATTTATTTATTTATGTTGTTAGCATTACAGGAAGGCCCAATTACATTACTCACTACTAGAATCATATAATATACAACAATATTTAAATAGAAATGATTAAGACACAAGAAATAAAAACTTAATTTTAAAATTCGCACAGCCGCCATCTTGTGGTTATGGAAACAATTGAAATAAATTAGACGCCAGTGGATTAACATTCGTATACGGATTTACTCTACTAAGTTTCACTGCACTCGGATGGTTAAATTGCGAGAAACGTCTATGTGAATATTTATATTTCGCGTCGCCGCCATGTTGGATTTGTGATCACCAGGTGATTTAAAGTCCTATAGGTGAACTTAAGTCCATAGCCCCTATGAACATAAAAACATCAGTTTGATTGCTGTAATAGATTCAATGATATTCTGAGCCGTCTAAATATTTCGGATGGTCGCCATGTTGGATTACTAAATGTTTAAGCCATAGAGTCATGTACCATTAAAGGAAAATTATTGTGAAGGTCGCATGATTACGACACAAGAAATAAAAACTTAATTTTAAAATTCGCACAGCC
This sequence comes from Meconema thalassinum, assembly GCA_946902985.2. Taxonomy (NCBI): domain Eukaryota; kingdom Metazoa; phylum Arthropoda; class Insecta; order Orthoptera; family Tettigoniidae; genus Meconema; species Meconema thalassinum. The sequence goes on along the minus strand of OX336400.1, from coordinate 85,890,003 downwards.
GCCATCTTGAGGTTTTATAAACAATTGAACTAAATTAGATACCAGTGCATTACAATGTGTATTAACATTTCGTGTATCAGATTTAATTGCGTTTGGAACATTAAATCGCGAGAAAGGTCTATTTAAAATTTTCAAATTCGCTTGGCCTCCACGTTCGTTGTGTAGTTAACCGGTTTTTGAAAGTCTTATAGATGAACTTCCAGTAGTGCCCTTTATCTCCGTACAAAATTTCAGGGTGATACCGCTAATAGTTTCAGAGAATGCCGGTGAAATATTTCGCATATCCGCCTTCTTGTGGTTATGTAAACAATTGAGCCAAGTTAGATGGCGGTGCATTACAATGTGTATAAACATATACTGTACCAAGTTTTATTGCGTTTGGTTGGTTAAATCGCGAGAAACGTCTATTTAAAAGTCGCAAATTCGCGTGGCCGCCATGTTGGTATTGTAGTTACCAATTTTTCAAAAATTACATAAATGAACTTCTAGTAGTTCCCTTTATCACCTTAAAAAAATCCAGGGTGATATCGGGAATAGTTTCGGAGATATTGAATGCTGGTGAAATATTTCGCAGAGCCGCATTGTTATATTGGTGAGACGTAACAAAATTTGAAGGGTACGGTCGGGGTCGTCCGGAATAGTGCTATGAACTTACCGAGTTTCATTGAAATCGCTCCAGCTGTTTAGAAGTTATTAGGGGGACACACACACTCCTCACACACACACGCACACACACACGGACAAAAGGTGATCTCATAAGCCTATTTTTTCAAAATTGAAAATAGGCTAAAAATGAGATGGTGTTTGTCTGTGGGTCTGTGTATTACTCAATCACGCAATACCCACTGGTCCAATTTACATGAAATTTTACATGGAAGTAGCTGATACCTGGTTAACAAAAATAGACTACTCTTCCTTTCGATACTTTGTACTATTTAAAGATGGTGACCATTTTAGTGACGTTACTACACCCTTTGGTTTCAAACTTTCATATTTCCATTTCAAATAAAAGGAGAACGCTAAGGAATAGAAAACTTTTGATGGCATATACGAGCTTTAAAATTTAATTTTGTATCCGAAAGGTCCTGATCACTTTTCGTGTATCTCCATCGGTTAGCGAGTAAAACCTAAATTGTGCCTTAAAACACGGTCAACGCCGAGTGGTGTAGTTGGACAAAATGTTCCATCCTTACTCCCCTTCCGAGCAGCACCTCGCCTATCCCCTGTTTTAACTGCCACCTTCACATTTGAATTTATTTATGACCCGTAGCCAAAATGTAAAAATGAGGAAAAAGTAGACTTATGAGATCGATCCGGGAAAATGTGTGTCTGTCTGTCCTTTTGTCTGTCTGTCCTTCTTTATGTCTGTCTGGCTGGCTGTGTGTGTGTCCCCCCACTATCAACTCCTAAACGACTGAAGCAATCGAAACAAAAATTGGTAGTAGTAAAGATCTACACCTAAATATCTCAATGACGTATTTGAAAATGATGTCAGTGCTACCAACTGCTGAAAAATCGCAATTCAAATTTGAGCTCCATGTTGGATATCTTGGAAGGTATAAATGGGAGCTATTTCAAAATTGGCACACTTATTGATAATAATATTTCAATTTAATTTCCAGGAGGCCATATGTGGCAGTGTTGCCAAAATGATTATAAGCCTGCTGATAGGTCCAATTTTTAGCCTACGTTCGATTTTTGCAAAAAATGAAAGTGGAATTACGAGATCAACACAGGGCGAAAAAAGTGTGTCTGTCTGTGTGTGTGTGTATGTGTGTGTGTGTGTGTATGTGTGTGTGTGTGTGTGTGTGTGTGTCCGTGTGTGTGTGAGTGTGTGTACTCTGAATGTCTGTCCCCCCCCTATCAATTCGAACACGGTGAATGCGAATTGAACGAAATTTGGTACAAAGGTAGCACTAGCAAAGGACACCTCAGTGTCATGTTTTATATCGCCGCCATCTTCACGGAAACGTAATGGCGGCCACACAAATGTTCAAAGCTTAAATCAAATTACGACTAACCTAATCATCCGAACTCTACCCAATTTTGCAACAACATACCTTTATGGGGGGAGCATCCTTTGACCAAACCAATAGGTCATCAGCGTAATAGTTTGCGGATGGCGGCCATCTTTGTGTGAAAATCGATTCCCCCTATTAATTCGAACACTTGCAACCGAATGAAACGAAATTTGGTACAGAGGTAGTACTAACAAAAGGCACCTCAGTGTCATGTTTTATATCGCCGCCATCTTGACGGAAACGTAATGGCGGCCACACAAATGTTCAAAGCTTAAATCAAATTACGACTAACCTAATCATCCGATCTCTACCAAATTTTGCAACTACATACCTTTATGGGGGAAGCATCCTTTGACCAAAATAATAGGCCACCAGCGTAATAGTTTGCGGATGGCGGCCATCTTTGTGTGAAAATCGATTCCCTCTATTAATTCGAACACGGTGCAACCGAATGGAACGAAATTTGGTACAGAGGTAGTACTAACAAAAGGCACCTCAGTGTCATGTTTTATATCGCCGCCATCTTGACGGAAACGTAATGGCGGCCACACAAATGTTCAAAGCTTAAATCAAATTACGATTAACCTAATCATCCGATCTCTACCAAATTTTGCAACAGCATACCCTTATAGAGGAAGCATTCTTTGACCAAATGAATAGGTCATTTAGCTTAATAGTTTGCGAATGGTGGCCATCTTTGTGTGAAAATCAATTCCCCCTATTAATTCAAACGTGGTGAAACCGAATGGAACGAAATTTGGTACAGAGGTAGCACTAGCAAAGGGCATCTCAGTGTCATGTTTTATATCGCCGCCGTATTGACAGAAACGTAATGGCGGCCGCACAAATGTTCAAAGCTTAAGTTAAATTACGACTAACATAACCATCCGATCTCTACCAAACTTTGCAACAACATACCTTTATGGAGGGAGCATCCTTTGACCAATCTAATAGGTTATTAGCCTAAAAGTTTGCGGATGGCGGCCATCTTTATGTCAAAATTGATTCCCCTATTAATTCGAACACGGTGGAACCGAATGGAACGAAATTTGGTACAGAGGTAGCATTAGCAAAAGGCACCTCAGTGTCATGTTTTATATCGCCGCCATCTTGACTGAAACGTAATGGCGGCCACACGAATGTTCAAAGCTTAACTCAAATTACGATTAACCTAATCATCCGATCTCTACCAAATTTTATGGAGGGAGCATCCTTTGACCAATCTAATAGGTCATCAGCGTAATAGTTTGCGGATGGCGGCCATCTTTGTGTGAAAATCGATTCCCCCTATTAATTCGAACACGGTGCAACCGAATGGAACGAAATTTGGTACAGAGGTAGTACTAACAAAAGGCACCTCAGTGTCATGTCTTATATCGCCGCCATCTTGACGGAAACGTAATGGCGGCCACACAAATGTTCTAAGCTTAAAATCAAATTACGACTAACCTACTCATCCGATATCTACCAAATTTTGCAACAACATACCTTTATGGGGGGAGCATACTTTGACAAAACTAATATGTTATTAGATTAATAGTTTGCGGATGGCGGCCATCTTTGTGAGAAAATCGAATCTCCCTATTAATTCGAACACGGTGCAACCGAATGGAACGAAATATGGTAAAGAGGTAGTACTGACAAAAGGCACCTCAGTGTCATGTTTTATATCGCCGCCTTCTTGACGGAACCGTAATGGCGGCCACACAAATGTTCAAAGCTTAAATCAAATTACGATTAACCTAATCATCCGATATCTACCAAATTTTGCAACAACATACCCTTATAGAGGAAGCATCCTTTGACCAAATGAATAGGCCATTAGCCTAATAGTTTGCGGATGGCGGCCATCTTTGTGTGAAAATCATTTCCCCCTATTAATTCAAACACGGTGAAACCGAATGGAACGAAATTTGGTACAGAGGTAGCACTAGCAAAGGGCATCTCAGTGTCATGATTAATATCGCCGCCATATTGACAGAAACGTAATGGCGGCCACACGAATGTTTAAAGCTCAAATCAAGTTTCGACTAACATAACCATCCGATCTCTACCAAACTTTGCAACAACATACCTTTATGGAGGGAGCATCCTTTGGCCAATCTAATATGTCATTAGCCTAATAGTTTGCGGATGGCGGCCATCTTTATGTCAAAATTGATTCCCCCTATTAATTCGAAAACGGTGGAACCGAATGAACGAAATTTGGTACAGAGGTAGCACTAGCAAAGGGCACCCCAGTGTCATGTTTTATATCACCGCTATCTTGACGGAAACGTAATCGCGGCCACCCAAATGTTAAAAGCTAAAATGTAATTACGACCAACCTAATAATCTATACCAAATTTTGCAACACCATATCTTTATGCGGGAAACATAATCTGACCAAACTGCAAGAACATCAGCCCAATAGTTTGCAGATGGTGGCCAAGTATGTGTGCAAATCGATTCCCCCTATCAATTCAAACACGGTGCAACCGAATTGAACGAAATTTGGTACAGAGGTAGCACTAGCAAAGGGCACCTCATATTCATGTTTAATATCCCTATAGCACGTTGTATTTCAACAAGCTACTGCAACCAACATTCAATCATACTCCTTGAAAAGGACAAAGAGTTATAACAATACCCATGCATTTTGGAGAAAGTAGGCTATATGTTCTTTACTGAACATCTTGTTAATGCATATAACTTCTACACCATCATTTGGAATTCAACCAAATTTCATACGTGCTATGTGTACATAAACAGATATAACTGAGCGTATTCTTAAGAGCCACCTGGGCTGCCAACTGTTAATAAATGCTCTCAATTGATTTTATCCAAATACCAATATATCAGAAAGTACGCAAGCCGACAGCTTTAAACTATGCACACGTATAGTACCTGACATTCTATATTAATTTGGAATAACTTATATACGTCAGCGCTACCAACATGATTCTAAGCCTGCTGAGAGTTCCAACTTTACATGTAACTTCTATACTATCATTTGGATTTCAACCACATTTCATACTTGCTATGTGTACCATAACAGATATGACTATGCGTATTCCTCAGAGCAACCAGGGCTGCCAACTCTTAATAAATGCTATCTCTATTTTTTACCCTAATATCAATATATCAGAAATTATGCAAACCAATAGCTCTAAACTTGGCGCACGTATAGTACCTGGAATTTTAGATTAATTTGGAGTAGCCTAACTAATATACGTCAGTGCTGCCAACTTTATCCTAAGTCTGCTGATAGGTCCATTTTCAAAATGCATGTAACTTCTATACTAACTAATGGATTTTATTCAAAATTGGCACAACAATAGATCATATTATTTCAGATTATTTCTGACCAATACATGCATGACATTGTTGCCAACATGATTTTACGCGCGCTGTTAGATCCATTGTTTAACTGCATGTAACGTCCAAGCTATCCATTGATTTCAACCAAATTTTGTATTCTGAACCCTAAGAGATGGAACTAAGAACATATTCAGTCAACAGGGCTGCCAACTGTAGTGCTCTATTAGGCTACATTATGCCAGGTATACAGTAGTTCAAACTAATTAGAAATATCGATTATTACCAACTTAATTTCGTCATTATTCTAGATAGATCCATATAGATTAATCATTGGCATGAATCTTAAATTTTAAGAAAAGTAGGCTCTTTAGTTCGTCACGGAACTTCTTGTTAATAATGCGGCAAAATACAAAATATTTTTCATTTCAGGAAGGATCAGGGAAGGAATTTTGGAAGAAAATCGGTCGTGGTCATGTTGAAAGGAACCGTCCCAGCATTTGCCTGGTGGTGAAAATGGAAAACCACGGAAACCATTTATAGGACGGCCGAGGTGGGATTCAAACCCATGCTCTTCCGATGCCCGCAAGCCACGAGGTAGCGCAATAGCGTAGTTAATGAATCGAATTTTAATAATTTTGCCACGCCTGTAGAGAGAAATGAACTTTTCCAGTGAATGCACTCAAGGGAAACTTTCTGTGATTAGGCCGTATATTGTACAGCAAATACGATTTTAGTATTCTCTTAAAAATTGTCAGTGAGGCAGGGGAGTATATAAGGGGGAGCTGTGTGATTCCAACCCCCCCCCCCCGAAGGAAGCCAATAAAAATTAAGAAATTGTTGCTTTCGTAAAAGCATAAAATAATTGTAAGTTTGGTTGTAACCTAATCTTAAATTATTGGCTAAGTTATAAACAAAATCAAGATTGAAACTAGACTACCTCGTGGTGTGTAGTGGCTAGCATACTTGGCTGCCACCCCAGAAGTTCCAATTTGATTCCCGGCTCTGTAAAGAATTTTTTATTCTGGTCTGACATGGGTACACTCAGCCTTGTGAGATAATACTGAGAATTCAGCAGTACGGTTCTTTTGAGAAATAAATTATCAATAGATAAAAATAGAACTGCTTAACTTTATGCTTAATAAATTGACAAATATTTAGATATTTGCCATTTATACTCCATAGGCCATAATAGAAAATACATTAAGTATAAAATGTTATGTTGGACGATGTCGAAATGTGAACGTTATGTGTCAGAAAACTGTATCATAATAATAGTCATTATAACACTGTTTTTCATTACGATACAGTTTCTCCAGCCAATCAGAGCTCATTCATTGACCAATTAGGTAAGGATACCTACGCGCATGCGCTCAAAATCCAACATGTCGGACATAAACACAACATCTTTCTGTATAAATTACCGACATGGAAAGTGCACCGTCCATATGTTCGCGTAAATAAACTGGCGAATATGAGACAAGAAATAGCACTGTACCTTAATATCACCTACTCCAATTTCTACACAACGAATTGCTTTCAAACGACTTAGATGACAATATTAGTGAATGCTAAAGAGCTGGACGGCAGATGTAAACATATGGCCTGCATATGGCATGCAAGCACACAGAGCGCATGCGTCGGTCGTTCAGAGAGCTTGAAAGACGGAGATATCATAACCAGCGCAAAGAATTCATGTGGCTGACTCTCAACATTTAAGTTAAAACATATAATAAAGTTATAATTATCGTCGAACATAAACAGTCGTATGCAACTCGCCTATAATGGTAATTAAGACACCCGTATGGAAATTATAAAACTCGCATACGCTCGTTTTATTAACATACTCGTGTCTTAATTATTGCCATTATTTGTGTGTTGTAGTGTATTTTGCAACTTTTTTGTAATGCTACTAATTGTAGGCTATATAAACTAAGAATTTTGCAATTAATTTATATGCACTAAGACATTGGTTGATATTTCTGGGTTTATTGCGGTGACAATCCCCCTGAGAATTCTCACAATTTTCCATAAGAGTCAGCCCCCTCCCCCCCCCCCCCCCTCGAAAACAATTGTAGCCTATATACGCCCCTGCAGTGAGGTGTGTTTAATTTCAGGCCAGCCTGTACCACTGCACGCTGTCGGAAAACTTTAGTGGTGTTGAGACTGGCACTGTCCTGGAATTCTATGCCAAGTATCGCGGACCACAAAGTTTAGGACAGCTGGTCTTTCTCCCACAAAATCACATTCGGTATTCTCCGCGCACAATAGACCCCCAATTTAATCAGACAACTTCTGCTATATCATTGAGATGTGTCTGGCATTTCTATTCTTCTGCAAGCTGCAGTCATGTGCTTCCTGTCGGTCGATACTAATCTACTTTCTATGGTTGAGGTTCTGATAGTGGAGTAGGCTACGCACTCTAAATGATTTTAGAAAGCAGCTTGGGACAAATTGCTGACTCTTTACTCTGTATTGTTGCTTTTTGTTGGCCCTAATTTGCCTGGCCTATTAATTATAAGGTGGGTTCAAAATGTAACGAGCCGGAGGCATAATTACAGAAACCAGTACCAGTATGTTAGAAGTATTGGCCCTGGCTGTTGACGCACTTGTCCCACAGTGACACGAGGCGGTGAATGGCTGTCTCAAAAAATTCCCTGGGCTGCGATGTGAACCAGTTCCGCACGTCCAGCTGGACGTCGGCGTCCGAGGTGAATCGTTGGCCCCGTAAAGCACTTTTCAGGGGACCAAACATGGCTTATTCACAGGGAGAGAGGTCTGGACTGTTTGGAAGAAGGCGGGGGCGAAAACATTCCATTTGAATTTCTGCAGGAGTGCCGCGACTGTGTTGGTCTTATGAGGTCGTGCATTGTCGTGGAGAGACCACGGCGGCTATGGCGTTAACTGTCACTCGGCGGTCCTCGGTAATGAGTGCATAACCAGCTGGACGTTGTCATCGGTAATGCAGGGGGGTGCCCCAGACCGGGCATCATCGGCTAACGACACCCGTCTTTCCCTGAAGCGCTTGTGCCACGCCTTGACCCTTGCAAGGGACATGCAGTGTTCGCCGTACACTTGTGACATACGGCGATGAATGTCCGTTCCCCCTACTGCTTCCGCTGTCAGAAACCGAACAACACCTCTTTGCACTTCGGTTGACGCCTCCATGTCACTGTTTGCAATGCGACTGGCAGCGTTGGACGATTGATGCATGCTGCTACTCGCTTTGTATCGTCAAGTGACGTACACGCGTGCCCTCTGGCGACGGGCTGTGACTTTCCACGCTTTGGTCGGAACCACACCTCGTTACACACGCCACGATTAGCCGATGTCGTCACCGGTTTGCGTATTCCAGCCTCCGGCTCGTTACTTTTTGAACGCACCTTATAGATCATTCTTAAGACAAAATGCTCTTAGAATCACACACAGAAGGCTTCTATTGTACACGAAGGTCCCGCGCCGACCTCACAAACTGTCTCCACTGAACTCTGTTCTGGGCGTGTTCCTGCCAGTTGTCCACATACAGATGCCTACAAAGTTTGGAGATTTCATTTTTTCAGGAACTTCGTGGTCTTCCTACTGGCCGTTTCCCTCTTGGTTCTTCTTTAAAGATTTGTAAGACCATCCTATCATCCCCCAACCTTAGTAAATGACCAGCCCATTGAAGTCTTCTTGAGTTAATGATGATGATGATGATAATTGTTGTTTTAAGGGGCCTAACATCTAGGTTATCGGCCCCATTGAGTTAATGATGTTGAGTATTGGTGCTTGCTGTGATAGTGAGTGTATGTCTTTATTTGATATTTTTTTCTCTAGCTTTGAGATGCGAGGTCATAAAGTGCTCCAAAAAGTTCCCTATAGGCCTAGACTTTATTTTCGAAAACCTTCAACTGGTGTTCTTCCTGTTTTGTTAAACTCCATGAATCTGCACTATAAGCTAGAACTGGCCTAATGATGGTATATTTTCGATTGTGTATTTCTCGTCAAGATCTTCCGTGGCTTAGGCGGCAGCACGCCGGCCTCTCACCGCTGGGTCAGTGGTTCAAGTCCTGGTCACTCCATGTGAGATTTGTGCTGGACAAACCGGAGGCAGACAGGTTTTTCTCCGGGTACTCCGGTTTTCCCTGTCAACATTTCCTTCCAGCAACACTCTCCACTGTCATTTCATTTCATCTGTCATTCATTTAATCATTGCCCCAGAGGAGTGCGTCAGGCCTCGGCAGCCGGCACAGTTCATATCCTCGCCGCTAGATGGGAGCTTCATTCATTCCATTCCTGACCCGATCGGAGACTGGAAGCAGGCTGTGGATTTTCATTTCTCGTCAAAAATTTGGATCCCAATAAAAACTGCAACACCCTTTTAGCATTCTGTATTCTAACTTTAATTTCCACTTCTCTATGATTCTGTCCATCAATCATGACTCCCAAGAATTTGAAATGTTCAACCCGCTCAAAACCATTCTTGCCAATAAGAAGAGGTAACCGATTCACAAACACGACAATATTCCTCTTCATCACCATGTACTAGTTTTTTGGTCACTAATTCTATGGCCTAATTTTGAAGCTACCTGCTCAAGTTCAACAAACAATTTCCTTATCTCAATCTCAATTCTTCCTATGAGTACGATATCATCTGCGTATGCAAGCACTTTATGATTCTTATTTATTTATCGTATGATGGCAGAAGGAATAGATAAAACAATTTACAAATATATATAGGCCCTACAATGATATACACTAAGATACGCTTGATCTCAAGTTTGAAAACTGGAGTCCATAATTGAACCGTTGAATCCAGTCAATGGCTTCTTGGGACAGCTTGTGTAAGGCTTGTAATGTTCCTTTGAATGCTCTGAGGGGGACATGCGAAGACTACGTGATCCATAGTCTACTGTTCTTCGCCACAGTCACATCCAGGAGAGGACTTCCAACCCCATTGGAATTTTTTAAGAGCGTTAAAAATCCCTCAGTATGCCTTCCTTCGGAGGGGAAGTAAAGCCGGCGGTCCCATGTCATAGATTTATGGCATGTTAAAGATCTTTCCACTAATTACACCTGTGTGAAACTAAATTGGATAGGTTAAGAATGTAAACAACGCTCTTAGGTTGCTACGTTCGTTGCCAAGAGCCGACTGCGGTGGCGTCTAGTAGCTAGTTCTGAACTAGGCCTAGTAGTCGTTGACGGTGGCGTTTGGCGGCAAAAGTAGGAACTATTTGAAAATTCAAAGTTGCAGTCCCTACTTGAATTAAAAAAAACAGATACACACACTAATACAGTCATCACAATTAACACCGGTTATCAGACAAATTCTACACACACCCAAAGTACACGGGGCTACATGACCGCGTTGTCGCAGCCCCTAAACTAAGGAACCAACCAACCAACCCCATTGGTTCAGGATCGCTGCGCACCTTCCTTGGCCCGTTCTTATCCGATTCAGTGCGCACGCGCCATTGGCGCCGAGGTAGATGAAATCCCGCAGGCCGAACCCAGGGAGTTTTGATTAACTGATGGTGTGTCTAGGACGTTTGTTCCTGCCATTTGGTATTCCAGGCATCTAGGATGTTAAAGTTGTCGTCCTGCAGGCTGGTTGCTGTTCTCCATGATGGTTGCCTGGACTTCAGTCGCTGTGCTGAAGTTACTGGGAGCAAGGAGTGCAATGGCAGCGATGGATTGTTTTGGATTTTCTTCCATGTGCTCCTCTATGACTGGAGTCCGAGATACATGCCAGCCGGAACTAATTTTAGTGATCTGATAACTTTTTCGAGAGCAATATTGAAGAGAAGAGGGGACAGAGCATCGCCCTGTCTTAAAGCTGCTCTGTTTGTGAAAGGGTCAGATCTTTTCTCATTCAGGAGAATTCTATTTATATTGTCATCCATACACAATCTACACAGGTTAATAAGTTTATGAGGGAAACCAAACTCTGTCATGACATTCACAGGCTCTCTCTATGAATTGAATCATATGCTTTGAGGAAATCATTAAACAAATAGTGAATACATTGCTTATATTCCCACACTCTTTGAAACACTATAAATAACAATACACTGTGTCATATTTCACGTATCGAGACTTGTAGCGATGTATGATAGCGCGAATGTGCATGGCGTTAATCCAAGCCGCGTGCTCCTCTCCTCAACCTCATTTTAGAATTATTCAACATTTATGATCACCATTCACTTTTATGGTTTTCCATTTTTAACACTAGCGCCATCTATAATTCATGGGAAGAAAGCAAAATTAGGTATAATCGATAACTCGTAAATGTATCGTGTAGGATCAATTTATTAAGCATTATGTTAAACACAGTACGCTGAACAGTATTACGTACTGAGATCGTTTAAAATATATGAGTGAACGTTTTCTTCCCCACCGCAGGTGTTCACAATTTCTGGTACGTTGGCTGGTGACCTCAGGGTATCGACCTGAGTCTGCCAATGATTTCAATTACTTATGCCACGCGCCACTCCTCCATTATTCCTTTCCACTTCGCTTTGTTAAGTCTTGTTCTCTTCCGACCCCAGTGGTTGCGTAGTGGCTAGCACTCGTGGCTGTCACCGCAGATGTCCGGGTTCGATATCCACCTCAGCCATCCTGGAAGTGGTTTTCCATGGCTTCCCACTTCTACTCCAGGCAAACACCGGGATTGTTCTTAACATAAGAACCTCCTTCAACACCTAAATTACAAATACACATAATATTACTACTATGACGTTAGAAGTTTGACATTTGGTGCTACGCTTGGCAACTACAGTTTATAAATTTGACCCCCCCCCCCCAGCTTGCGAGGAGTTTTACGGCCCTGTAACTCCTTAAACTAAGTGGACAACTGCTTTTGTACCTTTCTGTATTTCTCACCAAAATTATATAACATTCTCCCAATTAAATTAAAAGAATTTAAAGGAAATCATGCAAACCTGAAGATGAATATAAAACATTTTCTCAGTGAAAACAAAATTAAAATTGAAAATAAAATTAGTTGAACCTACAAGTTTATACAAACACAAATTCAATTTTCCTTCGTATTCATTATTTTTTAGTGTAGGCCTATACATCATTTACATAGAACGTGTTATTGGGCTAAGCCATTAGCCTATACAATTTTTTGAAATAGTAATCAATGATATGCTTGCCACACACAAGGTTGCACCTTTTAGTGGCATATGTGACATCTCTTCCTGCTCTGTATGAATTTGATATCCTATTTCGACCCGTCTTTATCATATTGTAACACTATAATTTAATAATTGTAAATTTACAAGTCAAACAATGAGTAGGAAGTGTAAGGAAATTCATAAAATGTGTACAGTTATTCTGAATTTTTTAATGTATGTATTTGTAACGATTTAATAAATAATAATAATAATAATAATAATAATAATAATAATAATAATAATAATAATAATAATGTAATAAACTCCTATTCATAGACTGTGCAATACGAAAGAAGAAATTAATTGATCATGATACTAACATTTGTATTTAAAGTTTTAAGTTAAGTTTTTAAAATAGTAACGACACAACTGTAGTATTAAAGTAGGAAAAAAATAATATTATTATTTACCACAATTGGTTAATTGTATTAATATTAACCTATTATAATCATTTTAACCATTATTAATTGATATGAGGTGATTGAATATGTGTGTAAATTTAATAATTTTTGTAAACATATATATTGTAATTATAGCGGCTTAGGTGGCGTAGTCGGTAGCATGCTGAGTTTCTATGCCCAAGATAACGGGTTCAAACCCGGCCGAAGCCGTCGGATTTTTTAAGAGCGTTAAAAATCCCTCAGTATGCCTTCCTTCAGAGGGGAAGTAAAGCCGGCGGTCCCATGTCATAGATTTATGGCATGAAAAAGAACCTTCCACTAATTACACCTGTGTGAAGCTAAATTACAGGTTAAGTTTAAACAACGCTCTTAGGTTCCTACGTTCGTCACCAAGAGCTGACAGCGGTGGCGTCTAGTAACCAAGTTCTGACCAAGTAGTCTTTGACGGTGGTGCTTGGCGGCAAAAGTAGGAACTATTTGAGAAATTCTAAGTTGCAGTCTGTACATAAATTAACACCGGTTATCAGACAGATTCTACACACACCCAAAGTACACGGGGCTACATGACCGCGTTGTCGCAGCCCCTAAACTTAAGAACCAACCAACCTACCATTGAAATTACAATTGGCATCTGCCGACAAGCGTAAGATTGGCAGGACCAAAAAATGTAAAATTTTGCTCATATAAACAAACTGTAAACTACAACAGAGACCACAATAACACAGGTTATCATAAAGATTCTTCACATACCCAAATACACGGGGCTAAATTACCACAATATCGCAAAGCCCCTAAATAAATTAGCAACAATGATATACAAAGCGTAGGGTCTCATTAGTTTTTCTGATTTAGTTGTGGTAGTATAGTTGATTTATGGGGTGAAACAGCAAGGTCACCTGCCATTTTAGCTGGTCCTTGCCTCTTTAACCGTCTGCTTCGTGGCACAGTGACTAGCACTCTTGGCTGTCGCCCTGTAGGTCCAGATTCAATTCCAGGCTCTGCCATGAAGTGTAATTCTGGAACAGTGTTCACTCAGCCTCGTGAGGCAAAACTTAGAAGAGCCAAGGCCATTTGCCCTTCTCTTTCCATTTTCCCCTTCCCTTCATTACCCCGTCCCTTCCCTTTCCCTTCCCTTCAATATCCCCACTATTTTCTTTCCCCCTTTCCTTTCCCTGTCTCTATTCCCTTCCCTTCATCCCCCCTTCCCTTTTCCACATCCCTTCCCTTCCCTTTCCTTTCCATTTCTCCTTCCCTTCATTTCGCCTTCCCTTTCCCTCTTCCCTTCCCTATCCCTTTTTATTCCATTCCCCCTTCCCTTTCTCTTCCCTTCCCTTCCCTTTCCTTTCCCTTCAATATCCCCACTCCTTTCCTTCCCCCTTTCCTTTCCCTGTCTCTATTCCCTTCCCTTCTTCCCCCCTTCCCTTTCCCACATCCATTCGCTCCAGTTTCCTTTCCATTTCTCCCTCCCTTCATTTCGCCTTCCCTTTCTCTCTTCCCTTCCCCTTCCCTTCCCTTTCTCCTTCCCTTCATTTCGCCTTCCCTTCCCCTTCCTTTCCATTTCTCCCTCCCTTCATTTCGCCTTCCCTTTCTCTCTTCCCTTCCCTTTCCCCTTCCTTTTCATTCCATTCCTCCTTCCCTTCGCTTTCCCTTCCATTCCCTTTCATTTCCCTTTCCCCTTCCTTTTCATTCCGTTCCCCCTTCCCATCCCTTTCCCTTCCCTTTCCCCTTCCATTTCATTCCATTCCCCCTTCCCTTCGCTTTCCCTTCCATTCCCTTCCCTTTCCATTTCTCCTTCCCTTCAATTCGCCTTCTCTTTCCCTCTTCCCTTCCCTTTCCCCTTCCTTTTTATTCCATTCCCCCTTCCCTTTCTCTTCCCTTCCCTTTCCTTTCCCTTCAATATCCCCACTCCTTTCCTTCCCCCTTTCCTTTCCCTGTCTCTATTCCCTTCCCTTTATCCCCCCTTCCCTTTCCCACATCCATTCGCACCAGTTTCCTTTACATTTCTCCCTCCCTTCATTTCGCCTTCCCTTTCTCTCTTCCCTTCCCTTTCCCCTTCCTTTTCATTCCATTCCCCCTTCCCTTCGCTTTCCCTTCCATTCCCTTCCCTTTCCATTTCCCCTTCCCTTCATTTCGCCTTTCCTTTCCCTCTTCCCTTCCCTTTCATATCCCATTTCCCTTTCCATTCCATTTCTCTTTCCCTTCATTCCCCCTTCCCTTTCCCTTCCCTTTCCTTTCCATTTCTCCTTCCCTTCATTTCGCCTTCTCTTTCCCTCTTCCCTTCCCTTTCCCCTTCCTTTCCATTCCATTCCGCCTTCCGTTCCCTTTCCCTTTCCTTTCCCTACAATATCCCCACTCCTTTCCTTCCCCCTTTCCTTTCCCTGTCTCTTTTCCCTTCCCTTTCCCTCTTCTCTTTCCTTCATTTCCCGTTTCCTTTCCCTCTTCGCTTCCCTTATTTCCTCCTTCCCAATCGTCGCCAGAATTTCACACACACTATTACAGACACCAGAATAACACTAACTATGCGACTAACTATACGACACCGAAGTATACGGGAATGAATGAATGATCGTGTGGCCTCCGGAGACGTAATGAAGATGAAGTGATGATGAAGACGTCACATAAGTCCAGGCACCGAGCCACGGGAATTAACCCCAGGAGATTAAAATCCTTGATGGCTCGGCCGGGAATCGAACCCGGGGCACTTTGGACCAAAGCCTAGCGCGCTAATTAATTAGCCACGGAGCCGGACATGACACGGGAATAAAAGACCACAATGACCAAACCTCTCAAATGTGGTGGTTGTTGCTATATTCCGATATATGAGTCACGTAGCTTCGTGTATTTGTGTGCGCGTGTAGGATTTGTATGTTAACCTGTGGCATTGTAGTGTCGGCAGTAGTACCTGTAACTGAGGTCAGGTTAGGTAAGGAGTTGGCCGTAGCTCTAAGTTAGGAACCATCCCGTCATTCGCGTGAAGTAGAGCTGGAAAACCACGGAAAACCACTTCTACGATGAATGAGGTCGGAATGGATCCCACATCTTCATGCTTCAGTCTCACAGGATGAGATGAATGTACCTCATTCCAGGTCTCAAACCCGAATTATATTTCTTAACAAAGCAGGGGACCATAAAGAGTGGTTTCACAAGAATCGTGCGCCAACCAACGTGGCTGTGCCCAATAAGTGAGGCGGGGAGTCCATGTTAAACTAATCGATATCTCGCAAACCAATAATCGAAGAGGTTCACGCCAGGTTTCATAGGCCTCGGGACGACGTCCCCTTTCGTATGGCTCATGAATATATCAAAATACCTGAAATTAAAGGGTGCTTGATTTTTATTGCTTTAATATCTTTGGAAACCCTAAGATTAGAAAGACATGTTGGGACTTGTTTTAATCATGATGACGCCTTCTTTTGCTATGGACCAAGGATTTTTTGATTTTTGACAAAAGGCCGAACTACATATTTTGAAAATTTAAAAAGTTTTTTTTAGGCATTTCAAAGATATTAAAGGAATAAAAATCAGGCACCCTTTAATTTCGGGTATTTTTGATATATTCATGAGTCATACGAATGGGGATGTCGCCCCGAGGCCTATGACACCTGACGTGACCCTCTTCGATTATTGGTTTGCGAGATACCGATTAATTTAACATGGACGCCCAGCCTCACTTTTTAGACACAGCTACTGTGCCCTTGCAGCAAGAAATATGCAAATCACAGTATGCCAGCATTGCTCAATTCGGGATTTTTCGGGGCTGCGGTAAGTTCTCCCACTCTGTGACTTACATATTTTGGATTAAATAGAGGATACACTTGCAAAAATAACAACAAAATCAACTCCTATTTTAACACATTTAATTAATCAAAATTATGGCGCTACAAACAATAAAACAAATAAACTACTGACCAATATCATTCTACTTGTCCAAAGTGAACTAGGAATAGCATAAAAATAAAACAAATATTAGAATAAAACACATGGTTTTCTATAAAACCAACAATTCATGATTATTTTCACTTCCATAAAGTACTTCTCTTAAAGTTCCATAACTACGAGCTCCTTTGGCTCGATACTTTCCCATAATAATGGTGTCATACTTTTGTACACCTCAAGAATTTATTTTATCTTTTCTTATCATCAAAACAAATATATAATTACATTTAAAATTACATGTTAATTATTCACTTCAATATTTGGGCATTTCACATATTCTCAGGATTTACTATCTCTCTCAAGTTTGCAAATTCACTACGGTGATCGGGAAACCATCTGTGTACTCCAGAGTTATAAAGATTACTTGACAAAGTCAAAAACTATGATTACTCCCGAATCTAGTTATCTTCACAAAACTCGTGGATTCCCCATTTTCCATATTACATTACAATAGGGATTTTTATTTAATTCATTTGTCTTATAAGACCATTATCACATAAGAAAACTACGATCTGAACTGGCAAGCGATAATATAAATCTACAAGGACCTCGGTTCAACGCCCGGGTCATTAACAACTTTAAACACTCAGGGTATCTTTAACACTTCTTACAAAACGATCTTTACCCCTCCTCGTACTATGAGGGTCAGGCCATTATACTCGAGCGTGATTTATGACAGTGAGGGCGGCTCCCTGCCTAACCTACGGTTGTAGCTCTCTTCAATGCTTTTAAACAAACCTTCACATTTTATTTTCAGTTCCTTGGGGAGACTTGGCTTTTACTACACTTATTTTCATTCAACAATATTAACACTCCTTACAAAAGCTCAAAAGCTATTTCTTTCATATAATTCAAATTTACCTTTATGTAAATATCTTTGTTATAATTATTATTATTATGCTTGCTTTTATAACATTCATTAAATACACTGACATTTTATTCCATGCATTTCCTCTACAGGATTTATTCTTTCACATAATTATTTCTTAAAACTTTATTTTCGTTCAGATCGCGTTCTTATTTAGTTATTATTTCTTTAAAAACATCCCTTCTACTCAAAACTCCGGTGGAATTGTACACAAAATTTTTCCCGACAGCAAAACATAATGAAAATCTTTACTCACATGTCTGAGGTCGCTTTCTGACCTTTATTCTCGTTTGATGTGACATTTTGGCCCACCTTCTTGACTTACTCCATATTGTACAATATCATCTTATGTACAAAAATTTCTTGACACATATTCACTATATTTAACACTGACAACATTTTTTTAATACACTGGTGTATCCGTTTTGAACACACATTAAAACACTAAAAAATATTACTCTGGTACATATTATAACACATATCACTTTGCATAAAACGCTTTCACTTTACCTAAAACACTTAAAATGATCCTCTTATTCTTTTCTTACAATATTTACACTTCACTTCTATCACACGGACGTATCTCAACGATTTTGACGATTTCTGTCGGCTGTTGACGATCCCTGATGTGAATCCTATCGACCTGCATTGGACGTGTGATTTTACTCGTTCAAAGTTTCTCTCTCCTACAATGGAAACTACTGGTTTCAGTCTCTCAAAACCGCTTCTATTGTCTATTACTCGGCTTTACTTTATCTGCTTTAACTAGGCGATAAATGTCTTTACTTTGCCGTCACCTCTATTTATATATGGTGGTCTATCGCACCCTATAGTTTCTATATCTTGGCCTCCCTTCGAGGACCGTACACTGTCTATCGTACCCTATAGTTTCTATATCTTGGCCTCCCTTCGAGGACCGTATACTGTCTATCGTATATTTTTGACGTTTTCTCACTAGAGTACGTTTTCCCTCTGGTTTCGAACCTAAGTTCCTAAGTTCCTTTTGCTAGAACTTCTATTTTTCGCGATCGTAATTACTATTTATTCTTGTCCTTTACAGGACTTAGTGTTCTTAACAATGTCTTTGCTAGACGTAACGCCGTTTATTTGTTGGAGTTCTTATAACTTCGTAACTGTATCGAACTATTGTTTTTCTGGAACTCGAAGTTCCCTACTGATCGCTGTATCTTACTTTGGCGATATTGCTTTAAAGTCCGTATATTTAATGTTCTTTATAATTTAGGACTCTTCAAAGTCTCGAACTGCTAACCCTCAGCGTAGCGTACTTATATCGTAACTGGTCTACACTCGGTGAACTTGTAGCATAGCCTCCCACAGGCTCTGGATCGATGTCTGATACAGCTTAACGTCCCCCTCACGGGCTCTTGAATACTGCGTATACGATGTGGTGCAGCACTTCCGCTCACGGAATGCTCGTAGACTGCATGATTGGCTTGGTGAGGCCAGGAGTTTTATACCTTTCAGTCACAAAAAGATAAAATCCTAGTCCTTTTCGTGACCAACTTTTGAACTAATTGTCGCACAATTATAAAAATCATATCTCCAGAAAGCTCGTCTTCCAAACGTAAAATAATCTTCCTGTGCATGGAAATCGATCGTGCATTTCCGAGATATTAATTAATTTCTCGTCCTCAACTGTGTGGGTGGTGCTGTTCATTTTTAATTCTCCCACTCTTTGGGTCCCGGTGAACCCCCAATGACGTATACTTGCGTTTGCAGTTTTTCTCTGGACTATTATTACAAGGTTTTTCTTTACACAAAAATCTCTAATCCAAATTGATTCACCGTACTGTGTCTGTTTACTTATTTTTATACTCGTAAACGGGTTAAATTTAATTATTCCTGTTCTGACTCAGCAGCGAGGTTGCCATTTTCCTGCAACGTAAGAGCGATTTCCGAGTCAGGCTTCTTCGTCTTACAGTCCAAACTTTCCACTCGTTCTAATAATATCCATGACTGGCTCCTTATGAATGTCAAGAGGCATGAGCTCATCTTAGGAACACCTGGCCCTAGCACTTGCACAATGTTAAGCTATAATCCTGGCTTGAAATCTCTCTCCGTTCCCTTAGAAACTGTATGATTCTTTCATTCCTTTCTCAAAGATACATGGATTCGACTCCCTTTGAGGCCATGGTACATGGGTTCACTACGTCGCGTGGCGCAGGATTCTTGTTAAACCACTACTGTCATACCAAGACATCAGGGATGACGGACAAGAAGAAGGCTAACCACTATATTACGAGGTGAATGATGCGTGGAGGAATCGGAGATAACATGTGGAAGTGGATAATGCAAAAGCATGTTCACTAAATTTTGCAAAAGGAAAAAAAAAGGGAAGAAGATGCTTCTCGAAGAAAGAAGTCGGAATTTAAAAAATTAGTCTACATCAAGGAAAACAAGAAGTTCCGTGACGAACTAAAGAGCCTACTTTTCTTAAAATTTAATATTCATGAAAAAACCACAGCCTGCTTCCAGTCTCCGACCGGGTCAGGAATGGAATGAATGAAGCCCCCATCTAGCGGCGAGGATGTCAACGTGCCGGCTGCCGAGGCCTGACGCACTCCTCTGGGGCAATGATTAATTGAATGACAAATGAAATGATAGTGGAGAGTGTTGCTGGAATGAAATTGTGAGAGGGAAAACCGGAGTACCCGGAGAAAAACCTGTCTGCCTCCGTTTTGTCCAGCACAGATCTCAAATGGAGTGACCGGGATTTGAACCACGGACACAGCGGTGAGAGGCCGGCGTGCAGCCGCCTAAGCCACGGAGGCTTAAAATTTAATATTCATGCCAAAGATTATTCTATATGGATCTATCTAGAATAATGACGAAATTAAGTTGGTAATATCGACATTTCTAATTAGTTCGAAATACTGTATACCTGGCATAATGTAGCCTAATAGAGAACAACAGTTGGTAGCCCTGGTGACTGAAAATATCCTTAGTTTCATCTCTTAAGGTACAGAATACAAAAATTTGGTTGAATTCCAATGGATAGCATGGACGTTACATGCAGTCAAACATTGGATCTAACAGCGTGCGTAAAATCATGTTGGCAACAATGACATACATGTAGACTATTGGTCAGAAATAATCTGAAATAATATGGTCTATTGTTGTGTCAATTTTGAATGAAATCCATTAGTTAGTATAGAAGTTACATGCATTTTAATATTGGACCTATCAGCAGGCTTAGAATCATGTTGGCAGCACTGGCGTAGTCCTATATTAGTTACTCCAAATTTATCTAGAATGCCAGGTAGTATTCGTGTGCAAAGTTTAGAGCTATTGGCTTGCATACTTTCTGATATATTGATATCAGTGTAACAAAAATAGAGACAGTATTTATTAACAGTTGGCAGCCCTGGTTACTCTTAAGAATCGGCATAGTCATATATGTTATGGTATACATAGCACACACGAAATTTGGTTGAAATCCAAATGATAGTATAGAAGTTACATGTATTTAAAGTTGGACCTCTCAGCAGGCTTCGAATCATGTTGGTAGCACTGACGTATATAAGTTACTATAAATTAATATAGAACCTCAGGTACAATACGTGTGCATAGTTTAAAGTTGTCGGCTTGCATACTCTCTGATATATTGGTATTTGGATAAAATAAATTGAGAGCATTTATTAACAGTTGGCAGCCCTGGTGGCTCTTAAGAATACGCTCAGCCATGTCTGTTTATGTACACATAGCACATACGAAATTTGGTTGAATTCCAATTGATAGTGTAGAAGTTATATGCATTTAAAATTTGGACCTACAGCAGGCTTATAATCATTTTGGCAAGACTGCCATGTATGGCCTCCTGGAAATTAAACTGCAATATTATTAACTATACGTGTGCCAATTTTGAAATAGCTCCCATTCATACCTTCCAAGATATACAACATGGAGCTCAAATTTCAATTGCAATTTTTCAGCAGTTGGTAGCTCTGACATCATTTTCAAATATGGCCGTGAGATATCCAGGTATAGATCTTTACTCCTACCAAATTTTGTTTCGATTGCTGCAGCCGTTTAGGAGTTGATAGTGGGTGACACACACACAGCCAGACAAACAGATAGACAGACAGAAGGACTG
Organism: Meconema thalassinum; assembly: GCA_946902985.2. Lineage (NCBI taxonomy): Eukaryota > Metazoa > Arthropoda > Insecta > Orthoptera > Tettigoniidae > Meconema > Meconema thalassinum. Next base: position 85,868,209 of record OX336400.1, on the reverse strand, counting down.
ACAGACAGACACACATTTGCCCGATCTTATAAGTCTACTTTTTCCTCATTTTTGCAAAATGTGAAAAGTAGGCTAAAAATCCGCCAAAATCGACTGATGGTGGGATTTAGTTCACGCTTGGCACCAACTTCCTGTAAGATAGAGATCTGGCCATTCTAGTTTAGGGCGCTCGTTTGTCGGGAATACGAATGCCTCGGACAGTTCACCAGGGAATACAGACCGGCGCCTCGCATGTAGGCTACAGTCTGTATCAAGAAAATTCACTGGCAACTTTTCTGCTAAGCAAAACTTGAATTGGGTAAAAATACAACGGGTGGTTATATTATTTCTCTCAACACTTACAACACGAATATATTGGAATACTTTATAAGGAAGAAAAAGGGAAGGGATGGAACGAGGGAATGCGAAGGGGGAATGCAGGAAAGGGAAAAGAGAAAGGGAAAGGAAAGGGAAGGGGGAAGGAAAGGGGAGGGAAAATTGTAGAGAAGGAAAGGGAAAGAGGAAAGGAAAGGGAAGAGGGGAGGAAAGGGAAGGAGAAAGGTAAAGGGGAATGGAATGGAAGGGTAGGGAAAAGGGCAGGGAAAGGGAAGGGGGAATGGAATAAAAGAAAGAGGAAAGGGAAAGGAAACAGAAGGGAAGAGGGAAAGGGAAGGGGAATGGAAAGGAAAAGGAAGCGAAGGAATGAGGTGAAGGGAGGGGGAATGAAGGAAAGCGAAAAGGGAAAGGGAAAAGAAGGCAAGGGGGAAGGTAAGGAATGGGGATATTGAAGGGAAGAAAAAGGAAAGGGAAGGGAAGGGGGATGAAGGGAAGGGAAGGGGTAATGAAGAGAAGGGGGAATGACGGGAAGGGAAATGAAAGGTAAAGGGAAAGGGGAAAATAAAGGGAAGGGGGAAGGAAAGGGGGGGGAAATTGAAGGGAAGGTAAGGGAAAGAGTAGGGAAGGGAAATAGGAAAGGAAAGGGAATGAGGGAGGAAAGGGTAGTAGGAAGGTAAAGGGGAATAGAAGGGTAGGGAAAAGGGAAAGGGAAGTGGAAATGGAAAGGAAATGGAAGCGAAGGAATGAGGGAAAGGGGGGGGGGGGGGGTATGAAGGAAAGGAAAAAGAGAAAGGGGAAAATAAAGGGAAGGGGGAAGGAAAGGGGAGGTGAAATTGAAGGGGAGGGAAGGGAAAGAGGAAAGGAAAGGGAATGGGGGAGGAAAGGGAAGGAGAAAGGTAAAGGGGAAAAGGGAAGGGAAAGGGAAGGGGGAATGGAATGAAAAATAAGTGGAAAGGGAAATGAAAGGGAAAGGAAGGAGAAGGGAGGGGAAAGGGGGAAAGGGAAGGGGGAAATAAGGGAAGGGAAGAGGGAAAGGGAAGGGGGAATGGAAAGGGGAGGGGAGGGGAAATTGAAGGGAAAGGAAAGGGAAGAGAAGGGTAGGCAAAGGATAGGGAAGGGAGGAGAAGGGAGAATGAAAGGAAGGGACACGAAAAAGGGAAAATACAGGGAAGAGAAAGGGAAATACAAAGAAAAGGGAAAGGAAGGGGGAAAGAAAAAGAGAAGGGAAGAGGGAAGGAAGGGTGAAAGGGAAGGGAGAGAAGAATATTTTAGGGAAGGGAAAAAGGAACGGAAGAATTAAAGGGAAGTGATGGTATGTTTTTATTTTATTTTTAGCGTATGGCTCTTAGTGCCGGGAGTGTCCAAGCACATGTTCGGCTCGACAGTTTGTAGCTGCTTCTAGGTGGACACCCATGGGGTGAGCTACATATACCTTCGCGTGTGGAGTGTTGTCTGGGGAGGAAAGTTTGAATGTAAGGACGAGGTATTGGAAGGTGGCGGCTGTGGCCTATAGTTAGGGACCAACCCCGGCATTACAGAAGACCATCTTCAAGTTTGCCGGCGGGGGGGATTCGAACCTCCTCACCTCCCGGATGTGAGCGACTGCCAGTAGCCACGCCGTAACGACCACGGCTAACTCACCAAGTTTGGTACGGTGAGGGGAGAGAAAAGATGGGGGAAGGGGACGTAAAACTTGAAGGGAAGAGTGAAGGGGAGGGAGAGTGATAGAGGGAAGGGAAAGGGTTGGGGAGGGGGTTGGAAAGGGGGAGGGGGCGGAAGGAATCTGACAATGTTTTCCTCTTATCAAACGCGGTAAACTGTCATCACGCACCCATTTGGAAATAGTCTCTTTTCAAGCAATAGCCTTCGACTGAATCTTGCTGGTGTTCTGTTGTTGTGAGACCCCCACATGATGTACGTAGTTTTGTCGCTACAATTTCCTTTTCTGTTGTTGATTCATTTAGGGGCTTTGTGATATCATGATAATGTATCCCCGTGTACTTGAGCGTGTGTGGAACCTGTATGATGACCAGTTTCATTGTGTTGGGTGTAGTTGTGAGTGTTTTGGTAACTGAGGCTAGGACTTGGAAGGAGTAGGTTGGTTGGTTCCATAGTTTAGGGGCTGCGACAACGCGGTCATGTAGCCCCGTGTACTTTGGGTGTGTGTAGAATCTGTATGATAACCTGTGTTAATTGTGATGACTGTATTAGTGTGTGTACCTGTTTTTTTTTATTCAAGTAAGGACTGCAAATTTGAATTTTTCAAATAGTTCCTACTTTGGCCGCAAAACGCCACCGTCAACGACTACTAGGCCTAGTTCAGAACTTAGCTACTAGACGCCACCGCAGTCGGCTCTTGGCAACGAACGTAGCAACCTAAGAGCGTTGTTTACATTCTTAACCTATACAATTTAGTTTCACACAGTTGTAATTAGTGGAAAGTTCTTTAACATGCCATAAATCTATGACATGGGACCGCCGGCTTTACTTCCCCTCCGAAGGAAGGCATACTGAGGGATTTTAACGCTCTTAAAAAAATCCGACGGCTTCGGCCGGGTTTGAGCCCGCTATCTTGGGCATAGAAGCTCAGCATGCTACCGACTACACCACCGAAGCCGCTACTTGGAAGGAGGTGTTCAGCTTTGAGTTAGGAACTATCTGAGCATTTGCCTGTAGCAGAAGTGAAAAAACACTGAAATCCACTTCTAGAATGACTGAAGTAGGATTCTAATCTATCACTCCTCAATTTTGCCAAATCAGGGTGAGTGTACTCTGTTCCAAACCTCAGAACAGAATTACTTTATTGGCAGAAGAGGCACGATATGAACGAAAGACTTTCAATGCATAGGCCTACTATTGCTACAAGTATTCCTATCGTAGAGAGAGTCAGAATTAGTTCCTTCGTGCAATAAAGTTCAAATTCTTCTAATTCCACAATTAGGGGTCTGTTAAGTTTGCGATTCCAAATTTAGACGAATATCTTCCCACATTATAAGCCTGAGAATAAGGTTCCAATGTACAGATTTAGACAAATATCTTCCCACATTATATGACGGAGAATGTGGTTCCAAAGCCCAAATTTAGATCAATATCTTCCTACATTATATGGCAGAGAATGTGATCCCAAAACCCAAAATTAGACGAATATATTCCCGCATTATATGCCAGAGAATGTGGTTCCAATGCCCAAATTTAGACGAATATTTTCCCACATTATATGCCTGAAAATGAGGTTCCAATGTACAAATTTAGACGAATTTCTTCCCACATTATATGGCAGAGAATGTGGTCCCAATGCCCAAAATTAGACGAATATCTTCCCGCATTATATGCCAGAGAATGTGGTTCCAATGCCCAAATTTAGACGAATTTCTTCCCACATTATATGCCAGAGAATGTGGTCCCAATGCCGAAATATAGACGAGTATATCCCCACATTATATGGCAGAGAATGTGGTTCCAATGCCTAAATTTAGAAGAATATCTTCCCATATTATATGCCAGAGAATGTGGTTCCAATGCCTAAATTTAGACGAATATCTTCCTACATTATATGTCAGAGAATGTGGTTCCAATGCCTAAATTTAGACGAGTATATTCCCATATTATATGCCAGAGAATGTGGTTCCAATGCCTAAAATTAGACGAAAATCTTACCACATTATATGGCAGAGAATGAGGCTCCAATGCCTAAATTTAGAAGAATATCTTCCCATATTATATGCCAGAGAATGTGGTTCCAATGCCTAAATTTAGACGAATATCTTCCTACATTATATGCCAGAGAATGTGGTTTCAATGCCCTGTATTGATCAGGCCCCCAACCAACCAGGTTTGTGTTGTTGTACTGTATTTGAACTGACCACACTACTAGCCACACACTTTTAAGTGGCCCAATTCCTGAATAGTAGGCGTGTCGTTAATTTCAAGCTCTACTGGCCAGACCTTGGAGTTACGCCCTACAAGGGCTTTGACTCGCTGCCAATTGAGTTAACAGAGATCCTCCCGTAATTGCTATAAAAAACCTATCTAAACTTTCACTGGGGACACGCTCTCATTAAACTCAGGGGCTCATAACTTGGATAGATTTAACAAGGCTCCACTTCGTCAAACCGTCACATCCTCACCTCATAATGTTAGCACAAACGAGTACGGACTCTGCTATAATTGTTGGTTGGTTCCTCAGTTGAGGAGCTGCGAGTGCGACAACGCGGTCATGTAGCCCCTTGTACTTTAGGTGTGTGAAATATCTGTCCGATAACCGGTGTTAATTGTGATGGCTGTATTAGTCTGTAATTCAGGTAATGACTCCAGACGATCAATTTTAAGTAGTTCGTACTTTTTCTATCAAATGCTACCGTGAACGACACCTAGCTGTGAACTTGGCTACTAGATGCCACCGCAACCGGCACCTGGTGGCGAGAGTTGCAACTCAATAGTGCGTTAATCAAATTTAACCTACACATTTAGCTTCACACACTTGTAGTTAGTGGAAGGTTCTTTTACATGCCATAAATCTACGACCTGGGCGGTTTTACTACCCCTCCAAAGGAAGGCATACTGAGGGATTTTTAACGTACTTAAAAAGTCCAACAACTTCAGCCGGGCTTGAACCCGTGATCTTGGGCATAGAAGCTCAGCTTGCTACCCACTACGCCACCGAAGCCCCTACTATAATTGTTCATCTGCAATTCACAGAGATTCTACACACACTCTGTTCATGGAGTAAGAGACCATGATGTCCCAGGAACATAAAATGATTGCTGAGAAAAATAGACGGGAGAAATGGCTGGAAGTTAGTTCTAATGGGCTGTTGCCTCGGAGATCCGTGTTAGATGGTTCCGTCTCACGAGTTCCATTCCCATCAGTTCCGAAAACAAATTTCTTAGGAAAAACGTCCCATGAGTTCGGGACACGTATTCTCGCCTGAGTAAATAAGCTAATGAGTCCCACTAGTTCCGAATATCTCTGGAAAACCCAGCTGTCAGTTCTGAGGTTTGACCGGCTAATAATAGTACGACGCAACCTAGAAGAGTTAATGGCCTTATCACCAGGTTTGTCATTTGTGTTTGTGTCTTTGAGTGGAGGAGATAAACTTGGAGTTCACAACTAGTATTAAAGGAAACCAAATTTTGATATTTAATGGTTACCGTTTTTATAAGAAACACGACAACAAATCAAGTGAAGTGTGGATTTGTGCTGCAAAACCATGTGCCGGAAAAGTGATTTTAAAAAATCGGGAATTGATTAAAGAAGTGGACCATGATTGTGTTCTTGATGTGGCCAGCGTTGAAGTGTTCAAAGCAGCTTCCATGGCCAGGAAAGAGCTCGCGAGGAGAATAACACTTCAGTCTCACCGGTCCATGTTTACGCCGCCCTCCGTTAGAGGAGCCAATTCATTAAAGCGGACACGAACTCCCGGCTGGTGCTAATTATGGACCTTATTTAATGCAGTAATAAACAAATTAATACAATTTTGCTGTAGAAAACTAATCTAGAACTCGCTCAGGTAGTGTTCGGAACTGATGGGACTCGCTCAGGTAGTGTAATTGGCAGATAGCTAATCCGCTAATGAATTTGGAACTGGTGGGAATCGGAACTCGTGGGAATCGCAACTCATGGGAGGACACGGTGTTAGATTCCCGTCTCTACCAATACATTTAATTCTGGTCGGAGGACTGGAACGGGGTCCACTCAGCCTCGTGAGACAACAGTGAAAACAGGTGGGTTCGATTCCCACCTCAGCCTTCCTAGATTCCCGTGGTTTCCCCACTTCTACTCCAGGCGAATACCGGGATGGTTTCTAACTTAAGGCCACGACCGCTTCCTTCCCAACCCTCAACTGAATTACAAATACACACATTAATACAGACATCTCAACAACACGTAGCTAAGCACAGATTATATCAGACAAATTCCACACTCAACCGAGTGCACGGGGCTAAATGACCTTGATGGCCAAGCCCCTCAAATGAAATAAAAACAAATAGGCCTACTTGGTTGGTTCCTCAGTTTAGGTGCTACGACAACGCGGTCATGTAGCCACGTGTACTTTTGGTGTGTGTAGAATTTCTCTGATAACCGGTGATAATTGTGATGGTTGCATTAGTGTGTGTTATCTGTAATTCAGGTAGAAGGACTGCAGACGATTAATTTTCTCAAATAGTTCCTACTTTTGCTACCAAATGCTACCATTCCACGACACATAGCTGTGGACGTGGCTACTAAATGCCATCGCAGTCAGCAACCTGGCGGCGAACGTTTAACTAATGCAGCGTTATCAAACTAACCTACAAATTTTAGCTTCCACAAGTGTAGTTAGTGGAAGGTTCTTTTTCATGCCATAAATCTATGACATGGGACCGCTGGCTTTACTTCCCCTCCGAAGGAAGGCATACTGATGGAATTTTAACGCTCGTAAAAAATCCGATGACATCGACCGGGTTTGAACCTGCGATCTTTGGCATAGAAGCTCAGCATGCTATCAACTACGCCACCGACGCGGCTTACAACTACTACTTGTAATTAGGAAATAGTGGGTAGGTTGGAAATTAACACATTAAAAGAGGCAGTTCTTTTGAGCTGACTCACATTGTGGATTTATGAATGGGAGGGAGATTACTTAAGATATTTATGAATTTGGCTCTAGAGCAGGGCCATCCAGTCATTGCGCTCGGAGAGCACTGGGCAGTCAGGCTAGCGCTCCTTCCCCTACTACCACTACACTGTGGCAGCGACGAGACCTGAGACAGACGGACGATGTTCGGACCACGTTGACTAGATACGTACGTCCAGTCGTGTGGCCGACGGCTTTTGTGGGTTTGTTGACATCATATTAATAGGGCTGTTTTGCCATAAAAAATATACCGCATATACAAATCGAATGGTACTCCGATGTATGGAATGTGCAGGAATGGTTGGTTGGTTGGTTGGTTCCTTAGTTTAGGGGCTGCGACAACGCGGTCATGTAGCCCCGTGTTCTTTGGGTGTGTGTAGAATCTGTCTGATAACCGGTGTTAATTGTGATGACTGTATTCGTGTGTGTATCTGTTTTTTAATTCAAGTAGAGACTGCAACTTTGAATTTTCAAATAGTTCCTACTTTTGCCGCCAAACGCCACCGTCAACGACTACTAGGCCTAGTTCAGAACTAGCTACTAGACGCCACCGCAGTCGGCTCTTGGCAACGAACGTAGCAACCTAAGAGCGTTGTTTACATCCTTAACCTATCCAATTTAGTTTCACACAGGTGTAATTAGTGGAAAGATCTTTAACATGCCATAAATCTATGACATGGGACCGCCGGCTTTACTTCCCCTCCGAAGGAAGGCATACTGAGGGATTTTTAACGCTCATAAAAAATCCGACGGCTTCGGCCGGGTTTGAACCCGCTATCTTGGGAATAGAAGCTCAGCATGCTACCAACTACGCCACCGAAGCCGCCAATGTGCAGGAAACTAACGCAAGTGTTATGTAAATAATATTGTGATTTATTCCAAACTGAAATGTAAACATATTAGAGAGGAAAATTCAACGACATTTTACCTATATGAACATATAGTACAGACCTTGAGTGACTTTTGCTCCGTCGTTTTTACGAACTTTTAGTTTTGGGGGAAACAATCTTCTCCAAATTGGGTACAATTTTTCTGGACACAGCTATTCGTAAACGATTGCACAAGTTACTATCGCTCATCGTTGCACGCTGTTTACTTTTGGTAAGCTTAAGAACCGAAAAGAAACGCTCACAAATGTACGTTGAGCCAAACATTGCTCACTTCGGTGCGGCGGGCAGACCGCGCACTCAACCAGCCACTACTGAAACTACCTTCCACCGAAGTGCTCGGAGCACTGGCTGTGTGGATGGCCCTGCTGTAGAGGGTAAGAGAAGCAAAGTTAGACCTAGGAGGGAATTCTTTGTTTAATGATTTCAATGTGAGAGGTGTAAGTTATAAGCGGACAGAGCCCGTCTCGTGGTGTAGCGGCTAGTATTCTTGGCTATCGAATCACGGCTCTGGCAAGAAATTTAATATAATTCTGGTCTGAGGACTGGAACGGAGTACACTCAGCCTCGTGAGGCTTACACTGAGAAGAGGCGGGTTCGATTCCAACCTCAGCCATCTTAGCTTTCCGTGGTTTCCGCACTTCTACCCAAGACAAATGCTGGGATGGTTACTAACTTAAGGTCACGGACAGGGCCGGATTTAGATTAAGAATTTTTGCGCTCCTAGGCCCTTGAGTTTTTGCCGCCCCCTCTTCATACCATCGTGGAGAAGGGTCTTTGTGAAGCTAATTATTATTTATTCTAATGTATCGTGAAGTAAAATCAATTAAATAAATTAAAATAGTGAGAGAAACAACTGTTTCTAAATTTAAAGCAGTTAAGACTCATTTTACACTTACAGATATTCGTATATACACATACACTACATCATACAATCTACAACTATACATAATAAATTATTCAAATTTAACTGATACTAATATTCAAGACTTAAATGTTCTCCTAATAAATCATGAAGCATTCCTGTTCTAAATCTGAAGTCGTATTTTCTATCATTATACGTTTCAAAAATATCATCTCTACATAGTACAAAATAAAGTTCCCGATTCTTGGTTGTAGACTAACTGATAATCTCGAGAACCACTGGATGGATTTTGATGCGGCTTTCTCCATTCTGTAAAGGATTTCTCGACGAAGGTTTCTGTAGAAAATCATTCATTTATGACCAAAGGATGTCGACGATATCAGTGAATCGAGCCGAAGAAATACCTGCCGTGTCTAGGCCTTTTAAGTTTACGCTGCGTAAACCGTTAAAATATCTATATAACTATGAGTGTAAGAATTATGTAGATTAAGGCTTTCACGACCCGAATACTGTTATATTATTCATGCTTTTGGGATATTGCCGTGTGAAAAAGGAATTTAAATCTCTAAATGTTTCAAAGAAACCTTGCCTCCTTTTTCAATAGAATTAAAAACATGGCCTTGATTTGATCTCCTTTGTTCGTCACTGGAGGAGTTTACATCTGTTTCTTTCGCCGAGGCCTGAATGATGTTGTGTACCGTACAGATACACTTCCCTTTTGTTTCTGTTTCCTTACGTCCATCCATCCCTCTCCCTCCCCCCTTACCGCCCTTTCTCCTTATTTGGACATCCTCATTCATCGAGGAGTCTCATTTTTCCCCCCGCCCCTTTTTCCCTTCTTCTACCTTACAACTCCGCCCGCCGTTCTAAATATGGCGCGTTTTTTCTACCAAGGTCCATACAGTAGTTTCTGGCTGGTCTCTGGTGACGAACAGGGGAATATCGCTTGTTTTTGAAAGCTCATTGACTCATATTCATTGGCCTCATTGTTTTTAATTCTATTGAAAAAGGAGTCAAGGTTCCTTTGAAACGTTTAGAACTTGATATATTACTTTGACAAGACAATATCCCAAAAGCATGGATATTATTTTAATAGTGTAGGAATTGTTCAGCATGAAACATTCTCTATTTAAGTCCACGACAGCATATCATTCTCTATCTTTAATACATCGTCCACTATAAGTGTTTTTACGTTTTCATTTCTTCCAACAATCTCCATTCAGTGGAAATTTAAATGATTAAGCTTTGGAGCGAGTTAATGAGCTAGCGAGTGAGACTATCACCCCAGCTTCGGCCAGCATCAATCTGTCGACTCGTGTCGAGTTAAGACTTAAGATAAGTGTGTATGTGTTTGGAGTTTCGCTGTTCACCTCGGCTTTTCTGAATTGTGTCTGGGACCTGCCGATCGTGCGCCCTTTAAGCTTACGCTGGGTAAACCGTTAAAGATACCGGGCGAAGCCGGGCTGGGTTGCTAGTTTTATATAAAATACTGCGAATTTTAAAAATTACGCCAAACAAGTTTAGTCAGCTCAATTATTATGGCTTTATGTTTATTCATACAAGAGTAAATTTCATAATTCTTGTCCGGTGTCGTAGCCGTGCTCGTTAAATCGTGCACCACGGCCATGATGGCAGCTTCAGTAGCTCCGGAGATCTGGGTTCGATTCCTGGCTGCACCAAGAACTGTAATTCTGTATGAGGGTTAGAATGGTGTGCACTCAGCCACGTGAGGCAAAACTGAGAAGAGAAGGGTTCGATTCTCATCTCAGGCATCCTGGAAGTGGTTTTCCGTGGTTTCCTCACTTCTATTCCAGGCAAATGCTGGGATGGTTCCTAACTTAATGCCACGACCACCTCCTTCCCAATCCTATCCCCACACTTACCCAATCCCCGTGGCTCTGCAGCCCATGAATGGCCTTAGCCTACCAAGTAACCGCTGCACAGCTATTTGAACTGTAGAACTTCTGGCTGTCAGACATCTACTCAATTGTCCTCACGAGGCTGAGTGAATCACGTTCGAGCCCTCACGTCAGTTTCTAAAATCCCTGATGGAGCCGTGAATCGAACCCAGGGCCTCCCAGTGCAAGGCAAGCACGCTACCCCAACACCATGGGTACGGCATTATACACACTAGTACAGCCATAACAATAACACAGGTTATCACACATATTCCACACACACACACACACATATATACGGGGCTATATGACCACTATGTCGCAGCCCCGAAAATATGAAACAACAACAACAAGTACTTTAAGAATGGCTATATAATAATATCGCTGAATTATCCGTTGGTGTCTGAGGTGTGTGTGTTACTGAAAAATTCCAAAATTCCGTATTTTTTATATTTTTTTACAATAAAAATAAATCTTAGTCATGAAACCCTTCAGGGTTCTTTAAAAGTTTTTGAAATATTTTCAACCTTCCCATAGAAAATGTTCGTAAGATTCTTGAAGGTTCTGTAAAAAAACACTTAATATATAGGAATATTCCCAGAATATTTTTTTGGATTTATTCCATATTCACAATGATATCAATTAATTTGCACTAACATAAGTGCAAGGTGTTGATGACCACAGTGCCTATATTTCCCAAAGTAAGTTACAATATCAACTTCTATTATGATAATTATAAAAAAAAACACGTTCTATAAATCGCTGATAACTAGGGCACGGATGAAGATACCGTAAAAAGGTTTTATAAATGCACTTATAATTTTCATAGATGCCTGCAATAAATGAACAAAAAATTCGAAAATTGGTCTTTAAAATGCAGAAAATGTTCTTATAATAATAATAATAATAATCAACTCACCAATATTTCAAAAATTCGAAAAATGCACTATAAAATGGAGAAAATGATCTAATAATAATAAACTCACCGATTTTTCAAAAATGACATCTTAAGCTCAAACTGAAAAGTCAATCAAAATAGAATTCTAGCACTTAACAAAAGGTTTACGTTCACTTTAGTCTGAGTTGCACCGCACTACGAATGTCATTGTGATGTTGTCAAATGTAAATGATCTGCGGTTATCAGCCAACAAGTTTTTATACCTCAAAAAGCTGCGTTCAACAGCACTTTTTTCAGTTTTGATACAATACCCGCAACAATTTCACCACGATTGTTGCTAAGACTAGTTTCACCCGGTTGATTAAGGAAGTGGAATCAATATTTTAAATTATCTTGTATCAGCTACTAGCTTCTTCTTAACTCTGAGAGACGTAACTCCCTCTTATAAAGCTGTGACATAACTACATTGGAGAAAGATGACCTTAAATGGCCGATTTCTGTAAAATAAGACCCAAAAAATCTACCAAACTTAAGAAATTGCTCTTAAAATGGAACAATAGCTAAAAATGCAAAAAGATGCAAAATAAAAATGACATATTTGAAGACAGGGTGGCCCGTCTGGAGTTTCTATGTACTTCAGCATTGTTTTAGACAACTCAGTAAGAAGATGACATGTCATGAACATCCGGGCCTTACTGATAACACATTTCACTTGCCTCACACACACACTCACACATCCAAACACGCACACACACTAAGACAGAAACACGTGTTAGTAAGTACCTTGCCACAGCACGCCGGCATCCCTACGTCCAGCTCCTTGACCGACGTCGCCGTCGCTTCTGTATAGCGCATAGAGCACACTACAGCTCACCACGTCTGGGTCGATATGGGCTTGCGCAAGTCTGCACGTCCTTCCTTGCCACTCTGGATGCAATCAGCAACACTGTCAGACACACAATGCATCACATCGAAACCTCCCGCGAGGAGATTGTCGTTTAGAAGGAATATCATTGGTGGAAAATATATAATTGTTTCGTTCGATCTGTTCACAAGTGAGGAAAGGGCTGTATCCCTCTGACGAAATTCACCAATAAGAGTATCAAGGAATCAAGGAATGTCTTACTAAGGTGTTTTTGACTGGTGTGATGCAGCTGTCCACACGCCATCCTGTCTTGAGCTAATCGTTTCATCGCTACATTGCTACCACATCTTACAACCGAGGCAATCGGTTTAACATATTCCAACATTGGTCTACCCCCACAGTTCTTGTCGTCAACCCTTCCTTCCATAACAATACTTGCCACGGTGGGTGAGTGGTTAACGTGTTGGTCTACCAACCCCAAGCTTTCAGGGTCGCTCCTGGCCATGGTAAGTGATTTTTGAAAGGCGGCAAAAATTACGACACCATGTCATACGATGTTGGCATGTCAAAGAACCCATTTGAATTCAGTAGGCCGTGTTCATAATGGAAAAATTAATCTCGGGAGTTTCCGCCAAAACAAAATTCCTCATTTCTCTACCAGAAAGAGCTATAGTGTTCAAGGAGCTCAGATATTTAACCTCCTTGACTTTCATAGTGCTTCAAGGAACAACGAAATTCGACATGCAAGCTACCCTTTGGGTGTCAATTAACAAAGCTTGCACCCGGCATCCGAGACCATACGATATTATTATTATTATTATTATTATTATTATTATTGGTGGAATAGCACATTATGCAACGAGCCTATAATGTTAATAAGACACTCGTATGGAAATTATAAACATACTCGACTGTTTATGTTCAACGATAATTATAACTATTTTATGTTCCAACATAAATACTCATAAATATCTGTCGAGATTTCACCAGTTTTATGTACTGAACAGAGCGCATGGGACGCAGAGAATACCTTGTTTTTGACCATGGCCTCCTGGAATAGCCTACCTCACTATGACACACGCCACGCCGTGAAATTTTAAATAGGCAGCCATGGAAGTGAGCGAAGGTGCGATGCTATCCTCACCTAATTGGTCACAGAACTGTTTCTTGAGCTCTGATTGGTGGGAGAAACTGTCTCATAATGAACACTTGTACTATAATGAGCCTCATTATAGTACAGTTTTCTGACATATAAAATTTACATTTCGCCAGGGTCGAACATAAAATATAAATAATGGTTTCGTTTGATCTGATCACAAGTGAAGATAGAGCTGTATCCCTCTGACGACATTCGCCAGTAAGAGTATCATGGAATCAACGACTGTCTTACTAAGGTGTGTTATGTTTGAGTCTTTTGACTGGTTTGATGCAGCTCTCCGTACCTCCCTGTCCTGAGCTGATCGTTTCATCTCTATATAGCTACCACACCCTTCATCCGAGGCAATCTGTTTAACATATTCCAACCTTGGTCTACCCCTACAGTCCTTGTCCTCGACCCTTCCTTCCATAACTAAGCTTGCTATTCCTGGGTGTTTTAGTGTGTGTCTTACCAACCTATCGCTTCTCTTCATTAGCAGTCTCTAGAAACATCTCTCTTCTCCCACTCGTCTTAATAGACTAGACTACCTCTTTATTTGAAACCCTATCTACCCATCTGATTTCATCATTCTCCCGTAACACCACATTTCAAACGCTTCAATTCTCCCCTTTCCTGCTGCACCAATAGTCCAAGTTTCACTTCTATAGATCGCCACGCTCCAGACAAACGCTTTCAAAAATGACTTCCTAATACCTAAATCTATAACTTATTCGATATCACCAAATTCTTTTTCTGTAAAATGCTTTCCTTGTCTGAGCCAACCTACTTTTTATATCCTCTTTGCTTCGTCCATCAAGGGTTATTTTGCTTCCAAAGTAGCAGAAGTCTCCTACTTCCTTTAGCTTTTCACCTGCCAATTAGACTTCCATAGGGATTTCTGACTTCTTTCAACTGCATTCCAACATTTATTAATTTTCATCATGAATTCTTTCCTCAAGACGGAGTCCAACTATTTAAAAACTAATTCAAATCATTTGGTGTGTCGGCTAAGATGACGATGTCATCAGCAAATCTCAGAGTTGAAATTACATCTTTACTCCTACTTTAAATTTTTCTCCAATTTCCTTCATTGCTTCTGCAATGTATAGATTGAAAAGTATGGGTGAGAAGTTGCCGCCTTGCCTCACACCTTCCTGAATACCAGCTTCGCTCTCATGTCCTTCGGCTCAAATAACTGCTGCCTGGTTTCTGTATGTGTTGTAGAGTAAGGTAACAATGTTAAAAATACAGTACAGTATTACCCTTTCACGAAGCCTCCGTGGCTTAGGCGGCAGCACGCCGCGCCGGCCTCTCACCGCTGGGTCCGTGGTTCAAATCCCGGTCACTCCATGTGAGATCTGTGCTGGACAAAACGGAGGCAGACAGGTTTTTCTCCGGGTACTCCGGTTTTCCCTGTCAATATTTCATTCCAGCAACACTCTCCACTATCATTTCATTTCATCTGTCATTCATTTAATCATTGCCCCAGAGGAGTGCGTCAGGCCTCGGCAGCCGGCACAGTTCATATCCTCGCCGCTAGACGGGGGCTTCATTCATTCCATTCCTGACCCGGTCGGAGACTGGAAGCAGGCTGTGGATTTTCATTTCATTACCCTTTCACGAATTGATTGCCGGCGGTCGAGATGGGAACTATTCCTTGTTTACTTGTGACACACGTCACTGTGCTTCCTTGACAGGTACAGTTGCACGAGTAGGATATGACTCAGATCCAGTACCCTGGGCTTCGTTTAACAACACTGTCCGTGGTGATATGAGGTCCTGTGACACTTATCTGACGCAATGCTGCTTGACTTATGTCATCACTGTGTCTTCCACTGTACCGCGCGGGGCTCCTGCTACAATAATCAACAGACACTAGCGCAGCCATGATCAGCGGTAATCGAATGTTAAATGGGTAATACATAATCCAAGCGGCTTCGGTGGTGTAGTTGGTGGCATGCTGGGCTTCTATGCGCACGGTCGCGGGTTCAAACCCGGCCGAAATCGTCGGATTTTTTAAGAGGGTTAAAAATCCCTCAGTATGCCTTCCTTCAGAGGGGAAGTAAAGCCGGTGGTCCCATGTCATAGATTTATGTCATGATAAAGAACCTTAAAATAATTACACTTGTGTGAAGCTAAATTATAGAATAGATTTGACTAACGCTCTTAGGTTCCAACGTTCGTCGCCAGGAGCCGACTGCGGTGGCATCTAGTAACCAAGTTCAAGACTAGTTGGTCATTGACGATGGCGTTTGTTAGCAAAAGTTGGAACTACTTGAAAATTGAGTGTCTGCAGTTCTTACTGGAATTAAAAACAGATAACTCACACTAATACAGCCATCACAATTAACACCGGTTATCAGACAGATTCTACTGTACGCACGGGGCTACATGACCGCGTTGTCGCAACCCCTAAACTGAGGAACCAACCAACCTATCTACATGATCCATTTATGAGGCTCAACTTATTGGAAGAGGGAAGAAGCATGGGGTAGACATTTATGGAAAAGAATAATCCAGCAAAGTTACGCTGACCCTACGTGACGTGGGAAAAGGCTAAGATAAAGAAGAAAGAGAAGAAGATGAAGACGAAGATGATGGCTATATTAGTTTGTGTGTTTGTAATACAGGTGGAAACTGGGAAGGTGGCATCCGTGACCTTAACTTAGGAACCACCCCTGACATTTACCTTGTGATGAGATACACTTTACGGCCTTGTGCAGAAGGCAGGAAATACCATGAAAAAAATAGTCTGACCCCTTGAAGAAAATGAGAAAAGGGTCAATTAAGGTGGGCAAATGAAAGACTCCCTAGGCCTCGGATGCCCAGAAGAGGACAGGAGTTGACCCAGGGATGTCGACAGGAGAGATGGCAGAGGCACAAGTAAGTGGAATCAATGTCCGACCCAGCTGGAGTCCCGTGGTCGCTAAACCACGTCCCACAAGTCGTGATCCTCTGAGCTGCAGTAATGCTGTAACATTATGGTAATTAGAATAGCGAAACATCTGATGTAATCCAAGGCTGCACTCGGGGACCTTTATTCTTCATGGTGCATTGTCCTTGACTTTGTAGGTCGTGTTTCCACAACCATTATTACAGTATCTCTAAAGTGTAATTACCCAACGGCATTGTCAGGTTCAGTTTCTTCGAGCTAGACATAAGGGCACCACGTACTCTTGCATGATGAAAAAGAAATCAATTTTTTTATTTTGGCGCCATAAAATTCCTCATTCTTTTCTGAATCCAAATTTCTATAGTTTGTTGGGGTTTTGATGTCTACAACTACCTTAAATTCGTTTTTTAAAATTAGCGTCCCATGCTCTGAATAATACACTTTAAACTTTGCCAGCTGTTTTCCGTTAATACTCATTTTTAATGTTTAGGTATCAATAACTGTGAAGCCTCCGTGGCTTAGGCGGCAGCACGCTGGCCTCTCACCACTGGATCCGTGGTTCAAATCCCGGTCACTCCATGTGAGATCTGTGCTGGACAAAACGGAGGCAGACAGGTTTTTCTCCGGGTACTGCGGTTTTCCCTGTCAAAATCTCATTCCAGCAACACTCTCCACTATCATTTCATTTCATCTGTCATTCATTTAATCATTGCCCCAGGGGAATGCGACAGGCTTCGGCAGCCGGCACAGTTCATATCCTCGCCGCTAGATGGGGGCTTCATTCATTCCATTCCCTGACCCGGTCGGTCGACTGGAAGCAGGCTGTGGATTTTCATTTCAGGTATCAATAACTAGGAAACCATTTAACATAGAGAGCATTTTTTTACATTAACTTGCCTAATAGAGTAATTTAATGTTAACCTATTTTCACTTCCAAAACATAGTAGGAATGGATTGGGAAGAGAAGATACATATTTTTGAATACATTTAAAAAGAAAGAGTTCGGATTTTTTTCTTTCATTCTGTCCCAATAATAATGAAACAAAGTGGTTACTCACCTGCCATGATCCATTCCAAGTATGTGAACAAAATTTGAGAATATTTGATTGAAAAACAAGATGTTCAGGAAAGAACATATAGCCTACTTTCTCCTAAATGCATGGGTATTGTTATAACTCTTTGTCCTTTTCAAGGAGTATGATTGAATGTTGGCTGTAGTAGCTTGTTGAAATACAACGTGCTATAGGGATATTAAACATGAATATGAGGTGCCCTTTGCTAGTGCTACCTCTGTACCAAATTTCGTTCAATTCGGTTTCACCGTGTTTGAATTGATAGGGGGAATCGATTTGCACACATACTTGGCCACCATCTGCAAACTATTGGGCTGATGTTCTTGCAGTTTGGTCAGAATATGTTTCCCACATAAAGATATGGTGTTGCAAAATTTGGTAGAGACTAGATTATTAGGTTGGTCGTAATTACATTTTAGCTTTTAACATTTGGGTGGCCGCGATTACGTTTCCGTCATGATGGCGGCGATATAAAACATGACACTGAGGTGCCCTTTGCTAGTGCTACCTCTGTACCAAATTTCGTTCATTCGGTTCCACCGTGTTCGAATTGATAAGGGGAATCGATTTTCACACAAAGATGGCCGCCATCCGCAAAATATTAGGCTAATGGCCTATTAGTTTGGTCAAAGGATGCTCCCTCCATAAAGGTATGTTGTTGCTAAATTTGCTAGAGATCGGATGATTAGGCTAATCGTAATTTGATTTAAGCTTTGAACATTTGTGTGGCCGCCATTACGTTTCCGTCAAGATGGCGGCGATATAAAACATGACACTGCGGTGCCCTTTGCTAGTGCTACCTCTGTACCAAATTTCGTTCATTCGGTTCCACCGTGTTCGAATTAATAGGGGGAATCAATTTTGACATAAAGATGGCCGCCATCCGCAAACTATTAGGCTGATGACCTATTAGATTGGTCAAAGGATGCTCCCTCCATAAAGGTATTATGTTGCAAAATTTGGTAGAGATCGGATGATTAGGTTAATCGTAATTTGATTTAAGCTTTGAACATTCGTGTGGCCGCCATTACGTTTCTGTCAAGATGGCGGCGATATAAACCATGACACTGAGGTGCCCTTTGCTAGTGCTACCTCTGTACCAAATTTCGTTCCATTCGGTTCCACCGTGTTCGAATTAATAGGGGGAATCAATTTTGACATAAAGATGGCCGCCATCCGCAAACTATTAGGCTAATAACCTACTAGATTGGTCAAAGGATGCTCCCTCCATAAAGGTATGTTGTTGCAAAGTTAGGTAGAGATCGGATGGTTATGTTAGTCGTAATTTAACTTAAGCTTTGAACATTTGTGTGGCCGCCATTACGTTTCTGTCAATATGGCGGCGACATAAAACATGACACTGAGATGCCCTTTGCTAGTGCTACCTCTGTACGAAATGTCGTTCCATTCGGTTCCACCGTGTTTGAATTAATAGGGGGAATCGATTTTCACACAAAGATGGCCGCCATCCGCAAACTCTTAGGCTAATGACCTATTCATTTGGTCAAAGGATGCTTCCCCTATAAAGGTATGTTGTTGCAAAATTTGGTAGAGATCGGATGATTAGGTTAATCGTAATTTGATTTAAGCTTTGAACATTTGTGTGGCCGCCATTACGTTTCCGTCAAGATGGCGGCGATATAAAACATGACACTGAAGTGCCTTTTGTTGGTACTACCTCTGTACCAAATTTCGTTCCATTCGGTTGCACCGTGTTCGAATTAATAGGGGGAATCGATTTTCACACAAAGATGGCCGCCATCCGCAAACTATTACGCTGATGACCTATTAATTTGGTCAAAGGATGCTCCCCCCTTAAAGGTATGTTGTTGCAAAATTTGGTAGAGATCGGATGATTAGATTAGTCGTAATTTGATTTAAGCTTTGAACATTTGTGTGGCCGCCATTACGTTTCCGTCAAGACGGCGGCGATATAAAACATGACACTGAGGTGTCCTTTGCTAGTGCTACCTTTGTACGGAATTTCGTTCAATTCGCATTCACCGTGTTCGAATTGATAGGGGGGGGGACAGACATTCAGAGTACACACACTCACACACACACACACACACACAGAGACTCACACACACACATACACACACACACACACAGACAGACACACTTTTTTCGCCCTGTGTTGATCTCATAAGTCTACTTTCATTTTTTGCAAAAATCGAAAGTAGGCTAACAACTGAGAAATGTGTACCTGAAGCAACTTGTACAACATTTTTTTTGAAAATGTATCTGTCCAAATTGGTATTCATTTCACACATCCTATAAAAGCAAAGTAGCACTACATGGTCAAAACAGCTCAGAATATATCGCTTCTTATATGTTACAAGAATCATAGCTGTACCTTTAGCATAACCCCAGAAAATACTTAGTAAAGTGATACCACAAAATTAGACTTTTTCATCGTGTAAGAGTACGTGGTGACATTAATGCAAATCAACCCGATATGGAATATTGGTTTGTTGGTTACTTAATTTAGGGGCTGCGACAACGCGGTCATGTTGCCCCGTGTACTTCGTCTGTGTGTAGAATCTGTCTGATAACTGGTGTTAATTGTGATGACTGAATTATTTATTTATCGTATGGCTTTCAGTGCCAGGAGTGTCCAAGGACATGTTCGGCTCGCCTGAGTCTGTAGCTGCTTCCAGCGGACACTCTTAGCGTAGTAATTCTAACTTTCGCTACCAGATAACAATGATACCTAGTGGTGAACGTTAGAACTTTGATAGAGCGTTCCGACGAAATCTAACCTAACAATTTAGCTGCACACAAGTTTATTCTGTGGAAGGATCTTTTACATGCCATAAATCTATGACATGGGACCGCCGGCTTTACTTCCCCTCCGAAGGAAGGCATAGGCCTACTGAAATATTTTTAACACTCTTAAAAATTCCGACGAATTGGGCCGGGGTTGAATCCGCTATCTTGGGGACAGCAGTTCATCATGCTACCGACTACGCCACAGAAGCCGCTGACTGTATTACTATGATATAAGAATCTGTGGTTGGGGACGGGGAAGAGCAAATAATGGAACTGTCGGCCTGGAACGTGTATCTGCTGAGGATGGCCTAGAGAGTAGACATTTTTAGCCTATTTTCAATTTTGAAAAAATCGGCTTATGAGATCTCCTTTTGTCCGTGTGTGATTCGTGTGTGTGTGTCCCTAATACCTTCTAAACGGCTGGAGCTATTTCAATGAAACTCGTTAATATCATAGCACCATTCTGGCCGACCCCGACCGTGCCCTTCAAATTTTATTCTGTAGCACCATTCCAACATGGCGGCAGTGCAAAATATTTCACCAGCATTCAGTATCTCCGAATCTATTACCGATATTACCATGAAATTTTGTACGGTGATAAAGGGTACTACTAGAAGTTTACCTATGAGACATTCAAACACCTGGTAACTACAAAACCAACATGGCGGCCAAGCGAAGTTGAGACTTTTAAATAGACTTTTCTCGTGATTTAACCATCTAAACGTAATTAAGTTCAATTGTTTATTTACCTTCTAATTGGCGGCTGTGCGAAATAATTCACTGGCATTCTATATCTCCGAAACTCTTACAGATATCACCCTGAAATTTTGTACGGTGATAAAGGGTACTGCTACAAGTTTATTTATGTAACGGTCAAAACCTGTAAAGTACAAAACAAACATGGCGGCCAAGCGAAGTTGAAACATTTTAATAGACTTTTCACTTGATTTAACCATCTGAGAGCAGTGAAATGAGGTGCATTAAATGATTATACATATTGTAATGCAATGGCATCTAATTTAGTTCAATTGTTTACATAACCTCTAGATGGTGGCTGTAAGAAATTTTAAAATTAAGTTTTTACTTCTTGCGTCCTAATCATGCGATTGAAGTTTGAATACCACACGTTTACAATAATCTTCATGTAATAGTACATAAATTAAAATACAACCTGGCGACCATCTGAAATATTTAGACGGTTCTCAATATCTACGAATCTATCACAACAATCAGACTAGAATTTTGTATGTTGATAGAGGCAATTAACATGAGTAGGATATATGAAAATAGGCTGCATAGTTCTTCACGGAACTACTTGTTAGGCTTATGAGATCACCTTTTGTCCATGAGTGTGTATGCGCATGTGTGTGTGTTATCATTAGGGCTCGGATTTTTAGGTAAATACATATTTTTTAATGTAAATACATATTTGAAGCATTTTTTCTATAAATACATAAATTCCCGTTTTTCCACTTATTAGCACAGAAAAGGACATAATATTTACATTCTTTAAAAACAATATGCTAGATCTTTC
Organism: Meconema thalassinum; assembly: GCA_946902985.2. Taxonomy (NCBI): domain Eukaryota; kingdom Metazoa; phylum Arthropoda; class Insecta; order Orthoptera; family Tettigoniidae; genus Meconema; species Meconema thalassinum. The sequence goes on along the minus strand of OX336400.1, from coordinate 85,846,455 downwards.
AGTTTATTGCATTTTTGTTCTGTGTTACTTCAACGAGACCTGTGAACTATCTAATCTTCATATAGAGCATATATCAGCTTGCAACTGTGTTATTCTTAACTTGTTGTCCCGTCCCACTCACTGTGGAAGCCGGGGATTTCCTTGTCCATAGCCATATTGCACCACGTGCTAGACCTCCCCAGCTACCTGGAACCAGTGTCACTCTTACGCAGTTCATTTCTGGCACAATGAAGTGTAAGGCAGTTCTACGATGCATAAAGTAAAAACAACTACAATTTATCGTCGGCTGCAGAATTTAAAGATAATTTTACTTCTGATAGGGGCGTTCAGTTCTGCCAACCATGTGGGAAAGGAATCCAGGCTGAACAGCGATCTCAAGTTACACAACACCTTGCCGCAGTTTCGCGCCTTCAAAATAAGTGCTTCGCGATAATCGTCGGTTATTTGTGATGGACAACCTGAAGATGTATCTCGTTGTGTATTGTAATGCTTCAGCAGTCAGTGAGACATAGCATCGTGAGTACTGCATAATGTTTATATTCACATTGAAAATGAAAATCCACAGCCTGCTTCCAGTCTCCGACCGGGTCAGGAATGGAATGAATGAAGCCCCCATCTAGCGGCGAGGATATGAACTGTGCCGGCTGCCGAGGCCTGACGCACTCCTCTGGGGCAATGCTGAAATGAATGACAGATGAAATGAAATGATAGTGGAGAGTGTTGCTGGAATGAAATTTTGACAGGGAAAACCGGAGTACCCGGAGAAAAACCTGTCTGCCTCCGTTTTGTCCAGCACAGATCTCACATGGAGTGGCCGGGATTTGAACCACGGACCCAGCGGTGAGAGGCCGGCGTGCTGCCGCCAAAGCCACGGAGGCTTCGTTTATATTCACATTAATAATCTAAATTATAATAAAATATTTTTACTTTTTGGCACATATTTCAGGTATTTTTAGTACATAAAAAATAAATATTTTCCCGATTTTTAGCACCGAAAAATTTGAGCCCTAGTTATCATATTAAATGATCTGGTCGACTTCATCGTTACGTTACGGTGACGTCACGAAATGTACCGAGAATGCACTGAGGCGTGTGACGTCATAGTACCGCTTGGTGCATGTGTACTGAGTTCACTGGTGAGCTCTGGCGTTACGAGACGGCTACGACATGGCGAGCGTGACGTCATCCAGCCAGCTCCCTCCTTTCACGGCGCGCTCCAGCTCCCTCATGACTTGTAACTTTCTAGCGTTCTGATTGTTTCTTGATCATCTAACATGTTAAGAGTCTTTGGCTTCGAGCGAAGCGAGAAGCCTCCAGCCTTTCTAGCATTTTTCAGCATTTGTAACATTTAAAATGATATAAAGTCCAGTCTTTCAGACTGACTGTCTCTTTGTTTGTTTGTTTGTTTGTTTGTGTCACCACCTAATGACTATTAAACGGCTGGAGCGATTTCAATGAAACTATTACGGCTGACCCCGACCGTGTCCTTCAAATGTTATTACGTCTCACCAATCCAACATGGTGGCTGTGCGAAATATTTCACCGGCATTCTATATCTCCGAACGTATTACTGATATCACCATAAAGTTTTGTACGATGATAAAAGACACTACTAGAAGTTCAGCTAAGGGGCTTCCAAAAACCTGTAAAATACAAAACGAACATGGCGGCCAAGTGAAGGTGATACATTTGAATAGACATTTCTTGCGATTTAACCATCTGATCGCAGTGAAATATGGTACAGTACATTTTAATCTAATTTAGTTAAATTGTTCACATAAACTCAAGATGGCGGCTGAGCACAATTTTAAATTTAAGTTATCATTTCTTGTGTATTAATAATGCGATCGAAGTGAGCGTTTGAATAATGAACCTACGCAAAACTCGTAGTCTAATAGTACATAACTCTATGGCCAATATATATATTACAAGATGTTCGGGAAAGAACATATAGCCTACTTTCTCCTAAATGTATGGGTATAGTTATAACTCTCTGTCCTTATCATCTCCTAATTTCTTCCTATTTGAAGTGTAAATTGGCACACAGGATTTGAACAGTGGCGTTCAAACCATAGTTTATAATTTACCCCAGCATTTTGCAATTTCATCAGCAAACACTCCAAACACCGACTACTTACAATAATTGAAACTTCGTTGCTCTAATAAGGCTCATCTACAATGCGCAGTCGGCAGTCCGTAGTTGGTAGTCCTCGGTCGGCAGTCGCGATCGACTCCGTGTATACTATAGGCACCATACACAACATGAAGTTGCAGTTGGTAGCTGGCAGTTGGCAGTCGCGAATTTTATCCTTGACTGCCAACTACCCGACTGCAGCAATGTAATAGCCAATCAGAGCAGATCAGAAACTGACGTCACGTTGTTGTTCTGTGTCGTATACGAATGATATAGGACTAAGTGAAGTAACTTCGCAACCCGTTAATTTATAGGCTAATCTTAAATACACGGTATAACAAAATAATCCATCTCCAAATCATCCATATTGCAAGTTTTGAGGTTATCAACAACGCCTCTGTGCACAAGGAATAAACGAATGTTACTGTATTATTACTCCTAGCAGTCGTTAAGACTGGGTTCACTAACTGGCCGGTATAGAGCGCTGCTCGAATCTATAGTTTCTGCATAGTACAACTGCAGGCTGGTAGATGTCACTCCGGTGGAGAATGTCGTTTTTTTTAATATATAATTTCCATTGCAAAAAGCACCATATAACGCTTTATTTTATAACGTCTCAGTACTCAAGAAACAATGAATATAAAAAAATCAAGCAAAAAAGTTCTACTCTGATAGGATTTGAACCCCGGCCAGCCACATGAGAGACGGGAGCTCTAACCACACAGCCAATCGTACACTCATAACTCACACGTTATCGATCAAATACATATAACGTACTGTATTAGCAAATAATCACTTGGACTGAAGATTTCTTCACTGGAGTGTATTTCAAACCGAGTTCATTTCATATTAAGTTCATATAATTTTTATCAGTAGGTTATATTGCATGCAACATACTGAAATTAGTAAAATGTAGGTCAGAACGAGAGATCAGCTGCCATCTTGTCAAATAGCCGAGACGATTCAGATTTTTAAAGTCACTTCTAGATTATAATATTACAATATAAACTTTTAATTTCGTACGAACCACGTCGCTTAGAACAGATTAAACGATTCTTGGTTCGATGTGCACAAGGAATAAACGAATGTTACTGTATTATTACTCCTAGCAGTCGTTAAGACTGGTTTCACTAACTGGCCGGTATACAGCGCTGCTCGAATCTATAGTTTCTGCATAGTTCAACTGAAGGCTGGTAGATGTCACTCCGGTGGAGAATGTCTTTTTTTTAATATATAATTTCCATTGCAAAACGCACCATATAACGCTTTATTTTATAACGTCTCAGTACTCAAGAAACAATAAATATAAAAAAATCAAGCAAAAAAGTTCTACTCTGATAGGATTTGAACCCCGGCCAGCCACATGAGAGACGGGAGCTCTAACCACACAGCCAATCGTACACTCATAACTCACGCGTTATCGATTAAATACATATAACGTACTGTATTAGCAAATAATCACTTGGACTGAAGATTTCTTCACTGGAGTGTATTTCCAACCGAGTTCATTTCATATTAAGTTCATATAATTTTATCAGTAGGTTATATTGCATGCAACATACTGAAATTAGTAAAATATAGGTCAGAACGAGAGATCAGCTGCCATCTTGTCAAATAGCCGAGACGATTCAGATTTTTAAAGTCACTTCTGGATTATAATATTACAATATAAACTGTTAATTTCGAACGAACCACGTCGCTTAGAACAGATTAAACGATTCTTGGTTCGATAATCGGAACTGGTGGGTCCCATGTTATGGATTATAAATTTTGCATAATTCACACGGCCGCCATCCTGAAATGGTACATTTGATGACTTTGTAGTTTGGGCACAAGACGCGTCCCATATGAAGGTAGGTTCTTACCAAATTTGGTAAAGATCCGATGATTAGTTTGGTCGTAATGCATTATTAAGTTTTGACCATTCGATTGGCCGCCATTACCTTTTGGTAAAGATGGCGGCAATATAAAACATGACACTGAGGTGCCCTTTGCCAGTGCTACCTCTGTACCAAATTTCGTTCAATTCGGTTTAACCGTGTTCGAATTGATACGGGGGACAGACATTCAGAGTACACACACTCACACACACACACACCCACACAGACTCACACACATACACACATACAGACAGACACACTTTTTTTCGCCCTGTAGTGATCTCATAAGTCTACTTTCATTTTTTGCAAAAATCGAAAGTAGGCTAAAATCCAACATGGCGACCAACCGAAATATTTAGAAGGTTTTCAATTTCTACGAATTTATTACAGCAATCGAACTGATTTTTTTAATGTTGAGAGAGGCAAGTAACATATGTAGGAAATATGAAAATAGGCTGTGTAGTTCTTCACCGAACTACTTGTTTTAAATCGCTCATCCTCCTAGCTCGGCTTCATTTACGAACTCTGCAAGGGATCATTCCTCTACCATCGCTAGGTGGGTGTTTGAAAGCTGAACACAATATAACAGCAGATAGATAGATAGATAGATAGCTTTATTTTGTCTGGCAAGATTAGGGCCATTGGGCCCTCTCTTCCATCTAACCAGATTTTACAATTAATACATTATTACATTATTTGCAGAACTTAACAAGGGTACTGAAATCTAACAGGAATACATTTCAGATCCAATCACAATACATATAATGGCAGGTAAGCATGGCGTAGGAAACAAGATGTTCAGTAAAGAACATATAGCCTACTTTCTCCTAAATGTATGAGTATAGTTATAACTCATTGTTATTATCAAAGAGTATAATAGAACTATTCTTTGTTGAAGACCTTAGAAACGATTTACCTCTACCAAACGCCACAACCTAGATAAAAACTGCTACCATCATTGAAGAAAGATAGATAAGAAATATATCAAGAATGTTATGGATCTGGAGGCATAATCGACCGGACTGGCTGCGTGGCTCAGCGGTAACGTTCTCGCTTGCTGGGCCCTAGGTTGCAAGTTCGTATCCTGGCGCATTCAGCTGGCAATTGAGGGTGCACAAATGCGAGGGAGCCGTGTCAGTACATTTACTGGCACGTTAAAGATCCCCTTCGGGCCAAAATTCCTGCACCCCGGTGTCTCTAAAAGCAGCAGTAGTTAAAAGGGATGTAAAACCAATAACATTATTATTATTATTATTATTATTATTATTATTATTATTATTATTATTATTACATATACGACCTGCCGTGGGCAACATCCAACTTCGAGTTGAGGCATGTCTTTACACGTCTGGTTGTGCATGGCTTTCACAACCCTAATTGAATTAACAAATCTTTCCATGACCCTACAGAGACGTGTGTATACAAACTATGTGGATATTTTCGATTGCTATTTGCCCGAAATAAAAGTAGTAATTAATAACCTGAACTAACACCAACGGCTTGAATTCAGTTACTATGTGAAATCGTTTTGTTATTTACTTCAAATAACATTTTCAAGTAACGCAAAATAGGCTGTTACAAACCCTTTAAAATAAAAAGTAAAAATGTATCGTAGTATCATCTTGTCATTCTTCAAATTCGATGTGCATAGAATGCCAATGGTATAGTAATCAATGGAGCCCCACGTAGACTAGTCGTGACATCTAGAGGTGAAATATCGAACAATATAATCCTAACAGAGCGAGTGCATTCTAGCGGCCAGAAGAAGAAACTTTTCAATAAAATCTGGAAGTTAATAAGTAGGCGTGTAGTTACCTTTTTGGCAGCTAGATGTCTGGAGTAAATCTGCTGGCGAATTATGTTTTAATTAAATATATATTTTACACCATAATATGCACAATATAACGTTTAATTTTAAAACATCTGAGTCATTACAAAACAATAAACATATAACATTTCAAGCAAAAAAACTAGCTCTGATCGGGTTTGAACCATAGGCATTTGAGCGATAGGCTAACGCTCTACCACTGAGCTAATTGTGTCAACGAATATCGTTCTATATAAAATGACTTACATAGAACTAGTTAGCAAATAATGATTTATACTAAACGATTTCATCACTGGAGTATATTATTTATATATAAAGCATTTCATACAAAGTTTATTTATTTTGTATCAGTACGCTATACTGCATGCAATACTCAAATTAGTGAAATATAAGTCAGGCACAAGATATCCGCTGCCATCTTGTCTTATTACCGAATCGGCTCAGCTTTTTAAAATCACGTGAGCACTATAGTATTACAAAATAAACTTTTAATTTCGAACGTGCCTCTTCCTTTAGAACAGTTAAAACGATTATCGGCTCGATAATCGGAACTGGTGGGTCCCATGATATGGATTATAAAGTTTGCATAATTCGCACGGCCGCCATCCTGAAATGATATGGCGGACGACCATGTAGTTTGGTCACAAGACGCATCCTATACGAAGGTATGTTGTTACCAAATTTGGTAGAGATCGGATGATTTGGTTAGTCGTTATTTGATTTTACGTTTTGAACGTTTGAATGGCCGCCATTCAGTTTTAGTAAAGATGGCGGCGATATAAAACATGACACTGAGGTGTCCTTTGCTAGTGCTACCTTTGTACCAAATTTCGTTCAATTCGCATTCACCGTGTTCGAATTGATAGGGGGGGGGACACACATTCAGAGTACACACACTCACACACACACAGACACACACACACACACACAGACTCACACACACATACACACACACACACAGACTCACACACACACATACACACACACAGACAGACACACTTTTTTCGCCCTGTGTTGATCTCATAAGTCTACTTTCATTGTTTGCAAAAATCGAAAGTAGGCTAAAAATATTGTTATTAGTTAATTATTGCTAAAGTAAGAAAATAATAGGGGAACACAAACACTAATAAAACAGAACCTAATGATGATGTGATGATGTTGATGATGATGATAAGCATCATGGATTACTATAGCCTAATATTGATTTTGTAATGCGCATTTAAAGGGATGTAAGAAAACATTTAGGTATCTAAACAGAAAATAAATAAAATGTAAATTAGAAACACGAATATAACTCAGCCTAAGGATTCAAATATTTGACGTGTTGAGTTCGGCTTTCATTTCTTTTGTGATATGTACAGCTGGCATTGCTGCCTGAAGCTAGACGGGGTTGCTCCTCTGACAAAGCGCAGCAGGTTGTTCCACAGTCGTGCAGTAGAAACTATGAAGGAGTTAGTGTAGCGTACTGTGCGGTGTATAGGTATGACATGTGTGAATCAACTTTTGACCGTGTACCAAGACTATGCTCGTGTGAGAGGCAGTGAAACTGAGAATGCAGGTAAGCTGGAGAGGAACTTAAGAGTAGTAGTGGTTTTGTAGGGGTTCAAGGCCCTCCACCTCCACACCCTCCACACAAGATGGCGGCAGCCCGATAACTCCCGAACCCGTGGTCGGATTTTGACGAATGAGGTGTCATTGAACTCGGGCTGATACCCCTTTTCCAATGGACAACATATTTCCACCCCAAAATAAAACCTACCCCTTCTAGGGGGTGAAATTGTATTTTTTTTCGAGAATCTCTCTTTCTAATTGCAATCTGTGAGAGTTTGAATGCCAATATGGAAAGAAACGTTGTTCTACACAAGAGACATGTATACGGTGGCAAGCCACTATGAATTAACATGCTTGTTTTCTGTTTTTTACGCATGCCCACTCATGGCTTTTGTAAGAGGGTGGGGGAGCGGATCCCTATGGATGGGTAATTGTTGACGGGTCATTGTTGGCGGGGTCATTGTTGTCGGGTCCTTGTGGACGAGTCCTTGTGGACAAGTCCTTGTTGACAGGTCCTTGAGGACAAGTCCTTGTTGACAGGTCCTTGTGGACAGGTCCTTGTTGACAGGTTCTTGTGGTCGAGTCCTTGTGGACGAGTCCTTGTTGATGAGTCCCTTTTGACTGGTCCCTACGGACTAGCCCATGCATTTATTTAAATTATGTCAAAGGGCCTAACTAGATTATGCGTGTAAAGCAATGTGTTGAACTGACGTTGTTCCCCAGTCTCCACTACTATAATAGGATAACGATATGAAAGGAAAGTGGCGAAATACATGTGAAAACGTGTGAGATGACCTTATTACCGTCCTCCTTGTGAAACAAGTCACATCCTGTTTTGCTTCATACGTGAGAAAATGTGAGTTCATGTGTAATATGATCTAACACCTGTACACGCGCACGATAAGAGCTAACAAGTCACAACCTGTTTTGACAGTGGTGGGAGGTGAAGGTGGGGAGTTGGTGTAAGAGAGAACACAGGTGAAGAGAGAAAGAAATATGTATTGCTCATAATACATGTATAGCTGAGGACTGTACATAGGACTGTAGGTTAAGTACAACATGAGTAAATAAATAAATACAAGACACACAGGTTCACACAACAAATAATTTATTAATCCAAGAATTAAAGGCTGAGCTAAATCCCAACCATTTTACATATAGTTTATTTCCTTTTTCTTTCAACACTTTTTCCACAAGGTAATGTTTAGGGAACGCTGTCTTTTGAAGTTCTTGAAGATAAAACCTGCCTTTTATGGGTTGATGGTTGAGGTCCTCGAGTAAATAGGTGACTGGACTGTTCAGGTTGACTTGACGAATTCGAAATAGTTCAGTCCCCCAATTTGGTGTGTAGCCCTTGTCGAAGACGGACTTGAATTTGCTCACACGAACATGGTCCCCAATGTTAAGGCGATGACGTTTAGGGTCTGCTGTTTTTATGGGGTTAAACAGTGTATCCAGTTGTGGAATATTTTTAGTTACAAGTCGTGGCTTGGTCCCAATGGTTCTGTGTTATGTGTCGTTGTAACGTGACACTAACTCAGGTAACAAGTCCAACCAGCGATAAGTGCCCTGAGCGGTAAACGCTTTCCACATATGGGTTTTCAATGTTCGGTTGAACCGCTCAACCACGCTGGCTTTGAGTTTGCTGTACGTGGTGTAATGGCGAATATCCTTAGATTTGAGAAAACTGGAGAAATCCTTGTTGAAAAATTCTTTTCCCTGGTCGGTTTGTAGCAGCTAAGGTTGACGTTTAGATTGTTGAATAATATATTGAAAGGCTTTGGTGACTAGTGGACTAGACTTGCGACGTACAGGTTCAACAAACGCCATTTTGGAATAAACATCAATGACCGTCAACATATAGCGTACACCATCGTTAACGTTAGCATAGGGAATCATTTCAACCAAGTCTGCTTGCCAAAGTTCATCCACACCCTGTGAAATCCCCTTGAGTCGCTGATAGCGACGTCTAGCTGGACGATGCAACTCGTGAGCAATACCCATTTTAATGGGTGAGGGCTTAAACAATAATTTTGGCATTTCGAAGTTCTTCCTCAATTTCTTGAATTTCCCAATCGTGACCAGTATGGCCGGCTTGACGTGAAGCATGCAACAGCTGTAGTCGCTGGACGAGTTTATTTGGATTGTGCCAGTAGGTAACATCCACAAGGGGTTTTAATGGTTTAAATATCACTCCTGAAGCGGACACTTTACGACGACCACTTTGACTAGTGGGGGACATTTTTGCAATGATGGTTTTATATTTTTGGTATATATTAGCATTCACTTGTTGAGTGGGATCATACTGTCTTTTGTGAGCATGGGTATCCAATAAAATGGATTTATATTTACTAAGGTCCTCTGACGTATAATCTTGAGATGAGGGAGTCCGAGAGAATAGTAGCTTTAACAGTCCTGGTGTTAATTTATATTTGATCTTTTTAATGACAGCTTTAGTACGACTAAATTTAATCGATGAATCACCAATTTTAAAACTATCATTCTCATAGCGAACGCCATATGTGGTATCTGTGTTTCCAACAAATAGATTGGTGAAATAGGGTTCCAGTGTTGATCCATAATATTTTATTAAAATGTTTTTCAGTTGAGCTTTATGTTGAGGGGTGGCCAAGAGTTGTGAAAATGGAGACGATCTGGAAGGGCAAGGGGTTTCGACCATGGCCAAGGATTTCCTTTTTCTTAAAAACTCTGCAAGGGATGATGCCTTTTTTGAGGCGTAAACACTTGTTCCTCATTATCCTCAACTTCGCTAACACTAGTTAAATCTTCCTGTTCCTCTTCATCTTCCTCTTCCTCTTCCTCAGAGTCCTCGTGGTGCGTCTGACTGGCTTGTGAAACGGTAGGTAGCGTTTCAGATGGCTTGAAAGAGGGTTTCAACATAGCTTTTAGCGGAGGTGCTAAATGTTGTTGAATAAACAAAGCATATTCCGCACGCGATCGTTTCAATTGACAAAACTTTTGGCGAATAGTATTTTTTGCTCTAATAATATGATTTTTCAATTGACTCTCTGCTAACGCCATGATGTCGTGACAAATGACTTGAGAGGGAATGATACAGTGCCTTAAATAGCAATAAAATGATCAAACCCTAAGCGATACCGCCCTTGGTTGAGTTCACTTTGTTTGTCAATCACTAAACAGGCATGACGTTGTGTGTTCCAGCACTTGCCACACAATTCTGTAAACATTTGAAAGGTCATATCCGGATTCACATGTTCATTAGATATGTAACGACTGTTCCTCTCGAAATAAAACAATGACATTGGCATTGTCACGAATCAACTGTTTGGACATTTTAGAATACGTTTGTCCAAGATAGAAGCAATCGATATGTTTGTGTCGACCCATGCTGAAATAGCTTTGAATGATACCTTGTCGTTCAGTGGATACATCATCGAAAATCATGAGTGAATCAGGCTTTACCTCATCCGGTGAAATAACATTTTCTTGCGTGGAAAATGTAAAATACCCCATATTCTCATTTTTTAATCCAGACATGACTTGATCCAGAAACACGTAGAGGGGTTGGTAGAGAGATTTTGCGAAAATATAAATATTTTGAAAACACAGACCATTGGGCGCTGTAATATGTGTCAGCAAAAGATTGGTCTTTCCACAGCCGGAAGGTCCCACAATGATGCAGCGAATGGAAGATGGAAACAGTGAACCATGGCGTTGTTCACGTGATGTGGGGCAGAGATGGGAAACCATGTCCCTCACGGGGAATGACTCTTGCTGCTTAATTAGCTTCATTTCAACTAAGGCTTAGAGAGGCTAGCTGGCTGTCTATATACATCGCACCGAGCCTTGTCATAGAAACAGTAGACTCGTACTACAGGTTGACGATGGATGTCTTTGGACGTGCGTTGATGGTCAAAGCTAGGTCTGTTCCCATACACGATCCTAAACAAGAAACAGATCCTGCTAATAAACACTATGTGGATAGGTCAGTAGTGCCACGCACAAAACAAGGAGATTATGACTTTAAAGGAAAGCGGTTAACTCATGTAAAACATCCTCAAGTGTCTACAGACGTTACTACAAAAAAGTATGTGGATAACAAGGTGTATGAGTTTTATGATAAAGTGCCTCAGCTTACGGTGGATGGCTATAGCGCTAATCATCACCGCATTATTCACGTGGAAGACCCACAAGAAGATGATGGTGTCTTTACCAAGCGATACGTGACCTATGAAATGAAAAGTCTTTATAAATTTATCCCATCTGTATTTTTAGTGCATCTGACAAATGTAAAACCTGTGAATGAGAGAAACCATATACCGCTAGTTCATGACCAGCACTTGACCTATGTGCTTGCTTCGGGTTTAAGCCACTATCGACTACACTATAATGGAACCATTCACATCAAATATGCCATACCTGATGAGAACCATTTACAAATAGAGATAAATGGTCATAGGATGTTGGTCCATAACCATGAAATGGTCAATGCAGGAGACGAATTATCCTTTCATCTCCTGTTGACATGGAATGAAAAGCAAGCTGGAAAAACCATAAATGATTTCCCACTTTATGTAGAATTGGAATATACAGCCATGAAATAACAATCTGATGTTAGTTGTGACTTAAACTTTCTTGTGAAAGGTTGTTGGTCATCATCATCATCATGGTGAAACAAAGATATGTGGTAAGAAAGACTAAAAATATGAGCCTGTCCTTGGCAAAGCCTGGGCTTATGACATTCGTGGACAAGCCCTTGCGAAAGAAAAAAAGAAAAAAATAATGTGTTGACCATAAGGAAAGCTCTTCGATTAGCACAGAGACATGTTATTCCAAAACGTCAGCGACAGGGTTCAAAACAAGGGCGAGTGATCCCCGTCCCCAAACGAGCGGGATTTTTACCTGCATTATTTGCTGGTCTGGCTGCTCTAGGTTCACTTTTAGGCGGCACCAGTGCAGTGGCAAAAACCATTAAAGCCGTGCAACAGGGCAAGCAACAACTCAATGAAAGTCAGCGACACAATGAAACAATGGAGGCCATTGCTATGGGGGCTAGAAATGTCAATTTGAAGCCAGCCTTTTATCAACAAGGATTTGGAATTTCACCTTTTCGAAAAAAAAAACATCTTTACCTCAGCCATAGCAAGACATGCCCTGACGCATCAGCAAGTGGAAAGCTATGCTAAACAACTGAAGCTTTCTCATTTTCGAGGTGTGTTTATGCGAAACCAATTACCCTCACAAACCGGGAAACATGAATGTGCTGTTGTCAATTTGGATGATCACCGAGGACCTGGAACACATTATGTAGCTTATGTCAAAGAGGGATCTACTGTATGGTACTTTGACAGTTTTGGGTATTTGCCCCCGCCCATGGAATTAGTAGCCTATTTTGGAAACAGGATCAAGATATATTATAATGTGAAACGTGAGCAAACGTTTAACAGCCAACAGTGTGGACGTTTGTGTTTAATTTTTGTATATAAGACGCAACTTAAGCAAAAACGTCAACAGTATGTCGGTGGAAAGTAAGACGTTTACACTGCATGGACGTGGACCTGAAGTGAGTCTAGACTTTTACCCACCTATCGAATTGAGTGAAAAACCTTATGGTTTAGGACTTGTTTCTCTTGAAACGTACAATCGAATATACAACATACGTGAAAATGTGAACAACAAGTTTTACTATGATGATTCTGTGCTCACCCTGAACTCTGGTGGATACACGATAGATGTCATTTATGAACACATTTATGTGGTGTTGATCAATGAATATGGTTTAAAGTCATTTCTCGATGGAACGCGCAAGTTTGAACTTGTAGGAAATACCAACACTCATCGCTGCAGTATTTTTTCTACATTCAAAATTGACTTTAAAACTCACCCCGATTCTTTTGGTCCATTACTAGGATTTAAACCACGTGTGTTAGAGCCCAACAAAAACATGAATCAGACCATGAAGTGAAATTCATTAAGGACCACCATGTGTCAGTGACGTGTAATATTATTAGTCAAGTGTACACCAAACAAGAACCGTCGCATTCGCTTTATGACTTTATTGTAACATCGCCCAATGGCTATATTATTCGTGAAAACCCTCTAGTGGTGCTTTTTCATTCTGTGGCTGTCGATGGTATTAGTAATATAACATTAAGACTGATCAATAGAGAGCAACAAGTCATTGATCTAGATTCTACCACACCAGTGACTAACAAGTTGGTGCTAAAACCACTATGAAGTTTGTATATAAAGCAACAGCACCGTCTAGGAATAGTGTTAGTTGTTTACCACGTGAATACACGTTAACATCTCAGAACAAGCAGATTTTACAGCATTTGGGTTACCACATTAACCCCCTCGATGAATTCTATTCTAGAGGTAGTGAACCACATCGAGGAGCAACCAGGAGTGGTAAGAATTGATGTGCATTCTTATCAAGCTCAAACACCTGGACTCAATAACAATGATGAAATTCAATTTGTTATCAACAACCAAGATATTTACACTCTACCGCATGAAAGTGTTATTCAGATTGAAGGTCGGCTCACCAAAGCCGATGGCTCTACACCCACTACATCCAAGTTAGCCAACCATGCTTTCGCCTTCCTGTTTTCTGAAGTACGTTATGTCATTAACGATATCGTGGTGGATAGCACTCGAAATGTGGGTATTTCCAGTGTCATGAAACTATATCCCTCTTATAGTGAGGAAGAAGCTAAAACACTTTGCATGGCGGGTTGGTGCCCTGACTCGACCAATGACTGGATGGTACACACTGATGGCACCTTCACGGGTTATTTACCTCTTAAACTGATTTTAGGCTTTGCTGAAGATCACCAGCGCATTGTGGTCAACGCAAAGCAAGTGCTTTATCTGGTGAGAGACAGGAGTGATAATAATGCACTCAAGGGAGCCGACAATGCCCCCATTGATTCAAAAATTAAACTACAACGCTTGCTATGGAAAGTGCCTCATGTGACCCTTAACGATAGCAAAAAACTGGACATACTCAAAATGGTAAACAGAGATATACCTCTACCCATGGAATTTAGAAGCTGGGCACTCCATGAGTACCCGTTATTGCCACCACCAACACACACAGTTGGTCTATAAAAACAGCCCGCTATACAGAGAGACCTCTCTACATGATTGTGGGTTTTCAAACGAATCGCAGGTATCAACAAACCAAAGATGTCACGCAATTTGATCACCTGCAATTGAGAAATGCACGTCTTTTCCTCAACGGTGCTGTGTTTCCCTATGAAGGGTTGGATTTAGATTTTTCAAAAAATAAGTTTGGCCCCCTATACGACTTGTTTTCTAAATTTAGATGGTCGTATTATCAAAAAGAGAATTGTCCAATGTTGTCACCCCAAGCTTTTAAGACAAGGGCGCCACTGATTGTCTTTGACTGTTCCTACTTGGAAGAGTCTGTCAAACCATCCAATATTGACATTCGACTAGATTTTGAAACGCATGACAATGTTCCAGCCAATACCACGGCCTACTGTTTGATTATTCATCACAAACAAGTCAACTATTATCCACTGTCCAACCAAGTGACAAGTGTATAAATAGCAGGTCAACCCACATCAAACCTCTCAGTCATGTCTTGCTTTCAAGCCTCAAGAGAAGTTACATCCATGAATTTAAAATCTGAGGAACAGCGTTTCAAGACCTTTGCGACGTGGCCGGTGCCTTTTATAAACCCTCAAGCCTTAGCGGCCGCTGGATTCTACTATTTAAAAACAAGAGATGAAGTGAAATGTGTGTTTTGACCCATCATCTTAGACCAATGGCAAGAGAGCGATGGACCCATGCAGGAACATCAGCGCTGGTCACCTGCCTGCCCCTACCTGTGCAGAATGGAGGTGGGTAATATACCCTGTCATTCAAATTACCCCTCACTCATGCCTCTGAGTGATGAAAAAAGTTATGATACGTGTGGACTTTATGGTGTCAACAGTGCTTCAGTGAGCAGCTCACAGCCAGAAACACCCAGTTTAGAGACATTAGAATATCATCGGTGTTATGGACACTATAAACACAAAATACTTTTTTGTTGTATGAGATGGTACCGCCTCTATCCTAGAATGAAAAAAGAATGTAAAACTTGCTATGCTAATAAAATAATGTAAATAAAATTGGTTGTTGTTGTTATATTATTATTTCTTATGTCCCCCTGTCATATCCTAACCTCTATAGTGACTACTCGATGTTTTTCTTTTCTTTTTCTAGAATGGAATGTAGGTAAATGACATGGGTACACTTTACTGAACAATTGTCAGTCTGTGGTCAGTTGGACTTGATCCAGACAAGAGTGAACATGTTGCGTACACTGATTGTCGACTGTCAAGGGTTTAAAATTGGAGATAACAAATTTATATTTAAAGAAGTGGCCATCATCGATTGTTCCACTTTTTGGATATCACAAGCTACTCATTTGGTGTTTAAACCACCTTATGCGTTTGATTTGTTGTGTGATAAAGACCGTAAACAAACCCAGTGGATTGAAACTCATATGCAACTAGACTGGAAGCAAGGAACCATTTCATATAAGCACCTGGACATGGTCATGAAAGCCCACTTGTCTTCTGCCCATGTAGTATTTGTGAAAGGTAGTGAAAAACGTCAATGGCTACAACCATTTTTAGCGTCTTACTGTCAATGTATCGATTTAATGGACATGGGCTGTCCCTCGCTGAAAACACTCATGGATCGCTGCCCCTGTGACAATTTTACCCATAAAGCCCTGGCACAGGTGTGGCAATGGTTTCATTGGCTAACCACCAATGCCTGCTGGGAGTTGTTAAATAAAATTAAAACTAAAGGTTTACCTGTGGATGACACCAGTGAGATTTCTACAAGCGACGTGTAAACATCAACGTGATACCATGGAGAAAGGGGATGCTACCGATAAAGCGATTGGAAAGTTCTTTGTGTGTAAAAAGAAACTAGACAGTTTTGCTAAAGAAGAATTATTGGCTCTTCCAAAATCATTCATTTATTATGTCGCAGCAAATGCAGTGAATGAAATCTGGCAACATGTACCAAAATCATGGACTCAAGACCCTGTGTTAAGTGAATTGCAACCATGTACGGATTATGATCACCATAAGCAAGTGGCTATGGCAAAAATACCCTCTATGCGACAGTGTGCTACTTGCCAGCTGGTCAAACTGTATCATGGTCATAAAAGTCCATGTAAAGACTTTGTTTCTTCATTCCACGGGTGTGATAGAGAAAAAAAAGCAGCAACAACAAACATCATCCACAGAGGAAGAGGAAGATCAAACCTTTTCTCCACCTATGGAAAAGGATATGCCAGACCTGTACTGGCAATGGCGTCATTAACAAAGTAATTCAATACTTTACTTTCGAAATCTACCTACCTGGTTATTATTTGTGTGGTCCTGGAACTTGTCTTGAAGAACCTTTTGCAGCGTAGTGATATACCTATTAATCCTTTGAATCGAGCATGCACCTTTCTTATCACCACAGTCATCCTGCATTAAGACGTGTAGCGGATAAAGTATCGTTGAAAAGCTAAACAACTTTTGACATCCTGTGATGTCTCAGTGGGAGAGAGCTTGGCAGCCCTCATTGTGCTATATAAGGAAAGTTAATGATGAGTGGACATGAACATTGAAAAGGATTGAGGAATTGGTATTTCTTTTGTATTCTACTTTTGTAAAGCTCTCTTTGTTGTGAAATAAAATAAGGTTTACAAGATCACAATGTCTTTTATTTTTTAAAAATGGTGATAGCCATTTCTTCATTTTCATTTTTTCTTACATGAATATTTACATTTTCCACTTTCCCTTTTTTTACATTCCCCTTGTTTAGTTCACACATTCTGTACATTTTTTGTTGTGAAATAAAATAAGGTTCACTAGATCACTATATCTTTTAATTCTAAAAATGGTGATAGTCATTACTTCATTTTCATTTTTTCACACATGAATATTTACAATTTCCACTTTACATTTTTTACATTCCCCTTGTTTAGTTCACACATTCTGTACATTTTTTTGTGAAATATAAATAAGGTTCACTAAATCACTATATCTTTTAATTTTTAAAAATGGTGATAGTCATTTCATTTTTTCACACATGAATATTTACAATTTCCACTTTTCATTTTTTACATTCCCTTGTTTAGTTTACACATTCTGTACATTTTTGTTGTTGTGAAATAAAAAAACAAGGTTTACCAGATTACAATGTCTTTTTAATTTTAAAATGGTGATAGCCATTTCACTTTTTTCACACATGGATATTTACAATTTCCACTTTACATTTTTTACATTCCCCTTGTTTAGTTCACACATTCAGTAAATTTTTTTAAATCTTTTTCGTAATATACAAAAGCAAACATTTTACACTAAAATGTATTACTTATCTTATTTTTACTAAACTACTGTAGCCTAAAATTATACATTCTACTTACAGTTTTTACAAAAAATATTACAATATAAAACACACTACAAATATTACAATATAGTGATCATTAGACTTAAGTAAAGTAATAGTCATCAATGCGACTGTTCCCCCAAGCAAGAGTATTAAATGTGTTGGGTATAATGAATCGTTTGTTGTCTTCATTACTTAAAGCAACTTTGTTCAACAAATTGGTATGTAGCTGATGATTTTTACTTCTAAATACACACATTTTCTTATATAATACAGGTGGGTTACTAACTATACAGTTTTTATAATCACTTATATCTAACTCTTTACTAACAAAATTCTTTTTCACTCCTTTTAATTTTTTTACTACTACATCATCAACTGTCATATAGCTGTATGATTTAGATTTTGTGCCTACAAAGGTGTCTATAATAACACCAGCACATTCATCCTTAAATTTCCCAAGAACCTTTTTGTTTACTAGAGGTAAATGGTAAATATTATCCTTGGGGTAGTCACTTGTATCAAACCTATTTAGCTCAGTTTTTGATATCCTCGTAAAAATCAACAGTTTTAAACTCATGAATAGAAGAATCTGTGTCTGTGTAGAGTAAGTTAGCATTATCAAGATAGTTTTTCTTTACATAATCATAGTGAAATTCATACATAAGTGTTTTTGATAATTCTAGAATGGTGTAACCCACATATATGGGTTTGTTGTAAGTTACTTTAAGACGATTCATTTGTATTACAACTAAATCCTCATGAATAATTGAACAGCTATGAAAGTTAGGCTTGCTTATTAAGTTGCTCGCACCATACCTTTTACCATCATTCTCCCACTTTGTTATCAGCTTTACATCAACTCGTTTATCAACATTCTCCATAGTCTTTCCAAAAACACTATTATTCATGAGTTTATAAAAATCCTTTTCAAACGCGTTTGTTGACTGTGTTCTTAAATTATTGTTTAGATCAATATACGGTTTGAGCCATGCTGACTGATGAAATTGCAATACGCGATGAATTTTAGTTAATTTCAATCCATGCTGTAGACACTGTTTCAAGTTTCGATAATGTATTACATATTTACATTTATTATTTACATTAGAAATTAACATTTTTGTTCGTGATGTGATGTATGGAGATTTCATATTCTCAGGACAAAATGGTAAATCATTATGATCATCATGTAACTCTTTAGGGTACTCAAGATTTACCTCTAAAATATATCCTTTATCATCGTTATCATTAAGAGTGTCAACATGTAAGACATCAATTTCAGGTTGTGTCAGCCAGCGAAAATCTTTCAGTGGTAGATATTGACTCATAGCCCAACCATATTGGTTATTTGCATCGAGGTAGACAATATACTTTGACTCTTCACAAGGGTTGTAGCTAGGCATATATTTATTATTCGCTTTAGAGTACCGTCCACTACATTGACTTAATCCACCTCGAATTGATGATTTTATAAAATTGAACATGTCTATATCAGTCATTAATTCTAAATTTACTTTCGTTTTTTTTTACATTGAACTGAAACTTAACCCAGGAGCTGTGAAATACTGACAAGGATCAAGGTCATAAGTTTTCATACAAACTTTCCGAAAATTTTCAAAAACATCTGCTAATAACAACACATCTGTCTTCAAATATATGTCTGAAAATTCTCCTAAAGTTTGAATGTCAATCTGTGCCCATACACGTTGTGCATGTAAATATTCCTGATCACTGATATGACTTGTGTTTAAGGAACTGTAAAATGCATCTTTCGGTGGTAAAGAACACTCCTCAAGACGTTCCACACAGTTAATATATTCGTAAGGGAATATACCCTTTTGACAAATCAAATTAAAATCATCTTCTTTAGGAGAGACACGTTGAATTTCATGAAACTGATCTGATTTTAAACTACTAGCAAGCTCATCAAGACTACTCGGCATAAAGCGGAATGAATCTAAAAATCGCAGTTTTATCGTTTTCTTATTGTCAGTTTTGATGTATTTTGTGAACGATATGTATTGTTCCTTATTATTTGCAATCACATCAATTTTCACATCTGAAGCTCCAAATTCTTTAACGATAAAGTGGTTATCGTATTTGCTACCGTTATGTAGAATGACCGGAATGAATTTACTTACTCTATAATTTAAATTACATTCTTGGTGAGCAGCACCACGATATTGTCCTGTTAAATGGTCATGATCGCGAACCCTGTCTGTATATAAACATTCACCACGTATAAAAACAATTAGTTTCAGTTTCAAAATTCATTTGCTCTAATAAAGTTAGTGGTTCCATTGGAATGATCGTATTTAAAATAGAGGATATACGGATGGCATCTTTCTCAAGCCTTTCCATAAAAACTTTAGGTGCATCAGGTCCTCTATAGAGCTCAAACTTATTTAAAGAGTCATCATAACTACATTTAATATAATATGCAAAGCTAAAAGGTTCATGAATGTGAGTAGTGTTGGTAAAAGGTTGGGCTGGATTCGATGAACATGTATTAAATGGTTTTAGCAAAGCCTCGAAGTCAGCATATATAACAAATGGTACTCGAAGCTGTTTCTCATAATCCTTAAATTTTAGAATGTTATTTTTAGGAGTCGGTAATACCGTACGAACATGATTACACCCCCATTTTTGATGTTGAGTTAGTTGATCCTCTTTTGTAAAATAGAGCAAACAGCCTTCACACAACCACTTCTTACCTTTGTATTTTGATAGTTGACTACCAACAAGTCTACATAAATGTTTTATCCAACAATAGTGAGCATTTTCACCTTCGGTTATGTATAGTAAATTTACATGAGCATCCTTTTTTTTCCTGAGTATAATATAGAGGACCAACTATACTCTTATTTTCAATTCCATAAACATTAATACTTACATTGTTCAGCTCTTCAAAACGTTGAATGTCTTTTATCGCCATAGGAAATTCTATTTCTTTTAAATCTAACACTGAAGAATAGTGAGGATAAGATGATGTTCTATACGGATGCTTCTCTGCTGGATGAAGAGCTGAGGTTACAGCCCACGCATAGCATGCGTCATCATTATTCATAACGTTCACAACAGCTTTCTTTCGTTTGATCCATCCTGGCAAATCAATGTATGATGATGCTCGAAGGGGGTTGTATTTATTCATGTTGGTTTCTAAATAAAGTACTTCAACCAACGCCCAGCCTGACTCCCTTTCCTGGAACTCTTCACTCTTCACAATGATAGCACTTGAAATATTTTGATATATATCACTAATATTATTTGATTCGCTAACAATTATGTTTTTGTATTAAAAGATTTGATATCCGTAATTTCACCTTCGCTCCCAGTTTTTACATAGAGTCCAAAAAGTTCAAAATTCATTTTAATTGTTTTATGCTCTAATAAAACATTACCTAACAAGCCAAACACAGTAGGTTGAACATTTTTTAAAAATGATTCAATACTTTGAGTTTTTTCTTTACTATAAAGTCTATAACTAGCAATTCGACTTTTAAATGCACTACCAATTTGTTGAATATTTCCAGAATTTCTTTCATGGCAAGCGTTATTTTTATGTTGAATACTGCGTAAATGTCCATGAATGATTGAAGAAGGTACATCAATATTACATATATCACAATGTGTTATTGAAGGTTCACCATTCTCCTTTCTTTTTGTTGCACAACTATTTTCACAATCTTGAGAATGTTTACGCCTTTGAGCATCACATTCATTTAAAGGTTCCGTGCTAGTTGATGGTTTTACAGTTGTTAATTCCTGTTGTTCCCCATGCACTTCAACCATGTGGGATTGATATCGCTTTACAGCAGAAAAACCAAGATCACAAACTGAACATGAAAAAGGTGCTGAACTGACATGCATTAAATTTACATGCCGTCCAAGACTATCTTGTCTGTTAAATGTGGTAGCACAATGACTGCACACAAACATTTTAATGTCATGTTTAGCATTTGCATGTCGTTGAAGGTTGTCAGGTCTTGAGAACTGTTTCTTACAGTCACCACACTTGAACATTATGATCACTTTCGAAATTACCTATAAAAGAAAGAAATCATAAATGTTAATAAATGATAAAACAAAGTACAATATAGATAGTTTAATTATATTCCAGTCAATGGTTATAGCAGGGTATTTAAATCAATCATCTGTGAACTCCTAGCAAGTCTAACTTCATGTAGTTCTAACTGGGGGTTACTATATACCACTGTCACTGACACCTAGCGGTGAACATTAGAACTTGATAGAGTGGTAGAAACCAGCGGTCGCCAGTTAAGAGAGCTAAGTGTGACGTCATAGCCAGTCTTAAAACAAGTCTAAACTTGTAGAACATGTCACGTGATAGAAACCAGCGATCACCAGTTAAGTGAGCTAAGTGTGACGTCATAGCCAGTCTTAAAATAAGTCTAAACTTGTAGAACATGTCACATGATAAGGTTAAGTTAGGTAAAGTTAGGTTATGTTAGGTGAACTGAGGTGTCTGTTAGGTAGTCAGCCCGAAGGCTGGTTGGATCCTCAAATAGTACCGCCGTTAGGTTATGTGAGTAGATACTCACAAAAACCCAAGGCAGCGCTATATTGAGGCGTACTAGGCAAAAGGAGGAGTGAGGTAGTTTGCCATTGCTTTCCTCACTGAGTCAGAACAGAAGTACTAACCCTATGAGTAGAACCTTTCACAACATCCACAGGCACTGACTGTGCCCTGAATGTCATTACTAAGCACCACCCATACCTCAGTAGCTTCCATATAATCACAGCCATGAGTGAGACTGAGACATCGGTGAAAAGCCACCTTTTGCTCTAGCCTGTGCCAACAGACAAATGCAAATGTACTGCATTCATCAAGGGATGGTAAACAGAACTGAGGTTAAGTCTTTAAATATTCCCTCTGTCACTGACACCTAGCAATGAACATTCAGACTTAATAGAGCGGTAATCAAAATCTAACCTACACAATTAGCTTTACACACCATGGTCAAGTAGTTCCATCTTTTGACTGCCAAATATACCATTTTCACTAACATGTAGTGGTGAACATTGGAAAATATCACTCTAACTGTTTAAAAGTTATTAGAGGGGGCACTTACCTTTTTATAATTTATCAACTGCTGTCACTGAATTAACAGATTGTAGGAATCTGGTAACCTACAGGTACCCAATTATCTGTAAACAAATCAATCAATCAATCAATCAATCAATAAATAAATACATTCCAATCAATAACTTCAACATCAATTAGAAATAAAAGACTACAATCCATTAATAATAAGTACTTACCATACAAAATAATTTAATGATTTTCTACCAAAAAGGCTTTTTTTCAACTCTTGAGCAGTAATAGAGCACTGTTCACTCAAAGCGAGTAATAAAGACTGACAGTAGGGAGATATATGACACCCCTCTTATAAAAACTCTCATCGCTCGTGTCAGCAGTTTTTTGCAGATCATTGCAATTCCTTTCCCAATACAGTTGAGAGTCCAAAGTACACTAGGAACACCTGTGTGGTATCCAATGACTGCTGACTTTGCATGATCATCACCCATTGTCTTGATCAATACCTGAGGTTTCAAATTACTGCAGCGTCAGTCATAGCAACAGCAGTGTGCGCTCTCTGCAACGTCAGCAACTTGACACCGGAAGGAACACCTGTGTAATATCCAATAACTGTTAACTTTACATGATCATCACCCATTGTCTTAATGAACACTTGCGGTTTTTAATTACTGCAGCGTTAGTAATAGCAACAGATCTGTGCGCTCTCTACCATGTCTGTAATATGACACAGGAAATATAACAAGACGTCTTACTGCACATACCATGTCCTCAGTTTTAACATCTTAAGAACATGTATTATTCTCTTTCAACTACAAATGACTCGTTAGAACACATCCATCCACCAAGTTAGATCCCTTGTATGTTCACATGTATTTCATCACTTTCCTTTCATATCGTTATCCTATTATAGTAGTGGAGACTGGGGAACAACGTCAGTTCAACACATTGCTTTACACGCAAAATGTAGTTAGGCCCTTTGACATGAAAATGAAAATCCACAGCCTGCTTCCAGTCTCCGACCGGGTCAGGAATGGAATGAATGAAGCCCCCATCTAGCGGCGAGGATATGAACTGTGCCGGCTGCCGAGGCCTGACGCACTCCTCTGGGGCAATGATTAAATGAATGACAGATGAAATTAAATGATAGTGGTGAGTGTTGCTGGAATGAAATTTTAACAGGGAAAACCGGAGTACCCGGAGAAAAACCTGTCTGCCTCCGTTTTGTCCTGCACAGATCTCACATGGAGTGACCGGGATTTGAACCACGGACCCAGCGGTGAGAGGCCGGCGTGCTGCCGCCTAAGCCACGGAGGTTCTCCCTTTGACATAATTTAAATAAATGCATGGGCTAGTCCGTAGGGACCAGTCCAATGGGATCGGTCCAAAAGGATCAGTCAAAAGGGACTCATCAACAAGGACTCGTCCACAAGGACTCGACCACAAGGACCTGTCAACAAGGACCTGTCCACAACGACCTGTCAACAAGGACTTGTCCACAAGGACTCGTCCACAAGGACCCGACAACAATGACCCCGCCAACAATGACCCGTCAACAATAACCCATCCATAGGGATCCGCTCCCCCACCCTCTTACAAAAGTCATGAGTGGGCATGCGTAAAAAACAGAAAACAAGCATGTTAATTCATAGTGGCTTGCCACCGTATACATGTCTCTTGTGTAGAACAACGTTTCATTCCATATTGCCATTCAAACTCTCACAGATTGCAATTAGAAAGAGAGAATCTCTAAAAAAATACAATTTCACCCCCTAGTAGGAGTAGGTTTTATTTTGGGGTGGAAATATGTTGTCCATTGGAAAGGGGGTATCAGCCCGAGTTCAATGACACCTCATTCGTCAAAATCCGACCACGGGTTCGGGAGTTATCGGGCTGCCGCCATCTTGTGTGGAGGGTGTGGAGGTGGCGGGCCTTGAACCCCTACAAAACCACTACTAAGAGTATTTGTCGGAAAAGACATAGGGTAGAGCGGGGCTATTCCGCTCATTTCAAATTTTAAACATTATAAATCAAAAACTATTCATTTTTCTAAGATGGAACCAACAGCAAAGCACACCTTATATATTGCTTATTACATACCAATGTTGTCAAAATACAGTTATAACAATATACCGGTTTGATGAAATATCATATAAATCAAAGCAAAATTGACGAATCACAAATTTAATGGGGCTATTACGCCCATGCTTGGGGCTATTTCGCTCACTGAAATAATGTCCTTTCCTCAACGGCATTTACCACAAATGAAGTGTTTCCTTCCTGTAGCCCCAACACACATGTCATAATACCAAGTTTCACAGGCTTTGCATTGAATCCAACCACCCTTAAATGATGACTGAGTGGTATAAAAAGTTACGCCACAAAATCCACACGGTATTTCTTCCTTGTCAAAGTGTTTAGGTCGTACGGATTGGAGGTCCCGGTCATTTGTCTTGCGAATGTCTCGAGAATGTTTTTGGTAACCTTTTCTTACGGGCCTTATCAAATTTTAAGCTCCGTTTTGCCGTCGAATCTGTTCTGGTGTGCATCCAAATCCTCTTGTTGCCAAGCATATTAGCCGGGAAGCTGTGGGATGACCCGGTGGTTTGTCCACTATGATTTTCTCTAAGGGTCCTTGTCGTTTACGCAAATGAACTCGATTTTTAAGTGTTGAATAAGGCACATTCCAAAGTCCAGCTGCACCTCCCATGCTCACATCGCCTCGTAATACACTTGAAATAGCTCGGTCAATATCTTCCTCCGTCCTTTTTCGAACTGGCCCTTTCCTTTTATACGTTCGTACCATCTTAACGTAACAAGAAAGAGATACTAATCTGCTATCTGAAATCATTTGGTTGCAATATTATAACAAGAGAGAAGACTTGGCTGAGCGGATTAGCCCCCATATTTCTGGGCGGAGTAGCCCCAATTACTGGAATTTACAATAGCGCGTCTTGTGTTGGCTCTGACCAAGGAAACGCGCTACCTGCTATGTCCAGATGTAACTTAACCTTCAGACTGCCAGGCGCCACACTTCACAAAAAAAAAAAGCCGCTACACTGGACAATAATCCTTAAGTTAAGGGCACAAATTCTTAATGACGACAAATTCCACAACATGAACAACGTACCTTGCAGTATTCTTCCTTTGTTTTACTCAACACTCAAGCCGTCACTCTCAAACAAACGATAGATATAGTAGCACAGAGACCGAGGGTCACACTGAACACAAAGGGCGATATCAGCTTAGCAGGGTGGCTGCTCTGTGCAACGTCAAGCTTATTTTGAGCGGGAAAGCCCCGTGGGCGAATTAGCCCCGCCGTACCTAAAGAATGAAGCTCGCGGCGTTGATTTAGTCGTAACCAGCTGAGTTGTTCGTTCGCAGGGGTGACGTGGTCGTTATACCGTAAGTTGCATATGTAGCGAACACAGGCATTTTGTGCTAGTTGGAGTTTGTTTTTAAGAGCAGCAGACAGGTCATTGTATAACAGAAGATACAACTGGGGATGGTGACAGGGGACCGTTAGGTAGGGTCTAATTAGCCTAAGGAGGGGTCAAGGAATTTTGGAAGGAGGCCGGTCGTGGACGTGCATAAAGGAACCATCCCGGCATTTGCCTGGTGGTGAAAATCGGAAACCATGAAAACCATTTTCAGGATGGCCAAGTCATGAGATAATGGGTTAGATGTTGATAATTGTTGTTTTAAGGGGCCTAATACCTGGGTTATCGGCCCCTATTGGTTTGGATGCTAAGTGAAAATGTAAATGAAATGAAACTAACACAAACTTCGGTGGCGTAGTCGGTAGCATGCTGAGCTTCTATGCCCAAGGTCGCGTGTTCAAACCCGGCCGAAGCCATCGGATTTTTTAAGAGCGTTAAAATCCCTCAGTATGCCTTCCTTCGGAGGGGAAGAAAAGCTGGCGGTCCCATGTGTTCGCTTTCGCGAATGTTTTTTTTGTGGCTATGTTTCCCGCACGGTTTGAAACACTCGTTTAATTTTGCCCCATTATTTTTTCCGTTATAATTGCAGTATGAACACGGTGTTCTGATTATTTACTTAACTCACGTTTCTTTTGAATTGTTGTTCTTTACTATTCTTGTCAACTCACCTTTTTCTGAAGTGTCTTTCTAGACGCACCATACTGTCACACTTTTTCATGAGGTACTGTGCTCATCTCAGCGGCAACCGTCGCAATGTGCTTGGGCTGTGCGCTGATTGGCTGTTTGACGCCCCGCCTTCATTCTGGATTGTTCGACGCGCTGTCGTCATTTCCACTATAAATTCTCCGCTTCGCCGTTCTGCGGCCTTGTCTACATCTACCTGCTTGAACCAGTCTGACCTCGGCTGCCTGCCGTTCCACAGCAAGGCCCTTCTTGGGAAGGCCCTGTTTGTAAACATTGAGTGGCTGGAACCTTGCCAGGCGGCATGCTTCATCACTCGGACTCTGTCATGCTGGGCGAGGCATGAGTCAACGACCTTCACCTCAGCAACTAAGTCAGCCCGCTAGCTCACTACAACTCGTCGATGAGAAACTACAATTGATTGTAAACCGCCAGACAGATCATTACCAAGAGGTCTGTTCCGGCGGGGTGCAATTCGCCAATGGAGCCACCATCCCTCTTTCTCGCAAGGCATGCCGAGGCAGCTTAGAGGAACCCTTCGTTTGGATCACAACCCGCTTCCTGCGGGCCAAATACTAAGTACAAAAGTATCGAATTATTGGTAACATGAACTATCTTCACTTGGTTTATACATTTTTTCAAGGCTAAGCCTTTCTTCTTGCTTCTTGCTTGTTTTTAGATATTTTTCTTAAACATACTTTTTTAATCGCCTTTATATGGCCTTTTTATGCATTTTTATTATAATTCTTCTTTATTCTAAGTTTCCTGGAGAAACCTTGCATTTTTTATTAGCTTCTTTTAATTATTCTTCTAAATGAAAATGTTTGTTATTACTTCACAAATCAAATAAATGTATCAAACCTTGGTTATCAATTTTGGTCTCTTCCTCATCGCTCTATTTAAATTTCACTGTGTGCCCGAATCCCAATCCCTCTTTTCCCAGTTGGGGTGCTAACTACTCACACCCTTTTCCATGGTACCTCAAACCCGGGATCGAACCCAGAACCTTTATTCTGAGACCACAAATTCTATTCCAAAAAAAAAAAAAACAGAACTTGTGTAATCTAATATTTGCCTTATACATTTCAGTATATCGTGGCTAGCGCAGGAGATCTGCGGGAAAGCGGAGACAATCCCAGCTTACTCCATAACTGGTTTCTTTCTGGAAAGCAGGTCCGTCTGGTGCCGCAAGCAGCTTTGGTAGGTGAGTTATTCCAACTTCCCAGCCATGCCAGTAATAATAGACGATAAACTGTTAAACTCTCGGGCGGCCTACAAAGGTCAACTTACCCGTTTTCAAAAATATCTAGCCACTCTACCGAAAGAGGAACAAAATCTTGATATTATATCTCAGCGTTTAAAAGCTTTTGAACAGGCGTACGAGAAATATGATCTCGTGCAACTTGAAATTGAAATCAAAAGTCCAGAACATCAATCAGATAGGGAAGAAGTAGAGAGTAATTACTTTGATACACACGCTCAGGCTGTGGCATTAGTAAGAACTTTGACCCTGGCGTTGAAGGTAGAGGAAACTCAAGGAAGAATTAGCGACCATGGGAATGGTATCAAACCATTGCTACCTAAAATTGAAATTCCGCATTTTTCAGGAAAGGAAGAGATGTGGCAATCATTCTTTGAATTGTTCAGTTCATTAGTACATAATAATGCCACACTTCCGGAAATTCAGAAATTTCATTACTTAAAATCCATTTTGCAGGGGCCACCCCTTCAACTTATAAGAGAACTTCCCTTAACAGGAGAAAACTATAACATTGCTATCGAGCTTCTTAAAGGCCGTTATGGCAATGAAAAATTATGTTTACAGAGGCATATTCAAGCCTTGCTTAACCTGCCCGCATTGCGAGCTGATAGCTTGTCAACACTGCGAGCCTTAAGTGACACGGTCCAACTACACGTCAGAGCATTGGCACGGTTGAATCAACCAGTTGAGCATTGGGATCTATTCTTGATTCACTTGGTTACTTCTAAATTTGATTCATCAACCTTAAAGGCATGGGAGAGGGAACTAACAAATGACACGTCATATACCTATGATTCATTGCTTACGTTTATGAATAATAGATGTCAGGTTTTGTCAGCTGTAGCCTGTCATATGTCAGGAAGTGCAGATAACAAATCTAATGTTGTGAAACCAGTCGGTGCCAAAATAAACAAATCTGCTGTCTTTACTGTTCAGCATAACTCAGCGGATTGTATTCTCTGTAAAGCACCTCACAGGTTATATTCCTGCGTTGCCTTTAAAGCCCTTTCTACCGATGAAAGACGCAAATTAATAGCTCAAAAAAGATATTGCTATAACTGTTTGTCAACTAGGCATATGGTGCCTGATTGCTTATCTAAAAATACTTGCTTCCATTGCAAGGCTCAACATCATACCTTGCTTCATAGGTTTGAAAAGCCACGTCAGGCTCCTTCCCCTGGATGTTCTAAAGATTGCATCCCCAGGAGCTAATGCGCAATCTTATACTCAGAGCTCTAGCTCAATTCGTAGTTCCCAGGTGCTACTATCAACCGTGTTAATAAAAGTTCAAGACTCTTCTGGTAGATGGCTTGAAGCACGTGCCCTATTGGATAATGCCGCCACCCATGACTTCATAAGTGAGCGTCTCATTAAGAAACTTGGTCTTCCCAAGCAACCTACATTAATTCAGGTTACCGGTATTAACAATAGCAATGTTAAATCTTTGCATTTTGTTCGTGTTCACATCAAAGATGCGGTTAATTCTAACACAACATTTCAGTTGAATTGCCTTGCCATTGATACTATTGGCAGTAATACCCCTAGTACTTCTTTTGAAATTAGAAAGTGGCAATTTCCTCATAACATTCAGTTGGCGGACCCAACATTTAATACGAGCGCCCCGGTAGACATACTTCTCAGTGCCCAAGTATTTTGGCAATGTCTCCTTAGCTCTAAGGTTAAAATATCACCTGGAGTGTTTGTTCATCATACCAAGCTAGGTTGGTTAGTAACGGGTCAGGTCCCTCGTAAGTCGTTTCAAAATTTCTCTCAATGTCATTTTGTCAATACAAGTCTCGATTACAACTTAGAAAGATTTTGGAAAATCGAAACTATAGATTCAGTTTCACCTTCCTCGGTTGAAAATGAAATGTGTGAAAAACTGTTTCGTGAAACAACCAAACGCAATTCAGAGGGTAGATTTGTTGTAACAATGCCCCGAGTGGATAATCCACCTCTTTTATTTGAAACACACCCTAGGGCTCTTAGAGCACTCTATGCTGTGGAAAACAAATTTAAACGTGACCCTGTTGTTAAAGCTCAATACTCCACGTTTATGGAGGAATATGAGGCACTTGATCACATGGAGGTTGTTACCAAGAAAGATGAGGCTTCTTATACCCCATCTGAAGTCATTTACCTCAATCATCACCCAGTTTGGAAGAATGAGATTTTAAAGGAAAACATAAGGGTGGTCTTTAATGGCTCTGCTTTGGATGCCAATGGAACTTCTCTGAATGACACATTATTATCAGGCCCTCCTATTCAATCTGACATTTCTTCTGTCTTGATGAATTTTCGCTTGTTCCCTATCGCAGTGATATCTGATATCAAGCAAATGTATAGGCAGATTTTGGTCGATCAACAACAGTGCGACCTTCAGAGAATTCTTTGGCGCGACGAGCCTACTAAACCTGTCAAGATTTTTCGGCTAAAAACCTTAACCTATGGTCTGAAGCCCTCTGCTTTTCTAGCCATACGTACGTTGAAATTACTTGCTGAACAGGATGGCCCGTTGTATTCTCCTAAGGCTTCTGAAGTGTTAAAATCATCATTCTACGTTGACGATTTTCTTCATTCATTTGAGTCAGTATCTGAAGCACTACAGGTCTCTAAAGATTTGACAGCTTTGCTTTTGGGAGGCGGATTTTCCTTGTGCAAGTGGAACTCTAATTCGGAAGAATTTCTTTCCAAATTTCCATTAACTTCAGTCTATAACGACTCAGTGGAGCTTCTTCAAGAAAATAATTCTATCAAAACTCTAGGCATCTATTGGAGTCCTCAAAAGGATTTTTTCTTTTTCAAAATTAATCTCAGTGACATCAAACCGCAAACTAAGCGGCAAATTTTGTCTGAGATTGCAAAAATATTTGATCCTCTCCAATTTTTGGCGCCAATTATCGTCATAGCAAAACTTTTCATGCAAGACCTTTGGTCCTTGAAAACTGGTTGGGATGAACCAGTTCCTTCCGAGTTCCAAAAAAATTGGATTTCTTATAGAAATAGCTTGGAAGATCTCTCCAATGTCATTATCCCGCGAGTGATTATTCCCTTTCCCTCCTGTGGAGGATATGAACTTCACATCTTTGCCGATAGCTCATTGAAAGCTTATGGGTGTTGTGCGTATATTGTTTGCCGCAATTTTGACCAGTCATATTTCTTTTCCAATTTAATTTGCGCTAAGTCAAAGGTGGCTCCTCTTAAATCCTTATCCTTGCCACGACTGGAACTTTGTGCTGCTCTTCTGGCGGTTGAATTATCGGTCAAAATCCGCCAATCTTTGAAAATCCGATTTAGCAAAACTTACTTTTGGAGTGACTCAGCCATCACGTTGGCATGGATTGCCAAACCCTCCTCGCATTGGCAGGTGTTTGTAGCTAATAGAGTGTCCAAAATACAACAATTGTCTAACTTTGAACAATGGCATCATGTATCTGGCAAGGAGAATCCTTCAGATGTCATCTCTCGGGGATGTTCCCCTCTTATATTGGCTAACCTGACATTATACTGGCACGGTCCTTCTTGGCTTCTACAAGAACCTTCCGCTTGGCCAAATTTTCCTCTTCCGGAATTATCAGACTTGCCAGATGTTGGTAAGATTACTGGATCTTCTCATTTCGTTTCTGACTCTCCCCTTCTCTTGCAGCGATATTCCTCTTTTCATAAATTGGTGAGGGTTATGGCTTATCTCCTTCGTTGGAAATATTTTGTGGTAGAACAACCTCTTTTTCCTAAGCCATATTTAACCCTTTCTGAATTAGGTTTAGCCACTACAAAAATCTTATGGCTTACTCAACAAGAAATATTCTCTGAAGAATGTCAGGTATTGTCTCAAGGTCAATCCCTCAAGAAATCGAGTAGGCTATCCTCACTCGCCCCCTTTTTGGATGCTGATGGTTTATTAAGAGTGGGAGGACGTTTATCTTTGGCTGATCTTTCTGAGGATAAAAAACACCCAATTATTCTTCCTTCAAAGCATCATGTCACTTCTTTAATCATTCGTCAGTATCATTACCAGCATCTTCATGCTGGAACCCGCACATTACTTTCCATCATTCGGGAAAGGTATTGGCCCATAAATGGAGTCCATGAAGTTACCTCTGTTATCCGGAAGTGCATTCCATGTTTTAAATCCAACCCTAAAATTACCACTCAGCTCATGGGTGATCTTCCTAACTTTAGATCTGCGCCTGCTAGACCTTTTGCCTTTACGGGGGTGGATTATTCCGGGCCTTTTGTTTACAGAAAAAATTCTCCTGAGGCCAAAAGATGTATTTGTGGAAAACTCTATATTTCGCTGTTTGTATGTATGGTCACCGGAGCAGTACACTTAGAACTAGTTACCAACGCCTCTACTGCTTATTTTTTGGCAGCTTTTGCCAGATTTTCTGCTCGCCGAGGGCTTCCTTCAGAAGTATTCTCCGACAATGCTAAAAATTTTATCGGAGCTTCTGAGCAAATTAAGAGAGCTCTTACTCAAAATGCAGCGCTGGAAAGGATTACTGATTATGCTCACCAGAGAAATTTCAAGTGGCACTTCATCCCCCCTTATGCGCCCCATCAAGGTGGACGGTGGGAGTCTTGTGTGAAACTCACCAAGAAACACCTTAGACGTGTTTGTGGCCACACCCCCCTATCTCATGAAGAGTTTAACTCCTTAATTATTTTTATTGAGGGCATAATTAATTCTCGTCCTTTATCACCCTTATCTAATGACCCTTCAGATCTTCTACCATTTACGCCGGGCCATTTTCTTATCGGTGGTCCATTGACTGCCTCCCCATCTTTATTATATTCTAATTCTCCATCTTCTTTAGCCATTTCTTGGCGCAAAATTGAAAGTTTGCGCAACAATTTTTGGCGCCGCTGGAGGTTGGAATACCTCGGTTTGCTTCAGCAGCGTGGCAAATGGCGTGTTTCCTGCTCTAACCTTCAGATTGGGGACTTGGTCCTTTTAAAAGACCCTAGTCCCCCTCTTGTCTGGAATTTGGGTAGGATTATTGAGTGCTTTCCTGGCAGAGATGGTAGGATTCGCGTGGTAAAACTGCAAACTTCTGCTGGCCAGTTTCTCAGGCCAATCACTATGATTGCTCCTTTGCCACGCGAGACCTAACTTCTGCGCCTTCTTATTGCAATTTTTTCTCGCCCCTCCCAGCATGTTCGCTTTCGCGAATGTTTTTTTTGTGGCTATGTTTCCCGCACGGTTTGAAACACTCGTTTAATTTTGCCCCATTATTTTTTCCGTTATAATTGCAGTATGAACACGGTGTTCTGATTATTTACTTAACTCACGTTTCTTTTGAATTGTTGTTCTTTACTATTCTTGTCAACTCACCTTTTTCTGAAGTGTCTTTCTAGACGCACCATACTGTCACACTTTTTCATGAGGTACTGTGCTCATCTCAGCGGCAACCGTCGCAATGTGCTTGGGCTGTGCGCTGATTGGCTGTTTGACGCCCCGCCTTCATTCTGGATTGTTCGACGCGCTGTCGTCATTTCCACTATAAATTCTCCGCTTCGCCGTTCTGCGGCCTTGTCTACATCTACCTGCTTGAACCAGTCTGACCTCGGCTGCCTGCCGTTCCACAGCAAGGCCCTTCTTGGGAAGGCCCTGTTTGTAAACATTGAGTGGCTGGAACCTTGCCAGGCGGCATGCTTCATCACTCGGACTCTGTCATGCTGGGCGAGGCATGAGTCAACGACCTTCACCTCAGCAACTAAGTCAGCCCGCTAGCTCACTACAACTCGTCGATGAGAAACTACAATTGATTGTAAACCGCCAGACAGATCATTACCAAGAGGTCTGTTCCGGCGGGGTGCAATTCGCCAATGGAGCCACCATCCCTCTTTCTCGCAAGGCATGCCGAGGCAGCTTAGAGGAACCCTTCGTTTGGATCACAACCCGCTTCCTGCGGGCCAAATACTAAGTACAAAAGTATCGAATTATTGGTAACATGAACTATCATCACTTGGTTTATACATTTTTTCAAGGCTAAGCCTTTCTTCTTGCTTCTTGCTTGTTTTTAGATATTTTTCTTAAACATACTTTTTTAATCGCCTTTATATGGCCTTTTTATGCAATTTTATTATAATTCTTCTTTATTCTAAGTTTCCTGGAGAAACCTTGCATTTTTTATTAGCTTCTTTTAATTATTCTTCTAAATGAAAATGTTTGTTATTACTTCACAAATCAAATAAATGTATCAAACCTTGGTTATCAATTTTGGTCTCTTCCTCATCGCTCTATTTAAATTTCACTGTGTGCCCGAATCCCAATCCCTCTTTTCCCAGTTGGGATGCTAACTACTCACACCCTTTTCCACCATGTCATAGATTTATGGCATGTTAAAGAACCTTCCACTAATTGCACCTGTGTGAAGCTAAATTGGATAGGTTAAGAATGTAAACAACGCTCTTAGGTTTCTACGTTCGTTGCCAAGAGCCGACTGCGGTGGCGTCTAGTAGCTAAGTTCTGAACTTGGCCTAGTAGTCGTTGACGGTGGCGCTTGGCGGCAAAAGTAGGAACTATTTGAAAAATTCTAAGTTGCAGTACTTAAATTTAAAAAAAACAGATAACACACACTAATACAGTCATCACAATTAACACCGGTTATCAGACAGATTCTACACACACCCAAAGTACACGGAGCTACATGACCGCGTTGTCGCAGCCTCTCAACTTAAGAACCAACCAACCTTAACTACTAGAAGAGGAAATGGAAAGCAAAAATAAGAATAAGGGAAACAAAAGTCAGGAGGAAAGGGAATGCCCTCAACCCTCGAAAAATGAGAAATAAGGGACTTGGAAGAAAGAAGAGCCAGTAAAGGCAGATAGGAAAGGTAAAGAGGAGAGGGACTGCCCCAAAGGCAATGGCAGAAGGAGAAAAACCAGACCCAGCTCAGGAAGCCCTCGGGGTCGTCTACTCCCGAACTCACCAGTCATGAGCCCTTGAGGGTGTAGCACAATCCAGGGTGTACCTGCCTCCTTGAGGGCCTTCAGCAGAAGGTAGGAGATACAATGAAAATAAAACAAGAGGTCTAAGCCCTCGAAGAATGAGGGATCAGGACAGACGAGACAAGGGAAAATTAAGGCGCGAATGTGAAAGACTCCATAGGTCTCGATTACCCTAATACCGTCGGGGTCGGAAAAGTACAAGAGTTGACCAAGAAGGATTGAGAGAAAATATAACAGAGTGGAGCCCGGCACAAGTAAGTGGAAGCAAAGCCGGACTCAGTTGGGGTCCCATGGTCGCCAACCCACATCCCGAGGATTGTGAGCCGCTGGGGGATAGTGCGTTAGTGATCTTGGCCACCGCGGCCGGTGAAGGCAAATTTACTCAATTCAATGCCAAACAAATTCCAAGATTTCTAATAGACCTATATTTGACGTACTTGAATCTAATATAATACAAAATAATATAAAGTATTTTGTACATAACCAGTGTTCATAAGTTATTTTCCCTGTCAAAGAAATAGGGTCCGCCTAGTTGCTAAGTCACTGGCATTCTTGGCTGTCACTTCGGAGGACCGGGTTTTATTCCCGGCTCTGCCAAGAAATTTTATTCTGGCCTGAGGACCAAAATGTGGTACACTCAACCTTCCGTGGTTTCCCCACTTCTACTCCAGGCAAATGCTGGGATGCTTCCAAACTCAAGACCCTGGTCGCCTCCATCGCAATCCTTACCTGAATTAATTCACTCACTAATCAAAATAATACAGGTTATAATACAAATTCCACACACACAAACACTCAAATACACGGGGCTACATGACCACGATGTCCCAAAGCCGCTAAAGAATTTATTTATTTAATCGTATGGTGAATTATATACAAAATTTACATTATACAACATTATCCACATTCTGCAACCAAGTTATGACATTTGGAGTGATATGAAAGAGTTCAGCAGGGTTCCCAGGGAACGAGAACAGAGGGCAGCGTCGGAGCAGATGATCCATTGTCTGCTCCTCTTGATCACAGTCGCATATTGCTGAATTGGTCCAGCCCCATCTGTGTTGAAAGAATTTACAGCAGCCATGGCCGGTTCTGAATCCGTTAAGACGGCACCACAGTTTCCTTGGGAGGTCAGAACCTTTCAGTTCCTTTGTAGGATCAAGAGAATGGGCACTTGTCCCCGCTGTTTTAGTTGACCACTCGTTTCTCCAACTTTGGTTTAAATTAAACCCATCCACATATAGTATTTCTGCAGTAACACATGTTGGCCTCCTAGACCGTAGTCGCTGTTGTGAGGGATGGCAAAATTCATGATATAGTGGTAAAGTAGGTGAAGCCCTGATCTTCTTAGCCTCTCTCAACAATGCTTGTTTCCTTCTTAGATGTGGTGGAGGAATGTGGCTCAGCACAGGCAGCCAATGGCAAGGCGTTGACTTAATAGTACCAGTGATGCATCGCATTGTATCATTTAATCTTGAGTCTACTTTATGCCCATGTGCACTTTCCAACCACACGGGTGCACAGTATTCTGCTGTTGAATAGACAAGTCTAATGCCAGTTAGGCGTAAGCAGTCGGCAGAGGCTCCCCAGGAAGTACCACTAAGTTTATGTAGGATGTTGTTTCTTGCAGCAATTTTATGGGAGAGCTTGGTGAGATGCTCTTTGTAGGTCAGGGTTCTATGCAAAGTCACTCCAAGATAAGTAGGAAAGGGATTGTATCCAAGTTGTTGTCCGTCAAGCAAAATATTTGGTTTGTAATTAGAAAACCGATGTGCAAGGTGGAAGCAAGATACTACTGTTTTATTCAGGCTCGGAATCAATCTCCAGGACTGAAGGAAAGCTGACATTCTCTTAAGGTCTTCAGTAAGGGTGTTTTCTGCATCTTCAAAATTTCTGCTCTGCGTTACAAGCGCAATATCGTCAGCATAAATGAATCAACAACAACAACAACAACAACCACCAAAGAAATAGCGAAGTTTCCTTCTTCAAGAATGGAAAATTTTGAAATAATCTTTGTAATGTTCGAATTCTAGTTCTTAAGCTTGTGATAGGCGTATAACCTTTGAAGAGAGAGAGAGTAAACTTTTGGTGAAATACAACAAAATTGACCCGTGGAAACGCAAAATAAAAATTGAAAAAATAATAACATTTATCCACGGAATTTTTTGAGGAGGCTTATAAAAAGTGCAAGTCTCTTTATTATCAAACTATAATAATGGTTCTTCACCACATTCAGATCCTTACTTTCTGGTTATTACTTCACAATGCACATACTTTTCTTGATCCGGATTGCTTCTGCTTTCAGCGTTCCTCTTTTCATCCTATTCCTTACATAATTTCTGGCAACTCAATTCCCATCTCTCCATACATGTTAGTTTTCTCCGACAGTGGCGACAGTCCAAATCTAAATTCCTTCTCAGAGAGTCTCCTTCAATATTCGACGATCTACTCTGGCAATCGCAAACACAACTCAAAGTTTTCCTCATGATTTGTTGACATGTTGAATCTTTTCTACAATTTTTAAAACATCTCATCTCTTTCTTTCTTTCTTTCTTTCTTTCTTTCCTTCTTCTTACTAAATGTTATCTGGGAATAAAGCTTGCCACGGTGGGTGAGTGGATATCGTGTAGGTCTACTAGCCTCAAGATTGCAGGTTCGCTCCTGGCCTTGTTAAGTGATTTTTGAAAGGAGGCAAAAATACGATACGCATGCCATACGATGTTGGCATGTCAAAGAATCCATTTGACTTCGGTAGGCCGAGTTCATTATGGCAAATTAATCTCGGGAATTTCCGCCAACACAAAGTTCCTCATTTTCTCTACTAGAAAGCGCTATAGTGTCCAAGGAGCTTAGATATCTAACATCTAACCTCCTTGACTTTCATAGTCAAGGAACAACGAAATTCGACATGCAAGCTACCCTCTGGGTGTCAAATAACAAAGCTTGCACCTGGCACCCGAGGCCATACGATATAATTATTATTACCGTATTAGATACTATTATCTGGGAATAACAACTCTCAACACTAACTTATCTGTCTACTTGGACAATCCAAATCACATTACTTTAATATTCTTCTGCTTCTTTCTTTTCTTCTTGTTACTACATCTTCCAAAACACATTGTGTTTAATAAAAATCCACAGCCTGTTTACAGTCGCCCGACCGGGTCAGAGAACGGAATAAATGAATCCCCCATATAGCGGCGAGGATATGAACTGTGCCGGCTGCCGAAGCCTGTCGCACTCCCCTGGGGCAATGATTAAATGAATGACAGATGAAATGAAATGATAGTGGAGAGTGTTGCTGGAATTAAATTGTGACAGGGAAAGCCGGAGTACCCGGAGAAAAACCTGCCTGCCTCCGCTTTGTCCAGCACAAATCTCACATGGAGTGACCGGGATTTGAACAATGGACCCAGCGGTGAGAGGCCGGCGTGCTGCCGCCTAAGCCACGGAGGCTCTACATTTCAGAGCCCTTCGAAATCAAGACTGGTGTAAGCCAGGGAGATGAACTATCACCTTTGCTCTTCAACTGTGTGCTCGAAAAAGTCATCCGGCAGTGGCAAAAAGTAATGAACATTAACAAGTCTGAAAATGGAGTCAGATTGGGCTAAAAAAAAACAGAACCTGATAGTTGACTGCCTAGCATTCGCAGATGCTCGCAATTTTTTCAGATTCCCTCGATGCAGCCGCAGTGCAAATTAATGAACTCCAGATTCAAGCAGCAAAACGGGCCTTAGAATCTGCTTTGAAAAAACAGAATTCATCACTAATATCAAGCTAGCACCAAAAGAGCTGGATGTAGGACAGGGGAAAATCAAGCAGGCGAAAGCGTTCAAATACTGTATTTGGGTGAGTGGATAGACCCCAATCTCTCCGAGAAGGTAGCTTTCGAGTCACGAATCAGGAAAATGGAAATGGCATATAATCTAACAAAGGCCATTTACATCAAGAAATCCATATCAACAAATGCCAAGTTAAGACACTACCAAACACTCATCCGTCCAGAGGCTTTGTATGCTGCAGAGTGTCTTGCAATACATCGCAAGGGACTAAAAGAGAATCTGGAAGTGAAAGAAAGAAAAATTCTAAGAAAAATCTTGGGTCCGGTAAAAGAAAGTGGGCAATATACGACACGGCACTACCACGAACTTTACACCCACGTGGAAAAAATAACTGATACCATGAGGAAACGGAGAATTTCCTTTTACTGTATATAACTAGAATAAACCCAGCACGATTGACAAATAGAATTTTCACCTACTTC
Organism: Meconema thalassinum; assembly: GCA_946902985.2. NCBI lineage: Eukaryota > Metazoa > Arthropoda > Insecta > Orthoptera > Tettigoniidae > Meconema > Meconema thalassinum. Next base: position 85,807,004 of record OX336400.1, on the reverse strand, counting down.
CTCAAAAAGAAAACCAAGGGAGTTTGGTTCACTGGGGTGGACAAAGATTTACAAGAAGTGGGAATTACAGGCAACGATATCTGGGAACGTGCCACCCTTAAACAGAAACTAACAGCACACCGATGTTTCCAAGAAAAGCCAAAGCTTCCAACTGGCAAGAAATGGACTGCAGAAAGGAAACAACAGCATCGAGAACTAATGCGAAAGTACTGGGACCATGTTAAAGCTCGATGCAGCAAGAAGCAGTTGAAATGACGTGGTCCTTAGATGGCTGAATCGAAAGAAGAAGACGAAGAAGAAGAAGAAGAAATATGTTATGAAAAAATGCGCATTTGATATTACCAGGATGTCACGGAGCGAACGAATATCGATTGGGCTGTAAGTCCTAGGGCCTGTGCTCACCAGGGCCCTGATAATTCATTCTTGTCATATAAGACCAATGACCTTGGGCCTCTTGAAACAACTACTATCATCATCACCATCATCATCATCGAAAGGTAGAGAGATAGTTTCTAGTTCAAACACTTCAACCTTGTTCTATACTTCATTGGCAGTATCGCCAACTGGGACATCTTCTGAGAAACGTAAATGGAGGCACTTCGTTCTGTGACTCAACGTTTGGCTACGGTCGTAGTAGTGCCAAGGCCATGTCTAGAGCCGACAGGATTTAACGACTTGACCTACAAGCTCTCGTTTTCTTCGTGAAGTGCAACAACACAAAACTACATAGTGTATATAGGCCTATACAGGATGTCTTTTATGTATCTTTGGAGAATGATAGGTCGTGTAGGGGACGGGTATAGAAGTAATTTGAGATGGAGAACATGAGGTCGGAGCGGCCTCCTTAACCCCTAAAATAAGGGGTGATTCAGGCCCTCCTCCCCGTCAGTTGGGCAACCGACCCAAGCCTCAATTACCTTTCTCAATCCTTTAACTCTTGGCAAGATTAATTTCATCATGTGGCGATGGCGTAATGGATAGCGTTCCGGTGCGAAAGGCCGGTAGTCCCGAGTATGATTCCGGGCTTGGGCAAAATCTCTTTTATTAATGTTATTTGTCGTATTGTAGTCACATAATACAGTCTGGTGCTACGTCAGAGAAGAGAGTGCAAATACGACAAATAACATTAAATAAAAGGATTTTGCCCAAGGCCGGAATCGAACCCAGGACTACCGGCATTTCGCACCGCAACGTTATCTATTACGCCAGCGCCAAACGGTGAAATGAATCTTGCCGAGAGTTAAAGTATTGAAAAAGGTAATAGAGGCTTGGCTCGGTTGCCCAACTGACAGGGTGGAGGGCCTGAATCAACCCTTATTTTAGGGGTTATGGAGGCCGCTCCGACCCCAGGTTCCCCATCTCAAATTACTTCTATACCCGTCCCCTACACGACCTATCATTCTCCAAAGGTACATAAAAGACACCCTGTATATTAGAGTCTTTAGTCTTTTGACAGGTTTGATGCCGCTCTTCATGTCTCCCTGTCCTGAGCTAATCGTTCCATTTCCACAGTGCATACAGTATCTACCACACACTACATCCGAGGCAATCTGTTAATGATATTCTAACCTTCCTTCCATAATTAACTTCGCATTTCCTGGAAATCTTAGTGTGTGTCCTACCAACCTACATCTTCTCTTCATTAGCAGTCGCCAGAAACATCTCTCCTCTCCCACTCGTCTTAATACCTTCTCATTTGTAACCCTATGTAATGTATATACACATTTCATTTCTTTAAACAATTTTTTTTACATTTTCATTACGTAGTTCATGCCTCCTTAGGTCCGTGGTTCCAATCCCGGTCACTCCATGTGGGATTTGTGCTGGACAAAGTGGAGGCAGACAGGTTTTTCTCTGGGTACTCCGGTTTTCCCAGTCACAATTTCAATCCAGCAACACTCCTCACTATCATTTCATTTCATCTGTCATTAGCTTGCCACGGTGGGTGAGTGGTCAACGTGTCGGTCTACTAACCCCAAGCTTGCAGGTTCGCTCCTGGCATTGGTAAGTGATTTTTGAAAGGCGGCAAAAATTACGACACCATGTCATACTATGTTGGTCATGTCAAAGAACCCATTTAAATTCAGTAGGCCGTGTTCATAATGGCAACATTAATCTCGGGAGTTTCCGTCAACACATAGTTCCTCATTCCTCTACTAGAAAGCGCTATAGTGCTCAAGGAGCTTAGATATCTAACCTCCTTGACTTTCATAGTGCTTTAAGGAACAACGAAATTCGACATGCAAGCTACCCTATGGGTGTCAAATAACAAAGCTTGCACCCAGCACCCGAGGCCATACGATATTATTATTATATCTGTCATTCATTTAATTATTGGCCCAGGGGAGTGCGACAGGCTTCGGAAGCCGGCACAGTTCATATCCCCGCCGCTACATGGGGGCTTCATTCATTCCATTCCCTAACCCGGTCAGTTGACTGGACGCAGGCTGTGGATTTTCATTTTCATTACGTAGTTCATAAAATAAACCGTCATTGTCTTTTGACTGGTTTGATGCAGCGCTCCATGCCTCCCTGCCCTGAGCTAATCGTTTCATCTCTACATAGCTACCACACCCTACGTCCGAGGTAGTCTGCTTACCATATTCTAACCTTGGTCTACCCCTACAGTTCTTGTCCTCGACCGTTCCTTCCATAACTAAGCTTGCTATTCCTGGGTGTCTTAGTATGTGTCCTACCAACCTATCTCTTCTTTTCATTAGCAATTGCCAGAAACATCTCTCCTCTCCCACTGGTCTTAATACCTCTTCGTTTGTAACCCTATCTAACCATCTGATCTTCATCATTCTCCTGTAACACCACATTTCAAACGCTTCAATTCTCCTCTTTTCTGCTGCACCAATAGTCCAAGTTTCACTTCCATAGAGCGCCACGCTCCAGACAAAGGCTTTCAAAAATGACTTCCTAATACCTAAATCTATATTCGATATCAACAGATTCCTTTTCTGTAGAAATGCTTTCCTTGCCTGAGCTAACCTACTTTTTATATCCTCTTTCCTTCGTCCATCACTGGTTATTTTGCATCCTATGTAACAGAAGTCTCCTACTTCCTTTAGTTTTTCACATGCCAAATTGATGTTCATGGAGGATTCTGATTTATTTCGGCTGCATTCCAATATTTTTGTTTTACATTTATTAATTTTCATCATGAATTCTCTTCTCAAGACCGAGTCCATACCATTCGAAAGCTCATTCAAAACCACAGGCGTGTCGGCCAAGATGACGATGTCATCAGCAAATCTCAGAGTTGCAATTATTTCTCCTTGAATCTTTACTCCAACTTAAAATTTTTCTGCAATTTCCTTCATTGCTTGTGATAATCCTATCTGTGATAATCTAATAAATACATGCATATTTTTTCCAGGAGTGTCGTTACATTTCTTACTTATGTATACAGTATCTTGTACGCCACCCATTCATTGGGCACAACCGTATTGACCGACTGAAGAGCAACGAATTAACAATTTTGTCCAGGCAACACTGAAAAATATGGCTTCAAATCTATACTCTTTTTAAAGCCCCCCCCCCCCCCAGGGGCTCATCTCTAGTGCCCCCAGGGGCTCACATCTTGTGGGCGTGGGTTGGCTGAGTCCGGCATTGCTTCCACTTACTTGTGCCGGGCTCCTCTCTGTCTTCTTTCCTGTCGACCTCACTTGGTCAACTCTTGTTCTCTTCCGACCCCGACGGTATTAGGGTATCCGAGGCCTAGGGAGTCTCTTCCTTTCCCGCCTTAATTGGCCCTTGTCTCATCTTTTCTGATTCCCTCCTTCTGCGAGGGGTCAGCCTTCTTTTTCTTTTCCTGTTATCTCCTGCCTTCTGCTCAAGGCCCTCAAGGAGGCCGGGTGTATGTAGCCCCACCACTTTTGGTGCACCCTAGGTAATGCTACACCCTCAGGGGCTCACGGCTGGTGAGTTCGGGAGTTGGCGACCCCGAGGGATTCCTGAGCTGGGTCCGTTTTCCCCTTTTGTCCCCTACCTTCGGGGCGGACCCTCTCCTCTTTCACTTTCCTATCTGCCTTTCATGGCTCTCCTTCCTTCCAAGTCCCTCAATCCGCATTCTTCGAGGGTTGAGGGCATTTCTTTTCCTCCTGTCCTTTATTTGCCTTATTCTCCTTTAGTTTTCCATTTCTTCTTCTAGTATGTAGGTTGGTCGTTAGTTTTAGTTTTAAGTTTGCATTTCATTTTCATCTTCACGATCACCCAAACCATCAGGGGCCGATAGCCTAGATGTTAGGCCCTTTAAAACAACAATTATCATCATCATCATCATCTCTAGTGGGACGTGGGTTGGCGACCACGGGACCCCAGCTGAGTCCGGCATTGCTTGCACTGGTGTCTTCCTGATTGCGGCCATTCCCCCCTCGGTTACCTCTTCTCAGTTTTGCTTCACGAGGCTGAGTGTATCCCGTTTCTCAGAGCAGAATTAAATTTCTTGGCGGAGACAGGAATCGAACCTAGGCCTCCGTGGTGACAGTCAGAATGACGAATTTTTCGAGGTAATGGGAAGAATGTTTTTCACGATATACAGTACCGGTACCTGTTATAAAACTAGATATCTCGCGCTTCAAATGGGAGAGGAGGGGCAAAAATTAAAAAAGTATACCCTGTAGGTATAACATTTCCCATTGCAAAAATTTTATTGAAACGTTTGTATTCTTAAGACTGAACATTTATAATCATTGCTTTACGAGGTGCTGTCAGATTGGGAGGGGATCTGATTAATTTTTTTAGTGAAGTTTTATGGGATGTGCTCAGCTGAACACTTAACTGTATTGTTTGGTTAGTTAGTGAAATATCAGTTTCCCCTTGTTATCCACAAAACTTACGGAAGGTATGAGTTAGTCGGCAAGAACCAAGAACCAAGGACCGGTCTCCCAAGAAAAGCGATCGCAATCTGGACGCTGGAATGCTTGTAGTTCGTCCCTAAAATGATAGTGACCGCAATCTGGACTACTAATGAGGTGAACGCAATCTGGACTGCTAATGAGGTGAACGCAATCTGGAATGACCGCAATCATGACACAACCCTTCCACTTACTTCTGCCAGGCTCCTCTCAGTCTTCGTTCATGTCGACCTCTCTTGGTCAACCCTTGTTCTCTTCCGACCCCGACGGTATTGGGTATCTGGGGCCTAGGGAGACACACTTTCCCGCCTTAATTGGCCCTTGTCTTATCTTTTCTGATACCCTCCTTCTGCGAGAGGTCAGCCTTCTTTTTCTTTTCATGTTATATCCTGCCTTCTGCGCAAGGCTCTTAAGGAGGCAAGGTGTGTGTAGCCTCACCACTTCTGGTGCACCCAGGATATTGCTACACCCTTAAGGGCTCAGGGCTGGTGAGTTTGGGAGTTGATGACCCCGAGGGATTCCTGAGCTGGGTCCGTTTTCTCCCCTTTTTCCACTGACTTTGGGGCGGGTCCTCTCCTCTTTCCCTTTTCTATCTGCTCTTCATGGCTCTCCTTCCTTCCAAGTCCCTCAATCCCATTTTTTGAGGGTTGAGGGCATTTCTTTTCTTCCTGTTCTTTATTTGCTTTCTCTTTTATTTGTTTACCATTTCTTCTTCTAGTATATAAGTTAGTAGTTAGTATTAGTTATAGTTTTCATTCTCATCTCATCTTTTACTATCCACCCAGACCATTAGGGGCCGATAACCTAGACGTTAGGCCCCTTAAAACAACAATTATCTTCATCATCATCATCTTTTTAAAGCCCATCTTAGTTTTGGGGGAAAGTGACTTCGCTGTTCCACGCCATTGTCCAATAAAACCAATCTGACTTGGCTTCTAATTCTTCAATGGGAACATGTCATAGCTATAAAGTTATATAAACTTCTTGCATCATAAAACAGAAACTGACCCACCTAATATAACAAGATGTTATGAGAGGTTAATAGGTCAAGGAGCTAATCAGATTCTCCCGATCTCGCCCTCCTTACAACCTATTTCCTAAGGTAGCGTGTCTCTCGTGCCCAGAAGTTGAACTGGAATGCAAATCATTCTATTTGAGAACCTCACGGTACAATGGACAGTATTACTAATACAGTAGCACATAACAACGGATACCTTATAGGGGCAGATGACCTCGTAGTTCCGCCCCTTAAAACAACAATAACTAACCAACTAACAACAGATACTTTGTCACATCAATAATATGGTGCCCTAACAAAGAAGATATGTACAAGGGTCAGTTTTGTTTTCAAGGAGAAATAATTTCAACTCTGAGATTTGCCGATGACATAGTCATCTTGGCCGACACGTCTGAGGATTTGAATGAGTTTTTGAAAGGTATGGACTCCGTCTTGAGAAAAGAATTCATGATGAAAATTATTAAATGTAAAATGCAAAACAAAAATATTGGATTGCAGCCGAAATAAATCAGAAACCTCTGAGGCCATCAAATTGGCAGGTGAAAAACTGAAGGAAGTAGGAGACTTCTGTTACTTAGAAAGCAAAATAACCAGTGATGGACGAAGCAAAGAGGATATAAAAAGTAGGTTAGCTCAGGCAAGGAAACCATTTCTTCAGGAAAGGAATCTGTAGATATCTATATATATATAAATGAATTTCTGTTCGTTAGTCTCGCTAAAACTCGAGAACGGCTGGACCGATTTGGCTAATTTTGGTCTTGAATTATTTGTGGAAGTCCAGAGAAGGTTTAAAAGTTGAATAAATATGAAAGTTGTAGCGCACGAGTAGATTCAACAAATGAGTGGTGGCACGCGAATCGCTTAAACAAAGTCTCGTATGCGTTCATATACCATTCATCTGATTGCGATCATATTTTGGTGAGTTGTTGTACTCACTTTCGGGATGTTCATAGGCATAGTTAATCCATTTCACAGTAGATAGCGCGTGAGTAGTTTAAACAAATGCGTAATGGCGATGCGTTCATATACAATTCTTCCGATTGCGATCAAATTTTGGTGAGTTGTTGTGCACAGTCCCGAAAAAGTTATAGGCGTAGCAAATCCAATTTACAATAGTTGGCGCGCGAGTAGCTTCAACAAAATTGAGTGCGTTTGTTTCAAGAAAGTCCCACATGCGTTCATATACCATTCATTCCATTGCGATGAAACTTGGGTGAGATGTTCTGTACACTTCAGGTAAGGTTTCTGGCGTAGTAAATCCACTTAACAATAGGTAGCGCATGAGTAGATTCAACAAATGAGCGACGACATGCGAAGCGTTTCAACAAAGTCCTGTATGCGTACACATACCTTTCGTCCGATAGCGATGAAACTTGTGTGAGATGTTGTGTACACTTCAAGGAAGTTTTCTGGGTTAGTAAATCCACTTTACAATAGGTATCGCACAAGTAGATTAAACAAATGAGCGATGACACGCGAAGTGTTTCAACATAGTCCCGTATGTGTTCATATACCACTCGTCCGATAGCGACTAAACTTGGGTGAGTTGTTGTGTTCACTCCATGAAAAGTAACTCCATTTTACAATAGGTAGCGCACAAGTAGATTCAAAAATGAGCGAAGACGCGCGAAGCGTTTCAAAAAGGTCCCGTATGCGTTCATATACCCTTCGTCCGATAGCGATGAAACTTGGGTGAGATGTTGTGTTCAGGGAAGATTTCTGGCTTAGTACATCCACTTTACAATAGGCATCAAACAAGTAGATTAAACAAATGAGCGACGGCACGCGAATCGCTTAAACAAAGTCCCGTATGCGTTCATATACCATTCATACTATTGCTATGAATCTTTGGTTGAATTGTAGTGCACACTCCAGGATAGGTTTCTGACTTAGTAAATCCTTTTTACAATAGGTAGCACACGAGTAGATTCAACAAATGAGTAACGGCGCGCGTATCGTAAAAAAATGCGTTCATATACCATTCATGCGATTACAATGAAATTTGGAGAAATGTTGTTTCCCCTCCCGCAAAGATTTCTGATTTAGTAAATCCATTTCACAATTAGTAGCGCACGAGTAGATTCAATTAATGAGCGACAGCGCGTGAATCGTTTCAGTCAAGTCCCGTATGCGTTGATATACCATTCATCCGATTATGATAAAACTTTGGTGAGTTGAGTACAGTCCTGCGAAGTAAATCCGTTTTTCAATGGGTGGCACACAAGTAGATTCAACAAATGAGTGCCGGTGCGCGAATCGTTTAAACAAAATCCCGAATGCGTTCATATGGCATTCATCCGATTGCGATGAAACTTGCATGAGTTGTTGTGTACTTGCCAGGGAATGTTTTCGACTTAGTTAATCCATTTTGCAATATGTAGCGTACGAGTATATTCAACAAATGGGTGACGGCGCTCGAATCGTTTCAACAAAAGTCCCATATGCGTTCATATACCATTCATTTCATTGCGATGAAACTTTGGTGAGTTGTTGAGCATGCTTACATGTTTTTTTTTATTCTTTGAGATAGTAAATCAATTTTACGATAGTTTTGAGTTGGTTAACGGAAAAAGAAAATAACATAGGGAATTCAAAAGCGCTTCAACAAACAAAGTTACAACACCAACACTTTCTTTGATTGGCATTGCAACGCATGCTGGGTACAGGTAGTAAATCTATATTTTTCTGATGTCAACAGATTCATTTTCTGTAGAAATGATTTCCTTGTGTATATATATAAAATGATGTTCGTTTGTTCGTCTTTTATGTTTTCATAAACCATTCATCCGATAGCGATCAAATTTTGGTGAGTTGTTGTGAACACTTCCAGAATCATTATAGGCATAGTCGATCCAATTTACAATGGACAGCGCGCGAGTATTTTAAACAAATGAATGTTGGCAATGCGTTCATATAGCCTACAATTCATCCGATTGTGACCAAATTTTGATGGGTTGTTTGGCACACTTCGGGGATAGTTATAAGCATAGTTAATACAATTTGCAATAGATAGCGCGCCAGTAGATTAAACAATTGAGTGTTGGTGATGCGTTCATATATAATTCATCCGATTGCGATGAAACTTGGGTGAGATGTTTTGTACACCCAGGGAAGGTTTCTGGCTTAGTAAATCCACAATAGGTAGCGCACGAGTAGATTCAACAAATGAGCGACGACACGCAAAGCTTTTCAACAAAGACCCGTATGCGTTCATATACCATTCTTCATTGAAGACTCAAACAACAACACTTTTAAACCAAGACAGGTTGTAAGGGAATTTATAGGAGTTATGAATTGATGCACAGTAAAATCCCGTTTTCACTCGTCCACTGATTACGCTATCCCGCTTCTCTTTATGTAAGGACCCTGGGCGCTTCATATATAACACTGCTTAATACGAGGGCTGTTTTTTTTCCAAGTTCCGATGGACTGTATAAAAATAACACATGGACATACCAAACTGATTTTACTACTAAATGTTTGCTTGTTTTATTCTTATGTCTCAACATAATCGCCAAAACGATTGAAACATTTGTCGTATCGTTACACCAGCTTTCCAATGCCCTCGGCAATTTTTTTTGCCGCTACTGAGCTGGGTACGTCTGGAGAGTCCCCTTAAGGCTGTGCGGCCGTTTCTGCTAACAGTCGCTGGACAAGAGATGGCAGCACTGCCGTCCCTGGCAAGCCACCGCATGTGAATACCTACTTCCCCTCTGCCATTCCATTACTCCTCATTCGCACACTATCTTCCCCTCTCTCAGTTGAAGCCTTCCTTGCGAGTCGCACAGCGATCTGTTTCCGAGTCGTAAGCTTATTGCAACCTTGAGATCTGTCGTCCAGCCAGATAAAATGGGTCGGGGCGTTTGATTGATAGGACTATGCATTTCAATTTTCTTCTGCTACAAGGGAAAATATTAACTTACTTATTGTTAAGTAAAGTGCCATGTGTTCAGATTTTCTGTAGCACGCCAGGTTTCCTTTCTTGTAATTTTGAAAAGAAAATCGAAAAAACATCAAAATTGGCAAAGTTGATCATTAAAAAAATAAATATAATATTAATAGGACTGCTTAGGTATTAAGGGATGTAGAATCCAATTCTGTATTCAGAGTTTCTCTATCGTGTCCCGTTTTTTATTTTGTTTTTTTGTGAGTAAGTTTTAGAAATAAGAACGAAAAACTTCTAAATTCGATCAAGAATTTCAATAACGTCAAATTAGGTACCATATTATTTTTTAATGTCGCCTCCGTTGCGTAGTGGTCAGAGTGATTAGCTGCCACCCCGGAGGTCCGCGGTTCGATTCCCGGCTCTGCCACGAAAATTGAAAAGTGGTATGAGGACTGGAACGGGGTCTACTCAGCCTCGGGTGGTCCAAATGGGTAGAGGGGGTTTGATTCCCACCTCAGCCATCCTCGAAATGGTTTTCCGTGGTTTCCCCCACTTCGTCCTAGGGCAAATGCTGGGATGGTACCTACTGTTAGGCCACGGCCGCCTACTTCCCACTTCCTTGCCTAACCTCCCAGTCTTCCCATCCCTTCATCAGGCCCCTGTTCGCTTTGCAGGTGAGGCCGCCTGGGCGTAGTGCTCAGAGCTGGTCACACACCCCAGTTGTATCCAAGACCCAATTTTCAAGCTCCACGACAATGCCCTCAGTAGCGGTAGAGGTGGGATCCCTCTTTTAGTCCGTGGGAAAAGCCAACCCTGGAGGGTAAAACGATGGCGAAAAAAACAAAATATATTTTTAAGCGTGTTTTAACACCGCAATATAAAGCTACTATAAAATCTTGAATTATATTAATATAAAGTACTTCCAGCCATTCAGAAGTTCAATTTGTCGTTTGAATTGTGCAGTTCAACAGGAAGTAATTTTATGGCACCACTTAACCTTCTCAGATCCACTACATATTTTCTGAACATAGATTTACTGCGCTGGATATATGACACATAAAATGAATACACAATTAAAGCTTACAGTATACCTACCAGTTTCAAGGAATGGAATTAATACAAATGTAGAAATGCATTGAGTTTTTTTAGTTTCTTTGCAATATTAACCAAGAGAAAAAAATATAGGGATACTTTGCTCATAATTTTTAATGCCAGTTATTTTATAAGATTTCAGGGATTCCATTTGAATAAATTACCAGCTTTAACGCAATAATAATAGTATAATTGATGTAAAGATATATATCAGTTTCAGTATTTTGACATTTTCATAATTTCCAAAAAAGTTCTTTCTTAAAAAAATTGCACGCGTGAAACGAAACTACACATGGGCTTTGTAACTACCCATAGGGGGGAAGAGTTTTTCTGTAGCGAAGTGGTTGCATATCAGTGATATAACTATAAAATTAAAACACAAAATAAGTGTTTGGATGGATCATAAACCTTTTTATTGCGCACTGACAAAACTGCAATGGAATGCAAAACATTATAAAAAAATAATGCAGTAAATCACAAAAGGTGATTTATGTAAACAAAATGACTGTTCATTCAGCAATGACATTTCAAGTTCACGTATGCAGAATTTTATGAAGTACGATGCATATTTAACATTCTGTGAACAAAACACACACTTTCACAATTAAGAGCCAAAACACTGAAAACACATAATATTTGCTACAAACTTATGTAAATGAAAGTTAATCTACTATAAATTATAACATCATTTCCAAATAAGAAACCATATCCGTATTTTTTTCAGAAAATACCCAAATTATGCACTATTAACAAACAAAAATTATTTTTAAAATGTAAGCAGCAAGTTCAATGACAATCGGCTGCATATACACACTAGCAAGAACATGAAAAACACAATAACACACAGCTATTGATATATTTAAGTATGTTAAAGTTGTTATGTTATTAATTATTTCACATTAAATAATAAAGAATAATTTATTATTCACTTCCTAAACCAAAGAAACTTACAAGGCAACTGATAAAAAAATAGTACATTATGCTACGAGCCTATAATGGCTATAATTATGACACGAGTATTTTTATAAAACGAGCCTATGCGAGTTTTATAATTTCCATACGAGTGTCTTAATTACCATTATAGGCGAGTTGCATACGACTGTTTATGTTCGACGATAATTATAACTTTATTATATGTTTTAACATAAATATTCATAAATATCTTTTGAGAGTCAGCCACTTGAATTTTGTGATCGCAGTGCGAGCGCTGGGTATATCTCTGTCTTTCAAGATCTCTGAACGACCGACGCATCACGCATGCGCTCTGTGTGCTTGCAATGCCATATGCAGGCCATATGTTTACATCTGCCGTCCCTCAGTAATATTGTCACCGGAGTCGTTTGAAGGCAATGCGCTGTGTAGAAATTAGTGTTGGTGATATTAAGGTACAGTGCTATTTCTTGTCTCATATTCGCCAGTTTATTTACGTGAACATATGGACGGTGCGTATTCCATGTCGGTAATTTATTATAGTTCGATGTTGTGTTTATGTCCAACATGTTGAATTTTGAGCGTATGCGTGAAGGTATAGTTACCTAATTGGTCAATGAACGAGCTCTGATTGGCTGGAGAAACTGTATCATAATGAAAAACAGTGTTATAATGACCATCATTATGATACAGTTTTCTGACATATAATAGTGAGGGTCGAACATAATAGTACATTATACAACGAGCCTATAATGGTTATAATTAAGACACGAGTATATTTATAAAACGAGCGTATGTGAGTTTTATAATTTCCATACGAGTGTCTTAATTACCATTATAGGCGAGTTGCATACGACTGTTTATGTTCGACTAACTATTTTATGTTCGAAGATAAATATTCATAAATATCTGTCGATATTTCGCCAGTTTTATGTACTGAACAGACCGCATGAGACGCAGAGAATGCCTTGTATTTGACCATGGACTTCTCGATTAGCCCACTATGACACTAGGCAACGCAGTTTAGAAGGCCTTGGAACTCCACGCAGGTGCGATGCTAACCTTATCTAATTGGTCAAACAACTGTTTCTTGAGCTCTGATTGGTGGAAGAAACTGTTTCATAATGAAAAATAGTGTTATAATGACCATCATTATGATACCGTTTTCTGACACATAATAGTCAGGGTCGAACATAAATATATTTAGGCTACGTATTCTGAACAATTTACAGTACGTTCGAGTATCATTCAACAATATTAGCTTCTTGTTGTTGCTTATTTTAGGGCTGCGACATCGTGGTCATATAGCCTCGTGGATCTAGGTGTGTGTAACCTGTGTTATTGTGATGGCTGTACCACTGTGTGCAGTTGTAAACTAGGGTTAGAACATAAAGAGGCGGCCGTGGCCTTAAGTTAGGAACCACCCCGACCACGGAAAACCACTTCCAGGATGACTCAGGTAGGAATTGAACCCTCCTCTTCTGAGTTTTATCTGACGAGGCTGAGTGTACCCCGTTCCAGCCCTCACAACAGTATTAAAATCTCCTGGCAGAGCCGGGAATCGAACCCGAACCTCCAGGGTGTCAGCCAAGAACGCTAGCCACTACACCCCCAGGTGGTTAATGTTTTTCTTGTCTGTGAATGTGTCAGTGGTTTCCTCTTCTTTCGTTTGTTGGTATTATTTTTTGTCGCCTGCTTTTGTCGTTGTGCCTCTAGCACAAATGAGGGATCTCGGATGTTCATGCCTCGAACAACTCGACTGTCTAGAATTTCTGGCAAAATACACTCCTTATAAAATTGTACCAGGTTTGGAAGCATTTTTCTTTGCCATAATATCTCATCCTTTTCTATCCTTTCTACGAATAGTTCTCCTTTCTTCGTATAAACTACATTGTCGCACCATTTTCTCCTGGTGATATTCAATTGACCTTGGACCTAGAAGAAGTAGCTGTAGCTTCGTTTCAATTGCAATTTTCCTTCTGACAGTTCCAAGCACAAACATTTTTTTTTGTCACCTCGTCTCTCAAATCTGATTCAGTGACGGACGCAAGGCATTTTACTTCTACGAGGCCATCACAAGCAACCAAACCATCAGGACTGGTTCCCAAAAATGAATGATCTTGATCTACGAATAACCCACACTTGGTGACCATGTTGCCAGTTTTGTCTTCGTACATTTTCAACACAGCGTCCTCATTATCTCTTCCAAATTTGACGGAAACTGAGGTGAGATTTTTGGCATACAAAGTTGATTTTACAAGATTGTGGCAAGGGGTGTGAGATAAACGCTATGACTATCCCAAACTTGGAAGCTGTCAAGCGATTCACTCTTTGGTCGTGCCACATGGGGTTAGTGTGTTGTCCAAGAGTTGATACCTCAATAGGACTACCGTTTGTTACCACATCGGCCATTTTCTTTGAGAAGTTGATCATTCTTTTCTCAAGAACTTCATCTTCAACGTCAGGCAACTGTGCTAGTGGCATCACACTTTCGTATCTTCTTTACTGGCGGTTTTTGAGAAAATGCCAGTGCCCTTCGAGATCGTCCTTTCTCTCTGGCGACAATTTTCGCCTTGAAAATAATACCTGGGCTTCCATGTAGTTTTCTCCAGGGACTAAGATGCCATGTAGACACAGTGGTGTGACTTAGCTAAGCAAAAGTAAACATCACCATTTTGCAATGAAAGGAATACGTGAAATCCCTTTAATATTTCCCAAATGCTTACAATACCACTCAGCGAGCTCATCCCATGTCCATACGACCTCTTCGCCCAGCCTCCGTCGCCAATAACACATGCACGGAACGCCATTCAAATAGTTGTGCTTTTCAATGGCAATACGTCTTTCTTCTTCTGTATTTTCCTTTATTTTACGTAAGTTATGAGAGCTACTTCCCAAACCTTTAGAAAGAAAATAATAATATCAATAACAACAATAGCAATGATTGCTTGGACGGGATTATAATTTACAGAATGTATTTATTTTAAAATCTTTAATATGTTTTGAATAAAATGTTTAAAATTGTCTTAATATAGAAATGTTAGAAGAGAGGCTTTTCTTTGCATAATTTTCATCTAATAATGAACAACAACAACAAAATAGTATTCATAATTCACTGAAACTACTTATTCAGAATTGTTTATAATATATAGGTCATAAGGAAATATGGATCAATATACAGTACTTACATCACCAACTCGTATTTCATGGTTTGCGTGTTTGTTGTGGCCCACGATCGGTATGTCCAAAACACTGAACATTTCCTCGACTTGAGAAAACCCGATACCTACTGCCATAGCTCCCCACACCAGAGCATCGTTCACTTCCATTTTTTGGTAAACAGGCTCTGAAGTTACAGCATATTCGTTTTCGCAGTTATCACAATAATAAATCCATGTACAATATAATCCATTTTTAGCCTACTTTTCACATTTTGCAAAAATGAGGAAAAAGTAGACTTATGAGATCGATCCGGGAAAATGTGTGTCTGTCTGTCTTTCCTTCTGTCTGTCTGTCTGTCTGTCTGGCAGTGTGTGTGTCCCCCTCCCCCCCCCCCTATCAACTCCTAAACGGCTGCAGCAATCAAAACCAAATTT
The DNA here is from genome assembly GCA_946902985.2 of Meconema thalassinum. Classification (NCBI taxonomy): domain Eukaryota; kingdom Metazoa; phylum Arthropoda; class Insecta; order Orthoptera; family Tettigoniidae; genus Meconema; species Meconema thalassinum. The sequence goes on along the minus strand of OX336400.1, from coordinate 85,791,620 downwards.
AGTATGAGTAAAGATGTGCACCGGAATATCTCACGTCCATATTTGAAAATGATGTCAGTGCTACTAACTGCTGAAAAAACGCACTAGAAATTTGAGCTCCATGTTGGATATCTTGCAAGGTGTACATGGGAGTTATTCCAAAATTGGCACACATATAGATAAGACTATTGCAGCTTAATTTCCAGGAGGCCAACCATGACAGTGTTACCAAAATAATGTTAAGCCTTCTGATAGGTCCAATGTTTAAATGCATATAACTTCTACACTATCAATTGGATTTCAACCAAATTTTGTATGTAATATCTGTACATAAACAGATATGACTGAGCTTATTATTAAGGCCACCAGGGCTGCCAACTGTTAATAATTGCTCTCTCTATTTTTAGCCTATTTTCAATTTTGAAAAAATAGGCTTATGAGATCACCTTTTGTCCGTGTGTGTGTGCGTGTGTGTGTGTGTGTGTGTGTGCGTGTGTGTGTGATTCGTGTGTGTGTCCCCCCCTAATAAAATCGAAACGGCTGGAGCGATTACAATGAAACTCGGGAAGTTCATAGCACTATTCCCGGCGACCTCGACCGTGCCCTTCAAATTTTGTTACGTCTCTCCAATCCAACATGGCGGCTGTGCGAATTATTTCACTAGCATTCAATATCTCCGAAACTATTACCGATATCGCCCTGAAATTGTGTACGGTGATAAAGGGCACTACTAGAAGTTCACCTATGAGACTTTCAAAAACCTGGTGACTACAAAACCAACATGGCGGCCAAGCGAATTTGAGAAATTTAAATAGACTTTTCTCGCGATTTAACTATCTAAATGTAATGAAACTTGGTACAGCAAATGTTTATACACATTGTAATGCACTGGAGTCTAATTTAGTTCAATTGTTTACATAATCTCAAAATGGCGGCTGTGCGAAATATTTCACTGACATTCTATATCTCCGAAACTATTACAGATATCACCCTGCAATTTTGTACGGTGATAAAGGGTACTGATACAGGTATACCTATGTATATTTCATAAACCTGCAAAGTACGAAACGAACATGGCGACCAAGCGAATTTAAAATATTTTAATAGACTTTTCTCGTGATTTAACTCTCTGAGCGCAGTGAAATGTGGTAAAGTAATTGATTTTGCAGATTGTAATGCACTGCCATCTAATTTAATTCAATTGCTTACATAACCTCAAGATGGTGGCTGTGCAAAATTTTAAAATTAAGTTTTAATTTCTTGTGTCGTAATCATGCGATCGAAGTGAAAGTTTGAATAATGAACCTAGGCAATAATTGTCCTTGAATAGTACATAACTCTATGGCCTATACACATAACACTCCTAAATGGTGAGCTCCCGAAATATTTAGACGGTTCTCAATATCTATGAATCTTTTACAGCAACCAAACTGATTTTTTTTATGTTCATAGAGACTATGAACATATGTTCTCCTATAGGACTTTCAGGAACCTGGTGAGCACAAATCCAACATGGCGGCGACGCGAAGTATAAATATTTAAATGGACGTTTCTCGCGAACTAACTATCCGAGTGCCGTGAAACGTTGCACGTTAAATGCTTATACAAATGTTGATCCACTGGCATCTAATTTATTTCAATGGTTTGCATTATCACAAGATGGCTGCTGTGCGTAATTTTAAAATCTCGTTTTTACTTCTTATTGTCTAATCATGCGATTGAAGTTTGAATACCACACGTACACAATAATCTTAATGTAATAGTACAAAAATAAAAATCCAACCTGGCGACCATCTGAAATATTTAGACGGTTCTCAATATCTACGAATCTGTTACAGCAATTAAACTGAAATTTTGTATGTTGATTGTGGCAGTTAACATAAGTAGGATATATGAAAATAGGCTGTATAGTTCTTAACTGAACTACTTGTTTTCATCCAAATAACTATATATCAGAAAGTATGCAAGCCAACAGCTTTAAACTATGCACACGTATATTCTGACATCTTAGATTAATTTGGAGTAACTTATATACGTCAGTTCTACGAACATGATTATAAACCTGCTGATAGTACCAATTTTAAATACATGTAACTTCTAAACTATCAGTTGGATTTCAACCAAATTTCGTATGTGCTATGTGTACCATAACATATAATACTATTAGTATTGGTAAGAGCAATCAGGGCTGCCAACTGTTAATAAATGCTGTCTGATTTATTTTACCCTAATATCAATATATCAGAAAGTATGCAAGCCAACAGCTCTATATTTTGCACACGAATAGCACCTGACATTCTAGATTAATTTGGAGTAATTAATACAAGGCAGTGCTGCCAACATGATTCTATGCCTGCTGATATGTCCAATTTTAAAATACATGTAACTTCTATACTAACAAATGTATTTCATCCAAAATTGGCACAACAAGATATCATAATATTTCAGATTATTTCTGACCAGCACACGCATGACATTGTTGGCAACATGCTTTTACGCGTGCTGATAGATACAATGTCTAACTGCATGTAACGTCCGTTGGACTTCAACCAAATTTTGTATTCTGTACCTTAAGAGATGGAACTAAGAATATATTCAGTCACCAGGGCTGCCAACTGTAGTGCTCTATTAGGCTACATTTTACCAGGTATATTTTGAACTAATTAGATATTTCGATAATGCCAACTTAATTTCGTCATTATTCTAGATAGGTTCATATTCTGTAGAATAATCATTGGCATGAAAAGTAGGCTGTATAGTTCTTCACGGAACTTATTGTTTATCTCTTTTTTGTATTTGTATTTTCCCATGGTACAATGTTTGGAATGGATCGTTACTAATTCTATTTCTTTCACAATGTGACCAATATCAACGATGCGTCGCCCTATTGGAGGCAGTTCGTTGGCATCAGTATTCCTTTCAATTACCATAGGTGGTACCTCACAATCAGACTCATAGTGATCGTCTGTATCACTTCCTGAATCGTTTGGAAAATGTATGGAATAATATTGATCTTCATACCTGAAATCACACAATGTTAAAAAATATTACCTTGATTATTATTACAAAACAATAGACAAATCACTTTCTAAATGTAACGTTGTCCTAACCACATACACGATATGCTTTAAACTAACCTATAATCACTTTCCATCACGTCGGGTTTCTTAAAGTCGCTTTGTTTTGAATGGCTATATTTGGATACAAGCATACAGGCTCTCCATTGGTTATAGAGCTACACGGATTGGTGAAGTATTGGTGTTACATATCTACCATTTCAAGGAACTACTATTTGTCATGAGCAGATGATCACCGTCACCATCTGTTTCTCTTCATTTTATTCTATTCTTATACCCTAAATTTTATGGTGCACCATATTAGGTTTTAAACACGTATATTATTACTGTGCTACGCTTTGTTTTTTTGTTTTTTCAACAGCTGATGAAGGGGATAAAATAAAATTAATCCCCGAAACATGTACTGTAAACAACTTCAATAATAAATTTTATCGGTATAGTATTGATTCAGGCAGATGCTCATTTCTTGTTAATAACTATTGATTATTATTAACATACAGAAAGCAAATACGCATTAAAACTAACTCCAGGCAAATGCTGGGATGGTTCCTCTCTAAAAGCAATCCTATCCCCAATTTAGAAATTCACACAATAGTACAGCCATCACATTAACACATGTAATCACACAGTTAGTTAGTTAGTTAGTTAGTTATTGTTGTTTTAAGGGGGCGGAACTACGAGGTCATCTGCCCCTATCACACGAATTCCATACACACCCAAATATACATGGGGCTATATGACCGCGATGTCTCAGTCCCTAAAATAAGCAACAACAACACGTTTTACAGGTAGGTAATCTACTAAAAAATGACAAGTCCTTTCAAATTAATTAATAATTATTTTATATATTGTAGCAATAGTTTACTTACCGACTTGCATCGTGGCCTATTGGGGGAGTGATTTCAACTAACAAGCTGTTGAATATTTCTTCGGAGTCTTCAAATTGAGCAGAATCGTTTGAAACATTCACGGTGATTTTTTGTTGTTTTCTTTTCTCCCACGTAGTCTTTGCTGCGCGGCCTCTTCTGGAACGTTTCCTTGACGGAGAATGCTTTCGTGGCATTGTAGAATAAAGTGTGAATGTTATAGGAACACTCAATCACTCAATCACGAAACACAATCGCAGAATTAGGAAATGAAACGAGAAAGGGGCGAGATATATTCTTCTATTGCTTCCTCAAGATTAGGTCTAGTCAGACTGAAGTGTCAGCGACTAAGCGCGCAGGAAAAAGTTATGGAAGAAGACGAGTTATTTTGTTTTCTTTGCACCCCACGGTAAGTAGAATGGAATGCTGCGTAAGGAAAGGAATGGCCCTCAACGGGAGGTGCGGTGCGGTGCAGTGCTAGGTAGTAGGGTGGGGGAATGAAGCTCCGTGCAAGTAGTAGTGCGGGTAGCCTATCGTGTAGCCTGTGTAGTTACCGTTCCGCCGAGTTGAAGACTAGTCAAAGGTACATACGTCACGGGTTTATCACTAAACAGTTTCTTTCATCAAATATTCGAACTGCTCAGAATTAGACCCTCTACAAATTGAATAAATTTGAAGCTATTATAGCATTTTTTTTTCACAATAAAAAAGGTTATTGAAATATCATGCTTTTATAAAATATGTGGAATTTTGAAATAATTTTTTTTCATAATGAAGCTACTATTACAAGGGTTATTGCACAGAAATTTCGAAATTCTCCTGTTATTAGTTTTGTCGTGACGTATTGTGCCCTTTTAGCAAGAAATATGCCAATCACAGTATACCAGCGTAGCTCAATTCGGAATTTTCGGGGCAGCGGTAAGTTCCCCCACTCTGTGACTCACATATTTTGGATTAATTAGAGGATACACTGGCAAAAATAACAACAAAATCAACTCCTATTTTAAACACATTTAATTAATAAAATTAATGGCGCTACAAACACTTTAACAATTTAATTACTGACCCATAATCATCTACTTGTTCCAAATGAACAAGGAATCACAAATATAATAAAACAAATATTGTATTTAAAACATGTGGTTTCCACATAAACCAACAATTCCTACTTAGTCTTACTTCCATAAAGCATTAACAGTAAGTTTTATATAACTCCGAGCTCTTTTGGCTCCATGCTTTATATAATAATGGTGTCCTTTTGGTACACCTCAAATACTATTCTTTATATGGCTCCATGCTTTATATAATAATGGTGTCCTTTTGGTACACCTCAAATACTATTCTTTATATTTTCTTATTTTTCAAAAACAAATATATGATTACATTTAAAATCTATGTTAATTATCTAACTCAATATTTTGGGCATGTCCACACATTCAGTTGTTATCATCTCTCTTTATTTTCACAAATATATTAAGGTAGTCAGGAAATCAATTGTGTACTCCAGAGCATGAAGATACTTGACACAGTCAAAAAACTATAGTTACTCCCGAAACTTAGTTGCCTTCAATTAACTCGTGGAATCCTACGTCCATCCAACACTACAATAGGGATTGTTATTTATCTCTTATGTCTTATAAGACCATTATCATATAAAAACCTACGATCTGAACAGGCAAACGAAAATATCAATCTACAAGGACCTCGGTTCAACGCCCGGGTCGTTAACAACTTTAAACACTCCTGGTGTATTCATTTCTCTTTACAACATCTTCCGAGACGGTTTCTGGCCCCTCTCGCTTTAAGAGAGCTAGACCCTTCTACTCGGGCGCGATTTATGACACGGAGGGGTGACGGCGACTCCCTGTCTAACCCACGTTAGTAGCTTATTTCCAAGGCTTTCAAAACAAACCTTCACATTATATTCAGTTCTGGGGAGAGACCGGGCTTTTACCGTACCGTATTCATTCAAACAACTATTCTTTGGTTCATAGACCACCTTCGTAACCTTGGCATTTATTAATTATGAGAGGGTCCTCATTGATTGGGAAGATTAATACACTATCGACGACGAAGAATAAAGGGGCTTTTATCATAAGAAGATTCTGCGTTCGAATCTCTTCACGTGCCTCGGGAACCATTCCCTTACAGAGGACTTATACAAAATGCGATTTAAAGTCGGCCGTGGCCCATATGACATACGCTCAATAATACCATATATTAGCTCCCTTTCTTATACATACACAATGCCTCGTGATACTATGTCACAAATAGAGGACTTATACAATTATCAATTCACTGCAATCAACTACCCTCTATAAGTAATTTACCAAGTATTTTAACCTCTACGCGTTCCTAGCGTGATATTTTAATATTATTTGCGCTCTTTTGCGCTATGCATTATTTTAAGCCGAATTGTCTTCCCAAGAACTGATAAATCTCATTAGTAACAATTCATATTATTTTAATTCTCATATTAATCATTTCCGTTGCCGATAAATCGCTCCCTTTTAAAATATTCCCTTGAACATCATATCTTACACATACATTAAGGCTTTAACGCTCTTATGTTCACATCCATTTATTTGATCTTTATTTAATATTTCCATATTTAGTTATTATTATTATCTTTATTCTTTACACAAGCTCAAAAGCTATTTCTTTCACATTTCAACTTTACTTTATTTGAATATCTTTCATGATAATCATTGATATTTCGCTTGCTCTTATGACATTTGTTAAATACATTAACATTTTATTCACTTATTTCCTCTACGGGATTTATTCTTTACATAATTATTGATAATTTCTCAAATTTTCTATAATTGTTCAGACCGCGTTCTTGCTTATTCAGTATTTATTTCTTAAAACACATCTCTTTTACTCAAAAACTCCGGTGGATTTGTACACAACCAATTTCTGACACCAAAATAGAATGAAATTCAGTACTCACATGTTTTTAAGATCGTCCCATGATCTTTATTCTTGTGCGGTGCTTCATTTTGGGCCCACTTTGAACTTTTTACTCCATATTAAAGGAATTCATCTTATATATAAACACTTTTTGACATATATTTAAGACACTTAACATTAACGACATTTTTATACACTGATGTGTCCCTTTTGAACACATAATAAACACTAAAAATATTAATTTAACACACAATCTTGATAAATTTACACTTCACAATTCTTGATCACTAGGCCGTATTTCTGAGCCTATCACACGTGACCTTCTTAATTTCCCGTTTCCAAGGGTGAAATTTATTCGATGTCGGCTTCCTATCCTGCAGAATACGAAAGTCTCGAAACATCTACTGTTCCCTGGAGTCCAAATTCTGCTACTCCTATCCTGGATGACCGGCTATTTATCTAGCTTGAACGGCTTCTTTGTAGATCTGTCTATCGATCCTAGCGAAAGTCTATTCGGATCGAGGTCTCCTCAATGACCTATAGATTTTAGTTTATAGCAGCTAGTACTTCTCGAGTCTAGTACTTTTAGAATAGTTCGCCTGCTTTCTGGAGATAATGTTTATAGTCTCCTATCTTCTCTATTGGAACGGTTTTAGCACTCCTACGTTTCTGATATACGTTCCGAACCTTATTCTGTTCTTCCCTTGTTGGGTTCTTTAATTTAGATGACAGTTTATCTTTCTGGTACGGTACTTCCGTACGTTATGATCTATTCGTTCGTCTATTTAACGACTTATCGCCTTGAAGTCCGACGTTCGCGGCCTGCTCTGACTATATCTTACGAACTTTCACTATAACTTGTATACAGTCGGGCCTAAATCCTGTAACTAGGATTTTCCTACTCTTTCAATACGGCGATACTTTAAATTTCTTCTTGACCACTCCTTATGGAGGCAAGCAAGTCGTTAATACTGCGACGCCTATGGCTATCGGATATTACTTCTGCAGTGTACCACAGCGTTTCTCCCCTCAAGGAGTACTGGTAACTGTTCTTCGATGTGACGCAGAGTTACGCCCCACAAGGCTCTCTGAATACTGATGTGCTGTGACGTAGTCTTACGCCCCTCACGGGCTGTCGGAACTGCGTGCGTAGTAACCCCCTCACGGGTTGTCAGAATAACTGCATGATTGGCTTGGTGAAGCCCAAAGCTTTATACTATTTCACTACAAAAAAATAAGACCCTAGCCTTTTCTGTGGCCAACTTCTAAAATAATGGTGCCACAATTATAAAAATTATACCTTCCGAAAGCTCGCCTTCTCAATGTCAAATAATCTTATTGCACCTAAGAATCGATCGTGCAATTCGGAGATATTAATTAATTTCTCGTCCTCAATTGTGTGGGTGTTGCATTTCTTTTGCTTTCTCCCCTCCACACAGGCTTCGGTAATTCCCCAATGACGTCGTCTTGCGTTAGCAGTTTTTTCCTGCGCGATTATTAAATGGTTTCTCTTTACTGAAAAATCTCTCATTCAAAATGATTCACTGTACTGTACTTGTTTACTCATTATTATACTTGTAAACGGGTTAAATTTAATTATTCCTCTTCTGGCGCATAAGCGGTGTTGTCATTTTCCAGCAACGTCAGCTCGAATTCCGATTCAGGCTTCCTTGTCTAATCCTGGGAAAATTCCACTCGGTTATTAATACTCGTGACTCGCTCCCTTCAGAATGTCAAGAGGGATGATATCATCCTCTCGAACACCTGGTCCTCGTTAGTTGCACAACCTTATACTGGCCTCCTAGCTGGATCTTTCTTAAAGTTACATTAGAAACTATACGCTTCTTTGATTTCTTCCTCAAATGCATGGATTCGACCCTCCATGGACCTGATGGCACATGGGTTCATCTCTCCCCTCCTTAGGTAAATAAATTTTCGAAAATTTTTGAGGAAATTTATTTCAATTAAATTTGTATTTCTTTATTCGTCGAAGCCATCATAACGTTGTCCGTACCTTCCGTTGTTTTTACTTCTTTAAAGTCGTATCCGGTAATTGTGTAGGTCGGGTATGCTCTGTCCCTACCCTTTCTTTCTTTCTTTATTTGTCTGGACTTTAAGTCCCCAGAACCTCATTCTTCCTTACGGGTTTGGTCTATCCCTACCCGTTTCCTTATTTCATCATTTTCTTTTCTTAAATTGGAATTCTCTTCTTCAATAAATTCAATTATTTCTTTAATTTCCCAATATAACTTCTCCAATTCGCATTCGCACTCGAATGCTTGAGCTCTATTTTCTATTTCTTCCTTATTCTTGTTTATGTCAAAAGCGGATTCATCTCTAAATGTTTCCATAACCAGGGCTTGTTCATTTTCTTCATCAAAATCTTCGGGAGGGTAATATAATTTCAAATTTGCTGAATTCATGGTCACTTCGTGATCCGTTTCACAGTGCCGAATTCTATATGCGTTATTCCTCAAATCTCTGATTATTTGATATGGTCCGTGGTACATTTTCTGGAACTTCTTGTACACACGGTTCCCTGGATCCGAAATAGCTGGTCTTTTCACCAACACCATTTCTCCTGCTAATAATGGTCGATGATACCTCTTATGCCTATTTCTTCTCTGCCTCCTGTCGGCTTGAGCTTTTAGGTGCTCAAAGGCTCTTCTAATTCGTACATCTCTTCCGGGCTGAGCGTCTGCTGGCCTAGGAATTACCAGACTCCAAGGTCTTTCTGGTTGCTCATTCCGATGTAACGTTATGGGTATCTCTCCTGTGGATTCATGGATTGTATTATTTATACAAAATTCGATAATATCCAAGATATCTATCCACTTCCAATTTTCTTCGGCACAGTATATTCTACAGTACTTGGCCGTCTCTCTCATCACTCTTTCTACAGGGTTTGCCTCAGGATGGCGAATACTTGACAAAATCTGACGTATTCCAAGTCTTTCTAATTCTCGTCTGAACTCTACACTGGTGAAACAACTGCCGTGATCCGACAACAAATTCTCAGGTTTCCCCAGAATCGGTATCACTTTTTCTTTAAGTCGTTTTAACACCTGTTTGGTACTAGTCTTCTGTATGGGAGCAAGGACAACCATTTTAGTGAAGACATCCATAGCCACCATTATGTGTCGATTTCCTCTTCTTGCCTTTGGCAAAGGTCCAAAATTATCAATAGATATGATTTGGCCGGGCCTTTCGGGCAACAATGGTATAGGCTTCTGTCTCATCAGAAATGCATTAGGTTTGATCCTTTGACATAGATCACATGTCTTTAGCGTGTCCCTTACAGTTTCTCTCAGTCTCGGCCATACAAATGCTTCTTTCAGCATCGAGACTGTTTTGTCGACTCCCATATGTCCGAACGATCTATGGGCTAACCATACTATTTTCCTCTGCAAGCTCGCAGGTACAACAATCCTTAATTTTGTATGGTCAGAGTCCACAAACTTATATAATAACCCATTATAAAACGTGTAGTCTTGTGCTATCTTCTCAGCTTCCGTGTACGCTGGTGTTCCTCTTATCAAGCTTCCCTCAAGGAAAGATATGAGCATGTTCATCCATGGATCCTCCCGTTGTCTTTGACTAATGCTTCTTAACTCATTAAGAGTACGCTGATCCCTGTCTTCCAAATCTATAGCCATTACTTCCTCTTCTATGGACTCTGGCTGTCTACTTAAGTAGTCTGGAACTATATTTTCTTTTCCTGGGCAGTACTCTATCTTGACATCAAATTGTTGAATGTATAAAGCCCAACGCATCAACCTTTGACTGGATAAATCAGTCTTCATCAAAAAGGTTAAGGCTTTATGATCCGTCCTTAGAATGACCTGAAACCCATATACGATCTTCGGCCAATATTGCAACGCGTGCAATATCGCTAACAGCTCGATCTCGCTGATCGTATAATTTTTCTCGTGTGGTTTCAGTCTCCTACTTGTGAAAGCTAGATAGTTCTTCTTATCAGGGTTTTCCGGGTTCTCCTGATATAGCATTGCCCCTATTCCAATCTGGGATGCGTCTGTTTGAATGATAAATCTCTGATTAAAATCAGGATATCCTAGCTTCACGTAATTTAAGAGCATTTCCTTGGCCTCTACAAATGCTTTTTCTGCTTCCTCCGTCCATTTCCACTTGCCCCCCTTCTTCAGAAGGTCCTGTAGTGGTGCAACAGTTTTGGTGTATGATGGACAATGTCCTGAGAAGAACCCAATCAATCCCAAAAACTGGCGAACGTTCTTCACCTTCAAAGGCCTTGGAAAATCCCTTATCGATTCCAATTTGCATGGATTTGGTTTAACACCATCCTTGTCAATCACATGCCCTAAAAATGTTACTTGCCTTTGACAAAAATTCGACTTCTTTAAATTTATTTTAAAATTTGCCCTTCTTAAGTCTTCCAATAATTTCTTCAAATTTCCTAAATGTTCCTCAATGTTCTCCGAGGTAAGCAAAATGTCATCTACGTATCGGATAGTGCAATCTTTCACTTCCTCTGACAGGTTTCGATCAAGCGCTCTTATTAATGCAGATCCTGCAGTCTTCAATCCAAACGGACATCTTCTAAAGCAATATGTTTGTTGGTCGAACTGAAATCCAGTCAACAAGCTGGTTTTCTCTTCCAGTTCGAGATGATGATACGAAGAAGACATGTCAATATTTGTAAAAATCTTCTTGCCTTTGAACTTCCTCAGTATTTCTTTTATGGGTGGTGCCGAGTCATTTTCTGGTATGATTTTTGCATTTAAATTTCTGGCATCTAAACACACCCTTACTGAGCCATCCGGTTTACTCACAATCACTAATGGACTAACATATGGTGTCGCCATCTTTTCTATAACACCTGCATTCATCATCTCCTGCAGTGTTTTCTTAGTTTGTGGGTAATGTTTTTCCGCAACCGGGTATGGTTTTTGTTTGAACGGTGCCCAATCATTGACTTGGAACGCGTATTTAAAATTTTCAATCTTCCCTGGCTTGGAATCAAATACGTCCCTATAATCCAATAATAATTTCTTTAACTGTTCCTTAATTTCGAGGCTGACTTTAGCTTCCTCCACTTTTCCTGACAGGTTGGTCTCGAACTCATTTTCCACATTATCTTCGAGTTCTATGTTGAGGACTTCAATTATCCTTTCTATGTCCTTATAATCTTCCTCACTCACTTCTTCCATATGCCATACCTGTTCTTCTATTTTCGCATCCTGTTCCTGTAGGTTAATGTTTTGTTCATCCACATCCTCTCTTTGAATTCTAATGCAGTTTTGCGCTAGGTCTATAATGACCTTGTTCTCACGGATAAAATCAATACCTAATATGACATTATACGGTAATTGATTTACCAGCAAAAAGCACTGCGAAATTTCAGCGTTACCCATGATCAGATCAATGTATACCTGAAATTTACATGTCAAAGATTTTTCAGGGATAATTCCCTTAATCTTTACACTTGATGTGGGAATCTTTAGTACTCGGCCCCTTGTCTCCAATTCATTTAAAAGGGTTTGTGTAATTAGACTTATTGTGGATCCAGTATCAATCAATGCTCTGACCAGTAATCCTTCTATCCTAAGCATAATTATAGGTAGTTCTCTTTGGACAGGTGGGATTCCTTCCACATCCTCGTTAATTAGCTCATCTGGTCTGGCTATCCAATTTACAATTTCTACCTCCTCCCAGCTCCTGGTATGTTTCCACTTTTGACAATTTAAATTTGGAGTTTTTTTATCCTGAGGGCTCCCTTTTCCCTCATTCTTTAATTGAGCTTGTAATTCCAAGCTTTGAGCTCCGTCTAGTCGGTCGGGTGATTTCCGGTTCTTGATTGCCTCACTCCAACGGACTTTTTGCCTATCAGGTTCATCTGGTCTTTCGTTCATATAACGAAGACTTTCCTGATATCTTTCTTCTATTTCGGCCCGATATTCATCATCCCTATCGTCTGGCCTTACATTCCTTCTGGGATAATTCTCCCATTTCTTTCTGTTGTCTGGCCTTTGATGGTTATTGTTATAGGGTCGGCTCTCTTGTTGCCTATAACCCGTAGTCCTAGGATTTCTTCCTCGATATCCTCCCCTGTAATATGGCTGTATCCTTCTAGGCTCCTGGTGCCCATACTCTCGATCTAGTCCTTGAGTATCCGTGCTGGTGGACTGATTCCTGGTCGCTGGTTTTTCTCCTGTTTCCTGACTGCTGGCCATGTGTACTTGCTCAGTCTGTCTTTGATGCCGAGGAGTTACGTGCGAAGTCGTCATATCTAACTGACGTAATACACTTTCCACTTCCACAGCACTTCTGGCTTTGGATGAGATTAGCAGCCTCTGAATCTCATACGGAAGCTGTCTTGCAATGGCAGCACACAGGTCGTTTTCTGCCGGAGCAATATCCAGTTCGCGGAATTTACACAGCTGAGCGGTGAAAAATTCCGAGTATTTAGTAGGTGCATTGGTGCTGTACTTCCTAGAGTACAGATCTAGCCTTAAATTTTCTTGGACATCTGCTGCCCAATATCGCTTTAAAAATGCTTCCCTAAAACCTTCCACCGTATCAAAAGTGTATCTGAAGCTTCTGAACCAGGTGAGACAATCACCTGCCAACAGCTTTTCAATAGCTCTCAGTCTCCGATCCTGAGGAACTTTCATTTCGTTTAGATACTCTGCCACTTCTTTTAGCCAGTATTTTGGAGTAATAGACATGTTATTACCCGTAAACTTTACTGGTCTATCCTCATTGGATTTAATAATGTTTATTATTTGGCCATTTGTCTGATTCGTGTACGGGGTTGACATCGCCATCGGATATCCTGGGTTCTTATAAGGGCTCTCCCCTCCTAAGTCCCTCTCCGTATCTGTGCCTTGTTCACGAGAATCTACCCATCCTGGCTTTGGAAACTCCTCCTGATTCTCAAATTCTAACTTCCTTTCCCTTCGGGCACTTTCTTCATTAGCCATGAGTTGGATTTCCATTTGACTGTTCTTATGTTCAGTCCTCTCCAATCGGGATCTTAATTCGTTCTGAATTCTTTCTTGATTCCTTTTAATATCTTCCTCTACCTTTTTGGATTGGAATTTCTCATCCCTGTAACTATCCCTGAATTCCTTTAGTTGTTCTTCTACCTCTTTCTTAAAGATCATGACCCTTTGGTCTATAATTTCTGGCTTAACGTCACCTATGGTCTCCAGGCCTTCTCGTATCTCCTTTATTTGCTTCTCCACTTCTTTTCGTCCTTTAACCATATCTACTTTAATTCCTTCAAGCTTTCCCTCAGTTTTCTCTTGACTCTTATACAATTTCATCATTTCATCTTGGACCTGATTTACTTCCTTATTGGTTTTTCCTACATGAACCTTTAATGTTCCGATGGTTTCCTGAACCTCATTAATACCCTGACTTATTTCATTTATTTTATGGGTGTTATCCTTATTTTCGTCCTCTCGTTGTTTTCTTTCACCCTGGAGATGCCCCTCGTAGATACCTAATCTTCGATTTATTTCACCCTCATACTTCTTTAAGTTATCATCTACCTGCCCGGTAAACAGCTCAAATTGATCTTTCATATCCCGCGCATCCTTTATATTTTGATTTTTCATCTCAGTTACCTCAGTCTGAACTACACTGATTTTGTTCTCGAGGGTCCCTACTTTCTCCTCAACCTTTCCAAATCGGGTTCCTAGCTTATTCACGCTTTGTTTTATTTCCTCCCGGGAGGCCTCACAAATATCGCTGTTAGATTTTATCTGAGCTTCTAACGTTTCCTGCACACCTTGGATCTGGTTTACAAGTTTCTTTTCACACTCATCACCCTTTGTTTCTATGTCAATTAATCTAGTTTCTAAATTTTTAAAATTTTCTTGACATGTAGTTTGGGACTTTACCATATTTGTGTTCATAGTTTCTAATTGGGCTTGCAATCCTGAATGAAATTCTTTATTTTCCTCTTTAATCTCACTTGCGATTTTCCCTTTTAACTCATCTAACTTGTCCCCAAACGTAGTGTCAAACCCTTGGAACTTGTTATTTATTTTATCTATCTCAGCCTTCACTTCATTGTTCATAGTTACACAATTAGTTTCGATCGCTACTAATTTGGTTCCCATGGTATCAGTCTTAACTTCGATATCTACTAATTTGGTTCCCATGGTATCAGTCTTAACTTCGATATCTACTAATTTGGTTCCCATATTAGCACTGTTAGTTTTTAGTGACTCTAAACTTTCAGTTATGGATCCTAACCTTTCTTTATTTTCAGTCTGTTGGCTATCCAACTTATTTAAACTCTCATTTATGGATTCGAACACTTCGTTATTTTCATCCTTTTGGAGGCCCAATGTATTGTCTATTGTTCCCAATTTATTGTTTATGGCCTCCAACTTCTCACTACTATCGGCTTTTATCGCCTCCAATTTTTCATTACTATCGGCTTTTATCGCCTCCAATTTTTCATTACTATCGGCTTTTATCGCCTCCAAAAGCCCCTGCAATTCCTCACTCAATACCATCTTATTAGAATACAGTGGGCCACTAATGCCACCACACTAGTACATGTTTGAGAGATGATACTCGGAATCAGTGTGTCCCAATTTCTTCAAAAATTTACTTGGGTACGGGTACTCACTTACAACGTACCCTTTTGATACTTTTATTCAATTTCATAAAACCTTTATGGAAGTATTTAAAATTCAAAATTTCGAAAAACCATTTTTTTCAAAAATGAAAATTTTTGATTTTTCGAGAAAACTCGGGTTTTCCCTAGGAAAACTCATCCCTACGTACTGGGCGCCAAAATCTAAGATTTGCTAGGGGGTTGATAATAATATAATTCAGGGCTGCTCGGTATGAGTTTCTAGGGACCCATGCGGTCAGTTAAGATTTTATGTTGTAGCTACACCTATCATTACTTTAATTTACATGAAATGACCGTCTTAAGTGTTCCTCTAGTTATTAATCCAGCACATTACTTATACGACCCCCATGTGCCCTTTTAGCAAGAAATATGCCAATCACAGTATACCAGCGTAGCTCAATTCGGAATTTTCGGGGCAGCGGTAAGTTCCCCCACTCTGTGACTCACATATTTTGGATTAATTAGAGGATACACTGGCAAAAATAACAACAAAATCAACTCCTATTTTAAACACATTTAATTAATAAAATTAATGGCGCTACAAACACTTTAACAATTTAATTACTGACCCATAATCATCTACTTGTTCCAAATGAACAAGGAATCACAAATATAATAAAACAAATATTGTATTTAAAACATGTGGTTTCCACATAAACCAACAATTCCTACTTAGTCTTACTTCCATAAAGCATTAACAGTAAGTTTTATATAACTCCGAGCTCTTTTGGCTCCATGCTTTATATAATAATGGTGTCCTTTTGGTACACCTCAAATACTATTCTTTATATGGCTCCATGCTTTATATAATAATGGTGTCCTTTTGGTACACCTCAAATACTATTCTTTATATTTTCTTATTTTTCAAAAACAAATATATGATTACATTTAAAATCTATGTTAATTATCTAACTCAATATTTTGGGCATGTCCACACATTCAGTTGTTATCATCTCTCTTTATTTTCACAAATATATTAAGGTAGTCAGGAAATCAATTGTGTACTCCAGAGCATGAAGATACTTGACACAGTCAAAAAACTATAGTTACTCCCGAAACTTAGTTGCCTTCAATTAACTCGTGGAATCCTACGTCCATCCAACACTACAATAGGGATTGTTATTTATCTCTTATGTCTTATAAGACCATTATCACATAAAAACCTACGATCTGAACAGGCAAACGAAAATATCAATCTACAAGGACCTCGGTTCAACGCCCGGGTCGTTAACAACTTTAAACACTCCTGGTGTATTCATTTCTCTTTACAACATCTTCCGAGACGGTTTCTGGCCCCTCTCGCTTTAAGAGAGCTAGACCCTTCTACTCGGGCGCGATTTATGACACGGAGGGGTGACGGCGACTCCCTGTCTAACCCACGTTAGTAGCTTATTTCCAAGGCTTTCAAAACAAACCTTCACATTATATTCAGTTCTGGGGAGAGACCGGGCTTTTACCGTACCGTATTCATTCAAACAACTATTCTTTGGTTCATAGACCACCTTCGTAACCTTGGCATTTATTAATTATGAGAGGGTCCTCATTGATTGGGAAGATTAATACACTATCGACGACGAAGAATAAAGGGGCTTTTATCATAAGAAGATTCTGCGTTCGAATCTCTTCACGTGCCTCGGGAACCATTCCCTTACAGAGGACTTATACAAAATGCGATTTAAAGTCGGCCGTGGCCCATATGACATACGCTCAATAATACCATATATTAGCTCCCTTTCTTATACATACACAATGCCTCGTGATACTATGTCACAAATAGAGGACTTATACAATTATCAATTCACTGCAATCAACTACCCTCTATAAGTAATTTACCAAGTATTTTAACCTCTACGCGTTCCTAGCGTGATATTTTAATATTATTTGCGCTCTTTTGCGCTATGCATTATTTTAAGCCGAATTGTCTTCCCAAGAACTGATAAATCTCATTAGTAACAATTCATATTATTTTAATTCTCATATTAATCATTTCCGTTGCCGATAAATCGCTCCCTTTTAAAATATTCCCTTGAACATCATATCTTACACATACATTAAGGCTTTAACGCTCTTATGTTCACATCCATTTATTTGATCTTTATTTAATATTTCCATATTTAGTTATTATTATTATCTTTATTCTTTACACAAGCTCAAAAGCTATTTCTTTCACATTTCAACTTTACTTTATTTGAATATCTTTCATGATAATCATTGATATTTCGCTTGCTCTTATGACATTTGTTAAATACATTAACATTTTATTCACTTATTTCCTCTACGGGATTTATTCTTTACATAATTATTGATAATTTCTCAAATTTTCTATAATTGTTCAGACCGCGTTCTTGCTTATTCAGTATTTATTTCTTAAAACACATCCCTTTTACTCAAAAACTCCGGTGGATTTGTACACAACCAATTTCTGACACCAAAATAGAATGAAATTCAGTACTCACATGTTTTTAAGATCGTCCCATGATCTTTATTCTTGTGCGGTGCTTCATTTTGGGCCCACTTTGAACTTTTTACTCCATATTAAAGGAATTCATCTTATATATAAACACTTTTTGACATATATTTAAGACACTTAACATTAACGACATTTTTATACACTGATGTGTCCCTTTTGAACACATAATAAACACTAAAAATATTAATTTAACACACAATCTTGATAAATTTACACTTCACAATTCTTGATCACTGGGCCGTATTTCTGAGCCTATCACACGTGACCTTCTTAATTTCCCGTTTCCAAGGGTGAAATTTATTCGATGTCGGCTTCCTATCCTACAGAATACGAAAGTCTCGAAACATCTACTGTTCCCTGGAGTCCAAATTCTGCTACTCCTATCCTGGATGACCGGCTATTTATCTAGCTTGAACGGCTTCTTTGTAGATCTGTCTATCGATCCTAGCGAAAGTCTATTCGGATCGAGGTCTCCTCAATGACCTATAGATTTTAGTTTATAGCAGCTAGTACTTCTCGAGTCTAGTACTTTTAGAATAGTTCGCCTGCTTTCTGGAGATAATGTTTATAGTCTCCTATCTTCTCTATTGGAACGGTTTTAGCACTCCTACGTTTCTGATATACGTTCCGAACCTTATTCTGTTCTTCCCTTGTTGGGTTCTTTAATTTAGATGACAGTTTATCTTTCTGGTACGGTACTTCCGTACGTTATGATCTATTCGTTCGTCTATTTAACGACTTATCGCCTTGAAGTCCGACGTTCGCGGCCTGCTCTGACTATATCTTACGAACTTTCACTATAACTTGTATACAGTCGGGCCTAAATCCTGTAACTAGGATTTTCCTACTCTTTCAATACGGCGATACTTTAAATTTCTTCTTGACCACTCCTTATGGAGGCAAGCAAGTCGTTAATACTGCGACGCCTATGGCTATCGGATATTACTTCTGCAGTGTACCACAGCGTTTCTCCCCTCAAGGAGTACTGGTAACTGTTCTTCGATGTGACGCAGAGTTACGCCCCACAAGGCTCTCTGAATACTGATGTGCTGTGACGTAGTCTTACGCCCCTCACGGGCTGTCGGAACTGCGTGCGTAGTAACCCCCTCACGGGTTGTCAGAATAACTGCATGATTGGCTTGGTGAAGCCCAAAGCTTTATACTATTTCACTACAAAAAAATAAGACCCTAGCCTTTTCTGTGGCCAACTTCTAAAATAATGGTGCCACAATTATAAAAATTATACCTTCCGAAAGCTCGCCTTCTCAATGTCAAATAATCTTATTGCACCTAAGAATCGATCGTGCAATTCGGAGATATTAATTAATTTCTCGTCCTCAATTGTGTGGGTGTTGCATTTCTTTTGCTTTCTCCCCTCCACACAGGCTTCGGTAATTCCCCAATGACGTCGTCTTGCGTTAGCAGTTTTTTCCTGCGCGATTATTAAATGGTTTCTCTTTACTGAAAAATCTCTCATTCAAAATGATTCACTGTACTGTACTTGTTTACTCATTATTATACTTGTAAACGGGTTAAATTTAATTATTCCTCTTCTGGCGCATAAGCGGTGTTGTCATTTTCCAGCAACGTCAGCTCGAATTCCGATTCAGGCTTCCTTGTCTAATCCTGGGAAAATTCCACTCGGTTATTAATACTCGTGACTCGCTCCCTTCAGAATGTCAAGAGGGATGATATCATCCTCTCGAACACCTGGTCCTCGTTAGTTGCACAACCTTATACTGGCCTCCTAGCTGGATCTTTCTTAAAGTTACATTAGAAACTATACGCTTCTTTGATTTCTTCCTCAAATGCATGGATTCGACCCTCCATGGACCTGATGGCACATGGGTTCATCTCTCCCCTCCTTAGGTAAATAAATTTTCGAAAATTTTTGAGGAAATTTATTTCAATTAAATTTGTATTTCTTTATTCGTCGAAGCCATCATAACGTTGTCCGTACCTTCCGTTGTTTTTACTTCTTTAAAGTCGTATCCGGTAATTGTGTAGGTCGGGTATGCTCTGTCCCTACCCTTTCTTTCTTTCTTTATTTGTCTGGACTTTAAGTCCCCAGAACCTCATTCTTCCTTACGGGTTTGGTCTATCCCTACCCGTTTCCTTATTTCATCATTTTCTTTTCTTAAATTGGAATTCTCTTCTTCAATAAATTCAATTATTTCTTTAATTTCCCAATATAACTTCTCCAATTCGCATTCGCACTCGAATGCTTGAGCTCTATTTTCTATTTCTTCCTTATTCTTGTTTATGTCAAAAGCGGATTCATCTCTAAATGTTTCCATAACCAGGGCTTGTTCATTTTCTTCATCAAAATCTTCGGGAGGGTAATATAATTTCAAATTTGCTGAATTCATGGTCACTTCGTGATCCGTTTCACAGTGCCGAATTCTATATGCGTTATTCCTCAAATCTCTGATTATTTGATATGGTCCGTGGTACATTTTCTGGAACTTCTTGTACACACGGTTCCCTGGATCCGAAATAGCTGGTCTTTTCACCAACACCATTTCTCCTGCTAATAATGGTCGATGATACCTCTTATGCCTATTTCTTCTCTGCCTCCTGTCGGCTTGAGCTTTTAGGTGCTCAAAGGCTCTTCTAATTCGTACATCTCTTCCGGGCTGAGCGTCTGCTGGCCTAGGAATTACCAGACTCCAAGGTCTTTCTGGTTGCTCATTCCGATGTAACGTTATGGGTATCTCTCCTGTGGATTCATGGATTGTATTATTTATACAAAATTCGATAATATCCAAGATATCTATCCACTTCCAATTTTCTTCGGCACAGTATATTCTACAGTACTTGGCCGTCTCTCTCATCACTCTTTCTACAGGGTTTGCCTCAGGATGGCGAATACTTGACAAAATCTGACGTATTCCAAGTCTTTCTAATTCTCGTCTGAACTCTACACTGGTGAAACAACTGCCGTGATCCGACAACAAATTCCTAGGTTTCCCCAGAATCGGTATCACTTTTTCTTTAAGTCGTTTTAACACCTGTTTGGTACTAGTCTTCTGTATGGGAGCAAGGACAACCATTTTAGTGAAGACATCCATAGCCACCATTATGTGTCGATTTCCTCTTCTTGCCTTTGGCAAAGGTCCAAAATTATCAATAGATATGATTTGGCCGGGCCTTTCGGGCAACAATGGTATAGGCTTCTGTCTCATCAGAAATGCATTAGGTTTGATCCTTTGACATAGATCACATGTCTTTAGCGTGTCCCTTACAGTTTCTCTCAGTCTCGGCCATACAAATGCTTCTTTCAGCATCGAGACTGTTTTGTCGACTCCCATATGTCCGAACGATCTATGGGCTAACCATACTATTTTCCTCTGCAAGCTCGCAGGTACAACAATCCTTAATTTTGTATGGTCAGAGTCCACAAACTTATATAATAACCCATTATAAAACGTGTAGTCTTGTGCTATCTTCTCAGCTTCCGTGTACGCTGGTGTTCCTCTTATCAAGCTTCCCTCAAGGAAAGATATGAGCATGTTCATCCATGGATCCTCCCGTTGTCTTTGACTAATGCTTCTTAACTCATTAAGAGTACGCTGATCCCTGTCTTCCAAATCTATAGCCATTACTTCCTCTTCTATGGACTCTGGCTGTCTACTTAAGTAGTCTGGAACTATATTTTCTTTTCCTGGGCAGTACTCTATCTTGACATCAAATTGTTGAATGTATAAAGCCCAACGCATCAACCTTTGACTGGATAAATCAGTCTTCATCAAAAAGGTTAAGGCTTTATGATCCGTCCTTAGAATGACCTGAAACCCATATACGATCTTCGGCCAATATTGCAACGCGTGCAATATCGCTAACAGCTCGATCTCGCTGATCGTATAATTTTTCTCGTGTGGTTTCAGTCTCCTACTTGTGAAAGCTAGATAGTTCTTCTTATCAGGGTTTTCCGGGTTCTCCTGATATAGCATTGCCCCTATTCCAATCTGGGATGCGTCTGTTTGAATGATAAATCTCTGATTAAAATCAGGATATCCTAGCTTCACGTAATTTAAGAGCATTTCCTTGGCCTCTACAAATGCTTTTTCTGCTTCCTCCGTCCATTTCCACTTGCCCCCCTTCTTCAGAAGGTCCTGTAGTGGTGCAACAGTTTTGGTGTATGATGGACAATGTCCTGAGAAGAACCCAATCAATCCCAAAAACTGGCGAACGTTCTTCACCTTCAAAGGCCTTGGAAAATCCCTTATCGATTCCAATTTGCATGGATTTGGTTTAACACCATCCTTGTCAATCACATGCCCTAAAAATGTTACTTGCCTTTGACAAAAATTCGACTTCTTTAAATTTATTTTAAAATTTGCCCTTCTTAAGTCTTCCAATAATTTCTTCAAATTTCCTAAATGTTCCTCAATGTTCTCCGAGGTAAGCAAAATGTCATCTACGTATCGGATAGTGCAATCTTTCACTTTCTCTGACAGGTTTCGATCAAGCGCTCTTATTAATGCAGATCCTGCAGTCTTCAATCCAAACGGACATCTTCTAAAGCAATATGTTTGTTGGTCGAACTGAAATCCAGTCAACAAGCTGGTTTTCTCTTCCAGTTCGAGATGATGATACGAAGAAGTCATGTCAATATTTGTAAAAATCTTCTTGCCTTTGAACTTCCTCAGTATTTCTTTTATGGGTGGTGCCGAGTCATTTTCTGGTATGATTTTTGCATTTAAATTTCTGGCATCTAAACACACCCTTACTGAGCCATCCGGTTTACTCACAATCACTAATGGACTAACATATGGTGTCGCCATCTTTTCTATAACACCTGCATTCATCATCTCCTGCAGTGTTTTCTTAGTTTGTGGGTAATGTTTTTCCGCAACCGGGTATGGTTTTTGTTTGAACGGTGCCCAATCATTGACTTGGAACGCGTATTTAAAATTTTCAATCTTCCCTGGCTTGGAATCAAATACGTCCCTATAATCCAATAATAATTTCTTTAACTGTTCCTTAATTTCGAGGCTGACTTTAGCTTCCTCCACTTTTCCTGACAGGTTGGTCTCGAACTCATTTTCCACATTATCTTCGAGTTCTATGTTGAGGACTTCAATTATCCTTTCTATGTCCTTATAATCTTCCTCACTCACTTCTTCCATATGCCATACCTGTTCTTCTATTTTCGCATCCTGTTCCTGTAGGTTAATGTTTTGTTCATCCACATCCTCTCTTTGAATTCTAATGCAGTTTTGCGCTAGGTCTATAATGACCTTGTTCTCACGGATAAAATCAATACCTAATATGACATTATACGGTAATTGATTTACCAGCAAAAAGCACTGCGAAATTTCAGCGTTACCCATGATCAGATCAATGTATACCTGAAATTTACATGTCAAAGATTTTTCAGGGATAATTCCCTTAATCTTTACACTTGATGTGGGAATCTTTAGTACTCGGCCCCTTGTCTCCAATTCATTTAAAAGGGTTTGTGTAATTAGACTTATTGTGGATCCAGTATCAATCAATGCTCTGACCAGTAATCCTTCTATCCTAAGCATAATTATAGGTAGTTCTCTTTGGACAGGTGGGATTCCTTCCACATCCTCGTTAATTAGCTCATCTGGTCTGGCTATCCAATTTACAATTTCTACCTCCTCCCAGCTCCTGGTATGTTTCCACTTTTGACAATTTAAATTTGGAGTTTTTTTTATCCTGAGGGCTCCCTTTTCCCTCATTCTTTAATTGAGCTTGTAATTCCAAGCTTTGAGCTCCGTCTAGTCGGTCGGGTGATTTCCGGTTCTTGATTGCCTCACTCCAACGGACTTTTTGCCTATCAGGTTCATCTGGTCTTTCGTTCATATAACGAAGACTTTCCTGATATCTTTCTTCTATTTCGGCCCGATATTCATCATCCCTATCGTCTGGCCTTACATTCCTTCTGGGATAATTCTCCCATTTCTTTCTGTTGTCTGGCCTTTGATGGTTATTGTTATAGGGTCGGCTCTCTTGTTGCCTATAACCCGTAGTCCTAGGATTTCTTCCTCGATATCCTCCCCTGTAATATGGCTGTATCCTTCTAGGCTCCTGGTGCCCATACTCTCGATCTAGTCCTTGAGTATCCGTGCTGGTGGACTGATTCCTGGTCGCTGGTTTTTCTCCTGTTTCCTGACTGCTGGCCATGTGTACTTGCTCAGTCTGTCTTTGATGCCGAGGAGTTACGTGCGAAGTCGTCATATCTAACTGACGTAATACACTTTCCACTTCCACAGCACTTCTGGCTTTGGATGAGATTAGCAGCCTCTGAATCTCATACGGAAGCTGTCTTGCAATGGCAGCACACAGGTCGTTTTCTGCCGGAGCAATATCCAGTTCGCGGAATTTACACAGCTGAGCGGTGAAAAATTCCGAGTATTTAGTAGGTGCATTGGTGCTGTACTTCCTAGAGTACAGATCTAGCCTTAAATTTTCTTGGACATCTGCTGCCCAATATCGCTTTAAAAATGCTTCCCTAAAACCTTCCACCGTATCAAAAGTGTATCTGAAGCTTCTGAACCAGGTGAGACAATCACCTGCCAACAGCTTTTCAATAGCTCTCAGTCTCCGATCCTGAGGAACTTTCATTTCGTTTAGATACTCTGCCACTTCTTTTAGCCAGTATTTTGGAGTAATAGACATGTTATTACCCGTAAACTTTACTGGTCTATCCTCATTGGATTTAATAATGTTTATTATTTGGCCATTTGTCTGATTCGTGTACGGGGTTGACATCGCCATCGGATATCCTGGGTTCTTATAAGGGCTCTCCCCTCCTAAGTCCCTCTCCGTATCTGTGCCTTGTTCACGAGAATCTACCCATCCTGGCTTTGGAAACTCCTCCTGATTCTCAAATTCTAACTTCCTTTCCCTTCGGGCACTTTCTTCATTAGCCATGAGTTGGATTTCCATTTGACTGTTCTTATGTTCAGTCCTCTCCAATCGGGATCTTAATTCGTTCTGAATTCTTTCTTGATTCCTTTTAATATCTTCCTCTACCTTTTTGGATTGGAATTTCTCATCCCTGTAACTATCCCTGAATTCCTTTAGTTGTTCTTCTACCTCTTTCTTAAAGATCATGACCCTTTGGTCTATAATTTCTGGCTTAACGTCACCTATGGTCTCCAGGCCTTCTCGTATCTCCTTTATTTGCTTCTCCACTTCTTTTCGTCCTTTAACCATATCTACTTTAATTCCTTCAAGCTTTCCCTCAGTTTTCTCTTGACTCTTATACAATTTCATCATTTCATCTTGGACCTGATTTACTTCCTTATTGGTTTTTCCTACATGAACCTTTAATGTTCCGATGGTTTCCTGAACCTCATTAATACCCTGACTTATTTCATTTATTTTATGGGTGTTATCCTTATTTTCGTCCTCTCGTTGTTTTCTTTCACCCTGGAGATGCCCCTCGTAGATACCTAATCTTCGATTTATTTCACCCTCATACTTCTTTAAGTTATCATCTACCTGCCCGGTAAACAGCTCAAATTGATCTTTCATATCCCGCGCATCCTTTATATTTTGATTTTTCATCTCAGTTACCTCAGTCTGAACTACACTGATTTTGTTCTCGAGGGTCCCTACTTTCTCCTCAACCTTTCCAAATCGGGTTCCTAGCTTATTCACGCTTTGTTTTATTTCCTCCCGGGAGGCCTCACAAATATCGCTGTTAGATTTTATCTGAGCTTCTAACTTTTCCTGCACACCTTGGATCTGGTTTACAAGTTTCTTTTCACACTCATCACCCTTTGTTTCTATGTCAATTAATCTAGTTTCTAAATTTTTAAAATTTTCTTGACATGTAGTTTGGGACTTTACCATATTTGTGTTCATAGTTTCTAATTGGGCTTGCAATCCTGAATGAAATTCTTTATTTTCCTCTTTAATCTCACTTGCGATTTTCCCTTTTAACTCATCTAACTTGTCCCCAAACGTAGTGTCAAACCCTTGGAACTTGTTATTTATTTTATCTATCTCAGCCTTCACGTCATTGTTCATTGTTACACAATTAGTTTCGATCGCTACTAATTTGGTTCCCATGGTATCAGTCTTAACTTCGATATCTACTAATTTGGTTCCCATGGTATCAGTCTTAACTTCGATATCTACTAATTTGGTTCCCATATTAGCACTGTTAGTTTTTAGTGACTCTAAACTTTCAGTTATGGATCCTAACCTTTCTTTATTTTCAGTCTGTTGGCTATCCAACTTATTTAAACTCTCATTTATGGATTCGAACACTTCGTTATTTTCATCCTTTTGGAGGCCCAATGTATTGTCTATTGTTCCCAATTTATTGTTTATGGCCTCCAACTTCTCACTACTATCGGCTTTTATCGCCTCCAATTTTTCATTACTATCGGCTTTTATCGCCTCCAATTTTTCATTACTATCGGCTTTTATCGCCTCCAAAAGCCCCTGCAATTCCTCACTCAATACCATCTTATTAGAATACAGTGGGCCACTAATGCCACCACACTAGTACATGTTTGAGAGATGATACTCGGAATCAGTGTGTCCCAATTTCTTCAAAAATTTACTTGGGTACGGGTACTCACTTACAACGTACCCTTTTGATACTTTTATTCAATTTCATAAAACCTTTATGGAAGTATTTAAAATTCAAAATTTCGAAAAACCATTTTTTTCAAAAATGAAAATTTTTGATTTTTCGAGAAAACTTGGGTTTTCCCTAGGAAAACTCATCCCTACTTACTGGGCGCCAAAATCTAAGATTTGCTAGGGGGTTGATAATAATATAATTCAGGGCTGCTCGGTATGAGTTTCTAGGGACCCATGCGGTCAGTTAAGATTTTATGTTGTAGCTACACCTATCATTACTTTAATTTACATGAAATGACCGTCTTAAGTGTTCCTCTAGTTATTAATCCAGCACATTACTTATACGACCCCCATGTGCCCTTTTAGCAAGAAATATGCCAATCACAGTATACCAGCGTAGCTCAATTCGGAATTTTCGGGGCAGCGGTAAGTTCCCCCACTCTGTGACTCACATATTTTGGATTAATTAGAGGATACACTGGCAAAAATAACAACAAAATCAACTCCTATTTTAAACACATTTAATTAATAAAATTAATGGCGCTACAAACACTTTAACAATTTAATTACTGACCCATAATCATCTACTTGTTCCAAATGAACAAGGAATCACAAATATAATAAAACAAATATTGTATTTAAAACATGTGGTTTCCACATAAACCAACAATTCCTACTTAGTCTTACTTCCATAAAGCATTAACAGTAAGTTTTATATAACTCCGAGCTCTTTTGGCTCCATGCTTTATATAATAATGGTGTCCTTTTGGTACACCTCAAATACTATTCTTTATATGGCTCCATGCTTTATATAATAATGGTGTCCTTTTGGTGCACCTCAAATACTATTCTTTATATTTTCTTATTTTTCAAAAACAAATATATGATTACATTTAAAATCTATGTTAATTATCTAACTCAATATTTTGGGCATGTCCACACATTCAGTTGTTATCATCTCTCTTTATTTTCACAAATATATTAAGGTAGTCAGGAAATCAATTGTGTACTCCAGAGCATGAAGATACTTGACACAGTCAAAAAACTATAGTTACTCCCGAAACTTAGTTGCCTTCAATTAACTCGTGGAATCCTACGTCCATCCAACACTACAATAGGGATTGTTATTTATCTCTTATGTCTTATAAGACCATTATCATATAAAAACCTACGATCTGAACAGGCAAACGAAAATATCAATCTACAAGGACCTCGGTTCAACGCCCGGGTCGTTAACAACTTTAAACACTCCTGGTGTATTCATTTCTCTTTACAACATCTTCCGAGACGGTTTCTGGCCCCTCTCGCTTTAAGAGAGCTAGACCCTTCTACTCGGGCGCGATTTATGACACGGAGGGGTGACGGCGACTCCCTGTCTAACCCACGTTAGTAGCTTATTTCCAAGGCTTTCAAAACAAACCTTCACATTATATTCAGTTCTGGGGAGAGACCGGGCTTTTACCGTACCGTATTCATTCAAACAACTATTCTTTGGTTCATAGACCACCTTCGTAACCTTGGCATTTATTAATTATGAGAGGGTCCTCATTGATTGGGAAGATTAATACACTATCGA
Organism: Meconema thalassinum; assembly: GCA_946902985.2. NCBI lineage: Eukaryota > Metazoa > Arthropoda > Insecta > Orthoptera > Tettigoniidae > Meconema > Meconema thalassinum. The sequence continues at coordinate 85,763,533 of OX336400.1, read as the reverse complement.
CGACGAAGAATAAAGGGGCTTTTATCATAAGAAGATTCTGCGTTCGAATCTCTTCACGTGCCTCGGGAACCATTCCCTTACAGAGGACTTATACAAAATGCGATTTAAAGTCGGCCGTGGCCCATATGACATACGCTCAATAATACCATATATTAGCTCCCTTTCTTATACATACACAATGCCTCGTGATACTATGTCACAAATAGAGGACTTATACAATTATCAATTCACTGCAATCAACTACCCTCTATAAGTAATTTACCAAGTATTTTAACCTCTACGCGTTCCTAGCGTGATATTTTAATATTATTTGCGCTCTTTTGCGCTATGCATTATTTTAAGCCGAATTGTCTTCCCAAGAACTGATAAATCTCATTAGTAACAATTCATATTATTTTAATTCTCATATTAATCATTTCCGTTGCCGATAAATCGCTCCCTTTTAAAATATTCCCTTGAACATCATATCTTACACATACATTAAGGCTTTAACGCTCTTATGTTCACATCCATTTATTTGATCTTTATTTAATATTTCCATATTTAGTTATTATTATTATCTTTATTCTTTACACAAGCTCAAAAGCTATTTCTTTCACATTTCAACTTTACTTTATTTGAATATCTTTCATGATAATCATTGATATTTCGCTTGCTCTTATGACATTTGTTAAATACATTAACATTTTATTCACTTATTTCCTCTACGGGATTTATTCTTTACATAATTATTGATAATTTCTCAAATTTTCTATAATTGTTCAGACCGCGTTCTTGCTTATTCAGTATTTATTTCTTAAAACACATCCCTTTTACTCAAAAACTCCGGTGGATTTGTACACAACCAATTTCTGACACCAAAATAGAATGAAATTCAGTACTCACATGTTTTTAAGATCGTCCCATGATCTTTATTCTTGTGCGGTGCTTCATTTTGGGCCCACTTTGAACTTTTTACTCCATATTAAAGGAATTCATCTTATATATAAACACTTTTTGACATACATTTAAGACACTTAACATTAACGACATTTTTATACACTGATGTGTCCCTTTTGAACACATAATAAACACTAAAAATATTAATTTAACACACAATCTTGATAAATTTACACTTCACAATTCTTGATCACTAGGCCGTATTTCTGAGCCTATCACACGTGACCTTCTTAATTTCCCGTTTCCAAGGGTGAAATTTATTCGATGTCTGCTTCCTATCCTGCAGAATACGAAAGTCTCGAAACATCTACTGCTCCCTGGAGTCCAAATTCTGCTACTCCTATCCTGGATGACCGGCTATTTATCTAGCTTGAACGGCTTCTTTGTAGATCTGTCTATCGATCCTAGCGAAAGTCTATTCGGATCGAGGTCTCCTCAATGACCTATAGATTTTAGTTTATAGCAGCTAGTACTTCTCGAGTCTAGTACTTTTAGAATAGTTCGCCTGCTTTCTGGAGATAATGTTTATAGTCTCCTATCTTCTCTATTGGAACGGTTTTAGCACTCCTACGTTTCTGATATACGTTCCGAACCTTATTCTGTTCTTCCCTTGTTGGGTTCTTTAATTTAGATGACAGTTTATCTTTCTGGTACGGTACTTCCGTACGTTATGATCTATTCGTTCGTCTATTTAACGACTTATCGCCTTTAAGTCCGACGTTCGCGGCCTGCTCTGACTATATCTTACGAACTTTCACTATAACTTGTATACAGTCGGGCCTAAATCCTGTAACTAGGATTTTCCTACTCTTTCAATACGGCGATACTTTAAATTTCTTCTTGACCACTCCTTATGGAGGCAAGCAAGTCGTTAATACTGCGACGCCTATGGCTATCGGATATTACTTCTGCAGTGTACCACAGCGTTTCTCCCCTCAAGGAGTACTGGTAACTGTTCTTCGATGTGACGCAGAGTTACGCCCCACAAGGCTGTCTGAATACTGATGTGCTGTGATGTAGTCTTACGCCCCTCACGGGCTGTCGGAACTGCGTGCGTAGTAACCCCCTCACGGGTTGTCAGAATAACTGCATGATTGGCTTGGTGAAGCCCAAAGCTTTATACTATTTCACTACAAAAAAATAAGACCCTAGCCTTTTCTGTGGCCAACTTCTAAAATAATGGTGCCACAATTATAAAAATTATACCTTCCGAAAGCTCGCCTTCTCAATGTCAAATAATCTTATTGCACCTAAGAATCGATCGTGCAATTCGGAGATATTAATTAATTTCTCGTCCTCAATTGTGTGGGTGTTGCATTTCTTTTGCTTTCTCCCCTCCACACAGGCTTCGGTAATTCCCCAATGACGTCGTCTTGCGTTAGCAGTTTTTTCCTGCGCGATTATTAAATGGTTTCTCTTTACTGAAAAATCTCTCATTCAAAATGATTCACTGTACTGTACTTGTTTACTCATTATTATACTTGTAAACGGGTTAAATTTAATTATTCCTCTTCTGGCGCATAAGCGGTGTTGTCATTTTCCAGCAACGTCAGCTCGAATTCCGATTCAGGCTTCCTTGTCTAATCCTGGGAAAATTCCACTCGGTTATTAATACTCGTGACTCGCTCCCTTCAGAATGTCAAGAGGGATGATATCATCCTCTCGAACACCTGGTCCTCGTTAGTTGCACAACCTTATACTGGCCTCCTAGCTGGATCTTTCTTAAAGTTACATTAGAAACTATACGCTTCTTTGATTTCTTCCTCAAATGCATGGATTCGACCCTCCATGGACCTGATGGCACATGGGTTCAGTATGTACCTTTAACCCTCAAAGTAGACACTTTGAATACATGCCCTGAACAAACGAGCAGTCTATATTTTACAAAAGTGGCATATAACAAGTTCCGAAGACCTATATAACAGATTAAGAAGACAAAATAAAAATAAAAAATATTTTATTTTTTGGTAGCACAGCCTTAAGTGTTTCCTTTTTGGCGAGGCTTATTCGCTTAACCATACCTTCAATTCCTGAAAAAGGTGAAAATCATACTGTGCTGGTATGAACTAAACAGCAGATGGTCCAAAACTTCACACTTGAATTCTTTGAAAATGTCTATCGTAACGTTGGCACAGTGCTGTTGTGAATGGTTGCCGGGAAAAGTGGATAAGAAACATCTAGTGGCATCTCCCGGGGGAAAAGAAAATTGGCCCTTGCAACGTTATGGCGGGGACACATTCAATTTCTGAGGAGAGCCATGATGTGGCCAAACTAGTAGGCTATAATCATTTAATGTATATTCATTCAATGTATTGACAGAAGGTGTAATACAATTATTACGTACACATTGGTACTTCATTTAGTTTAAAATACATTAAGGAAGCTAAAATTATTAACACTCAGTAATTCTTCTAGGTTTGTGCCGTGTCTTGTGTGGGGTTTCGACTAGGACACCAAGTTGGCTCATCGGCGGGCTCTTGGTGTCCCCGCCTGGACCCCCACAGGAGTAACGAACTGCGCACTACCTCCCTTTATATAGAGTACCACTGCACTCCTTGACTGCGAGAACTAAAAGCTCAAGCAGCCTGAACCTCCCTATGAAGACTTCCAAAAAGATGGTATATTGGCTTTCACGGCCGATGAATTAAAACTCAGCAATTCTTCTAGGTTTGTGCCGTGTCTTGTGTGGGGTTTCGACTAGGACAACAAGCTGGCTCATCGGCGGGCTCTTGGTGTCCCCGACCGGACCCCCACAGGAGTAACGAACAGCGCGCTACCTCCCTTTATATAGAGTGCAACTGCACTCCTTGACTGCGAGAACTAAAAGCTCAAGCAGCCTGAACCTCCCTATGAAGGCTTCCAAAAAGATGGTATATTGGCTTTCATGGCCGGTGAATTAAAACTCAGCAATTATTCTAGGTTTGTGCCGTGTCTTGTGTGGAGTTTCGCTGAGAATTGCTTCATTTTCATTAATTTTCATTAATTTTCAAATTCTGCTTCATACTTTCTTGCAGCTTCATCTGCATCACCTCTAACATTCTCTTTACATCCTCACTTGCCATTGCAATAACCCTTTATATAATGCTGTAGAGACATAAACAACAACAGAGCAAAATAACAACATCTGAGCAACGTCCTATTCCATATATAATTTTGAGCACCTTAATATCTAAAAGTAACTTAAAATTACCTTAGCATTAACTTAAAGTACACCCTATGTGGAATAAACTCACTCAAAATGTTCGTTCTCCTGTGATTCACTTTAAATGTACTATCACAAAGAAAAAGGAAGGAAGGAAGGAAGCTTGTAATTTAACGTGACCATTAATCTCGAGACCATGAGCCACGGGACCTCCTTTTTACGTGGAATCCGAACCACAGGACATGGCATTTCACATCGAAAATCTCACATGCATTGACCGGGAATCGAACCCGGGCCGCCTTGGTGCACAAAGAAAAATTCTACCATTACAATCATAAAACAAGTTAGCTTTATTTTACACATGACCTTAGCAATCGTCATGTACCGGTGAAATAAAATAGATATTCAGATCGTAGGTCGTTTTTCGAAACTGTCTACCTACTACACCTCTCTCAGGTTTCTAAGATCTGATCTTTATCTGAATGCAAACTTCCTAATACCAATTTAAATTAAGCCTATATAATTACACTCACATCCATCCGAAATTGGATAAGACATCCCACAAGTCTGGTAATTATTTCTTTCACTAGAAATGTTCAAACCAACTTCCTTTAGAGACACTACGAAGCTAATTTCGTAGCCCCAAAGTTCATAGGGCGCCATTCCTATTGTAGCCGATAATCCGGAAATGATCCTGTTGGAATATCCATTGCCCCCGCTGGATTGCCTATTTCTAACTGCTCTGGCATATACAACATTAGAAATCGCTTCCAACACGGCTTTTAGGGATTTACAGACAGAAGTTACAAGAATATTGTGGATCAACAACCAACTACACGGGGCACTCACCTTTACTTACCTCTCGGGGACTGGTAATTCAGCTTCGCCTACACTACATCCACAATACTCTGCTCCTTATATTTAAAATGAATCACACTCCAACAACAATGGAAAACAATCTGAACAAAATGTATAAACAATAGGGTAAACTAATCTACTATAAAAAATAACAATAAACGAATTTAAAAATAGACATTACAATTAAAACACGCAATCATTCACACCTCCTTTCAACTCTACTTCTTACTACCATGCTGTATTAAAAATTATGAGTATAAAATCTTGGCTTGTTCTAGGCCTACACTGCGTAAAAATAAAAACGTTTAATGAAGTTTCTTAACGCTCGTGCATTAACTTTGTTTCATCAATGAAACACTGGCACCACGCCGTACTCGAAACTGGTTTATACAATAAATACAAGGCGGTGGATCTACACCTGTTAATATTATGTCATCGCTCTCCAATGCTAACGGTGAATCATTCTCGCTAGCTCACAGAGTCTGCTAGAGTGTGCATTTATAAAACACGTAAAAATTAACATTTATATCTTACAAAAGTTCCCATAACTACTTTGTTTCTTAAACAATCATTCTAAAAAAATTTATACACTCTTTCATTCGCACACCGCAATTGTTCTAGACCAATTCGGTTCCACTATGCTCTTAACAATGAATAATCATACACACCAAAAACGTCCGCTTATAAACACACACTGTTCCAAAACAATTGATTAATAAATCCTACTAAATTATTCAACTAATTAAATCATTTCCACAAAAATTATTTACATGTAATATATTTATAATAATATCCATTATCTAGTGTTGCTAACGCGACACTTTCGAGATTCTAACTTCTCGGTTACAATATAATTCTTAACTAAATATATACACTGGTTTTTCACATAACCATCCTTCTCTAACGTTCTGTAGTTTTAATATACTGCTTACACATCGTCTTATATAGGTTTCATTATATTATCAGTATAATACAGTCGACTAATTAAGGTAAACTGTACGTAATTACATAACTTCGGTTTTAATAACATTTAATAATTGTATTATAGACGTGAGTAGACAATCTTTCTCAAGTTACATTTCCGCTGAAACCCTCCTGTTAACACAGCTAAATCGTTAATTCACAAAAAACTGGACTACTTATATACAACGGCTCTTATCATGATACATGCCTTTTTATCAAAGAACAACAATACTTTGACTTCCTTAAAATGCGGAATTCCCTCGCACGAGCACTCCATAGCTCTACAAATCCTCATATAACAATATATATGGCATAAACATTTATCATCTACTATGTTAAACCATAACCAAAAGGGATTAATTGTTATTAACATATATTATGTAGGTACTTCTCTCAAATAATGGCATGACCCTCAGTAATATTGCACATGACTACTGGACTAAAATTATACATGCGTAAATTCTTCAAACGAAACTTCCAATTGTAATGAACGATATTAGACAGTCGTGATTAACCTTCTAAAGTTTACTCCACAACAAGATAATTAACTGTTAACTCATCTGTCGCAAATACATGTAATAAAACTAATTCTCCTGTCTCATCTCACTTGTCAAATTATAAATTGTCTATCGTTGAAATATCATGTCCACAAATGACGTGATGTTACACAAATGGGATAAAATAACACACATGTTATTTATAGTGTCAGATAGAATTCAATCTTGACCGGGATGAACTAGCTTTGAATTCCTAGCCAAATATTTGAATAATCTTCTACCAAAAGGTATTTCCTCTAACACATTAAATGAACAAAGCTCTTAGCTTTACAAATAATAAGAAAGGTTTGTCAATGTCGTAATGTTTTTCCACTCTACACAAAGAATGTTCATAGGAATTAAGACCGGTCTTATCAAACGACTAGTATTTCGTAGATCCTCGATAGTTTATGTACAATAATGATATAACAATATCATTCGATGTTTCTTCTTTTCTTGAAGTTATATGTCGTTACACTAAAGTGCTCAAATTAAATTTAATAAGAATTTAATTTGAAGCTATGATACAATGTCAGAATACTTGGTTTAAATGAAATTATTAAAATTCGAGAGTTGAAACGACTAGTCTACTATGAGGCAATATAATTCCTCAAACAAAATTTTAATGTCAGTTTCACAACTGATCCGTTGAATAACATTGAAAAATAGATGAAATGCAATCATCTTCTAAATAATCTTACAGCATAAAAATCTCAACACACATCTGAAGTGTAAAATACATAAAAGCACTTAAATACATGAAATGTGAAGATATAGAAATATGGAATAAGATCGCTGGAAATATGGAATAAGATCGTTGGCTCAGAATGTTACTAATCAAGCTCTATATAACAATTGAGATACACTAATACCATATTTGGATGAAAACTTGAAGATCTATGTAAGTATTCCCACAGTACTTTAGATGTTTCCTCAGTACAAGACACTGATATGGATCTGCATTCGAACCTCGGATCTGCGATCTCAGAGATAAGAAACGTCTCTCTCTGGAATTCACTAACATTCGCCTGGGCTGGAACGACATCCTTCTGGCAAATTCTTCTGTGTTGCTGGGCTACCTTTCCCTAGCATCTTGACAAATGTCTTCTGTAGAGTCTTCATTCTCCGTCGTAAATATGTATCGGCTTCATCATTGGAATATAATTATGGAAATATTCATATAAATAGTGAATGAAATGTTTCCATTGCTAATTGATGTTAGATTAGTGTTCGTAGACTGACGAAAATGCACAAGATGGACCGTACACTACGTCTGTATTCAAGAATACGTTGTCTAACGAAGCTCCATCGTTGTATCTTAACTCCTGTTATCGAATATGTCTCTGGCGCATGACTATCTAGTTCATCATATCAACAATGTTAATCATGCTGCATGATACTGTTTGAAGAATAATAATTGTCATTCTGTTAATGTTTATGTGTTGCGCCAATATTAAAAGTTATCCGCCACTGTTCACTTGAACTGCGTTCGTCAACTTCACGTTGCAATTTATAATGATATTCAGCTTTATTTCCAACACATTTGGAAATCTAACTTGACAGGCTGATATTGTCGAAACGGTGAATAGTAAAACGCTCGACTTTATAAAGTATGCGACCTGTTCTTTATATATTTATGCTTCTTTATATTTAGATCTCAATTATATAAGAGATATAATCAATACAATGTTCCTCGCAACTTCACGTAGAATGGAAGTGCGGTGATCTCTAACATTCCACCTAGCTAACCTCGCGTCTCCACAAGTCGACAGTCGTCGCACTCAGACTAAGCCTTGGGATCTCCGTTAACCCAGTGAAAACACTTCCTCACTCTTCAAAGTCTGCTGGAAAAGAACATCGATCCGTGGATCTCCCCCTCCAAGTCGAATTTTTGGCGGCCATATCAATCTCCCACCATAATTTTAGCGCGTAGATTACTAATGCTTATTACTGCGTAGATTAACCGATCTGCGTTTTTTAAAGTATCAGACATAATTTCTATTAATATTCTCTTCATTACCAAATCAGAAAATCTTCTTATAAGGGCCTAAATGCATAATTTCATTATGTTGTGTTATTAAAGTTGATCCCGTCTTCAATAAGATCTGTTCTCATTGGCTCTGGGCTGGGATCCAATAGCATAATTTATAACAATATTTATAATATTAATTTCCAAACTCGCTGTTGCTATGCAAAATATAGCCTTCTAGAAGCGTCCATGGTGCAATTAATCACGTGATCGGGCTCTCCCACAGTCTCGAGCTTGTAACACTACACTCTTGTGTCACACTTCCAGAAATTATATTTGCTAGTTAAATTTTATCATGGGGAGAGAAAATACTCTCATTTTGTCCCTAAATAATTCAATTTACGGGGGCAGTACTATGCCCCTTTTTAAACCCAGATTGGTAAGGATTGAATATATAAAAATTAGTTAGAGGAGGAACATAACAACGAAAACTTTTCTAACCTTTGGTCAATATTATAAACTGTGACGTAAACATTTTAAGTACAGTACCTTTTATAATGAATAATTATTTCAGAAAACTGTAAAGACTAAATTATAAAACAAGAAATAAAAGATTGTTGGTGAACTTGTGTGTATTTTCAAACCGAATGTATTTAATTTTTTAAATTACGTATGAAGAATACATTGAAATAATGCACATTGTTTGAATGGTAGCCTAGTGGGCCTACATTAAAATTGTATATAGATCAACGGCTATGGTAAGAAAAATTTTCCTACAGCAGTCTCAATTTAATTTAAAATGCAATCAAAATTATATTGCTATTTTGTCCCCTGATTAATTTTTAAAGGTGTTCAGAAAAGCGTAAAAATATCGCTTTTAGAACTCTATATTTTAATACAGTTTTCCATAAAGCCCCCTCCCACCACCACTCGGTAGCCCACAGTACCGGAACCTCTTTTTCTTTTCAAATCCAGCACTCTATGAATCAGCACAAACGAATCCGAGAACAATGACACTGCTTCTAGTCGTTTGCGAACATTTTAGGGATAGGTTAGATGACACCTAAGAGCCTGCAGAAACATTGATCCAAAAATGTACCATCTTTAGTACGGGTGGTGCATTTTATACACCAGCGCAGGTACTTAACCCTAGAAATGCGGACGATCTTTCAGGAAGACGGTGTGATGTTTGATCAGTCTCTTTGAGAGACGGTCTAAAAATTCAAATATTCATTAGATTGAGAAATAAATAACGATCAGTGGGTTATTATTTGGCTGCAAATATTTCCGTGTTAAAATTGAAGTTGTATTGTAGGAAAAATGGCAGCCTACTATGTTGATTCTAAAATTGAGCGCTTAATTTTTGACGATTCGTGTGACAGTACGGATAGTTTGGAAACACATGAAAATGAAGATAGTGAAAGCCAGTGACAGTGACGGCGAACAGGATGTCTCGGAAGTTACGGAAATCCCCAGTAATGCAAGTGATATACTCGGAGTTCTAGATGACTTCATTTTAGAAAACTACTTTTCATATTTAAATTTAACAGAAATAATTTGAAATTGTTTTGTGAATAATTAACAAAACACTTTGAGCTTCGCATTTATCATGTGTGTCAGAACAAGAAGTTCCGTGACGAACTAAAGAGTCTACTTTTCATGCCAATGATTATTCTACAGTATATGAACCTATCTAGAACAATGACGAAATTAAGTTGGTAATATCGAAATGTCTAATTAGTTCGAAATATTCCTGGTATAATGTAGCCTAATAGAGCACTACAGTTGGCAGCCCTGGTGACTGAATGTATTCTTAGTTCCATCTGTTAAGGTACAGCATACAAAATTTGGTTGAAGTCCAATGAACGTTCCATGCAGTTAGGTGCGTAAAAGCATTTTGGCAACAATGCGTGTGCAGGTTAGACATATCGGAAATGTTATGATATCTTGTTGTGCCAATTTTGGATGAAATCCATTTGTTAGTATAGAAGTTACATGCATTTTAAAATAGGACCTATCAGCAAGCATAGAATCATGTTGGCAGCACAGACTTATATTAATTACTCCAAATTAATCCAGAGTGTCAGGTGCTATACGTGTGCAAAATATAGAGCTGTTGGCTTGCATACTTTCTGATATATTGATATTAGGGTAAAAATATATAGACAGCATTTATTAACAGTTGGCAGCCCTGATTGCTCTTAAGAATACTTATAGTCATATATGTTACGTTACACATAGCACATACGAAATTTGGTTGAAATCCAACTGATAGTATAGAAGTTACATGTATTTAAAAATTGGTCCTATCAGCAGGCTCAGAATCATGTTGGTAGAACTGAAGTATATAAATTACTCCAAATTAATCTAAAATGTCAGGAACTATACGTGTGCATAGTTTAATAGCTGTCGGCTTGCATACTTTCTGATATATTGGTATTTGGATAAAAAAATAGAAAGAGCAATTATTAACAGTTGGCAGCCCTGGTGGCTCTTAAGAATACGCTCAGTCATATCTGTTTATGTGCACATATTACATACAAAATTTGGTTGAAATCCAATTGATAGTGTAGAAGTTATATGCATTTAAAAATTGGACCTATCAGAAGGCTTAAATTTTTTTTGGCAACACTGTCATATTTGGCCTCCTGGAAATTAAAAAGAAATAGTATTATCTACATGTGTGCCAATTTTGGAAGAGCTCCTATCCATACCTTCCAAGATATCCAACAAGGAGCTCAAATTTCTAGTGCGTTTTTTCAGCAGTTGGTAGCACTGACATCATTTTCAAATATGGACGTGAGATATTCCGATATACATCTTTACTCATACTAAATTTGGTTTGGATTGCTGCAGCCGTTTAGGAGTTGACAGGGGGGACACACACACACAGCCATACAGACAGAAGGACAGACAGACCGACAGAAGGACAGACAGACAGACAGACAGACAGACACACATTTTCCCGGATCGATCTCGTAAGTCTACTTTTCCCTCATTTTTGCAAAATGTGAAAAGTAGGCTAAAAATTATATGTGAAAAGATGTATTTCTAGTGCAAGAAAGTCAATTATATATTTCAAAAAAATATTTCATTAAATGATTTCTATTATAAATTCAAAATGATAACACTGACTTTTTGATCTCTGTCAATATAATAATAATAATAATCAGTATTTCAGCTTTCTATTGACGTATGATAAGGTCAATTAATTTCCAGTACAATGTTCTTACATACACTGTTTTATTTTAGTATATATATTATGGATAAACCTTGGATTTTAGGTGCTAAAAATCGGGAAAATATTTATTTTTTATGTATTAAAAATACATGAAATATGTGACACAAAAGTAAAAGTATTTAATTATAATTTAGTTCATTAATGTGAATATAAACAATATGCAGTACTCACGAATGCAATTTATTCTATGTCTCACTGACTGCTGAAGCATTTCAATACACAAAGAGTTACATCTTCAGGTTGTCCATCACAAATGACCGACGATTATCCCAAAATACTTCTTCTGAAGGCGCGAAACAGCGGCAATATGTTTCTTGCACTTGAGGTGTTATGTAACTTGAAATCACTGTTCAGCCTTGATTGCTTTCCCACATGGTTGGCAGAACAGATCGCCCCCATCAGATGTACAATTGTATTTACATTCAGCAACAGACGATAACTTGTAGTTGCTTTTACGTTAGGCAACGTAGAACTACCTTACACTTCACAGTGCCAGAAATGAACGGCATGTGAGTGACACTGGTTCCAGGTAGCTGGGATGGGGGAGGGGGAAGGTCTAGCACGTGGTGAAATATGGCTATGGACAATTAAATCCCCGGCTTCCACAGTGAGTGGCACGGGGCGGCAAGTTAAGATTACGCTCTGCTCACAGGTTCTTCCCCGTCGAAGTAACACAGGACAAAAATGCAATAAACTGAAAGATCTAGCATACTGATTTAAAAAAAGGAAATATCATGTCTTTTTATGTGCTAATAAGTGAAACGCAGGAATTTATGTATTTATAGAAAAAAATGCTTAAAATATGTATTTACATAAAAACAATATGTATTTACCTAAAAATCCGAGCCCTGATATGGAAAATTACTGCAGCATTTGATAGAAAGATCTGCAGCAGTTCTAGGGTTATAGGTTAAATGGAACTACGTATGGGCATAGGGGGAGGGGGTCATTGAAAAAAAATTAACAGTTTCTCTATAGCAAGGTGGTTGCATCAAATCAGTGTATAATCAAATATATACAGTAGGCATTACAATTTCAATATTCAAAATACCAACCCTCAACGGACTTGTCATAAGACACAGTATACTGACACAAAATATTACTAAGGATATAGATGATTCCCACGACTCTATTGAATCTTAACACTTTATATTGGTCAGAGCACAAAGTGAAATCATAATTTAACCCGTGCAGTATTGTTTGGAACTTATGAAATCGCTTCTTGTTGCATGGTGAAGACGATCGGTCACCACACTGCACAAGGTTGACGATCAGGGTTCATTGGAGTGCCTTTCTTGCATCCCCAGGTCTTGGCGAATTCCGGGAAATTAGTGAGAGCTTCTGCTATCCGTAGATGATCTGGGGTATGTTCATCGTTAAGACGGTGTTCCAGACCTTTCAAGTTCGTCTTGCTGCACTCAATCTGAAATTAAATTTTTATTGTATAGTGCATTTTCCAACAATAAATACACGGACATTTGTCCCGGGAGATTTTCAAACAAGCTGTGCAATTACATTGTGTGCTCACCATCAAACTACAAAGAACGGCTTTCTCAGCTGACTCTGGTTGGAGCCTTAGTTTAGGGGCTGCGACAACGCGGTCATGTAGCCCCGTGTATTTTGGGTATGTGTAGAATCTGTCTGATAACCGGTGCTAATTGTGATGGCTGTATTAGTGTATGTTATCTGTTTTTAATTCAAGTAAGGACTGCAGACAATAATTTCAAGTAGTTCCTACATTTGCTACCAAATGCTACCATCCACGACACCTAGCCTGCGGACATCCCTACGAGATGGCATCGCAGTCAGCACCTGGCGGTGAACGTTGGAACTAATAGGGCGTTATCAATTCTAACAAACAAATTTTGGCTTCTCACAAGTGTAGTTAGTGGAAGGTTCTCTTTCATGAAATAAATCTATGACATGTGACCGCCGGCTTCACTTCCCCTCCGAAGGAAGGCATTCTGAGGAATTTTTAACGTTCTTAAAAAAATTACGAGCCTTACAGTAGTCGCATATGATGTGTAACATCTGACATGTTATTCGAATAATTCCATATTACTTACTCGCATTTTTTAAAGAATGAACTCATAGTGCTACCTTGTGCCAGCAAACATGAAAGGATTCTCCAATGCATCTGCAGTAGTGACATATACCTGCAACTGTATGCGGGAGCAATCCACTGCCTACTTGATGCGGGCAGCACTTTATACCGGCCAGTTAGTGAACCCATGCCAGCGGTATTATTGAAAATGGCCTCTTATTGCCGACATAGCGCACTACCCAGTATGGGCGCGATTAAAAATTAGGTGTGCAGTAGGTATATTAAAGGCGTTTCTCCCAGTGATACATTTAGACCAACCAAATAGCTTAATATGATAATAGTGGAAACTCCCACGAGACTCTGGCGACACCGATTATGCGTGCCATCTAGCGGTTCGCGCAGACAACTACGAACTCGATTTCAATCAGCTGGCAAGTTTATCTGCACATGTTAGAAGTGTAACATTTGGGCTATGTATGGGTGTTCTAATTACAAAATACAAAGTGATTAAGTGATTAAGCTATTTGGACCAACGAAGTTTCAATTATTGTTAGTAGTCGGTGTTAATATACTGGATTCCTACGTTGTTTGGAGTGTTGGTTGATGCAATATAGCACTCGAGGTATCGAGTGCTTACATTAAATAAGAATACAGCAAAAGTATGAAGATTTAATAAATCGTAATTGTTTTCAGCAAATATGATATAATGAATATTTTCACACCAAAGAACGACAATTTAAAGATGATTTATTGAAGCAATTTCTTTAATGGGGCCTCCAAACCTTGAGGTAAACCGTATTCGATTTACATTCCACATAGTCAAATGGCTTACAGTACGTCGTTGTACCGATCTCCGCCACCGCGCGCGCTCATTGTTTCCGTCCCATGCACTTCCGTCCCATCCACTTCCGTCTCTTTTCCAAAATCACTCTCACAAAAATGTCCAGCTACCGAGTGCCACTAAAATATCCAGATACCGAGTGGAAAGATGTTACACATCAAAAATCCGATGACTGCAGCCAGGTTTGAACCCGCGATCTTGGGCATAGAAGCTCAGCATGCTACCAACTTCGCCACCGAAGCCGTTTCAGCTGACTCTGTTGTCATGGGATGTGACCGATACTTTGCATGAAGTACCATGTGATATCTGTTGTGCATCACGCACACTCCATGAGGCAACACTTCTAACTAGAGCTGGCAAAATCGATGTTCGGTTAATCGATTAATCGAATAATATGAAATTATTCGAAAACAGTGAATCGATTAATCGAATAATTTTAAATCAATCGAAAACAATTAATCGATTAATCGAATAATTCGAAATTATTCGAAAAAGTTAATCGATTAATCAAATAATTTGAAATTAATCGAAAAAAATTAATCGATTAATCGAATAATTTGAAATTATTCGAAAACAATTAATCGATTAATCGAATAATTTGAAATTATTCGAAAACAGTTAATCGATTAATCGAATAATTTAAAATTAATCGAAAACAATTATTCGATTAATCGAATAATTTGAAATTAATCGAAAACAATTAATCGATTAATCGAATAATTTGAAATTAATTGAATTAATCGACTACCCGAATAATAATTTTACAAATTTAATCTGCAGAAAAACGACAATAATTTTCGTAACAGTATAATTGGTCTTGAAAGTGGCGGCAAAGCAGTCATGTAAATTTGTTTGAACAATGGAGCTGATGACCAAGGTGTCCCTAGACTCTAAACATGGATCAACAAGAACGTGAGCTATGTAATAATAATAATAATAATAATAATATCGTATGGCCTCGGTGCCAGGTGCAAGCTTTGTAATTTGACACCCAGAGAGTAGCTTGCATGTCGAATTTCGTTGTTCCTTGAATCACTATGAATGTCAAGGAGGTTAGATATCTAAGCTCCTTGAACACTATAGCGCTTTCTAGTAGAGAAATGAGAAACTTTGTGTTGGTGGAAACTCCCGAGATTAATTTTTCCATTATGAACACGGCCTACTGAATTCAAATGGGTTCTTTGACATGCCAACATCGTATGACATGCGTGTCGTATTATTTGTCGCCTTTCAAAAATCACTTACCACGGCCAGGAGCGAACCTGCAATCTTGGGGTTAGTAGACCAACACGCTATCCACTCACCCACCGTGGCAAGCTAATATAAAAATAAAAAATGCCAAATTACATGAAAAAACCTAAACACCTCACCCTCCCTAAGGCAAACTTCAATCGAATGCTAGTAATTTTAAAAAACTGACATATAATAAATGGCTACGTTCTTAAATTTTAAGACATGCAAAGTAAATTTTGGTTAAAAACTCCTCCCACTCCCCAAAATAAAATGTTGTACGTGAGCCGATTGGTTTCGACTCACAATACTTCGCCGCCGCCGCCGCCCCCATGTGCCCCGCCCCCGGTCGCCGCCCCCATGTGACCCCCCCCCATTCTTCTGCCGACGCTCCTGGCATTAATTGTGTATCATTTCAGGATACAAGAAGAAGACATAAATAACTTAAATAACCATTATCTTTTAATGGAAAATATATTAACTAATTACTCCGGTCTGCATTGATTGAATATAGCCATTGTTGACTGTCTAGTGAATAATATGTATGCTGGGACTGTACTGGATTTGGCGGTATTTGTTCAAATAATCTAAAGTCTGATAGCCAATCATTGACGGACACATCGATGAAAATTCTATTGCCAAATTAAATTTGGTTAAAAAAGGACGTTTCAATAATTTAAGAGGTGAAGGAAAATTAATTATAAAGTTGGCATTAAAACTAGTGCCAGGCGTTCTTCATTTGTCATCGGTTTTAAAATGAACTTCTGCACATGCGCAAAATGGCGTCCCATTGTCGAATTGAAGCCAAGCTAAGTGAGAAAAAGAGAACATAATGTGAGCTTGTGGTGAAAGGACGCGGTTTGTGGTAGCCTCGGACCACTACCTAAATCTTGGTCCGAGAACAAGGTAAAACTTGGATAATATTAATTGGAACTCTAGAACCGTCAGACAATATATTTATGACAATTTCATGAAAATGGGAATTACGTTTGTCAATTTTAAGAGGCCAAGTGTCGTCTGGCCGGTTGCATTGAAATAACTTTCGATTCAAAAAGGACGCTATTCTTCTTTTACCAAGACGTTTTCTTGATTTGCTAATTTGTTCAATTTATATTTTAATGGGTCTATTATAATGTGGCCTAAGATTATTTTATATTCATAACACGCCTCCTATTATTTAAGCAGCGAAAACGAGTTTGTTTTATTTCATCTTTCGAGATGTGTTTGGTTTCATTTTTAATCGTTCCATGTTGCTAATGTTAAATTAATTGATTTTAAGAATGTAATTGTCAGGATTTTGGTGTGGGGAACTTGATTGTTTTAATAATGACAAACGGCCCCTTGCTTTTCGTTTGTCTGAGATGGCATCTTTTGGTCTATTATGGACGCATAAGCACAGCATTCATGCTGGTTGCAAAACATTTTCGGAAGGCTATTTGAAAGAATGTAATGAGTAACCAATTGAAATGAATCGAAAAGAGACTGTAGTAGTTTCGGATAAGAATTAGAAAAGGTTTAATATGTGGTGATTTCTAAATCACGTAAATGTAATTTGTTTTAATTATACAGCGTTGCCATATAATTTGGGGTATAGCTTGGCCTCCATTTTAGATATATAGTAGGAGTGCAGATTGGTGTTCCCTCCCATAGCCATTCGGCCTTGTATTCTTTCCCTTGAGAATATATTATTTATTTTACCTATTGCTGTTCGAGTCCATGTTTCATTGTGCGCATAGAATAGTACTAGGTTAATTGTCTTCAGGCCACTTTGGCCTCGGGGTACCAAACCCAGCCCTCCCTCCTGGTGCAGATTTATGGTAGCTATAGAGCGTGGTTCGATTTTCTGAAGCCCGTTGCCTGGTGTTGTTTTGTTGCCATAGTAACGAGGTAGGATTAACTTACGTGGATTCGAGCAGCACGGGAGAAGTGAGTAACTGAGGGTTAACTAAGGTTAGGTAGGATGCCTACTGTGGTGCTCTGGCTAATATATGTCTTTCTTTTCATGGCTGTGAATGGACAAAGCGTTGCTGGCATTCCTCAGTGCGTGAACGCACTGACGACGAGTCAAGTCCAGTTTAATACTGGCACTCAAGAACATGGTCTCTCTGTAAGCATGGTAAAATTGGCTGCTGGATTCTCTCTATTATCACACTCTGTGATGTTCCGTACTACAAGCTACTTCCAAGGTAGGATCAAACCAGTACAGTAGTTATTTGATTCATGGTAGAAAGTTATCTATGCACAGCTGTTAAGTAAAGTGCTAATGGCTAATCGTTCTGTGTTCCTGTCAAGTTGTGTGAAAAGTGATATCATTCACGTGTTGAGTTCTTGCTGAAAATCATTATGGCATGGTTGCCAAATTTTGAATTGCTATTTGTTCTGGCTGTGTTGCCAATGTGATTAAGTCATCTAAGCATTAATGAAATTTAGTGAACTGAATAGTCAATTATTTTGCTGTATTCTGTGAGAAACATCTGTGCGCAGATAATTGTTGTCATCGAGTTGAATGTGTAATGTCTTGTGACATATTGAGAAGAAGATTTCAGTGAACATGCAGGCGGACGAGTAATGTACTGTGAGTACATACAACAGCAGTGTCGAGCTGAAGCTTTTCAGGTGGTGAAACAGCGAGTTTTAAAATTGCTAGGCCGAGGTCAGGTGTTAAGTCAGCTGTGGAGTCGTGAAGCCCCGTTGTGTTGGGTGTGTAGTAGTTGTGATTGTAGCTGTTCGTGCGACGTGCGGTCGAAAATTAGGAAGCAGAAAGCAGTTATAAGAAGAGCTGATCTAGGTGATCGTATTTTGGTCGTGTGAAGTTTTGATCTTCAGTCGGTAGATAGAAATTTTGAAATTTATTTCAGGTTTGGTTGGAGTTAGGAATCGAACGAGTGACGTGCCAGGCTGCACGTATGGTTGGTGTGCGTGTGGTTGAGTGAGTGAGGTTAGGGCATTTCTGGATGCCAAATTGGGATGTGTGGAGTTGATGCGGAGATCGTCGAGTGATACCAACCTAGCGGGAGTAGCCAGTCTCTGTCTATTTATGATTCTGGTACTTTCAGTGATGGTTGGTGATGTCGACATTGCTATGCTCCTCTGACTCTTGATGTCGTGCGGGCTGGTGATGATCGCACATCGTAGTTTAGTATTTTGAGGGTACATTTTGTTGTTTTATTTCAGGTGTGTTAAGTGCCTTGTTGGTACTTGGTGCTCGAGTGAGTACTTGTTAGGGAGTGTTTTGTTGTTTGTGATTTGTGGATTTGTGATCCATGTACTGCGTTGTTGGTACTAGTTGAGATTTAATTAGGGTTAGTGTTTTTATTTTTTTTCTTGTGCGTTGGTACTCGGTTGAGTATTCGAGATTTCTTCGGTTAGTGTCTAGGTTTTGTTTTGTTGGTACCGTGTTGGTATTGGTTGGATTGAGTTGTGTGTGTTGTCAGTACTCTGAGTAGTATTTGTGCTTCGAGAGGTTAGGTTGGGTCGGTGATACCAGGATGTTTAATTCCCTGATGATGTGTGATGGATTGTCGAGTGGTGCCTAATGTCCTTAAGTGAAAGTGTAGGTGGCCTTTTCTTGGTGAAGAGGCGTATGCAGGTGGTCTTTGTGAAGAGGCGTATGCAGGTGGTCTTTGTGAAGAGGCGTATGCAGGTGGTCTTTGTGAAGAGGCGTATGCAGGTGGTCTTGGTGAAGAGGCGTATGCAGGCGATATTTCCTTTCATTGGCGCACGTGGCAGGTGTTCCAGACTAGTTCCGGAGATGGCTGGCAACTGTTTCTGTTATGGAATTAGGAGGATTGGAAATTGTTCTTGTCTGATATTTCAGACGACTTAGGTACCTACGGACGGTTGGTTTTAATGAGTGAGCTGATGGTGAGTTTGAGATTGAGTTAGTCGAGTGGTGCCTTGACTTATTAATTAGGGAAGGTATATGCAGGGAGCCTTTTCATGAAGGGAAGGTATATGCAGGTGGATATTTCTTGTCGCTGAAACACGTGGCAGGTGTGGAGGCCAGTTTTGGGAGCAAACTGTAAGCTGCATTGTGTATGCGATACAGGTGAAGGTTTTCTTTCTGAATTGATTAGGTGAGGAATTTAATTTGTCTGGTTTTACAGACGTAGTCAGTTGGCACCTACGGACGGTAAGGCAATGGTTACTCTTAAGTGACCCAAGGTAAGAGTTGGTTGCTCGTGAAGTGACACATTGGTAAGTAAAGTTGGTTACTCTTAAGTGACCCAAGGTAAGGGTTGGTTACTCTTAAGTGACCCAAGGAGAGTTGGTTACTCTTAATTGACCCAAGGTGAGGTTGGTTGCATTTAGTGACCTAAAGTTGATTATGAATTGGTAGTGCTACCTATCGTTGAGATGGTCGCACTGGGTTGGTAGCTGGTTGTTAGAAGTCGTCTGGTGAATTTGGTGAGGTTATGTCTTGACAAGAGTGAATGTTGTGAGGTTAGGTGTGAGCTTGATCCTTTGAGTTGTCTAGTGTTGTCATTGTGACAGTGAGGTTAGAAGATTGCTGAGGGCAACGTGCGAGTGAACTTGGGTGATTCTGGTAGTAAGCTGAATATGTGTTTGGTTCAATAGTGAGGTTGTGTCAGGAGTAACTGCTGCTTCATGGTGATTGGTCGCAGATGTGAGATGGATTCCTGCGTTATCTGAAGTTGAGCACGTGTGTGTAGTCCTGTTGAAGTTTGCTTCACGTGAAATTGTGATTGCTGTTTGGTTGCTGAGATTGTTCGAGCGGTTCTGCGCCTGCTGTTCTACCTTAATAAAGTTTGAAGCCATGCTTGAGAGCTGTGTGTGTATATTTGTACTTGATGTAATTTGTACATCTTAGGAAGTAAATGACTGTGCTGTTTGAGAGTACCCGAGAGGTACTGTGGTGCCTTGGTACCTTCAATAATTGAGAGCCGATTGCCATGATTGCTGAGGGATGGCATGTTGTTAAGTGACGCTGCGTCCACTTAATTCATTCCTTAGAATGTGAAAACAGGATTTATTTTGGTTGGGAACAAGCTAGAAATTTTAACAGAACATCGAATTGTGATGTTCATATTAGGAATTACTCGTCACATTGTAAACTAACAATTTAAATTGAAACATCGTCTGTCGGTTTAAGCTCTAACAGTCTTACCTGGTCTAACACTGCGATTATTACAAAAGGCCAAGGAATGTCACTTGCTATAACAACGACATGGTAACTGAATCTACATGGAATATCATCGGTGAGATGGCGATCCTGTGATCCTTATTGCCATCTGGTATCTGTTCCGGTTGGTCACGTGAGTGATGTGATCACTCACCACTCGTGGCAGTGGCCAGTGCACAGGTTACTGTCACCATGCACGACATAACATCTAGTGGAGGTGTTAGCCATTCTGCTGGTCAGAGTGGAAGCATTTACTACAACTTCGTGAGATGTCCAGCTGTAACGGTCCGGAGAGGCTGTATTGGAGAGCTGGTTCCATCCTGCTTGCAGCTACCATCGGGGATCATCATCTGACCCCCTACAGGTGGAATCGCAGGGGGAGACTGAGCCGATTGGTTTCGACTCACAATACTTCGCCGCCGCCGCCGCCCCCATGTGCCCCGCCCCCGGTCGCCGCCCCCATGTGACCCCCCCCATTCTTCTGCCGACGCTCCTGGCATTAATTGTGTATCATTTCAGGATACAAGAAGAAGACATAAATAACTTAAATAACCATTATCTTTTAATGGAAAATATATTAACTAATTACTCCGGTCTGCATTGATTGAATATAGCCATTGTTGACTGTCTAGTGAATAATATGTATGCTGGGACTGTACTGGATTTGGCGGTATTTGTTCAAATAATCTAAAGTCTGATAGCCAATCATTGACGGACACATCGATGAAAATTCTATTGCCAAATTAAATTTGGTTAAAAAAGGACGTTTCAATAATTTAAGAGGTGAAGGAAAATTAATTATAAAGTTGGCATTAAAACTAGTGCCAGGCGTTCTTCATTTGTCATCGGTTTTAAAATGAACTTCTGCACATGCGCAAAATGGCGTCCCATTGTCGAATTGAAGCCAAGCTAAGTGAGAAAAAGAGAACATAATGTGAGCTTGTGGTGAAAGGACGCGGTTTGTGGTAGCCTCGGACCACTACCTAAATCTTGGTCCGAGAACAAGGTAAAACTTGGATAATATTAATTGGAACTCTAGAACCGTCAGACAATATATTTATGACAATTTCATGAAAATGGGAATTACGTTTGTCAATTTTAAGAGGCCAAGTGTCGTCTGGCCGGTTGCATTGAAATAACTTTCGATTCAAAAAGGACGCTATTCTTCTTTTACCAAGACGTTTTCTTGATTTGCTAATTTGTTCAATTTATATTTTAATGGGTCTATTATAATGTGGCCTAAGATTATTTTATATTCATAACACGCCTCCTATTATTTAAGCAGCGAAAACGAGTTTGTTTTATTTCATCTTTCGAGATGTGTTTGGTTTCATTTTTAATCGTTCCATGTTGCTAATGTTAAATTAATTGATTTTAAGAATGTAATTGTCAGGATTTTGGTGTGGGGAACTTGATTGTTTTAATAATGACAAACGGCCCCTTGCTTTTCGTTTGTCTGAGATGGCATCTTTTGGTCTATTATGGACGCATAAGCACAGCATTCATGCTGGTTGCAAAACATTTTCGGAAGGCTATTTGAAAGAATGTAATGAGTAACCAATTGAAATGAATCGAAAAGAGACTGTAGTAGTTTCGGATAAGAATTAGAAAAGGTTTAATATGTGGTGATTTCTAAATCACGTAAATGTAATTTGTTTTAATTATACAGCGTTGCCATATAATTTGGGGTATAGCTTGGCCTCCATTTTAGATATATAGTAGGAGTGCAGATTGGTGTTCCCTCCCATAGCCATTCGGCCTTGTATTCTTTCCCTTGAGAATATATTATTTATTTTACCTATTGCTGTTCGAGTCCATGTTTCATTGTGCGCATAGAATAGTACTAGGTTAATTGTCTTCAGGCCACTTTGGCCTCGGGGTACCAAACCCAGCCCTCCCTCCTGGTGCAGTACGATAAAAAACAAACAAACAATGAATTTCTACTGGAACTGGGCTTCAGAATGTTTCAAAACAAAACTGCCGAGCCATGGTTGTAAAGCTATGAGATTGTGCTGCACCAAAATAGGTGGATTTTCCCCCTTATTGTTTACAGATTGTTCCGACTAACGTAAGCCGAAAATTGTCACGTGAGGATTGGCGCCATGGGTAAATCTGACCCGACTGTAAATAATATAGAAATAACTTGTGCGTTCCAAAATCTACGGGCATGTTACTTTTGTAGGATAAAGTTCAAGGCTAGGAAGGAAGGTACAGTAAGCGACAGGAAATAAGGGCTGACCAAAATGAAAATATAAAGCATTATTTAAGCCTCGGGTCGCCTCCGTAGCGTAGCGGTCAGCATGGTTAGCTGCCGCCCCGGAGGTCCTGGGTTCGATTCCCGGCTCTGGCACGAAATTTGAAAAGTGGTATGAGGACTGGAACGGGGTCTACTCAGCCTCGGGTGGCCCAAATGAGTAGAGGGGGTTCGATTCCCACCTCAGCCATCCTCGAAGTGGTTTTCCGTGGTTTCCCACTTCGTCTTCGGGAAAATGCCGGGATGGTTCCTACTTCAAGGCCACGGCCGCCTCCTTCTCCCTTCCTTGCCTATCCATCCTAATCTTCCCCTCCTCCCTTCCCTCATTAGGCCCCTGTTCGCTTTGCAGGTGAGGCCGCTTGGGCAAGTTGATGATCACACCTCACCAGTTGTATCCCCTCCAATCAGATGTTCCCAGCTCTAGGACACTGCCTGGAACGGCAGAGGTGAGTTCGCTCGTTGAGCCCGTGGGAGCCACCGACCTGGAGGGTAAAATTGACCAAAAAAAAGCCTAGGGTCAAAAAGACTCATGCGCCAGTCCTCGCGGGTGAAATAAGAGCTCAACGCTTACAGTAAGTTGAGTAACGCTTATTTTCGGAATGATGTTTAGGAATCTATAAAAGTTACTTATTGCCTAAATATGCAAAGTGCCCTCCGTATTTATGTTAACAATAACCAAATAAGAGACAGTGACCGAGGAAGGACAAACATTAATCAAATCTGGAAGGGTTTCGAAAAGAGAAGACGAAGAGTTTTCAGCAAAGAATTTGAATTCTTGTTCAATGTTTACAAATTAGGACAGGAACATTTCAGTTTTACTTTGTTTTAGCAAAGTTTTCACAAAGAAGGACTATTTAAAAACAAGATGTTCAGTAAAGAACATGTAGTCTACTTTCTCCTAAATTCATGGGTATTGTTATAACTCATTGTCTTTTTCAAGGAATATAATTGAAAGATGGTTGTAGTAGCTTGTTGAAATACAACATGTTATACGGATATTAAACATGAATATGAGGTGCCCTTTGCTAGTGCTACCTCTGTAAAAATGTCATTCAATTCGGTTCCACCGTGTTTGAATTGATATGGGAAATCGATTTGCACACATACATGGCCGCCATCCGCAAATTATTGGGCTGAGGACGTTGTTTGATCAACAAATTCTTAATACATAAAGGTATAATATTAAAAAATTTGGTAGAGATAAGATGATTAGGTTGGTCGTAATTTGATTTAAGTTTTTAACATTTGGGTGGCCGCCATTACGTTTTCGTCAAGATGGTGGCGATATAAAACATGACTCTGGAGTGCCCTTTGCTAGTGCTACCTCTGTACCAAATTTCGTTCAATTCTGTTTCACCGTGTTTGAATCCATAGGGGAATCGATTTGCACACATAAATGGCCGCCATCTGTAAACAATTGGACTGATGACCTTGTAGTTTAGTCAAAAGACGCTCGCCTTACGTATATATGTTGTTGCAAAATTTGATAGAAAGCGGATGATTAGGTTAGTCTTAATTTGATTTAAGCTTTGAGCATTTGGGTGGCCGCCATTACATTTCCGTCAAGATGGCGGCTATATAAAACATGAAACTGAGGTGCTATTTGCTAGTGCTACCTCTGTACCAAATTTCGTTCGATTCTGCTTCACCGTGTTTGAATTGATAGGGGGGATCGATTTGCACATATACATGGCCGCCTTCTGCAAAGTATTGGGCTAATAACCTTGTAGTTTGTTCACATTTATTTATTTATTTATTTATCGTATGGCTTTTAGTGCCGGGAGTGTCCGAGGACATGTTCGGCTCGCCTGAGACTGTAGCTGCTTCCAGCGGACACCCTAAAGGGTGATCTACAAGTTCCGTTCAATTTCAAGTAGTTCCAACTTTCGCCACCAGATATCAATGATACCTAGTGGTGAACGTTGGATCTTTGATAGAGCGTTCTGACGAAATCTAACCTAACAAATTTTGCTTTACACAAGTTTAGTCTGTGAAAGGATCTTTTACATGCCATAAATCTATGACATGGGACCGCCGGCTTTGCTTCCCCTCCGAAGGAAGACATACTGAAGGATTTTTAACGCTCTTAAAAAATCCGACGACTTCGGCCGGGTTTGAACCCGCTATCTTGGGCACAGCAGTTCAGCATGCTACCGACTACGCCACCGAAGCCGCAATATTCTTCATACATAATGGTATAATGTATCAAAATTAGGTAGAGATCCGATGATTAGGTTGGTCGTAATTTGATTTAATCTTTAAACATTTGGGTGGCCACCATTACGTTTCCGTCAAGATGGCGGCGATATAAAACATGACACTGAGGTGCCATTTGCTAGTGCTACCTCTGTACACCAAGAAGGGGTTGTGCTACATTAACGAACGTTGGTAGGCGTGTTGACGTTGACGTTGACGTTGATTCAAATTTCCCACAAATCGCATTAGCGTGGCGCTAGTAGTGATCCCATGACGTTGCTCATCACGTTTGCTCTAAATACGGGCTGTACTGTGTGACAGCATTAGTTACCTGTGAGATTGGAGGGAGTGAATGTGAGTGGGTCAAGAATCCCTTTACGACAACGAAGAGGGCAGTATCAACAGCTTACTGCGTTTCAAAACGAGACTGTAATAGGACTACGTGAAGTTGGATTTTCCTTCCTCGCTATTGCAGAACGGGTTGGAAGGAATGTCTCCACTGTGCATGCGTACTGGCAGCAGTGGTCACGAGAAGGTACGGTCGCAAGAAGACCGGGCTCCAGATGTCCCAGTGGAACCACCGAGAGGGAGAACCACCGTATTTGGCGTATGGCTTTGGCGCATCGGACGACGTCTGCAGCAGCAATTCGAGCGCCAGTCGACACCATAGTGACGCAACGAACTGTTGGAAAACTGTTACTTGAAGGACAGCTCCGAGCTAGACGCCCTGCGGTGAGCATTCCACTTACCCCAAACCACCGTCGACAACGACTTCACAGGTGTTAAGCGAGAGCTCATTGGAGGATGGAGTGGAGGTCCATTGTGTTTTCCGACGAAAGCCGATTCTGCCTTTGTGCCAGTGATGGCCATGTGTTGCTTACGAGGAGGCCAGGTGTGCGTCTGCATTGCACCTGTCTGTGGCGTCGACAAACTGGACCTACACCGGGCGTTCTGGTTTGGGGACCAAGTTCCTATGACAGCAAAATCACTCTCGTGGTTATCCCACGTACCCTGACTGCAGATGTGTACGTCTGTCTGAAAATTCGACCTGTTGTGCTGCTATTCATGATCATCATTCACGGCAATGTTTCTCCAACAGGATAACGCACTCCTCCATGCCGCTGTTGTAACCCAACGTGCTCTACAGGGTGTTGACATGCTGCCCTTGTTTCACAAAAAAATGGCACGGAATTGTGAAAACCAGTTTGCTCTATTTTGATACGTTTCCGAGATACCCGCTAAATACATCGAAAAGGTGCCACCCTGTACAGCCGTATTCAATGAAAAAGCATTCACGTATTGGAATGAACCTCAAATTTTGACATACAATTTATTAATAAAGGTTATCATACGTCATAGGTTAAACAAACCATTCTTCTTCTTCTTCTTCTTTTTCAGAAAATGGCAGTGAGGGGCTCTTTATTTAGGGTAAAAAATTATACAGGTTAGGCCAGCCTATTCGAGGAGGACGAGTGCGAGAAAACTATTACAGATATTTCATAACTGTGTGATGGTCATTGCCTATAAATTCTCCAAATATGTGTCGAGTAATGTATTTACAGCAGTAAGATATTTTCCATTTCCGAGGACGTCTGGCTTTCATAACCAGGTGATGGGATCAGCATTGCCTAGAATAACAGTTTATAATTTTCCAACATTTCCACGCAATTGGGCCGAACGATCGTAGTTGTTGTTAGAGATTAATACCCCTCTGGCTCGCCGCCATGTTGCACCACCATCTCATCCAAAGCAGGTCGTGCGGCGTGGACTCCTACTTGAAAGCCGGATCTAGATCCATATTGGCTTTCATATAGCCGTGGTAGTTTTTTTTCGAGACCTCGGTAATTAAGCGTCGCCCAGGGTTCAATCCTATACCAATCGAATCGGGGTCGAAAACATTTTTTTTTTTCGAAAAAAGTATGTCTGTATGTCCAGTATGTATTGAGACCGTTAGTCGAGTCAACAACCACGATGACTTTCCTAACATCCCATAAGTCGAATAAAATTACCGTGAGGATCAGGTGAACTTCCTAATAGGCTAAGCGGCACGAGACACTGTAGTCCACGGGGATCGTGGTACATGGTGACGATGGTCATAGACTGCCTAAGGAAAGGTTCACCTTAAAAACTAGACTGAGAAATTAAACATCCAGACTTAAGTAAAACGCCGTGAAAATTTATTAAAATTCACAAGCCCCTAGCCTAGTTCGGAGGGTTATAATCGGCTAGTCCGCAAACTAATTAACAAAAGAAAATAAAGAGCAGGTCCCTACCTGAGAAGTTACAGAAAACCCTCGCGAAAGATCTACCTCACAATAATAAAGCAACAACAGCAACACTAGGAAAATGGTACGACGCAAGTCCCTAGTTCAAGTTACAAGATTAAGCTAATATCAGAATTTACATTTAACAGGGTAGCAAAACAAATCTAAGTTAGGATGATACCATTTCCACATTTACATTTAACGTTAATCATCTAGCTAAGTCCTAACAGTTAATAACAAAATTTACGGCGATGACGTCCGTAACAGAAAACAATTACAACAAATCTAAGTGTACAGCCATGAAAAACATTTAATTATTCTTAATAACTACGTGCTATCAGCACACAATAAGGTAACATGTAGGATTTACACACTTGTACATCATAAATAAGTAATGAAATAGACACAAATTTTTATTACATTCCTGCATATACCTTGGTTTACTCTTTGTAAGCCATAGTCATCTAATGTGTTTAATTACGGTGACGAATGCGTAGTTGAGACCACGTCTGACATCGCATGGCCTGAGCTCCACAAGCTACGAACTCTAGGTTCGCGCATGCTTCAGGTCGCTACAAAAGTGTCAACTGTCCTAGTCATTTCCACACAAGGAAATTACCTTCAACTGCACGGCTATGTCAACAGTTCCAAAATGCAACAGAACAAAGTTAGACAGAAAGAATTCATTAGTTAGCTTTTGTTTTACCAAAATTATGCGTTTTATTATTAAGATGTCGGTTTAGGTTTATCGTTGGTTTATGGCGAATAATACTGACAATAGCTCGGGCACGGAGTGTCTACACTGAGATCCTTCTCCACCAAAAAGCCTCGACTCAACAGTCGGAATAAGATCAACGAGCAATAACAACTCGGACACACAATAACACGGGTTACCAGCGGCGCAAAGCTCGCATTCAATAACTCTGGGATAGGCCTGTCCACAACAGTTACCTTCCAATAACATCTAGCCAACGGGAACCCTCCCGGACAAGGTAATCACAAGTACCTTCATACAATAATTTCCTGCATTTAACAGGGTCGCCTGCAACTCACTATAGAAAACCTGACCTAATTGTACACGTCAAGACGGTACACGCAAGAAGTGCGCTCAACTTGCAAAAAGCAATCTATAAAACATGTGATCTGAGACAGGGTTGAAAACTGGGTTACATAAGCTAAGTTGCAATGAAAGAAAGAGCGAATACAATTGCATTCTGTCTCTTGTCAAAGTAGTCCTGACTCACAAACAAATGAAGCGTGCTCTCAAGGGCACTGGATTACAAAACCAGTTTATGTCACCAGCAGGCTACCACATTCCTGCGTTCGGTCGATACAAAACACACATTATTCAAGGCCGGCGATTTAATCAAAATAAAACTATACATCTGGCCTGTTCATAAAAAAAACTTTACCATAGGTTATGAACCTCTAAAGAATCCGTGTATAAAAAACACGCAATAAATCTGAATAGAATAATATAATTCCGTCTTTCTACCAAAGACGTCTAAATGATAGTAATCTTACAATTACTGGAGCTCTTTGCTCTCAAAATACAATTCACTAGTTGCTAGTACAACATCAAATAAAAACGTGTCTTACATGACACAAGCAAAATGATAATTGTGGCGCAGATTCCATGCAAGGATCCGCTTAATGATACGTTGGGAACCGAGTTCGATGCTAGGCAACGAAACATTCCTTCTAATCGTTAGGTTCACACTTGACCAAGAATAGCTTCTTAGCTTATTCAAAATGAAAATATAATGCATTTACAAAACTGGCAATTACAGTCGATTGCCTAACTGATACGACTGTTCTAACGAAAGTCAGGGGTGTATCAAAACTGGCTGCAAAGAATGCAGTTAAAGAAATAACCATGAAATCTAATTGTCATAACTAAAGTCAGCAAAGACTTGAAAAATCTCCCCAAACAGGGTTGTACAAAATAGCCTCGAATGACTACGGTCACATCTAGTAAAAGAAAGGCATTGACGTTCTACGACGTTCATCAAGCTGCACCAGGGTTAACTGAAATGTCAGACCCAAGGGTGTCTCACTATACTGAAATAAATTACATTAAATTAAACTAGATACAATCCCTACCTAGAAAAATGGCTGACACAGAGTGCGGTTGATTCACAAACTACATTAAATCTAATATACCACCAGAACTAGAACAAGAGAAGGGATGTCCAAAAACTCACGACATGGAGAAGCTATCACTCATCCCTCTATTCAATAACCAGGGTTGTACAAATTCCTCTCTGGAACGGTATTATCCTCATCAGGATTCCCATCTGGACTCCTCCAAAGACCAGGGTTCGATTCGTCCCTGTCGACAACTCCGTGGATATGCTGGATATGCCTGGAAATGGCATCTTGGATTCCTTCCTTCTCGTCCTCGGTTCTGCAAGCACCACCATCATGCTAGTTCTCGTAGAAACATCACCCTCATACCAGGATGGTATTAGCCCATGATGACTGATTCAAACATGGTGTAGAATAGTCTGGTCACGTTGACGGTGAAATAAATTATGAAATGCATTCTTTCACTTTCCAAAAATATAATGTTCGTCGTAAATGTTGTAGGCTTTGATAGTAATTGATAACACAGCCTTAATTTCGTGGATGTGAATAGATACATGAGCTAGCACTGCTCTATGATTCTGCACGTGCTAATGACGCTACTTTTCTATCATGCAGCATCGGTAAAATGTACGTCGTTTTGGAAATAAAAACTTCACTCTGGCAATCCAAATATGTTACACTATCATAATCACACTTATTTGAAGTAGTTGCAACACATTTACCTGTATATTTTCCACAAGGCATTTGGCCCTCCACAAACACGTGGGTACTAAAATGTGGTGTTCCGGTAAAATTATATAATTCACTAATACTTGCCAATAATTATCTTCAATATGTTTCTGTGGCTCACTGTGCATGAATAACAGTATTTTACAATATGCCAGTGCACGATGGCACCTGATAACCAATTCAACGCTAACAAGCGGATATTCTTCTATGTCTTACAGGACAAATACAATTACACGCCTGTACTGGGCGGATTCTCCAGACGTAGTGCAAGGCACTGGGTGTCTCGAGGAAGTAGGTCGTCAAACCGAAGTCGTTGAGCGACTACTTACGTTCCTATTTGCGTATCTGCAAGGGTATTACCTTACCTAAAGCTAAAATAACATTCTCAAAATGTTTTAATAATGCAGCATGACGAAATGGAATATTCTGAGTCTTGAGAAAGAATAAAATTAATTAATAAGAAATCAGATAAATAATTAGCAGTTCTCACCAAAGTCAAAAATGCGATTCAACGCTACTTCAAAGAGTATCGCGTGAGCTCTCAGCTCCACGTGGCTTCCTGGGTGTGTTCAAAGGTACAACATCCCATCATAAATGTTCTGTCATAAAAAATATCACATGAACCATAGCTCAGCGGGTTCAGTATGTATGTATGTATGTATGTATGTATGTGCATGACGTTTTAGCGTTTAGCAAAGTACAGGTCGCAATTTTCAAGATATCGAGGTGAAAATTAATACAGTGAAGGAGTTTGGACCGGTAAAAGAACTATTGTTGGGCGTTAAAATCGGTGCAGGGACGGACCTTTTTTTTGGGGCCCTGAATTTCATCCTTTTTTTTTTGTGGAATATATAGACTATATCTCGGGAACGGTTGGTCGTATCGAAACAAATTAAATCTACAGGAGTAAGACCTCAGTGATTAGCAACTTTGTTACCCCTTATGATTTTTTGATATCTCTCACCGTTTTCATTTTCTGGGGCCCTGAATTTCATCATTCTTTTCCGAATCGTTATATCTCGGAAAAAGTTAAATCTACGGGTGTAAATCCTCAGTAATTAGCAACTTTTCTACCCCCTATCATATTTTATATCTCTCACCGATTTTATGTTATTAAATGTTTTTTGTTTTTGAAAAAAAAAATAGGGCCCAAATGTATATAATAATTTGTAAAAATTCAACTGATGGTCTAATTGAATTCAACGGAAAATTCTCTATAATAACCCGTTTTCACCTTTTCAATAAATTAAAAAATGTTCGAAATACATAGGGGGTCCCAAAAGGCAGACTTTTCACAATCACCCTGTAGTTCGAAAACCAAGAGGGCCGCGATGATTTCGATTGCACCATCTGTTTGTTTCACAAGAAAGTGGCACGGAATTGTGAGAACCCGCTAAATATATCGATAAGGAGCCACCATATACAGCCGTATTCAATTAAAAAGCATACACGTATTAAAATGAGCCTCAAAGTTTGACATTTATTAATAAAGGTTATCATACGTCATAGGATAAACAAACCCATGTTCTTCTTCTTTTTTAGCATCCCGTCATATCGAAACGGAAAAAGCTAGATGCAGTGCCGGAATAAGCCAGCGCGGGGCCTGTAGCAAAGGGCAGACAGGGACTCTTTACTTTAGGGTAAAAATATATACAGGGTAGGTCAGCCTATTCGAGGCGGACGAGTGCAAGAAAAGTATTACAGATATTTCATAACCATGTGATGGTTTAGGCATTGCTTATGAATTCTCAAAAAATGTGTGAAGTAATGTATTTACACCTGTAAGATATTTTCGTTCCAAGGACGTCCGGCTTTCATAACCACGCGATGGTGTCAGCATTGCCTAGAATAACATATTATAATTTTGCTACATTTCCACGCAATCCGACCGAAGGCCCGAAATGCAAGGCCAAGGCCAGAGGCCTTGCCACCAAGGAAGTTGTTGTTTGACATTTTCAATAAGTTAAAATATGCTCGAAATACAAGGAGGTTCCCAAAAGCAGACTTTTCACAATCACCCTGTAGTTCGAAAACCTAGAGGGCCGCGATGATTTCGATTGCACCATCGCTTTGTTTCACAAAAAAGTGGCCCGGAATTGCGAAAACAGTTTTGCTCTAATTTGATTCGTTTCTGAGATACCAGCTAAATACGAGTACATCGAAAAGGTGCCACCCTGTACAGCCGTATTCAATGAAAAAGCATACACGTATTGGAATAAACTTCAAATTTTTACATACAATTGATTGATAAAGGTTATCATACGTCATAGGTTAATCAAACCATTCTTCTTCTTCTTTTTCGGCATCTCCGCATATCGAAACGGAAAAAGCTAGATGCATTGCCAGAATAAGCCAGCACGGGGCCTGTAGCAAAGGGCAGCCAGGGGCACTTTACTTTAGGGTAAAAATATATACAGGGTAGGCCAGCCTATTCGAGGCGGTCGAGTGCAAGAAAACTATTACAGATATTTCATAACTATGTGATGGTTTAAGCATCGCCTATGAAGTAAAAATTCAGACTTTCACGACCGGCGTTGAAATAGGAATGTCTGTTTCGCGGGCTTATAGGCTTATATGTCCTCAGAACACGGCCTATAAGCCCGCGAAACAGACATTCCTATTGCCTATGAATTCTCAAAAAATGTGTGGAGTAATGTATTTACAGCCGTAAGATATTTTCCATTTCCGAGGACGTCCGGCCTTCATAGCCACGTGATGGTGTCAGCATTAATAATAATAATAATAATAATAATAATAATAATAATAATAATAATAATAATAATAATATCGTATGGCCTCGGGTGCCGGGAGAAAGCTTTGTTATTTGACACCCAGAGGGTAGCTTGCATGTCGAATTTCGTTGATCCTTGACTATGAAAGTCAAGGAGGTTAGATGTAAGATATCTAACCTCCTTGAACACTACAGCGCTTTCTAGTAGAGAAATGAGGAACTTTGTGTTGGCGGAAACTCCCGAGATTAATTTTGCCATTATGAACTCAGCCTACTGAATTCAAATGGGTTCTTTAACATGCCAACAACGTATGACATGCGTATCGTATTTTTGCCGCCTTTCAAAAATCACTTACCACGGCCAGGAGCGAACCTGCAATCATGCAGTTAGTAGACCGACACGCTATCCACTCACCCACCGTGGCAAGCATTGCACCAGTGCCTACCACCGTCCCATGGGTAATTGTTCGCGCTTCGCTCTCACATTGCCCGCGCTAGGGGACGTTCCTGCCCGAAAACCTGACTTGACTTGCCTAGAACAGTGTTTCCCAACTTTTGCCAGCTGACGCCCCCCTTTTCAGATACGGGTGGTCATTGCACCACCCCCTCCCTATTCCCACCTCCGATCCTCCACTCGTCGCTTCTATAACTTCTTCGATAAACGGACGCGGAGGATATAGACCTAACCTAATAACACTATATGATGGAGTAATTATTTCTGAAAAAATAATATCAAGTATGTGCTTGATATATTTTAAATACTAACTTCATTTTAGCACATTGCAAAGAGCACACTTTTACAATAAATCCTTAAATTTGTCAACAAATGTCAGTTAGAGGGTTGACACTGTTTTCTCTTGGTAAGATTCGGTAAGTTTTGTTTGATATTTGACTGACCACAATATTTCATTAAAGCGGTGAAAGGATGAGAAGTTGTCCAACTGAAGCCGGCGTTTCCATAGCTGTATTTTTTTTATTTTTAGGAAAGCCCTGATGACATCATAAGCAAGCATAATATTGGAGTTTTCGCCTTGGAGCTCTAAGTTCAAACTGTTCAAAGCTTCAAATAAATCACAGAGATATGCCAATGAGACGATAAAATTAGCATTGATTTTGCTCCTTAAAACACAGAAAATTCCTTATTTCACCTCCAACCTCACGGCTCCGCAGAGGTTTGTGCCGATAGTTGGCAATTACCAGTGTTTTGAACGATTGACTTGACGAGACAATCACTTCGAGAGATTCGAAAATGTTTATTATACAAAATTGTAATATTCGAGTTAAAAGGAACTTAATTCGGAAATCACTTCACGCCCCCCTTGATAAAGCCCTACGCCGCAGACCTTGCTCGATCTCTACCAAATTTGGTAAAACCATACCTTCATATGGAACGCATTTACGCCCAAACTACAGGGTCATCAACAATACCATTTCAAGGTGGCGGCCGTGTTAATTATTCGATAATTGTAATGCATGAGGTAGGACTGACCAATTCCGATTATCGAACCGAGAATGGTTAAAACTCTCCTAAAGGGTGTCACCCGGTCGATATAACAAGTTACTATTAAAGTAATATACTGTATCAGTGACTTAAAAAAGCTGAGCTGGCTCGGCCAAACGACAAGATGGCAGCTGATCTCTCGTTTGGTATCCAGGGTCAGCTCACAACACCATGCGTACCGATAAACGGAACCCACTGTAACCCTCTGTTAACTAACTAATTTTTTGACCATAAACTCAACCGAAAGAGATAAGGCCTCCAAAATCTTAAGGAACCTATCATTATATGTTTAATTGATAGCTTTTGCATACATATACTGTGCCCGTTTCTCCAATGGGAGAGGCGATCACCCGGCTAGCATCCCGGCCCCATCAGAAGAAACAGCCAAAGGAATGGGTACAAAAAAAATTAGGGCATGAATCTTGGTTCATACAGACAAGACTGAAAGAAAAGCTCCAGCGAGCTAGAGACAAAGGGTCTCGGGTCGTTTACGGGTTGGGATGGCAAACAGACTGAACCAGGATTCACAAGCAAAACCCTAACTTGAATTGACAAACAGAAAAGAAAGGAAAAGCCCTCGTAAAATCACATCTGCTCCTTTATTGGCCAAAGGATAAATAAATATGCAACCTGCCTATCACGCACGAGTATAAAGTTATGGTGGGACAAAGTCAGAGAAAAAAATAAAGTTCATAGTCCCTAAACAAACAAAAAATTATACTTATTCAAACTCGTGGGTGTCCTCTCTTAAAGTTCCGACAAGGAGATCGCCTTTCAAAAAGCTAAATTAACCCTTAATTTATCGGTGCACACGCATGTAAACATCACTAGCCATTTAACACAAAGTTCACCTGCGGCAAAAAAAAAAACTCTAAGAAAATATCGAATATCTATGTAAATTACAACTGTCTACCCTTATACAGTAATGGACGGATCTCCTCCATCGAACTGCAAATTAATAATTAAAGAGCATCATGTTACATCAAATAGCACTCAAACATCGACTCAGCTTCACATAATATGACATTTCAACAATTAATTATAACCTATCATAAATTATTAACACACCCAGAATGTGCTTACATATTTACACTACTAATTCTTATTATTATTAATGATTTATCTCCGCCTTTCCAACAACCTTGATCCATACGGTCATATTTGTCATTGTAATTAAATTATAGCATTGTCAAATGCTTATGAAAGGTTAAGAACCTTGCAATAAGGCGCCCTAGCGTATTTCATACTCACAACAAACATTTAATCGTAACCCTTCCGCCGAACACTCTGTGTGAAGATCCAAACAACCTGACTGTCGAGCGCACCATCAATTACACCCCTGCGCTATTCAATACAACTCATCAATGAACGTGGCACGTTCGTCAAGAGGACCCTGTCCTTACAAATACAATTCCACGGACATCCGTCGCCCCGTGAATAATCTCGTCACATTTTGACGGAATAATACCATATCTAATCACCACATAATTATCACATAACCTTTACACAACATCATTACAAAATAAATCATGCATTATTAGCATGTCTCAAGAACCCACACTAACAGAGCGTATCAACTTTATCGGGACCACGAGGTCGTATGATAATATGGCATCCTATCCAAGGAACCTTATCCGACAATCTTCAACCATATTCATTTGCCATAAAAATCTATGCAATCCGTGACAAACCTTTCAGAATAAAATTCGAATAATGACCTCTGAAATCGACATGCTAGAATCTCCCAGCAAAATGGGCATCTCCTGTTCTCGTTACTCAATTTCAAATTATTATTATTATTATTATGTCTCAGAGAAGAAATACATGTCTTACTCCTACCATTGATGCTGTAAATTTATGTAGGTCAAATGACCCGAAAAGGAAGACAAAAAACATCTGCACGACCCTATGAAAAAAAAATGATGCTCTTATTCAACCTGGAATAAATGATTATAAAGGGCGTTAAGTTACACGATCTCAGGTTATCTCATGGCATGGCTATCCGAGGTAGAAGTTCTCTTCTTTCTGATGAACAAGGATGGAAAGGAAACGTCTTACTTTATATCCGGTGTCCTCGGAAATCCATGGCGTCGGCGTCGTCATCGTCTGCGGCATCAGGGCGGCGTCGTCCCTCCAGTGTCTCCGCGATGTGGTCTCCCAGCGTACTGGTAGAGGTATCCGCCCATGGCACCTCTCGATCTCCTGGCGACGCCCATGTCTGCCCACAGGTTGTCCCCGGTCACCTTCATCAGCGGCGTCTCCGGACGTCCCAACCATGGTCCACTCGTCCATCTCGTTGCGACCGTTCACCCCATTATGGCCCCTTTAGAAGTTCAGTGCAGCATAATTTGCGTGTTAATATGCATGTTGATTCCCAGAGTATTTGAGTCCATGGTTATTAAGTTCATGCTGCCGTGTGGCAATATTACATCTCACTATATCAGAGCACTTCCACGCTCGCGAACTATAGCGTCTAGTTCCTGGTTCACTTAAGTTATATGTCTTCACTTTCTTTTAACCCAGTGACACACTTCCTTCCACGAGGAGCTATTTCGAGCTGGCCTTGA
Organism: Meconema thalassinum; assembly: GCA_946902985.2. Lineage (NCBI taxonomy): Eukaryota > Metazoa > Arthropoda > Insecta > Orthoptera > Tettigoniidae > Meconema > Meconema thalassinum. The sequence continues at coordinate 85,726,297 of OX336400.1, read as the reverse complement.
CCGACATATCAAGTTGCCTGCGGCCTACAGCCTTCCAACACAAGCTTAAAGTAGATGTAGCCTTCTCTATGGCATTCTCAATGCGTTTCTTAAAATGCCACACTGCTATGCTATTTCCGAATGGATGTCTGTTACAATATAGGGCCTCGCGATAATGCCTCACCTCGACTATCGTTATATAGTTCTTCCCCTGATACTCGTAATTTTATGCACCTCCTGGTATCAATCTTTAATGAACATAAATTGTCGGCATAAACGGACTTCCTTTATCAGTTCTAACTGTTTCCTCACATACTAGCGAGTCCGAAATCGTCTTGAAATTCACACTGTTCGACAAACTTACTGACATACTTCACTGTAAAAAAAACTCACTGGCAATACATGCACGCTAGTTTCAGGCTTCATGGCCTGCTTGTCACTCACGAAAACCATTCAAGTTCCCGGTGTAAAATCACTGTCTACATGACATGGGCTAATCTTCCGTGCTCCGCTGTACAACATTCTCGTCCACGCACTACTGACTCACATACTGCTGACTCACATACTGAACATTCTGGAACTGCGTCCTTCTTCGAGAAAAAGAAAGTGGGAGGGGTTGGAACCTTCTGGAGCATTCCCCTGCTCTCGCGGTTACCTCGCCGCGTCATGCCATGACGTCATACTGACTCTCCGGGTTCCTTCCGATCTCCTGTCATTCGGGGCCGGTAATTGACCCTGACTGGATCGGTCACATCTCTCCCGCGGCCTTCAAAATATAAGCGGTGGGAACATAGCTTATGTTTTTCCTCAAGTGATGCATGTGAACGATCTTTTCAGTCATCTCCTCAATGCTGACTAACGGGCTTGCCGGTGATACTTCCGCAGATTCGCAGCATTGAAATTCCCAACAAGTGCATTCGTGATGTTGTCAACCACCCTATAGCAATTGTTGTCCATCACTCTGGCAATCCTATGGGGTCCCGAAAATGGGCGCGCAAATTTCCCATACACTCTGAGTGGTAAGTTTGATGACGTAGGTTTCCGAATCAGCACCAGGTCATTGACTCGAAGTGGCTCGCGAAAACGGCGGCCAGCCTTCCTTCTCTCCCGTTTCTGCGCTTGTAGCTGCATCCTCTCCCGAGCCAGTTCGTTTCTCCTTTGCACCGACGGCTCAATCTCTGGGGGTGCCTGTATAACAGCATGCCAAGGTCTACTCGGTTTTCGTCCATGGTGCAGAAGGCAAGGAATTTGTCTGGTACTCTCATGTGTTGTAGAATTCAAGCAACGTTCAATTATGGGTACCACTTCCATCCATCGATGATGCTGTTCATGACAGTAAATCCGGCAGTACTTTCCAATCTCCGCATTTACTCTTTCAACAGGATTTCCTTCTGGGTATCTTATGGAGCTCAAGATATGCCTTATGCCGAGTCGTGCCATAGCTTCTTGAAATTCGGTGCTCGTGAACTGCGTTCCGTGATCGCTCAGAAGGAACTCTGGCTTCCCTGCAGTTGGAATCACGCCGGTTTCAATCCTGCGAATTACGTATCGGGATGTTGCCTTCTGGATAGGGTGCAACATGACTAATTTGGTAAACACATCCATCGTCACCAAGATGTATTGGTTACCCCTGGTGGACCTCGGAAGGGGGCCATACAGGTCCGTAGACATTAATTCATTCGGACGAGTCGGTATAATAGCCCTAGGCTTCTCCTTAGATACGTCCGATGGGAATTTGCACCTCTGACAGATGTCGCATGTCCTGATTACCGCTCGTATGGTTTTTCCCATATACTCCCAGGTAAATGTTTCCCGTATGGCATGTAAGGTTTTATCACATCCTCCGTGCCCAATAGATCGGTGAGCCAACCAAACCACTGCTGAAATCAACTTCGGCGGTATTACAATACGTAGCCTTGTGTGGTCTTTATCGACAAACTTGTGAATCACGTCACCAACAATGTGATAAAAGTGAGCAATCTTCGCCGTTCCAACATAGTCGGGATCATCTGCACCCATGCGATTCTTCAAATACCGGTATATCCGTCTTAACGGAGTATATCGCCGTTGCGCCTGGCTCAGGCGTTTCAAACGTTCCACCGTTTCCTGATCGTCCGGTATTAGCTCTACCTGGTGCAAAACAGCCTCCTCACGTGGGTTTCTGCTCAAAACATCCGCTAGAAAGTTTTGCTTTCCGGGCCTATGAATAACTTCTGCATCGAATTGCTGCAGGAACAGGGTCCAGCGCGTGACTCTTTCGCTTGAAATGTCAGACTTTAACATAAACTGTAACGCGCGATGGTCCGTCACAATCACGACCTTATGCCCTAGAAGAATCTTCTTCCACATCTTTAGAGCATAAATTATAGCCAGCGCCTCCAATTCCGTGGCAAAGTAATTAAGCTCAGGCTGTCGCAATTTCCTACTGGTAAATGCCAGATAATGTTGTTTCTTCTCGTCATCCAACTGGTACAACACAGCACTCACTCCTACCTTTGAAGCATCGGTGTCAATATAAAATGTTTTGGAGAAGTCTGGGTACTCCAGTTTAACGTTGTTAAGGAGCATGTGTTTAGCTTGCGTGAAGGCCTCTTCACACGCCTGATCCCACTTCCACCGATTGTTTTTCCTGAGCATGCTCTGCAGAGGGGCAACTACATCCGTGTAACGGGGACAATGACTAGAAAAGAATAAAGTCATTCCCAGGAACTGCCTCACTTGTTTCACCCTTTCTGGTCCAAACATGACTGAGACACCACACTAATCATCGCTCCGGTGTCAACCAGGGTTTTTATTTGTTTACCGAGCACCTCCACTGTTATGATTGGCAAAGGATACACTTTCCCGCGGCGGATAACGTCTTCCTCATGAATCAAGTCTTCGTCGGTAGCCTGAAATATCTCTTGAATTTCAATCAGTTCGGGAGGACCAAGGTTTGAGGAATTTCTTAATTTGAAGTTTTTTTTTTTGTTGATCTGACCGACTTGTGTCAGGTGGTCGGTCAGCTTCTCCCGGTGGTGCGGATGGATTACTCCGTAATTGTTGTAAATATTCCTGGCTCTCTCGATGTCTTTCCGTATAGCTCGGCCGCGACCCCTGCGAACGAGAATCCCTATAGGCATTCTGTCTCTGATAATATTGATTTGACTGCCTTCGCTGATATTCACCATATCGTCCCTTCGTATTGTTGAATCGGGATCTCCTACGTTCTTCATACGGTTTATTCCTCCATCTGGGTCGCTCGTCTGTTCCACCGTAGCTCCTATCTCGGCTCCGATAGTACCCCGTGTCTCTTGGCCTGTCCGTCTCCCGCGGCGTTCGCTCTTCCGTCTGCGCAATTTTGTCAATCACGACCGTGTTCACATCTCTATTTTCCTGTCGTCCGGACCTCGCCTGTAACTGTGCGCTAGTGTGGTCAAGTTTTCGAAGAATCTCTTCACATCCCTCTAAAGTCTCGGCTCCTGACGCTATTACACTCTTCTGGACCTCTACAGGTAACTGTCGTATAATGGCTTGGACCAATTCGTCCTCCGGCACTGGTGGAGTCAAATACTGCATCCTGGCGAGTTGCGATGCGAAGTACCCCGCATACCTAGTCGGATTGGACGTCGCATACCGTTTGGCGTATAGTTCCGCCCGTATGTTCAATTGTTCTTCAGGGCTCCAAAAACGTTTGATTAATATTCGTTCGAACTCATCCGTGCTCGTGAACGTGTATCGAAATGCGCGAAACCAAGTTAATGCCGTCGATTCCAGGGACCTCTCAATAACTCTTAGTTCCCTCTCACGTGGTATCTTATTCTCCGCCATGTATTCACGGACCTCCCTCATAAATTCGATAGGTGTGACGTTATTAGTCCCATTGTTCCCCGAGAATTTCCTCGGCTGGTGGTCTATACTTCTAATGATAGTTAGGTGTCCCGCGGGATTTGTACTCCGTATTCTCGGCGTTGCAACTACCTCACCCGCCTTTCTAGAAGATGAGGCGTTTTCACTTTCCGTCCCGTTAAGATGTGGCGTGTTTCCAATTTCGGACCATCTAACCCTTTCTGACTCCGATTTGTCTTTTATCTGCGTCATTTCCGCCTCTAAGTTGCCTAATCGAGTGAGTTGTCTTCCCTGTTGAATAATGATCTTCTCCTCCAACTCAACAATGGAAGTGTGGATAGATTCTCTCACATGTTCGAGTAATGTCGTTTGTGAATGAGTGATTTTCCTGTCATACGTGTCCTGGAATGATTCAACCTGTATCTGCATGTTTTTCACGTCCTTCGCAACCTCTTCTTTTCAACCTGACACGTCCTGTTTCAACTTATCCAGGGTTTCCTCGCTAGACTGACCAATTTGCTCAATTTTTGCCGTCAAATCTTGTCCCATGCCTTTAATATTACTGTTCAACTTCTCCTCAAGTCCTTCAATATTCCCCCGAAGCGAACTCTGAGTATCCCTGATTTGCCGTGCCATAGAATCTTTGAGCTCCGCGGTGAGCACTTGGAATGTAGTTTCTACCCTTTTATCGAGTAGATTAATCTTATTATCTATAGCCTTTCCTGATAGCCTAAGATTACGTTCTACAGCATCAATGTTTTTCTGCAAATGAGATTCTAAACTCTTAAGATTAGATCCCATGACTTCTAATAAGTCGGTTCTGAGACCATCAACTTTATCACTAACATCTTTTTTTATTCCTGCTATTTGAGTGCCGACACCCTCTTGTGTCCTCTGTACCTCTGCTACCTGAATACCGACACCCTCTTGTGCCGTCCATAAGCGATCCATATCGCTCTTCATGTTTGTTTTAATTGACCCAACATTATCCTTAACATTATTCATTTCAGTGGTTAGACCATTTAATCCAACTTGGATTTGTTTTAATATATCAGCAATATTTTCTGCGGTTACTACTTGTGACATCTTACAATACAACTTAAATATAGGGGCCTACATGAAAATGTAGGTCGTCGAGTATAGAGATAACCTGAGATCATGTACCAACCCTGTCAAATGGTTCACTAAAGGCTCAGTGTGATACGAGGTTAATTTTACACAAGAATTACACATGGCAAGCATCGCGCTCCCATCAAGGCACGAATCTGACCACACAGTATACTCCCATCACCACAACAAATGATTGAGTACAAAAAACATGCCCATGACGGAAACGAAACACCCCATCGTCGTCGAGCCCAACACGTTGGCGGCGCCACTTCCCCCCCCCCTGTGCCCGTTTCTCCAATGGGAGAGGCGATCACCCGGCTAGCATCCCGGCCCCATCAGAAGAAACAGCCAAGGGAATGGGTACAAAAAAAATTAGGGCATGAATCTTGGTTCATACAGACAAGACTGAAAGAAAAGCTCCAGCGAGCTAGAGACAAAGGGTCTCGGGTCGTTTACGGGTTGGGATGGCAAACAGACTGAACCAGGATTCACAAGCAAAACCCTAACTTGAATTGACAAACAGAAAAGAAAGGAAAAGCCCTCGTAAAATCACATCTGCTCCTTTATTGGCCAAAGGATAAATAAATATGCAACCTGCCTATCACGCACGTGTATAAAGTTATGGTGGGACAAAGTCAGAGAAAAAAATAAAGTTCATAGTCCCTAAACAAACAAAAAATTATACTTATTCAAACTCGTGGGTGTCCTCTCTTAAAGTTCCGACAAGGAGATCGCCTTTCAAAAAGCTAAATTAACCCTTAATTTATCGGTGCACACGCATGTAAACATCACTAGCCATTTAACACAAAGTTCACCTGCGGCAAAAAAAAACTCTAAGAAAATATCGAATATCTATGTAAATTACAACTGTCTACCCTTATACAGTAATGGACGGATCTCCTCCATCGAACTGCAAATTAATAATTAAAGAGCATCATGTTACATCAAATAGCACTCAAACATCGACTCAGCTGCACATAATATGACATTTCAACAATTAATTATAACCTATCATAAATTATTAACACACCCAGAATGTGCTTACATATTTACACTACTAATTCTTATTATTATTATTAATGATTTATCTCCGCCTTTCCAACAACCTTGATCCATACGGTCATATTTGTCATTGTAATTAAATTATAGCATTGTCAAATGTTTATGAAAGGTTAAGAACCTCGCAATAAGGCGCCCTAGCGTATTTCATACTCACAACAAACATTTAATCGTAACCCTTCCGCCGAACACTCTGTGTGAAGATCCAAACAACCTGACTGTCGAGCGCACCATCAATTACACCCCTGCGCTATTCAATACAACTCATCAATGAACGTGGCACGTTCGTCAAGAGGACCCTGTCCTTACAAATACAATTCCACGGACATCCGTCGCCCCGTGAATAATCTCGTCACATTTTGACGGAATAATACCATATCTAATCACCACATAATTATCACATAACCTTTACACAACATCATTACAAAATAAATCATGCATTATTAGCATGTCTCAAGAACCCACACTAACAGAGCGTATCAACTTTATCGGGACCACGAGGTCGTATGATAATATGGCATCCTATCCAAGGAACCTTATCCGACAATCTTCAACCATATTCATTTGCCATAAAAATCTATGCAATCCGTGACAAACCTTTCAGAATAAAATTCGAATAATGACCTCTGAAATCGACATGCTAGAATCTCCCAGCAAAATGGGCATCTCCTGTTCTCGTTACTCAATTTCAAATTATTATTATTATTATTATTATGTCTCAGAGAAGAAATACATGTCTTAATCCTACCATTGATGCTGTAAATTTATGTAGGTCAAATGACCCGAAAAGGAAGACAAAAAACATCTGCACGACCCTATGAAAAAAAAATGATGCTCTTATTCAACCTGGAATAAATGATTATAAAGGGCGTTAAGTTACACGATCTCAGGTTATCTCATGGCATGGCTATCCGAGGTAGAAATTCTCTTCTTTCTGATGAACAAGGATGGAAAGGAAACGTCTTACTTTATATCCGGTGTCCTCGGAAATCCATGGCGTCGGCGTCGTCATCGTCTGCGGCATCAGGGCGGCGTCGCCCCTCCAGTGTCTCCGCGATGTGGTCTCCCAGCGTACTGATAGAGGTATCCGCCCATGGCACCTCTCGATCTCCTGGCGACGCCCATGTCTGCCCACAGGTTGTCCCCGGTCACCTTCATCAGCGGCGTCTCCGGACGTCCCAACCATGGTCCACTCGTCCATCTCGTTGCGACCGTTCACCCCATTATGGCCCCTTTAGAAGTTCAGTGCAGCATAATTTGCGTGTTAATATGCATGTTGATTCCCAGAGTATTTGAGTCCATGGTTATTAAGTTCATGCTGCCGTGTGGCAATATTACATCTCACTATATCAGAGCACTTCCACGCTCGCGAACTATAGCGTCTAGTTCCTGGTTCACTTAAGTTATATGTCTTCACTTTCTTTTAACCCAGTGACACACTTCCTTCCACGAGGAGCTATTTCGAGCTGGCCTTGACCGACATATCAAGTTGCCTGCGGCCTACAGCCTTCCAACACAAGCTTAAAGTAGATGTAGCCTTCTCTATGGCATTCTCAATGCGTTTCTTAAAATGCCACACTGCTATGCTATTTCCGAATGGATGTCTGTTACAATATAGGGCCTCGCGATAATGCCTCACCTCGACTATCGTTATATAGTTCTTCCCCTGATACTCGTAAATTTAAACACCTCCTGGTATCAATCTTTAATGAACATAAATTGTCGGCATAAACGGACTTCCTTTATCAGTTCTAACTGTTTCCTCACATACTAGCGAGTCCGAAATCGTCTTGAAATTCACACTGTTCGACAAACAAACTGACATACTTCACTGTAAAAAAACTCACTGGCAATACATGCACGCTAGTTTCAGGCTTCATGGCCTGCTGGTCACTCACGAAAACCATTCAAGTTCCCGATGTAAAATCACTGTCTACATGACATGGGCTAATCTTCCGTGCTCCGCTGTACAACATTCTCGTCCACGCACTACTGACTCACATACTGCTGACTCACATACTGAACATTCTGGAACTGCGTCCTTCTTCGAGAAAAAGAAAGTGGGAGGGGTTGGAACCTTCTGGAGCATTCCCCTGCTCTCGCGGTTACCTCGCCGCGTCATGCCATGACGTCATACTGACTCTCCGGGTTCCTTCCGATCTCCTGTCATCCGGGGCCGGTAATTGACCCTGACTGGATCGGTCACAATACATACATACATACATACATACATGAAAAGGGTAGTTTTGCCCTCCCAGGAGGGCTGGCCGCCATCACAACTACGGTGATCTTCGGCCGTGGGGAACCCTGTTTATTTTGTAAAAACGTGTACAAATACCATAATTACAATGGTTCAATATCTTGCTGTTGTTCTTGATGTAAATATTGTTCAAAAATATATAAATGTAGTATCAACAGTTAAATGGAATTACAGGTAATAGTTATATGATGTGTATGAAATGAAGGATGATACGTCGGTGAGATGCGTTCAGTTCGTCTGTTCGTAGAGTAAGTTGTCTTCTTTCTTGATGTTGAAAGGTGGCCCTATGCCAGATGGTAAGTGGCTGAGAGGAATGGATGAAAACCAATGTGAAAATGTCGGAAAATCTATGTGAAGACGAACGGTTTGTGCACACTGGATGTTTATTGCGTTAACATTTATGGGGGATATGTGTCAGGAGGAATGATGTGAGAGAGAAAAGAAAGTTAGAACTTTATTCCTCAAATGTAATCTTCAACTGCTTACAGGCGTCGGGACCAGTGAGTCACATAACTTCCTACGGAGATGGTGTAGTCCCCATGACTGCTCGAACCAACCAGCTTATTGTGATATAAATCATCATGCACCCCATGTCCGGTATCTGAGAGTTGAATTAAGCTACGTGCTACAATACATCATCAGGTCTACAGATGTTTCAACTAAAAAGCTGTATCGTTCTATTTTGGTACAACACTATGTTGCCCCCAGAATTATGAAATCCGCATTGATCGTCAACTGGAATCGAGTCTGGAGGAATGTCTCCAATCGCATTCTTCCCAAACAGCAGACTCCATCGCATTCACATGGTAGAGACAACCTTATGCACTACATTTTCCCATCAGGATACAATCTTGCACAGATTTACGCAGTGTGATCAGATTCGATCGACCTGGAACCGCTTCATCCGGGTCCTGAATAGCTTCATGAACTGTCCTACTACCTACATCACTCCTGAATGGGTGATCCGCCCAACATTTAGCCTGCAACCACCTCAACTGAACAGTGCGGTAGTGTTACTCCTAGGTTGCTATGTGCACTGTGTGCTGAAGACTACTGGGCCCTATACAGAACTCGACATGCTGTCCGAGGTGAGTGAGTGTGTTCTCACGAGACTTCGCTGTACTACAAGAAATCGCCGGCTGGGGGAATATACCCAGCAGCTCACCCGCGTCCTGTAACTTAGTGTCATCTCTTGAAACTATAACGCAGAGAACTGGAACCTGTGGTTGATGATTTGCTTGTTGTGAGTGAGAATTATGAAGAGATAGTGTTCTAGAACCCGACCCAAAGAATGCATGCTATGTTAACTGTCTCTCAATCACTGATATTTGAACCTTGGACACATTATACGCACTTTGAAGAGAAGAAAACACGGACTCTTGAGACCCTGTTGACTTTCCGAAATAAAATTCGCAGTGAAATTACTGATCTTAAAGGCAAAATAAAGGCGGCTCAAGAAGGCATGGCCGTATATAGAACCCAAATATCTTGCTTCGAAATCTCCAAAGGCATGTCCAAATTTAAGGCCTTCAAGACAAATACCCCAGACTCTTAGAATAGTAACATTGATGAATGTTTTGTACAGCACTGTATTATCTAAACCTGCTTTAACAAATACTAGAAGACCCGTGCTGCTCCGCAGCATTCACTTCAACAATCCTACAGCCCTTCTGTCCATATGACATTTGCATGTCTTCATGCTAGTGACCTGAACAGACATTTACGGTATCGTCGTTTTTGGGTAAATGATGAAGTAGACTTATGAGATCAAATGTGTGGGTGTCTGCCTGTCCTCTGTGTGTGTGTCCCACTATTTACCCTGCTTAAGCTTAAAAGGCGCACGGACGTCAGGTTCCAGACGCAATTCTGAAAAGCCGAGGTGAACAGCTAACTCCAAACACATAAGCTATACTCTTCTCTGAAGAATTAACTCGACACGACTCGGCAGTTTGATGCTGGCTGAAGCTAGGGTGATAGGTCGCTCGCAAGCTCGTAAACTCACTCTGAAGCTAGTAATTTAAATTACCACTGAATTGAGTTCGCTGGAAGAAATGAAAACGTAAAAACACTTACAGTGGTTGATGTGGGAGCAGTCGCGCACTTTCTTGCAGAACTTTTCATGCTGAACAATTCTCAGAGAATATCGATATTTTTAACGGTTTACCCAGTGTAAGCTTAAAAGACACATGGACGTTAGGTTTTTCTTCAATTCAATTCACTGAAATCGTAAATGCTCAGCTTCTTTGGGTCATAAATAAATGTTTTCTACATAATCCTTCATCGAGAAATCCTTTACAGAATGGTGAAAACCGCATCAAAATCCGTCAAGTTGCTCTCGAGATTACCCGTTACATCTAAGAATTGGGAACTTAGTTTTATACTAAGTAGATAGAGGTATCCACACAATTTAAGGCTACAGCGGTACAATTTGGTGTTTTGTCTACTTATGAACAATGGTATAAATTTAAAATAAAAGATGGGGTCTCTTATATTTGAATTTAGAGATGTAACTCTTGGTTAAAACATAGAGGTGAGCAAATTAATAGAATTAAATACATAATTCTAATTAATCATAATGACTTTTATTCAAAATCATTTTATTGACCAACTTCTTTTGTTGTCCTACTTAGTAGTGTTTCCTTTCCCGTGGAATTACAACTTTTCACATAAGGAATTGCGTCTGGAAACTTTCAGATTATTGGATTCCGAGGGATATCTGAGCTGGGTCCATTTTCAATTTTTCATTGACTTTAGAATTCAAGTTAGGTGATTTCAATGCATAGTTCATGAATCTTTGAATAGTTCAATAGCGTTCATCAGTTAAAAGACCCCAAATCCCTCCGCTCCAAATTCACTCGTTGAGTGAAGTAATGAAAACGAAACGTGTGGCATTTTGCATTTGTAAGGCTCCTCTGTTTGTGGAAATTCTAAAAAATCATTTTAATTTGAGTTTCTTAAATGAAAATATAATTAGGGGTTTTGGTTAAACATTTGAAGTAAGTTCATCGCCTTGTAAACATACTTAGTGCATTAAACCGTGAAAAGTAAAAATGCAATTTTGGAAAACTGACATCGAATCTAATAATTTGTACATCTCTGTAAAGACAGCTATCGCCTCCACCCCTACAGATAGATTTGTAAGTAAAGGCGATTGATGAGAAATGAAAAGATAACTCACACAGAAGGAATTAATATTTATTAAGCTGTAAATTTGATTGAGTATATCTTTGTTATAGAACTTAGGGCATGAAATAACAGGATGTAGGATAGTAATCACCGATGTAGGAAAATAGTATTTTTTTACCATTACCACAGGACAGTAATCGTATTAGGGATGCGGACGTCCTTGTAGAATTGTTATTTAATCTGTGCCCCGTTTGCTGAGGTCTGTGTTCCACCCCAACATTCGTTTCAAAATTCTAATAGTACTTACTTCCATTCGACATTTGCTGTTCGCTTGCCTTTTGGTTCTATTTGAACTTTGACGTCATGAAAGGACTTTGCTCGCGATAGTGCGGCATACAGTAAAGTTGTCCGTGGCTATACACCGGTTGAGGTAAATAAATGCCTACTTGATCTAGTGTTTGACCTAGAGCTTTATTGATAGTTATACAAAAAGCCAAACGTACTGGAAACTGCCTACTTTTGAAGGAAAATGGCATAGAAGTATCTGATGGCGTAAGGTCAAGGCGAGGGAGTAGGTCATTGTTTCCAACATTTACGCCAGTAATAATTTCCAGGTGAAAGCAATTATCATGCATCTTCCAAAACAACAGTCTAGTACCGTTCAACAGACCTTGGGTAACATTAACATTTCTCAACAAAATCACAATTGAGCTTTCTTTTAGTCGAAGGATATGAGGTGGCAATCCACTTATGCCTATGCTGACTAAAAATTATATTGGGAATTGTAGAAGTTCACTCTAATCTTCAGTAATCAAATTATTCACACTGATGTAAGTTCTCTATGATCCTGGGATTAGGTCTAATACTTTGTCATTGATTTCTTTACAATGTTCATTTTTAGGTGCTAATATCGCTATTTTTGAAAAGCGTGAAATATTTTTCAGCGTGGGACTAATTCTGAATTTTCTCCATCGACGTGAGGGTGTTCACCGTTACCAATTTGTATCAAGAAGTGTGCAAAGTCACGTTGATCTGTATCCACTCGCATATTTATGTTGAGTTTAAAAATTTTGAATAATGGCCACATAGGAGAGAACCTAACTGACATTTGGACTGATGCTGCTTTAGATGCGTGAGGCACAACAGTCAATACCTGCCTAAAATCTACACCTAAGATGATAATTTTTCCTCCGAAAGGCACGTCGTTATTCATGATGTCCTTGAGGAACCGATTTACACACATCAACGCGTGCTTATTAGCCATAGGAGCTTCATCCGAGATGATAAGTTTTGCTGAACGAATATAAAAAGCTTCCTTGCTGTTAACTTTTATTTCTGATACAGAATTTTGATGTAAATGTAGAGGTAACTTGAACTGGCTATGTACAGTGCGCCCCTGAGGTAGTAACATTGCTGCAATACCAATCCATGCAACAGAAACTACATTTAACCCTAAATTTGTGCAACTGTGAATCAAGCATTGGTAAAGAAATGTTTTCCCGGTGCCCCCTGGACCGTCAATGAAATAAGCATTACTCATCCTTTCATTGTTGTTTTGTACTAACCCCAACATTTCTGTAACTATAGCCGTTTGGTTTCCATTTGCTTGGTTTATCATCCGACTTAATTGATCCTCATTAAGTTTTGGATAATTCATTGGTAAATTTGTCTGAGGGAAATTATCAATAATAGCTGGCAATTCGAGAAAAGTAATGGGAAGACCGTGGAGCTTTAATGTATTAGAAATATGTGTAAGAGTGAACTCATATCCAATGTTAGGTTCGTGAAACTGCAGATAATCTTCTGATAATGAATTCTTGAAAATGTCCCATAACTATCTTACATTTGAAGGGGTCTGAAAGATACATATGTAAGAAAACAGTTGTCGTAACTGAGAAGGCATCTGAAATTGTGACGCTTCTGCCAAACAACGCTGCCATTCAGAATCGTCAATCAGCAAACCTCGCTCCTTAGCTGTTTCTTAAAAAGTAGGATAGACAACTGCTTTGTACGTTCGTATATCCTGAAAGCAGGTAGCACCTAAGACGTGAAGCAATAACAGGTGTAAATAATACATTTCAGTTTCTGTAGGAGAAACATTATACATTCTGCCTATAGTTTTTGAAACATTTTTTCTTTTTTGCCACTGGCAGTTGCTCTAAATCCATACGTAATGTACTGGTGTTTCAGGATATATATACGGACTTCTCGCTTGCGAATCGTGATTTAACTTGAACCACGCTTGTAATTCCGTGTTGCGCAACTGTGCTTGAAGTAAAATATCAGGAGCGTTATCATTTTTAAAATAGATATTTTGCACGTTTGGCAAGTGAACTGGTAATCGCACGTTAGAATGTGACTGTTCATGCATGTGAAATGAAAATATACTGAATGCGGCTTCTGTTGGACCAACATATCTAGCATTTAGGAAAGAAGTAATTTCATCGTAGTTCACCGTTTCGCCTTTAGGACATATTTTAACTATGCAGTAGTCATGACCTTTATACACATACTGTACTTGTGGATGTATTTAACACTCCGAACACTTGAGCATATTTCAACATTAGTATGAGCTTGCAAGTAAAGTAAAAGCAATGGATTGTAGGGAACAATGAATCGACTATCGATTTCAATGTCAATGCCTCGAATTGTTTTTATAATAATCCGTCCATTATTTCTTCTCCTTTACGAAGGATAACCATTGGCATTATCTTTGGTCTCTTCCTGAAACTGTTTAGGGAAATCTTTCTTACATACGCCATCTTTCATACAGACTGAAGAAGGATTCAAAGATCCGCGAGGACCATGTACCATATGACGCCTTACCAACTCGTATAGCGCTTCATCCTCGAGATCTGGTATTTCGGCTGACACCAGACTGTCAATGTCAGAAATTTCTTGAAACTTACAATCTTCCGTTAATGTTAAGAGTAAATGGATGTGCGGGAGATCTCGTTTTTGAAATTCCACTGTATATAGATATGCTCTTAACGAAAATTTCCTCAACATTAATCAATCGTAGAAATTCCTTTACTTTGCAATGGAAAACTCTCACTTCAATATCAGGCCTATTATTAGCCGTTTCCCAGAGATGAATGCTGTTAAGTATTTCTGGCCAGCCCGCATTATAGGTGAACGTAATGAATAAATCTGGCTTTCCAAACTTCCTCACTATCGCCATCGCATCCTGATAATATTGCAATATTTTCCTTAGGCTACCTGTAAAAAAGATGGCAAAACTACAATACGACCGACTCTGAGATTTTCATTTTCTGCTCGTACATGCAAGGCGTCTGCTAAACCGGCATATGTATCAACTCGTAACTTCATTTGTTGATGACGTACATATTTTAACCGGTCACCTTCCGTACGACAGTAGTAATCCACGAATAAATATCCATTTTGCAAACTTGAACAGCGACAACTAACTCAACATGACCTCCATGAACACCATTCATAGACATATACATTTTGTAATCATCGCTCGTATTGATAGCAGTTTCGTACAGTTTCGCTGTTGCCAACAATAAAGGAAGAATAATTATTCCACTTGTCTGTAACATGTTTTACAATTCGCTTTCTAACCTGTGTAAATAAACTCTGATTGCTGTACTCACAGTATGCCAATGACCTGAACAGACAATTACCGTCACCTTTAATCTTTATAACATTTGTAATTGAATGTCGCCTCTCATTCAACATAATATGATTCATTGTATTGATTGAGCACACAACCTATAAGGACGAATGATGAAACGAAAAGAAGACAGTTTGTAGCTGGTGAGACCAAAGACTATATAACAGAAAAATCGGATACACAATACAAAATGGCGGTTCCAACATTCGACTGTAGCGGCATCTTCGTGAAATTAGTTGTCTTTCGTATACTGTATTTGTTGTCATTCAAAGAGAAGTTGACATGACAGTGTCATTAGCAAAATGGCTGCTGATTGTGCATGAGCATTTCAGTCTCAAAGTAATCCATTCTTTGAGAAGTTCTAATTAAATTATGTGCACAGAATCCCCTTCTGCTTATTGTAGGCCTATGGATACATGCGACATTAGCGCCCGAGTGGAACAGGTAGAAGTTAACGATATCATGTATGGATACATGCGACATTAGCGCCCGAGTGGAACAGGTAGAAGTTAACGATATCATGACGTAATTAGGGAACTCTCTGTTAGTATCAATTTAGATTTATTATTGAGGCGTCGAAGAATATCATGATAGAGTGTTAGTCGTTGTCGCCTAGCGACAATATGTCCGTCAAGTCATTCGATTCTACTTTCGTGAGGCGGCTTCGGTGGCGTATTCGGTAGCATGCTGAGCTTCTATGCCCAAGATCGCGGGTTCAAACCCGGCCGAAGCCGTCGGATTTGTTTAAGGAGCGTTAAAATCCCTCAGTATGCCTTCCTTCGGAGGGGAAGTAAAGCCGGCGGTCCCATGTCATAGATTTATGGCATGTTAAAGAGCCTTCCACTAATTGCACCTGTGTGAAGCTAAATTGGATAGGTTAAGAATGTAAACAACGCTCTTAGATTCCTATGTTCGTTGCCAAGAGCCGACTGCGGTGGTGTCTAGTAGCTAAGTTCTGAACTTGGCCTAGTAATCGTTGACGGTGGCGCTTGGCGGCAAAAGTAGGATCTATTTGAAAAATTCTAAGTTGCAGTAGGCCTACTTAAATTGAAAAAACAGATAACACACACTAATACAGTCATCACAATTAACACCGGTTATCAGACAGATTCTACACACACCCAAAGTACACGGGGCTACATGACCGTGTTGTCGAAGCCCCTAAACTTAAGAACCAACCAACCTATTTTCGTGAGACCCTGAAGGAAGTAATATTCGCAATTATTTAATAAACATTTATTGCATCCAATGGCCAAAGAACATAAATACTAACGTAATACCTAAATACATGAATTATTACGTTAAAATTGCTCGCAATGTGCATTGGTATACCTATTATTAATCCAAGCAGAACTGTGTTCGAGTCTCTCTCCTGTCTGGACACTTCAGCACATGATATCGTTCACAGAAATTGTTGCATCGATTACACACGCATTCTGACCATGGTGTGTGATACGATTTAGTCAAGCATAGGCGGTGATGGAAACCGTGTACTGCTAATCGGGTCACCAGGTGACGCAGCACGTAGTTTGCTTGTGTCCAATCCTGTGTCATCATAGCATCTGTAGCGTAGAACTCGCTCCATATATCTTCTTTCTTCCGTTGCAGCTCAGCCAGTGCTTGCGTGTAGCTGGCACTAGATGGCAAGAGCATCTTCATTCGAAGTTCTTCAATTAGGAACGGCTCTCTAGACAGCTCGTATACTGTGCGAGATCTGGTTGTTTTAGATACCCCCAATACTCTTTCTAAAAGATATCCTCTAACTTTCTCCAGTGTAGGCCTATATAGATTATTTCTGGTAAGATCAGGCCAGATAACTTCTATACCGTAAGTTAGTACTGGTAGTATTTTCACTTTGAATAGTCTCATAGCCGTTTCGAGGCTTAGTGTTTGAAAGTTTCTTATATCTTTAATTGCAATTACTGCTTTGGCATCTCTTTCTGTTATATGTTTGGTGAAGCACTTGCCACTAGGTTGCAATGTGACACCTAAATATTTAAAGTCATTTACTATTTTAAGTGTAGAGTCATTTACTGCTATTATTTTAATATTCGAATGATATAATCAAGTAAGGTGGGTATCAATCGACGGTGCTTGACGGGCATTACATATTAAGACAACAAACGTCGTCGTAGCGCAAATACTTCCCGAGATATTTCAGTTTTAGTAGAGGGTGAAATTTTTTGAAAACTAATTTAATGTATAAGATAACAATCTTAAAAAAAACTAACACATCACCATGCGTACCGATAAAAGAAACCATCTTAATCCCGCTGACTTTAAGTTTAATTGATAGCGTTTGCCAAATCAAAAAATCAAAATTGGGTCATTTTGTCCTCCGAAGGAGGGCAAAATGCCCATCTTCGGAGGAGTGGCCGCCATCGCAACTAAGGCGATCTTCAGCCCTGGAGGTATTGACTATGGTTGTGAGGTTACCCGACCAACAAGACCCAAATCGAGGCCCCGCTCCCACTAGGGAAGACCCCGGATGACCCTTATTTATTGAGATAAATAATTATATAAAAATACAGAGAATGACATACAATAAATTAATTTCTTGAGGCTTAAAAAGAGTAATATAAAATATATAGATTAGTAGCAAAAATTGTATGGAATAAGCTGAATTCTTGAAGTCTTGAAAATGCGGTGTCTTGAAGTCTTGATGTCTTGATGTCTTGTCGTACGATCATTGCCAAAAAGGAAGGGAGAATTTAGGGTAGGATTGAATTGAAAGAAATTTACACTGAGTAAGTTGGTAGAGAGTAATTAGTTTTACTTAAAGTAAGTGTCTGCCAATCTGTGTCTCAATGGCTAAAAATGATTGCAGGAATAAATTTAGGGGGGATATGTATCAGGAGGAATGAGATGGAAGATGTCGGGTCGAATATCATGGTTAAGGATCTGTAGTGCCAGGGTTTGAGGAAGAGGCTTAGAGTGCCTGGTAGGCCCTCGGGCGCTGGAAGTCATAAGAATGTAAGTCGTAAGTCAGAGGCTGTCGATTGTAAACTAATGTCTGGAGGGCTCGTAGTCTGATTTTAAAAAGATGGTGAAAAAATGATGGAAGTGTCTTGGGGTACACTAGCAGATTACTGTCGCGGTTCAACGGAAGGCCATATGCAATTTTGATAGCAAAATGTTCTACTGATTTTAAAATACTATATTGAGGGAAGGTCGCTCCAATCCAGGCCAATGAACTATAGTCCAGAATGGGACGAATGAAGACTTGGTATGTGTTGAGAATTTGGATTGGGGAAAGGCCCCACGTTACCCCACGAAGACGTTTGAAGAGTGCTATCCGTAAGCGTGCTCTCCGTGCCATTTCTTTAATGTGGGGGCGCCAAGAAAGATTTATATCTAACTAGCAGAAGTACCCGTTCTTCGAACGGTGTTATATATTAACACCAGACATTATCAATTGAGCTACTGTTGCAATGGTTAGCGGTTTGTCATTCCTTCATAAGTTTATAAGAACGAAGTTAGTTTTCTGGGAATATCACACACACTGTTAATTTAAGAGCCTTAAAATGTGGTTTTCGGAGACCCCATATAGACTCGCGAATTTTGTGTCTCACAATGAGAAGTGCAACATATGCTTTGATCGTCCTTCTAGGATAATTTTTATATTTCGCCTATTTTAGCATGTATTTTGAGACGTTTTCCCCTATATCCACCCTTCTACTGTATGAAAAGTACGGTGAGGAGTTTTATAAATGATTGGTGTATTGACTCATGTTTACCATACCTAATTTCACGATGCACCAAGCATCCGAACACGATTTATAGGCGTACATAAAGAAAGCCTACACAGAAAGACAGACAGACAATAGGGATGTAGCGGGAGAAAGTTCGCGCCAGATAGCGCTCGTGTAGTACTGGGTAAGCGCAAGGCGATCGTCTTATGTTTCTCCCAGTCAGCTGCGAAGAATGTATAAATTGTGACCGAGTTTTCTAAGCTAAAATAAATTATATCTTCTTTAATTTTACTCCAAGACTATATTAATTAATTCTATAGGTATATCTCCTAATATATTATGGACGATTTTCAGCGTTTAAGCGTTAAACAGCTGCAAAATGAGCTACGGACTAGAGACACTAAAACTAGCGGGAGGAAGGAAGAATTAATGGCCTACAGCGGTAATAACAAAATTCTAACTCACTTTATTATTCAAATAATGAATATGATTCAGCATGCTTTCTCCTAAAGATTACAATTACTAGAGTATTGTAGGCCTATATTGATAAATATATCTCCATAAGATTTAAATCATAAACAGAGATTTAAATATTCACAGACTTCGATTCATGTATTTTTTTTTTAGGTTGATAGCTTACATGAAACTGTCGTGTTTTAAGGTAAACATAATCAAAGAAAGTTGATACCGGTAATGTGTACCTCGAAAATGCATCGCAACGTTTGGTTCTTATGTAATTTTGTCAATTTCTCAAAAAGAATCGTTCCCTTACCCCTGGAAAAGGACTTGGGGGTACAATTTTTTTAAAGTTTGAGAATCCCGGCTTTAGAGCCATGAACTGTTTCCATTCATCTGACTATGTCTCAAGAATGTACTGTAGAAGTCAGTCGCTACCACATTCTCCGTCGGGCAGATGGAAGTTGACGATTAATTCTGATTTCAAGAAACCAACCATAATACGTTTGTGACTGTTAATGTTGGGACATTTATTCTTGAAGTATTTGACCGAGTAGCCTATTGATGTCTTTTAAAATGGGAGTCAGAAATGTCACTTTCATTTCTTCGTGTATATTGACGATTTCTTCCCGTACTTCAATGGAGATGATTTCTGCTGATTCCGATTTTGTAGGCTTATCGTGATAATCCGGAAATTTTCTTGTGTATGGCCTCTTCCAAAATAATTCTTTTTGTTGTGTTCGTGGTCCACGGAAAAAGCGATGGAACAGCGCCCGGTTTTTATCTTGCTCTCTCACCTTCAAATACAAACGCATAAATTCAGTGGTTGTTATCGAAATGTCTAATCAGTTTATAGGTACAAAACAGGAATTATTTCCCTTTGTAAGTCACACTAATCCAACACAGTTTTCGTAAAGTCATCGGGTTGTAAATGATGGAAACACACTTTAATATATTCGGTCAGATTTTTCTCACCTAAATTTTTCCTTCTGATAACATGTTACCATTTCTTCCTCATGTCTTTATTTTGTGGAAATTGGTGAAACGGAAACGGGCTTCCCTGATTTTTGCAGAGAGGAACACTGCAATAGCTCGGCATAGTCACGAAAATAACAATTTAAACAACATAAATTCGTACATATTAGCGGCATGAGAACACAGGAGACAAATGAAGATCGCCGTGCGCTTACCCAGTACAACAGCAGTGCGCTCTGTCGGTGCTAGTTCTATACATCCCTATTCTATTGTCTACAGCACATCACCCAGATATCCAAATATGAGTATATCTACCATATGTATCAAACAAAATCATCCCTACGATGAACCCGTATGTCGACAAAAAAAAAAAAAAAAAAGATTAGTTAAAATGTGCTCTCAAACTAAATTCACCTAACGTGTACTTCCTGACGTGAAATAGATTTGAAAGCCTTGTAGACGAAACGCAATACACCTCACATAAAAAATGACCCTCTACGTTGTGTTAGGTCCCCATACACAGGAAGACCTATAAAGGCTTGTGGTGCACGGAAATTCAGGTTATTTAGCCTCAAATGGCCCAAATTCCCAAAAGCCGCAAAAAATGCTGATCCATTCAGGAATTTTTGAAAAGAATGTTCCTGTTTGTAGATATAATAGACTTTTTGTACGATATGTCGCACGTGAAATTGCATGAAAAAATTCTAGGTTACCCCTTGACCCCCTTAATTGCATTGACGAATTACACAGTCTACTGTACGTTGGTTCCGTTATAACCTTATAGCCATTTGCAAACTTTCACAGAAATGTAATAAATAGAGTAGCCTAATAATAATAATATAATATGGCCTCGGATGCCGGGTGCAAGCTTCGTAATTTGACACCCAGAGGGTAGCTTGCATGTCGAAATTTCGTTGTTCCTTGAATCACTATGAAAGTCAAGGAGGGTAGATATTTAAGCTCCTTGAATACTATAGCGCTTTCTAGTAGAGAAATGAGAAACTTTGTGTTGGCGGAAACTCCTGAGGTTAATTTTACCATTATGAACACGGCCTACTGAATTCCAATGGGTTCTTTGACATGCCAACATCGTATGATATGCGAGTCGTATTTTTGCCGCCTTTCAAAAATCACGTACAGGCCGGACGTTTGTTTAAGACGATTGCCCTTGACCTTGAAGCCTGCGGGTGAGCCTGTACACAGTCACTCTTTCACCTTATCACTTCACATTTGTCACCACCGATCTGATGTAATGGAATTCCAGACTTGAGCAGACAGTACAGTCCACGTCGAAGTATTGTGTGACACGGAAGTACACGTTACGTAGTTACGAACAGAACGTCATTATATTTGCCAGTGACTATACTTCAGCAATAGTGTGAAACAGCTTTATCAATCATCGGAGCGCTTGGGGCAGCTGATAACAACACAGGTACTGTAGTAACTCGCCTCCAGGCTTCCATTAAGATTTTTCACTCGTCTAAAACAAACGTCCGGCCTGTACCACGGCCAGGAGTGAACCTGCAATCTTGGGGTTAGTAGACCGACACGCTATCCACTCACCCACCGTGGCAAGGTATTGTTTTAGATCCCGTAGTTAGGGCTAAAACACTTATGTTATTGTACTAATTTGGAAGGTGGTTTCTAGGAGAGGGTAGCTTCCCGTAGCTGGGTGTGCTTACCAGTGTAGTGTGTTGTGTGTTTGGATGCTAGGGGGTGCTCCTATAAAGACGTAAGTATTTGTTACGAGATGGTCCTCTGGCTGCAGGCTGTTGTGCTGGTCTGCCAGCTGGACGGAGTGAGTGATATAACGGACGTGCTTATGTCAGCGGCTCGCTGCTAGGCAGTCGTGTCGCCTGCGGGAAGCACAATGAAACCTGAGCAAGCAATTACTGGCTACTATGGTCACGGCCAATCGTGACGGGAGTCAGGAAGGGTATGAGGATGTAAAGAGGCGTGTAATTATCAAGACAAGTGAAATTTACTGGCCATGTGTTTATTGGTCGGTGAGTGTGAAATTGTAAGTCCCTCTTAGGGGAATGTAAGTAATGATACAAGTTGAGTGTACAAGATTGTGGATGGGTGTTTACAAAGTAAAGGATATCTGAACACCTGCTGAGTCTCACCTGATGATGCGGCCGGAACAGTTGTCGGCTAGCGCCTTCGGCGACACACACTGTATGACAGATAATGCTCCAAAAAGGCCTCCCTTCTTATAGTTCCTGCCGTTGCTTATTCAGCATTCCGTTGACGTAGCTGCCCCAGTTAGTTGTAGTGTTAATGTTTATGAATGTGTTGAAAGTGGTTGGCTAACCTCCCTAGCTGGGTGGTCGCCTCTTGCCGTGTAAAGGTGATGTTCTGGTCTTATGATGTTTGCCAGTTGGGGTGGTTTTTAGTAGATGATGGGGGGTGGCTTTTAGGGGGTACAGCCCCCCGGGCCTGTACAAGTCTTCTTCTTCGATTAGTTCGCGTCCCCGCGAACGGGAACGGAACGTGGTGTGGGGGTGACGATGGATAGTTTTTTGGTTTCTTCTTGTACCTCTTCTTCTTTTCTTCAGTATTGGTGTAGATGTAGGTGTGTTGATGTCGTGGTGATGTGAGATCAGCTTGTGCTCAGAGGGGTAGGTTTTGGGATATACATATGATAATTTAAAACAGTTCATTTAAAAAGTTGACATTTGAAATATTAAAAAGTACAACAACAAAAAATGCGTGATTTGGACACTATATATGTGTTGGTATTGTGCAGGGAGGAAAAAACCCATGGCTGGACGGGTGGTTGTGCCGTCCGGCGCTGTGTTGGGGGAAAAATTGCTCCCTGCAATGTTTTAGTGTGAAAGATGGAAGAAAATAGAAAAACAGGTGTCCCAGGGTATAAGTTAAAGGAATACGTAAAATATAGTTTATTGTGTTGGGGTAAAACGGGACACCTTCACAAATTTTAAGTTAGAAGGGTAGAAATGAAAATCAGTGTGTACATTGTTTTCCGCAAGACCTCTGCCTTGTGTAACTATGTGTAATCCATGTCTAGGAAGTCTATTGTGGTCCCCGTGGAGGCCTAGGATTTTCGGTACGCCCCCTTGATTGGGAATTCCTGGGTCGCCAATGCCGAGGTAGGCTGTTGTAGCGAGTACCCTGGGGCGAATCTATGCTCCAGTATGTATGGTGAAGAACCTTCCTGTCACTATAAACGTGTATCTGACCCACTTATGTGCTTTTCAGGGGCCAATTTCAGTCTAATTGGGATTCTGGATATTTGTTTTCCACGGCGTCCGATTTTTACTGGGCATTCGGACCCGCGATCCCGTGTAATACTCCGTGTTTTATGTCTGCGTTGTCTGTTGGGATTTGTGTGTCCCCAGTGTGGCTTTTGATTGTGTTTCTCGCGCCAAAAATACCATTGGTTAGTTTGTTTTTGGCACGAAGGTATTGTGTTAAATCGTGTGTGCGCTCCCGCCTTGTTCTAAGGTCCTGGTGCTATGGTTTCTGTACCGTATGTACCATGCCACACGTATCGTGTATTTAAGGCACGCGGATGAAAGTATGTTTCAGCGTGAGTGTTTTGTGGCTTTTGTGAAGACCCTTGTATTCTTATTTTGGGAGTTATGGGGTTTAGAAAACAGCGTGAATGACTGTGTGTATTACAGCCAGTCTAGAACGCTCGCAGGTCGCCTGCAGCTGGTGAAGGTCGCGCGATTGTGTGTGAGTGTTATCACTGACTTGGCAATGGTATTAAGTTACAACTGTGTAGGAAGGACTTTGCTTGCTAGATAGCTGGCTCATGTGCCAGGCCAATGTGTGTATGTTTGCCAACACGTCTGCCTACTGTCTACAGATACAGCGTGTCTTTGGGCTTCTCGTAATGGAAAAGAACTTTCCTGTAATTACACATTGTGTCCCCAAATTTTGTGTTATCGTAAGCGTGGGGTGGATATATCCCTGTTAGTGGTACTAAATGTCCGTAAGAAAGAAAGAGTAGAGAAAATTTATTATGTGACATTGACATAATGCTTCATGCTTACCATAGCAGGTTGCCAGACGGCGGTACTTTGTAAAGATTGTATCGTGTCAGGGAAATCTACTATTTTTCAAAAATACTGTGAGATTCTTGACTGTTTCTCACGATTAGGGCTCTCGGCTATCACAAGAGATTCTAGCAAGTTGTAGGAACGGAACATAGAACACTTAGTCATTTCTACTTAGAAAGAGCCGCCTAAGCTCTATGCTGTGGTTTGTTGCTTAGGCCATGACGAATAGAAGGAGAAAGTGAGGAGACTCCTGAAGTTAAAGCGCGCCTCGCCAGGCAGCGCTAGAGTGGGCAAGTTCCACACTGCCGGGGTCAGCTGGTCTTAGGGATGGTGCTAAGGGAAACGAATTACTTTGTAACTAATACTCTTTTAAAAAGTAATTAGCGGTTACAATTAAAATAGCACGGCAGGGCACAATGGAAAATATAATTCACGGAAATAAGAACTACGGTCTTCATTGCATGTTACGGAACGCACAGATTCCTGGAGTATACAGTCGGAGAAAGCCCAGATCTTTCTCGTAACATCTGCAGGATTAAGGATGTGAGATTGTAGAGAGCTTGTCTTGCCACTGACTCCTAACGAATTCCTGGCCTTTGTATTTGATTGACTACCATCACAAGTAAAGCCAGCCACCCTCGCCCCAGCCTCTTCTAACTGCAAAATCACCTAGACTATATTAGAATTTTTTGCGAGAAAAACCCCTGGAGTAGCATTTTTGCTTGCATAAACAACAACTGGCTGCACCCAATTATGCACGAAAGGTACGAACTTGAACACTAGAGCGTGATTTGCAAGTACGTTCTTCTGGAGGTCAGGTGTGTGTCCACCTAAATCAACTAATCCATCTACTTTATCAGAAAAGCTATTTAACTCGATTTCTTCTCTTAGCTTCTCTTCTTCGAAAATTACAACACCGTAACGTGAATTATCATTCTTTTCTTCCTTAAAATAGTCTTAAATAGCATTTATACGATGCGTATTAACTCCATAAGGGCACTTAAGTCCTTTACAAAGTTTTCTCAAGTGACTTTCTGAAGGCACAGGCAAGAGATTATGTCGCCGACAATGACGGGATCCTTTCGGTGATTTTATTCTCAACAATGAACACTCTAAAATGAATTCATTGCTGTACCTCATTCCATTGGGAGATTTTTCCTGGCATTTCTTGCTAAGGTGTTCGTTATCAGGGGCGGATCCAGGGGAGGGCGAGGAGGGCGACCGCCCAGGGCTCCGCGGTCCTAGGGGCCCCGCGCCATGGATTTTTCTACATTTAATTAATTAATTAATTAAGTATACTTTTCAAACTAATTTATAATTCATCTTCCTTTCTTCAGTGCAGCTATGACCTCTCGAGACCGTTTAGCAAGTTAAGATTTCAGTGTATTAATAAAATAATGTACTGTAGTGTATTCAAAATATTGTAACTATTCTTTATTTTATTATTATTATTATTACCAAACAATTTTCCATTTTATTCGATAAATTTTTTCTATTGTTGTGGGCCCCACCTTATCATATCGCCCAGGGCATCGCAAGGCCTGGATCCGCCACTGTAATCGTTATCTTTGTAATTAAATGCCTGTGAAATTCGAACCTGCTTCTCCAGCAAATTAATTCTCGATTTTGCTGAGTTGAGGCGGGATCTAACGCGAATTAAATTACGGTTAGCATTCTTTAGGCGCCTTTTGAGCAATATTATAGTCTTTTCAGCATCAGTAAGTACACTAGAATGACCCAAATTCTTATCAACATTGGACTGACCTTTTAATGCCTCATTCGTTACTCCACTCCCATCTTCAATCTTCTTTCTTCTTTTTCTGGTGGTGTCGAGATTCTTTTTCCTGTTGGGAGCTTTACGGGACTTATTCTCACTACTTCGGTAAATTAGGGGGGAAATGAGGCACTGCTCCAGGACGTAACTTCCACCACACACGAGAGATTTCCACTTCTTCACCATTCACTATAAAATTATCTGATTTTACTATCAAATCATCAGAGAAATGAATTTGACAAATTCTACTACTACGCGTTAACTTCGTATCCTTTCGTGGAATAGCTCTGGTCCATTTTTCAAATTGATTAGTATCCTTCGGTGGTGAAAAAAATCGTATATCGTCAACTACTCGACCATACCCTGACTTACAGCCAGGTAAAAAACAATAAGGCAAGTTGAACTATTAAATGAACCAAGCCACATAAGAAATATGTTTGAAGTACACAAAACACAAAACGCTGATGTACACAAGACACAATGAACTGAATTTAAGAACTGAAAGCAAAGAAAATTCAATTTAATTCACACAAATATCTCACACAGTAACTTCTCGCGCACTTTCTACGACCCGGCTCGACGGAAACACAGCACGTGTTGGACATAATCGCTTACAGTGCTTGTAGCGGCGGGACCAGAAACTACCGTGCTAAAATGGCGGAGTCCTCACACTAGGTCCTTCTATTCGTCATGCTTAGGCTGTATTCGGAATAGTTCTTCCCGATCCTGAGCCGCGTGGCCCGACTGATTGGCTTCCGCTTGGCTTTGCATATTAAAAACTTTGAATTGTCCAAAATATGTCCTGAATTAACCACGATTATAATCCATTGATGGCCTAAAAAATGCTAGGGGCCAAGAAAAAACTTTAAAAAAATAATTTTGAATTATACATTTTTGACTTAGCCATGTTCCACTGTATAAACATGAAAAATGTGCAGTTTTTGTCCGGGAGTCTCTGCGTGTCTACCGTTTACAGGGATGGAACCTGCCCTTTGTGTGTCCATTGTAGTGTTTCCTTCATGTAAAAGAGCCTACCTGTATCTGTAATTGTGGTGGAAGTGACATTGATGTATGATGTATTCCTGGTGAAAGTTGTTATCCCCTTCCGAGCGTCCTTGCTCGGGAAGGTGGATACTGTCGCCCTGTCACTAGGGCATAGGCCCCTGAAACCCATTGAGGTGCCTCTTTGCTGTTTTCTGGAGGAGTTTGTAGCAAAGTAAGCCTGGGCCTACTTTCACCGTAGCGCCTGGATGTTGGCCTGAATGTGGTTGTGTCTGAGGGGCTGATTGCGCTCCGCGCTACCCTATTAGAGTTTATAGGGGTGTGTGTATTCCTGACTGCCTGGCCTCGTGGGGTAGGTAATAAGACCTTTCTTATACCCCGTGTACTGTGTGTTTTTGGTTGGTCAGTGTGCACAGGCGTGCGTTTAGCACCCTGATGGGCTGAAAGCAACACCCTCTTATGCATTTGCACCTGGGGTACACATGCTGATGCCCGCTTCCATTCTGGCAAACTTGCCCTTTGAACTAGCGGTAAAGGCCGTGTAATTGCCTGTGATTGCCCTAGCGATGTAGTGGAGTGTAGTCTAACCGATTTCTGGCCTATGGCCACGGTAGACCCCTGCCCTTGTGTTTGCCTATGTGTGTAGGTCTGTGTGGGCTTAATGTGCTGTAGGGCGGGCTCTACATCCTCAGCCCATGACATGGTTACCTCCCGTTTTCTCCCTGTGTTATTATGTGTGCCCGAGAGTCCTGGCGTCAACTCCCTCTCGTTCGTCCGTTCTGAGGGGGTTGGTGTAGGTTCTGCCCCTCGGTTTGGCAAAATTGCCTTCCGAACCGGAGCTGAGGGACGTGTGTTGATGTGACCTTGGCCCTGTGATGTGTTGGAGCCTAGCCTGGCCGTCTTCTGGACTGTGGCCACGGCCAATCGTGACGAGAGTCAGGAAGGGTATGAGGATGTAAAGAGGCGTGTAATTATCAAGACAAGTGTAATTTACTGACCATTTTAAGGGGGTAGGCCCTCTTTTATGAGAGGTACGGAGAAGGGTTACATCAATGATTAGTGTCGTGCCTCTGATGGATATCTGTACCAAATTTTACGTTGATACACCCAGCCGTTCTCGAGTTATAAGGGAACAAATTTGTCCACTGACAAACAAACAAACAAACAAACAGACAGACAGACCAAAAAAATATTTTCGCGCGCTTCCATAATAAATCAGTCTAAAACGCGTAAATAACTCAAATTTCCGCAGAAATTGCGAAAGAAACATACAAACTTTAATATTTATATATGTAGAGATACACTGCACCGCTCGGTGTTGACCGTGTTTTATTGCACAAATTTAGGTTTTACTCGCTAACCGTTGGAGATACACGAAAAGTGATAAGGACCTTTTGGATAGAAAATTAAATGATAAATCTCGTGTATGCATCAATAGTTTGCTATTTCTTAGCGTTCTCTTTTTATTTGAAATGGAAATATGAAATTTTGAAACCAAAGCGTGTAGTCACGTCACATATGTGGGTTTTACTCGCTAACCGTTGGAGATACACGAAACGTGATAAGGACCTTTCGGATAGAAAATTAAATATTGAAGCTCGCATGTGCCATCAAAAGTTTGCTATTTGTTAGCGTTCTCTTTTTATTTGATATGGGAATATGACATTTTGAAACCAAAGAGTGTAGTGACGTCACTAAAATGGTCGCTATTTTTTAATAGTGCAAAATATCGAAATTAAAAGTATCCTATATGTAAACATGGTAAATCAGCTACATCCATGAAAAATTTCATTTAAATCGGACCAGTGGTTCTTGCGTTATTGAGTAACAGACAGACAGACACACACCATCTCATTTCTATATATTAGTATGATGTAATCCCCAGATACACAGCCTGACGGGATGGGAGAATGGCTTCTTGGAATATTGAAATACGGAGAGGACGAAAATGGATGTCTCGGGCTTTAAATAGTAGGAGTTTGGTTTTGTCCGTATTCACTGAGAGATGTCATTCAGAAAACCCGGCGAGAAGTGTATAGCGATAGAAATGCATTAAATTTCAAGATAGGGTTTGCCACAAGAACATACAATTTATTCTCAAGATATTGCTTACGTAATAGTAACACGTCATTGGTTATGTCTAAGTATGTATCATCAGCTTGTTGCACAACATACAAACATTGATATAAGTGGCTTTAAAAATTATAAAGTTTAATGGTTACAAGTTTCTTTGTGAGTAATTTGTTTTCTATAGCATCAATAACACAATTAATAAAGACTTGCTAATGTTCTCTCAAGGTTTATCCTACAGAGCTTTCTTACGGTGCAAAGGAAAACTACTTCATTCCACACGTTCCATGTAGCTTTTGAAATAATCCGCGAGAGGCGCAGTAACTTTTCACAGTCATAGTCTTTGAATAGAGTTGTTTGCTGGTTGCTGGTAATTGGTGTTTGCACTGCAAGTCATTGTGGCCAATATATTACGTATTTGGAAATCACAATGGAGACGAAAGTGTGTACGGTATTCCAGATTACCGAATTATTTTATGCAATTACTTCAGATGCACGAATGAAGACGTCCTATTCGACCTGGATCAAAGAGGATATAATAGATAGAGATGCATCTTAATGTAAAATTTTGACGCAACATTTGCTCGGCCCAACTAGTTCCGACAGCCAGCGTAGGATGGTGCGGTGATGCACTGCGAGCGCGATTCATCCAGGATCTGCCCTTCCGCCACGTCCGTCGCGGGTTTACTCCTCCCCCAGCAATTTTCCGTCCCACCCACTACGATTTTATTCCTTCCTTTCCCTCCCAAGCCTTATTACGGTTATCTTTCAGTAATTATTCTCTTCCAGCATATTATTAATAATAATATTTTTTTTTTACGAGGGACTGTGGAAAATCTTCAAAAGACACATGTGAAGGGTCCGCACTCCACAGTAGTGTGGGATTCTTACCCACTAAAAACCACCTCCCTTTTCCCACGATGTGTTCATCACCCCGGAACCGCTCTCGCATTACTTCAGGGTGATGTCGTGCTTACTTAGTCATTCAGACTTCTTCTTTCTTCATTTTTCTTATGGATGTTCGAACGCATCCATTTCTCTCTTCTTCTGGCGCAGGACACATTCTATGTAAATAGCTATCTGATTCCATGTTTGATCATTTCGGAGCATCATCTGTAGGATGTTGTCCTGCGTGATTGCCCCTGTAGAAGCTTGCAGATCTCTTCTATATGTTGACCAGCGTTCACACACAAAGAATGTGTGGAGCGCATCATCCTCTTCATTACAATAATGACACAAAGGACTATTAGCCACGCCTATGTGATGCAGGAATCTCCGAAAATATCCATGGCCTGTTAGGAACTGTGTCAAATAATAATTGACCTCTCCGTGGTTTCGATCAACCCAGTCAGCCAGACGCGGAATAAGTTTCTTTGTCCATCGACCTCGTGTCTCATCATCCCACTTCTGTTGCCATCGTTCCATACAATGGTTGTGTGCAGACGTCTTTGCCTGGTGTATGTCCAGTTCTTCTTTGGTGCGCCACACTTCCTGACGCTCTAAGGCAAGTAAATCAATAGGTGCTACTCCCGCTACCACTAGAACAGCAGGCTCTGAAACAGTGCGATATGCACATGAGATCCTCAGTGCTCCTCTTCGTTGTACTGCTGCTATCCTTTTACGATATTTCTCGAACCGTAAGGACTCAGCCCAGATCTCAGCTCCATAGAGTAATATGGACTGGACTGTTGTCATCAGGAGACGTCGTTTGCTAGGCTTCGGACCTTTAATATTACCCATTAATCGGCTCAAAGCGGTCAAGATATTTCCTGCTTTATCCGTCACTCTTTGAATATGGGCCCAGAATGTGAGCTTCGTATCTAGCGTCACACCCAAGTACTTCGTACTCCTTGATGAATTAATCATCGTCTCTCCCACTTGCATTGGTACAAGAGTGTTGATTCTCCTTCTCGTCAGCACAACAATCTCCGTTTTATGGTCTGCTAATGACAGCTTATGTTCCGTCATCCAATAATAATAATAATAATAATAATAATAATAATAATAATAATAATAATAATAATAATAATAATAATAATAATAATGTACTGTATCGCTTTCGCAGATGATGTAGCTATGCTAGCAGATTCGGTTGAAACAGCAATAGACCAGATCAATACTCTTCAATCTATAGCCTTCAAGACTGGCCTTCAGTTGTCTTACGAGAAAACAGTTTAATTTAATTTAATCGTATGGTGAATTACATAAAAACAAATCACAAATCCAAGTTCAAGTTTTGAGCCATTCCACAGTACATTCTCGAAGATGAAACAGATCACTAGGGCTCCCGGAGTAGGCGTGTAGAGGGCAGCGCTGGATGATATGGTCCATGGTCTGTTCCTCCTCATTGCATTGACACAATGGGGAATCTATCCAACCCCACTTATGGCATAGGTAATTGCAACGGCCGTGCCTGGTTCTCAGTCTATTGAGGCGACACCATAATTTTCTAGGAAGGTCAAATCCTTGTATTTTCACCGTTGGGTTGATCTCCTGGGCACTAGTTCCAGACGTTGAGTTTGACCATTCGTCCTGCCAGCATTGGTTTAGGTTGAATCGATTTGCCAGAAGTTGGTCGGCCAATAAACTGGTTGGTCTCCTCGAATGAAGTCGCTTCGGTGGTGGGTGGCAGAATTCCTGGTGTATTGGTAATGAGGGAGAAGCATAGATCTTCTTTGCTTCTCTGATCAGAGCTTCCTTCCTCCTCAGGTGAGGTGGTGGAATGTGGCTGAGTACTGGTAGCCAGTGGCGAGGGGTTGATTTTATGGTGCCGGTTATGCAACGCATAGTGTCATTCAGCTTGGTATCCACTTTATGCACATGTGCACTTTCCAACCATACTGGAGCACAGTATTCCGCTGCAGAATAGACTAGACTGATACCAGTTAATCTTAAGCAGTCCGCAGTGGCTCCCCATGAACTACCGCAAAGCTTGTGCAGGATGTTATTTCTGGTGGAAATTTTGTGAGAGAGCTTGGTGAGTTGTTCTTTGTAGCTCAGAGTTCGGTCCAGCGTGACACCTAGGTATTTCGGGAATGGGTTGTATTTCAGTTTTTCACCACGAAATACAACATTTGGCTTATAGTTTGCTAGTCGGTTGGCAAGATGGAAGCATGAAACCTCTGTCTTAGACATACTTGGGATCAGTCGCCAGGACTTGAAGAACGTTGACATTTTCTCCAGATCGGTTGTAAGAGTGCCTTCTGCATCTTCAAAAGTTCTGCTTTGAGCTACCAGTGCAATGTCATCTGCGTAAATAAACTTAGTAGCTGTTGTTGGTGGCAAGTCATGAATGTACAGATTGAATAGAACTGGGGCCAAAACTGATCCTTGGGGTAGACCATTATTTAGTTTCCTTTTGCGACTTTTAGCATCATCTAGAAATACTACGAACTCTCTTTCACAAAGCATGTTAGAGATCAGATTTGCAATTTCCAAACAGGGGATAGCTTCATGCACTTTGAGGATCAGTCCATGTCGCCAGACAGTATCATATGCGCTAGTCAGGTCGATAAAGACAGCTGTTGATTTTAGCTTCTTTTGAAACCCTGCTTCAATGTGAGTGGTGAGGGCCAAGACTTGATCAGTACAGCTTCGGTTTTTCCTGAATCCAGCTTGTTCTGGTGGGGTTACAGCTTCAATGAGTGGTGCTATCCTGGCAAGAAGGACTCGTTCTAAAAGTTTATAAATGCAGCTAAGAAGTGCTATTGGACGGTAGTTTTCAGGTCTCTGCTCCGACTTGCCAGGTTTAAGAAGGGCGATCACCTTTGACCGTTTAAACTGCTTTGGTAGGTTGTTAGTCTGAAGGATGAAAGTAAAAAGTGAAGTAAGCCAGCTGATGCTATGTGGACCCATGTTTCGCAGGAATTCATTATAGATGCCATCTGGACCAGCAGCTTTACCAGTTTTCAACATCTTGATAGCGGTTTCAACTTCCTGAACAGAAAATGGCCTAGACAGTTTCTCATTCTTCTGAGTTCTACGTTTGAGTTCGGTAAGCTTTTGTTTCACTGTTTTCGTGTGACATTTATCTCTTTTGGATCGAGTAATGTCCACCATTCTATTTGCAATGGCATCTGGGCTCAAGTTAGTATACTGCTTTTTGGAGACATGTTTTCCAGTAAGACGATTTAAGACTCTCCAAGCCTTTTTGCTCGATTTCGCGAAGTCCATGTTTTTCACTGTTTCTTCCCACTTTTGTTTCCTATTCTTCTCTAGTGATTGTAGCAGCTTCGAACCAACTTCATGATTGCCTGTTGTTAGATATTCTTCGTATAGCGCCTCGCTTTCAGGGTTCCAGCCTGGCACATAGTCTTTTCTGAAACCTCTAGGGATGTTTAATTTAGCAGCTGAAATTACTAGGTTAACGAAGTCATCATAGTTATTGGCAATTGGCTCTAGTTTTGAATCAAATAGCTTCCGATCAAGATCTTCAGAGAATTTGTCCCAATTTGCACGGCTGAAATTCCACCTGGGTAGAGGTACTGATTTCACCAGGGGTATCTTCGTGCCAGTTTCCAGAAAAACTGGTCGGTTTTGGCTGTTTGGGAAGTTAGACAGTATTTCACGTGCAGTGTTAAGAGGCTGATCGAGACAATCCTTGGACACAAATGTTAGGTCGGGATTGTAGTCTCTTCCCCAACGAGCAGAATGGAAGGAGCCATTGTCTTTCGCGTCAAAACTTAGATGCAGATCGGATATTTCTGCCCATTGAGTTAGTACCTCATCATAGTGTTCATGACAAATAACAAATCTGCACCAGAATTCCTTCTTACCAACAACAGGATCCGTAAAGTCGGAGATTTTATATATTTGGGGGAATGGATCATGGATCAGCGAAGCCCTCAAGAAAAATAAAGCATTTGAAAAGGAAGGAAGGAAGCTTGTAGTTTAACGTGACCGTTAATCTGTAGATCATGAGCCACGAGACCTCCTTTTTACGTGGAATCCGAACCACAGGACATGGCATTTCACTTCGAACATCTCACGGGAATCGAACCCGGACCGTCCTGGTGAGAGGCATACAGCTAGACCGCTGAGCCACCACGCCCCCCTGAAAAGCATTTGAAGAAAGGATTCTGAAACTGAATCTTGCATACAATCGATGCAGAAATGTTTACCAGAAGAAATCCATATCAATCAATGCGAAATTAAGGCTAAATATCCCGACATTTTGGTAAGAAAATATTTCAACAGATGGCAGTACAAGTGAAGCTGAATTTATTTATTTACTTTTTTTTTATCGAAGGGGAGCTCCGATCTGCGATCTGAAAACTGCTATGAACTCCGTCTAGTAGCAGAATTGATATTAATTCATTCCTTACTTTCTAATTTCAAAAACAGAAAAGTTGCTGTTTGTTTTTCAAATATCTGATTAAAATTCGATCAAAAACTGGTAAGGCTGGCTGCGTGGCTCAGGGGTAACGTTCTCGCTTGCTGGGTCCAAGGTTGCAGGTTCGTATCCTGGCGCAGTCAGCTGGCATTTGAGGGTGCGCAAATGCGAGGGAGCCGTGTCCGTAGATTTACTGGCACGTTAAAGGTCCCCTTTGGGGCAAAATTCCGGCACCCCGGCGTCTCTAAAAGCCAGTGTAGTTAAAAGGGACGTAAAACCAATAACATTATTATTAAAAGCTGGTAATACAGAAGTTGAGTTTTGCTCACTGATTCCAAATCCGTATCGAAAACCTAAATCGGTTGAATAAAATCTTCGGGATCACCTTGGGAAGTTTGTGAATAAAAGTGTTAATCTATTTGCAACGAAAGGCACGGCAGTAGAACAAGGTCATGTTGAGCGGGTTGAGGGTGGGGAGAGGAGGGGACGGGAGCGGAGCTCGGGTGATTTGATAGAGCGATGACCTTAACAGACGGTATCGAATTCACGAGCATCTAGTCCAATGATGCGATTGACTGTGCTGGTTAGTACTGAATTATTGTCAAGGTTTGGATATTTCTGAGTGATATTTTGATATTTTACCCGTTCCTAGTTACAACTTCTTGTTTTTAGTTCATCGATCTCTTTAATTACTTTTTGTTAAATTTATTTTACCTGCAACAGGATTATTTTTAATGCCCGTTAGTTGTTTTATTTTCGGCTCTTTATTTTTCGGACAGTATTTCTGGTAGAATAGATAGATGTTCATATAGGTAGGCTACGACTGGGGGAGAGCATTAAGGTCATCACGTGGAGTTATTTTTTCGTTTTTGTTGAAAAATGGAGCCACCACCAAAACCGGTTCAAGGACGTTCCACTAAACCCAGGGGAGATTGCGACTGAGTACCAAGAAAAGGGGGGAAAAACACCTCTACACACCCGTAAGATTTTTCCTAGTTTATATTTAAAATTGTATATTTCTTTACGCTTGCTTTAGAGAATCTGTAATGCACTGAACAGTTATGATTTCACTTATATTTTACCTGTTGCCTACAAGTTGGATGACTAAACGTCACCCCGCAATCTGCAGGCTACATGGCTGAACAGCGCAGCGGTTGCTTGGTAAGCCTAGGCCCTTCATGGGCAGTAGCGCCACGGGTGTAATTTGTTTTTTACTTCTAATACATAAGTGTAGGAGTACAAGACCACGACGTATTCAGTGTCAACTTTTCTCAGAGAAGCAAGTTCGACTTCAAATGAAAACAATATGTTGCGATGAAAAATAAAGGCGTAGCGATTCTGAAAATGAAAATTGGTTTCCGGAAATACTGGATTAAATTGGGATTCATAATGACTGCAAACAGTACTTTTGCACTACCAGCGGGAAAGGTGAAGTCAAACAGCTAACTGCAGACCAAACTAATGCTTGTGACCAGATGCGTTCTTTCTTGCAGCAACTAATTGCAAAAAGTTCCCAGCTAGTATCAAACACTACCAGCAATGCTGCCGAAAATTATATGTCCCATGTTGCAAAATTCACAGGAGGTAAGCAGATCAATTGAGGGAAACGAGGTTTCTTCACTCATTGAACCAAAGCTGCCGGGCTGGACTTTCAGTTTGGTTCATCCTGGCACTATAAAACAATGAAATCAGTTTAGAAAAAGAAACTGCCACAATTGTGAAGGACACTGCACTCAGCAGAAAGAGAAGAAGAGCAGCTTGCCGAAAAATTTAATTTTCGTTGCGAGAAGGGAAAAGAATGTCCCGACAACAGTCTAAAGAAATGAAACGTACTGTCTCACGTGATTATGGAAACCGATCAATGCAGTTGGATTTCAATGAGGTACTGTTGAGAGAGTTTAGTGATGAGAAGATCAAGCAACTAACGCTTAGTGAAGGCCATATACAAAAACTGGGAAAGGAAACAAGGGGCCAAAGGGAAAATAAAAAGTGGCACACAGCTAGAAAGGACAGACTTACGGCATCCAATTTTGGATATGTATGCAAGAGGAAACCTACCTCGAAATGGGCTCCAGTACCAAAACACATTCTGTACGGCGAATTTCACTCAAAAGCAATGCAGTATGACTGTGATAATGAGCGAATTGCAAAACGAAATTTAGAGGAGAAATCTGTAGAAAAGTCAAAGAATGTGGTCTTTTCGTACATAAAACTTATGGGTTCTTAGGTGCCTCCCCAGACAGATTAATAGAAGACGACGCTATAGTCGAAGTCAAGTGCCCTTATTCTGCACGGAATATGACCATACTGGAAACCTGCAAAAAGCTAAAGGGATTTTGTTTGGCAGAAAGTAAGCGAAAAAAAAGCCTAGAGAATGTCAAGAACAGTGCCATTCAGAAGAGAACAGATTGATAATTCTCTAACACTCACATGATTTTTATTTCCAGATCCAGGGCCAGTTGGAAATAACACGGCGGAAAATATGTTGTTTTGTGGTATGGACGCCTAGGGACATTCACATAGAAACAATAAAGAGGGACGAAGAGTTCTCGAGACAAAAAATGCGTATGTAACTCACATTCTGCTACGAGAAAATCTTGTTTCCTGGGATCATTGATTCCAGGATGATCAGATCAATGGATTTATATCCTGAGGTGAAGTAAAATTCTGAGTGTGTGTAGCCTAAATCATGAAACGTTATCGTTGATATGAAAGCAATTGAAGTATTGATTTCAAGAACAGGAAATAATTATGCATAATACTCTTTTTTGTTTCTGGTACACGCCACTGCCTTTTGATAGGGTCGATCAACACACTATAATTGCTTTATTGTTATTATTGTTAAAATTATTATTATTATTATTATTATTATCTACATGTGATACCGTACTAGTATTAAATCTTGGAAGTAGTTTTCCATGGTTTCCCACTTCTACCACAGACAAATGCCGGGATGGTACCTAACTTAAGGCCACGGCCACCTTCTTCTCAATCCTCACCTGAAATACAAATACCTACACTACTACAGAAACCTCAAAAACACAGGTTATCAGACAAATTACACCCACACCCAACTAAATGGGGCTAAATGACCAAAATCATCGCGAAGCCCCTCTAACAAAACATCAAGTATTTTACTTCCGTCTTAAATGCTAGTTCTGAACAGAATACAGGATGTCGGAATTTTGTCCCATATTTCATTAATGTGCCGGACGCCAATGACACACCAGGGCTGATTATCGAAATTATTTGATAGGCCTACTTACTCTTACAAAGTAGGCTACACAATACTACCGGTCCTAACGTCCCAAGCCATTGCGTGCAATTTTAACTTCAACAAAAACAGCAATACACATATTCTATCGAGACGGGTTTCGCTTCTCATAACAGCTGATACTACCCCTCAACCGGTAAGGTCAATGCTCCAATTACGTAACAACTTCCCCTCACCCGCGTCATCCCACCCTGCCACCCCTTGTTTCCCCCCGACTGCCACCCTACCTTCTGTTTGATGAGTATCTGAAAAAACTAAAAACATTGACTTTTTAATGATTAATTTTCAATTTAAAGATAGGTGACAAATTTTGTACCTAGGAAGCTTGGAATAGTCTCTTCTATCACCCGTGTAACGGTCTTCCATTATATCAAATACACCCTGTATTTTATAATAGGTGATATTTTTCTTCCTGTGATATCAGTTGATAGTATGTTGCATTTAATGGCATTATACCTCATTAGGCTTAATGTAAACAAAATGAAGTCGTGAGGATATTGATAACTACATAGGCCTATTTCAAATGAAACAACAACATTGAAAATTGCACCCAATAACTCCTGTCTGGTACCAGTACCAATATTACATCATTAGCAACCTGGGGGGCGGGGGGGGGGGGGGGGGGGCGGACATGCTTTACCGTACAGGTTGAGAAAAGTAGCCTACACTCACAATATTCCATAGGCTATCTGTTGCTCGGGGGGTAACATTTGCTGTTACGGCATTATTAATTAGGCAATTGTAATGTAAAAAGTCAAGTTGAAAACACATGGATTAAGATGTGTAACAAAGCTCCCAGTACTATTGGAAAAATGTACTAGAGTTGTTGTGTTGATTAGTTATTGGATTCTTAAGAGGCGGAACAGCTAGGTCATCTGCCCCTGTTAGCCTATTGTACCAACTTCATAACGCATGAGAACTTAATAAGGCCAGAGGCTTTATCCCTTTTTAATTTGTATTGTTTGCTCCCTACTTCGTACTGCAGAAATGGTTTCTAAGTTGTCTATGTTATAACAGCTTGTTTTTGAATTTTGCTTTTTGCTTCGTGTTTTTGGTTTTTGGTTTTATGTTTGTTTTCTGGAAAATCCAAATAAAACATAACAAAATAAAATAAACAAAACAAAATCAAAATAAAACAAAATAAAATAAAATAAAATAAAACAAAATAAACAAAATCAAATCAAAACAAAATAAAACAAAACAAAACAAAAAAAAACAAAAATGAAATAAAACAATTTAAAACAAAATAAACCGAAATAAAACAAAATCAAAATAAAACAAAGAATTTAACAAAACAATTTAAAATAAAATAATGTCAAATAAATTATAATAATAATATCGTATGGCCTCGGGTGCCTGGTGCAAGCTTTGTAATTTGACACCCAGAGGGTAGCTTGCATGACGAATTTCGTTGTTCCTTGAATCACTATGAAAATCAAGGAGGTTAGATAATAGATATCTAAGCTCCTTGAACATTATAGCGCTTTCTAGTAGAGAAATGAGGAACTTTGTTTTGGCGGAAACTCCCGAGATTAATTTTGCCATGATGAACTCGGCCTACTGAATTCAAATGGGTTCTTTGACATGCCAACATCGTGTGACATGCGTATCGTATTTTTGCCGCCTTTCAAAAAATCACTTACCACGGCCAGGGGCGAACCTGCAATCTTGGGGTTAGTAGACCAACACGCTATCCACTCACCCACCGTGGCAAGCTGTAAAATAAACTAATTAAATAGATAATTTTCCGACATGAATCTTATTCACAAGTGGATTAAACGAGTTTTGCAACTGGACGACTCATATACAGGAAGTAACTACAAACTTAATGAATGTATGGTAGTTACATGACACAAAATAATGTTTTTAACTTTCTTAACGGTATGTCTTGACTATGAGTATGGAACAGATCTACTGATGGCCTTCCTGGACATTGAGAAAGCATATGACAGTGTATGCAGAAACAAAGTATGGAAGTCCCTGGAGGATAGAGGAGTAGAAAAATGGACTATAAGGAGGATAAAGGAGATGTACAAGGGAAGCGTGAGCTGTGTGAAAGTGGGAGGAGAGAGATCGGACTGGTTGGAACAGAGAAACGGCCTGAAACAAGGAAGTGCACTGTCACCGTTACTTTTCATTGTGGTGATGGATGACATAATGACCAGGGTGGCACAAGTAAATGGGGAAGGAAAGATGAAAGCAATGGTGTTTGCAGATGATTTGATGATTTGGGGAAACAAGGAGGAGGAGGTACAGGGACAGTTGGACGTGTGGGAAGGAATAATACAAGGATATGGGATGAAATTTAGCATAAATAAGAGTGAGATGGTGATCACAACCACGAAGAAGGAAAGAACCACAACAGGAATAACAATTGGTGGGGAACAGCTGAAGAAAGTGGAGAGTTTCAAGTATCTGGGAAGCCTGATCCAAGATAATGGAAGAAACGATAGAGAAATAAATGAGCGGGGGAGACAGGCAGGAGCATTCCGGAGGAGTGTGAGAAGCATGTTATGGAGCAAGGATGTCCCTCAGAACAGCAAAAAGATCATATATCGGACGTACTATGTCCCTATCCTGACGTATGCCTCGGAGACCTGGGCTATGAAAGGAAGGGAGAAGAGCTAAATACAGGCCAGTGAGATGAGGTTCTTGAGAAGCAGTATTGGAGCTACAAAGAGGGACAGAATAAGAAATGAGAGGACCAGAGAATTAATGAAGGAGGAACCATTACAGGATGGTATAGAGAAATCTAGACTTAGATGGTATGGACATGTAAAACGAATGGAGGAGAAGAGGATGCTCAGGAGGATACACGAGACGAAGTGGGAAGGAAAGAGACCAAGAGGGAGACAGAGAGACAGGTGGCTGAAGGGGGTGGAAGAAAGCGTGAAGAAGAGAGGAGAAGACTGGACAAGGGTGGAGGCTGAGAAATGGTGGGAAGACAGAAGACGTTGGAGAGGCTTGTGTTCCAAACAGACCCGGCCAGTGGCTGGAAACTGTGCAAGATGATGAACAGTATGTCTTGAGTGTGTGGGACCGTTCAAAGCAAATGCTTGGATGGAACCCTGGTTGCTTCTCATAATGTTATCGCCTCCTCCATGATTTCTTGCGACGCTGGTATCAATATCGT
This sequence comes from Meconema thalassinum, assembly GCA_946902985.2. Classification (NCBI taxonomy): domain Eukaryota; kingdom Metazoa; phylum Arthropoda; class Insecta; order Orthoptera; family Tettigoniidae; genus Meconema; species Meconema thalassinum. The sequence goes on along the minus strand of OX336400.1, from coordinate 85,685,562 downwards.
CACTTGAATCACTCACGGATATATCACTTTCATCACCAGATTCAAAATTGTCATCACTTTTATGGTCACTATCATCAAAATCAGACGAAATTGACGCCAGAATCCCATCTGCGGTCAGACTGTGCCTCGCCATGTTACTTCACCGCGACTGCTTTCCATGCCAAGGAAACGGAGCAGTTTCACCGAGCAAAGAGAAACGAAAACGCTCCTGTTTGGCATCTTTCGGTTTCTGGAAGAGACTAGTACTTACCAAACGATGTAGAAATTCCCTGGCATCCTGGCACGAGAATCATTTAATTTGAAAAAGCAGAGATAATGGTAGCAAATCCACTTGTAATCAATCACACAACAGTAAATAACAAGAAAGTTAAAATAGTGAAGCAATATAAATACTTAAGAGAAATTATAACTTACAACTTGGATGAGAAACCTGCATGGCAAGAAAGAACTAATAAAATGATAAAAGCACAAAAATTAATATGGTCTACTGAACCCGATGTCACATTTGCCATGTGACCTCTTTGGCTCGTGAAGAATTCATCATCCATGGAGCAGGTTGAGAGCGCTCGTTTGACTAACATGAGTTGCCGCGCCGAGAGTATATTATGTTGTAAATATTTTGTGAACCCCATGATTATTAACCAATGTTGTAAATGTTTTGGATGCTCAGAAGAGAAATATGATTTATGATAAATAGGAGGCAAGAAAATAAAGAATCCCTTGTGAATGCCGCAGATATTTTTACAGTCACACACTTGACTAGTCACTAGGGAGTCCATCCGGCATCTTGATGAGGCGACTCTTATCGCAAGCATGATTGCAGCGTGACGTACTATTTTTGACAGGCATGGTCCTGCCTTGACGTCGAAACGTGCTCAATAAATTGAGGAATATCTGTGTTATTCTATTTAATCCGGTGAAGAAACATACGTGATTATGTGCAGTATGACTGCCGAGTGTGTTTATGATAATCAGTAATCGCCAATTCGGAATATTTGTGATCCTTCACTAACAATTTAACATGGGCACAAAGCACGCTGCTAAGCCACGTTTTTTTTTCTTACATGTGCAGCGAGATTATCATTATCAGTGTTAAACAAGTAATGAACGATTCACGAGTGAACTTAATCAATCAGTTCTGAGTGTGTACTTTGGCACAAGCCATAAGTTAGCATCTGTGAGCGGAAAAACCACAAGGCCATTCTATCTTGCTAACCGCTACCAGTGTAAATTCTGTGAAATTGCAACTAGAGCGATAAATTCAGTGTAGCCATCATGGCTTTATTGAAACATAACTATTATGAAGAAACGCCAATTATTCAACTAGTCATGAGCTTTGAAATGGAGTAGACCCATGCCATGGTGGGGTTTAGCGACGGTCGGACCGCACTCCAGATGGTCTAGCGATGTTGGGATCGCACGTCAAATGGTTTAGTAATGGCTGAGATTGTACTACAAAGCAAGCACGTGGATTACAGGCATTCCATCCATACGCCTAATTTGCAACCTAAACCATGCATAACTATGAAGAACACACGTGAGTCAGGCTGACGGCCAAAACCTATATTTATGTACGGTCCTGCTGAGGGGACTAGATTAGTTATTATGACCTTACGCCGCACATTCTTAGGTAAGATTTACACTTAACATGCACTCCTAGGTGGTGGAGAAACCACAAATATAACGTATCATTTGCACTTGTTGAGGATAATAGCATTTGCCACCCATTATTGTACATAACATTTTTTATATAACTTCGACAGAGCATCGAACCAACACTCTTTTACGTGTAGGATTTGTATCATAACCTTGTCTGAAAAAACAGTGTTTTATTTTAACAAGTGAAACTCAACGACCAGCTGTTGGCCGTCAAAAGGAGCCAATGTCACACTTTATTTGGTTTATTTTGACCTTGCAAACGCGACAACAGCGCGCTCTTTTCTTCAGTAAATTATATAGAAGGCAGTGGGCCCAGTGAATAAGAAACATTCTTGTTACCTGAAAACCAGTTTATGTAGTGTGGAGAAGTGAAACAAGTACTTTTTTTTGACATGCAGACGACTGCCAAACAAGCTATGAATTGTAACATTATAAGATGAGCTGAGCAGGCTATTCTTGGTTCGAGAGAACGGGTCATTTTATAGGACTGTAAGAAAAAGACCCAAGCTCATAAATGCTAGATTTCCAGACGCTCAGGTCTGATATATGAGTAAATGAGACAACTTACTGTAACTTCACAGTATACAGCTGTTATGCCAGCAATAAACCTTATCCTCAAGCTTGGAGTGTATAGATTCAAAAGGAACCATGTAATGTAAAAACGCTCTACAGCGGTAGGATATGATTACCCTTAGATGCTAGTACAAGTTTTCGTACTTTATTGGCTGGTGACGCGTACGGTTTTTGTCACGTTACTACAGCAGATGATCAATCGATCAGTGGTATCGATCATCACACTGAGGTGCTATTTATGGTATTGGAATTGATTTTTCTTCCAATGAAGTGTTTGTATTGGATGCTTGGGACACCAATTGTTTACACTATACGAATTTAACATGGTCATTAAAAAAATACAATGAAACTGATAGGAGTAAACTAATCTGATAAATAAGAAGGTAATAATCAAATATCAGGGTTTTTCAACTAAAAATGAATATAAACCGAAGACTAGGAACTCTAATGAAATCTAAATAAAACCATAAACTTAAATGAACCTTGATGACCATAACTAAGACTTGTTTCTTCGTCTCATTTTAAATACCAATATAGCTTTCCCCTATTGAGCGACGACAGTCAGATAGTTACGTGTCTAAACGCGGTAGCTAAGCTGATGATGCGATGTTAGACTTGTATTAATTCATGCTATCGCCAACATAACGTTTCTCTCCCAACACAAACATGACCCAAGTTCGCAAAGAGCGAATTTGCGATGTAGGAAGGTAACTTTAGTGGCGCCCATTGCGCATCTAATTTAAGAGTGTTTACATGTTATTCATTTGTGTTGTAACTAGGATAGATTTTCATACTTTTTGTTAGGTTCAGAATGTGCATAGCTTTAGCTTGGAAATAAATTTTGGATGAAACGCTTCTCGTTTACATCGTTGCCATTATGATTAACGTACGATAGGCATTAGATTAAATGATTATAACGTTAAATGTTGGAGATGACACCATCATAGCGTAGCTTTAAACTTATTATGCATTAAATGTAACTAATATCTTCCATTGTAAACAAGTAAATAACTCACCTTGCTGTAGAATCATTCTTGTACTATTACTATTATTGAATCTCCGAAGTAATTGGATAGGGAAGATCTACGTGTCATTCTCTTAGATTGCATTCTTTGTTTTTTCCTCTTTTGCGTAGGACTTCGAGAGGCTTAATTTGTTAGGATTGTCGCACGGAGACGAATTAATTATTATGAACATTGTTAGCACGGACTAGCCGTTTTCACCTCTCGGAAGTGGTTAGGGGTCTGCCACTTTTTTGAATAAACTGAGTGCGATTTAAATGTAAGCCTTGCATCTTTATTGTATTTGTTGAGTTTGTATTCTTCTGGACTGGTGGTTTTTCCTCTCATTACACCCGACACCCCCCGAGTACAGTTTCTTGAGTGCTTTCCCAGTCCAAGAATGCATTCCTTCCCGGCCTATATGTCTTCTAGGGAGATGGGGGTTTCGGAAGGGTCATTTAAGGTCAATGGTTCCCGGAATCCTCGTCAATCGGGCACACTACATATAAAAGAAAATGTCTATCAATCGCAACAAAATTAAAACATTACAAGACGGTGGTTCAACCAGAGGTGACATATGGAAGTGAAACTCTTTTTAAAGTTACTCAGAAAAACAGAATCGACAAAATTTTTAAAATAGAAAAAAGAATAGCTAGAACATGCATACATAAAAAATATCAGAAAGATGGGCAGTGGCGGATAGTACCAAATGAAGTGGTATGCAGAGAACTGGAGCCCATCACTGATACTATTAGGAAGAAACGGATTTATTTTTTGGTTACATCATGAGGACACCATATAGCAGGTTATCTAGAAAAATTGTAGTGAAACTTTGGAATATGAAACAACAAGTAGGATGAATTAAGGAAATTAGAGAAGATATGAAAGAATTAGAAATAACCTTGGATGACTTGCACAACAAAACAAACAAAAATAGAAAAACTGAAAGATATAAAAATAAGATTTCAGGCAAAATAGACAAACGTAATAGAGTTAAAAGGAGAGCCTCCGTGGCTTAGGCGGCAGCACGCCGGCCTCTCACCACTGGGTCCGTGGTTCAAATCCCGGTCACTCCATGTGAGATCTGTGCTGGACAGAATGGAGGCAGACAGGTTTTTCTCCGGGTACTCCGGTTTTCCCTGTCAAAAATTTCATTCCAGCAACACTCTTCACTATCATTTCATTTCATCTGTCATTCATTTAATCATTGCCCCAGAGGAGTGCGGCAGGCTTCGGCAGCCGGCAAAGTTCATATTCTCGCCGCTAGTTGGGGGCTTTATTCATTCCATTCCTGACCCGGTTGGAGGCTGGAAGCAGGCTGTGGATTTTTTTTCAATAGAGTTAAAATGTTATTTACAGATGAGGAACGCCTGAGAAGTTCAGAGCGAATGAAAAGCTACTGGGCAACTCGGAAAGAAAACTTACAGAAGAAGAGGACCAAGAAACCATTGACTGAAGTGGTCCAATGAGGCCGTAAAAGCAGAAGAAGGAGAAGAAGAAGAAGACCTTAGAAACTATTTACCTCTACCAAACACCAGAGTCTCGGAAATTCTACTAACATCATTGAAGAAAAAACGAGAAGACATACCTTAAGAATTTTATGTAACTGGAGCCATGATCGACCGGACGTGGACAACAGCCAACTTTGAGTTGAGGAATGTGTTTACACGTCTGGCTATCCATGGTTTTCATCAGCTTATTTGCGTTAGCAAATATTTCCATAAACCAACAGTGACGTGTGTATGCCAACTATGTGGACAAGCATGTGAAGGAAGGAAAGGAAGATTGTAGTTTAACGTGACCGTTAATCTCGAGATCATAAGCCAGGTAACCTAGAAAAGAGCGGCGAAACATTGTGTGGACTCAGGGTCGACGCACGAGCAATAACACTACTGTCGACCAAAATACAGTATTATGTGCACTCGAGTTTGAAGGTTGTTTGTGAAGTAACCAATAGACCTACATAAAAACCAATAACATCATCATTTTCATCGTTCTATTTTACGTTAGTTCATGTAGGTTTGGAATTTTTAATTTATATTTTAATATTCTTATCGCAGTTGAAACACAAAAAGTGCCCGTTTTTAAGATTGTTTCAACCATGCGTCACATTTAAGAATTATTATCTCACAAACCCGTCTTCAAATCGAATCCAAATTTTAACATAATATACATTGGAATGTTGTATAACTGGTTTATTAATTTCAAAATTTTGTGTGTTAAAGAACGAAAGTTATCTTTTTTGTAAGGTAACTTTTTCTTGGCTCGGGGTCATTGGAAAATGTAGTTCTTGGTTGCGTTGTAATCCGTATACATCAAAAGGTTATGCTGTATGACTGTCAAATACGTAAAATAATTCACTTATTTTATATCGGTTTGTATTTGTACGGGGAATTAAGACATGGTTCACCTGCTAGCCGCTCCGGGATATGCTGTACAGCGTTGCTGATATGGAGCCCATCACTTCCGAGCGAGGCGCGCCATGACGCGTGATAAAGCCCATCTTGGCAACGTAGTACAGCTTTCACCGGAGCGGCTAAATGGTGAACCATGTCTTAATTCCCCGTACAAATACAAACCGATATAAAATAAGTGAATTAATTTACGTATTTCACAAACATACAGCATAACTTTTTGATGAATAAGGATTACAACGCAACCAAGAACTACATTTTCCAACCACCCCGAGCCGAGAAAAAGTTACCCTACAAATATAATAACAACTTTGTTTCTTGAACACACTAAATTTTGAAATTAATAAACCAGTTATACAATATTCCTATGTATATTGTGTTAAAATTTGGATTTGATCTGATGACGGGTTGGTGAGATAATAATTCTTAAATGTGACGCATGGTTGAAACACGCTTAAAAACGGGCACTTTTTGTGTTCCAACTGCGATAAAAAATATTAAAATATAAATTAAAAATTCCAAACCTACATGAACTAACGTAAAATAGAACGACGAAAATGATGATGTTATTGGATTTCATGTAGGTCTATTGGTTATTTCACAAACAACCTTCAAACTCGAGTACACATAATATTTTAGTCGACAGTAAGTGAAGGCTGTCGACCTCAGTTCGACACACGAATGGAAAGGTTTAGGGGCCAATAACCCAGATGTTAGGCCCCTTAAAACAACAATTAGCCTATCATCATCATCATTTTCTAAAGGTACAATGTACGTAAATTTCCAAGTCCATTTCCCCTAAAGGAACAATGTTCATGTCTATGACAATAACCTCCAACTGGGTATTTTTGAGCGCTTGGTGTAACCTGCCCTGTGTATTATTTCCAGCCAATTGTTACGACAGTATTGGCGGAAAGGTTAGCGGGCATATCAGCAATAATAATGTTGTGTTATAGTATTATAAAGACATTTCAATGTATTAAGTATAATTCAAGAGACATTTTGACCATTTTTACAGTAACTACAAGGTCATTTACCTGATTAGACCTTAAGAGTTTTGTCCGTATGACCTAAACTGTTCATTTCCGCACATTGAGAGATGCAAATAAAGCGTATCAAATGATATCGAGATCAAAAGTGTAGGTTTGCTTTCATTGATTGTCTTGTATTGCTCCCCGCACATAGCTAAAACAAACACATGATCAAAACAGAAAGCAAAAAGCAGAATTCAAAAACAAAAGCAAAAGCGAAAAACAAACATAAAACCAAAAAACAAACAAAAAGCAAAGCAAATTTCAAAAGAAAAGAAAAAGCAGAAAATGAACATCAAAGCAAAAAAGAAAAAATCAAAAACAAAAGCAAATACAGAAAACAAACACAAAAACCACAAAGCAAAAATATAAAATCAAAAACAAAAGAAAAAGCAGAAAATGAACACACATTCAAAAACAAAAAAGCAAAAATCAAAAACAAAAGCAAATACAGAAAACCAACACAAAAAAAAAATTCACAGACAAAAGAAAAGGCAGCTAACGAACAAAATAAAAAACAAAAACAGAAGAAACAAAATTCAAAAAACAAAAGCAAATACAGAAAACAAACATAAAAACAAAAGCACGTAGCTAAAACAACAGAAAAAGAACACAAAACAAAAACAAAAGCAAATACAGAAAACAAACACAAAAACAAAAATAACACAAAGCAAAAACAAAAGATTATAAAAAAGAAAAAGCAGAAAACGAACACAAAATCAAATACAAAAACAAAACAAAAACAAGATACAGGAGGCGGGAAATGTCGTAACTGCTGCCAACCTGCTGCCAAAACAACAATTTTCTCGAAGAAATTCGCCATGCCGTGAAAACTCGACGCACCCAGGAGGCGTTAGCGGTAAAAGATGGAGTACGTATATATTCGTCATGCCCGTTAAATTGTAACATTTAACATACGAATGTATACGTCATACCCAGTTAAGAGGTTGAAGGGTGTTTTCATCATTGAGTTGCTTGCCTCCCCTACCTCTACTGCACTACTGTGCAAAAACAGAGTCTCGATCGTGAACTTCAAACTATGCGTCTTAAAAACTTCAACATTGAATTTAAGGGGGCTCATACACCGCGAGTCGGAGTTTTTGCGCACAGTTAACAATTAAATCATAGCTTCACTAAAATGTACATAGAATTATGAGAACTTACAGAGTTACAGTCAATACACAGGGCATTTATTTCATATATAAAAGCGAACAGTATATAATATATTGCGTGATTTATTGATAGGGCAATGTGTGATCTTTTAAACGTCATGAATCACAAGAAAAACACGATTTAACAACAAATACCAGTCTGAATGGAATTATTATTCTTTCATATAAAGAAAACACATGAATACGGAGGATGAACCACCATTAATGTTATATTGTCAATAGTATACTTTTAAAAAAATATTTATTTTGTCTTTCAAAAATATTTTTTTGTTAAATTTTCCAAGTACGCTATATCTTATGTATTTATTTAATGTAATTTCATGAATGAATTTCATCCTCCGTATTCATTCGTTTTTTTACAGGAAAAAACAAGATGTTCAGTAAAGAACATATGGCCTACTTTCTACTAAATATATGAGTATAGTTATAAATCTTTGTTTTTATCAAAGAGTATAATATAATCATTTCTTGGTTGAAGACCTTAGAAACTATTTTAAAATAACCCCTGGCACTAGAGCCCCTACGCCTACCAAGCGACCGCTGCGCAGCCATTTGGCCTGCAGATATTGGGGTAACACGTGATCAGCGCCTCGGGTCCCCTCGGCCGTTAATCTTGGTTTTCGTGATCGGGGCGCTCCCTCACTGTCAGACAGCTACTCAATTGTCCTCACGAGGCTGAGTGCAACCCGTTCCAGTCCTTACGTCAGTTTCTAAAATCCTTGATGGTGCTGGGGCTCGAAACTACTTACTTCTACCAAACACCACAACCTCGGAAAAAACTGCTACCATCATTGAAGAAAGAAAGAAAGAAAGAAAGAAAGAAAGAGGAGAAGTATTTCAAGAATGTTATGGATCTGGGGACATAATCGACCGGACTGGCTGCTTGGCTCAGCGGTAACGTTCTCGTTTGCTGGGCCCTAGGTTGCAGGTTCGTATCCTGGCGCAGTCAGCAGGCATTTGAGGGTGCGTAAATGCGAGAGAGACGTATCAGTACATTTACTGGCACGTTAAAGATCCCCTTCGGAGCAAAATTTCGGCACCCCGGCATCTCTAAAAGCCACAGTAGTTAAAAGGGACGTAAAACCAATAACAATATTATTATTATTATTATTATTATTACATAATCGACCGAACGTGGGCAATATCCAACTTTGAGTTGAGGCATGTGTTTACACGTCTGGCTGTGCATGGTTTTCACCACCTTAATTGTATTAAATTAAATCTTTCCATGACACTACAGTGACGTATGTTTACCAACTATGTGGTTAAGCTTGTGAACGCTACCACTTCGAGTTCTGTAGTAAAAGAAAACAATCAATCAAAGTCTATGCAATTCAAATCCCCCGAGTGCAATTTTAGTGTACATGTTCATTCTTTACTTTCGACTGCTATTTGGCTGCAATAAAAGTGTTGTTGTTGTTTCTTATGGCTAGCCCGGATTCCAATCCATCAGCTATCTTGCGTTCCAATAGAGTTGTATGGGGTTTCCTGAAGTTCTAATAAAAGTATATCCTGAACTAGCACCAACTGCTAGAGTTCAGGTACTATGTGAGATCGTTCTTTCTTTAGTTCAAATAACATTTTCAAATAACGCACAATAGGCTGTTACAAACCATTTAAAATAAAAAATAAAAATGTATCGTATTATCAACTTGTCATTCTTTAAATTCGATGCGTATAGAAAGTCAATGGTACGGTATGCTAATCCAAGACCGACTACAATATATTGCAGTCGGTCTTGGCTAATCAATGAAGTCCCACGTAGACCAGTTGTGACATATAGTGAAGAAGTATCGAACAAGATAATCCAAATAGGGCGAGTGCATTCTAGCGGCCATAAAAATAAACTTGTGGAGTATATTATTTATATATAAAGCATTTCATACAAAGTTAATATATTTTGTATCAGTAAGCTACCTAGGGATATTGCATGCAATACTCAAACTAGTGAAATATAAGTCAGGCACAATGTATCAGCTGCCATCTTGCCTTGTAACTGAGACTGCTCAGATTTTCAAAATCACTTCTGCAGTATAGTATTACAATATGAACTTTAATTTCGAATGTGCCTCTTCCTTTAGAACAATTAAAACAATTCTCGGTTCGAAAATCGGAACTGGTGTTTTTTTTTGTGCAAAAATCGAAAGTAGGCTAAAAGTCATTGCATTCAGACTGGTAATACTCTAAAGTTGTGTTTTTTGTGATTCATGACGTTTAAAAAATCACAAATATTTTCCTACCGATAAATCACCCAATACCTTATATACTGTTGGCTTTCATATCTGAAATAAAAGCCCTATGTACTTTGGAAGCAAAACAACCAGTGATGGACGAAGCAAGGTGGATATAAAAAGTAGGTTAGCACAGGCAAGGAAAGCATTTCTACAGAAAAGGAATCTGTTGACATCGAATATAGATTTAGGTATTAGGAAGTCATTTTTGAAAGCCTTTGACTGGAGTGTGGCGCTCTATGGAAGTGAAACATGGACTATTGGTGCAGCAGAAAAGAGGAGAATTGAAGCGTTGGAAATGTGGTGTTACAGGTGAATGATGAAGATCAGATGGGTAGATAGGATTACGAATGAAGAGGTATTAAGACGAGTGGGAGAGGAGAGATGTATCTGGTATCTGCTAATGAAGAGAAGAGATAATAATAATAATAATAATGTTATTGGTTTTACGTCCCTTTTAACTACACTGGCTTTTAGAGACGCCGGGGTGCCGGAATTTTGCCCCGAAGGGGATCTTTAACGTGCCAGTAAATCTACTGACACGGCTCCCTCGCATTTGCGCACCCTCAAATGCCAGCTGACTGCGCCAGGTTTCGAACCTGCAACCTTGGGATCAGCAAGCGAGAACGTTACCCCTGAGCCACGCAGCCAGACAAGAGAAGAGATAGGTTGGTAGTACACATACTAAGACATCCAGGAATAGCAAACTTAATTATAGAAGGAAGGGTCGAGGATGAGAACAGTAGGGTTAGACCAAGGTTAGAATATGTTAATCAGATTGCCTCGGATGTAGGGTGTGGTAGCTATGTAGAGATGAAACGATTAGCTCAGGTCAGGGAAGCATGGAGCGCTGCATCAAACCAGTCGAAAGACTCAAACATACACAACAATATGTAGTTACCATAACTTTGTAAGTTCTCAAGAGTTTAGTGCTTTTCAGTCGGTCAACACGAATGTACCCAAAAGAGATGGGTTATGCCCTAATCCTGAAATAAATTACATGAGATTAATAAAACAGGTGTACGATGTACTTTGCTTCTGCAATAAACCAAGGCCCATATTCGCGGCAGTATTAAAGATGCCGGGACGTCCTCATAAGACCGTCAACGCTTAGTTCGAATGGGTTATGCTCCACGCGTGGCGAGGGCCAATCCACGGTCTTTAATAGTTGTGGACCCACCTCATTCAATAACATACATCTTATCTAGGTTGGCAACACCTCACATAAACACATCGCTATCACTCCCCACAGCACGGCGGGACAGGGGGGAGGAGGCAGGGGAAAAACCAGTCGTTAAGATAACCACCGCAGTCGACCGCACAGCGAGTTTCAGTGAGCACGAAAACTGCGAGTAGCTGTAATACGGAAGACAATCAGATAAGTAGTTAGCAAAAAAAAAAAAAAATAATATATATATATATATATAGTTTAACCATAGTTTACAACCATATAATCTCTCTAAAGTACAATCTCCGGATAGCTATCACCATTTAGCATTTCACCTAACATATTGAACCCTTATCATTGTGTCCAATAATAATGTTTCATATTAATAAAAACGATGGAAATACTAAATACATGATATGCTGGATATTTGAGTAATATTGATGTAGCAAGAAATCTGGACTTGGTAAGACATGCTACGTGCTGGCTGGAAATGACCAATAGTTTCACAACCAATGTTATTCTTGGATTTCTGAGAAAATCAGATATGACGCTGTGGCGTACGTGACCATAAAAGGCCACAATGCTGCGTACAAGGCAAGGAGTGAGAGAGAGGAGAATAGTCGTGACGTCAAAATAAGGGCGGGATTTGTAAGGTCAGAACTCCGAAGCCAACTTATCTGACCAATAAGAAAACATGACGCCAGAACATAGCGTCAGTGTGTTTTGCGCGGCAATCGGATATAAAAAGATCTAGCGATCGGTTTGCATGTTCGACGGCAGATTCGCGACCTGTGAGAAAATACAAGATTTTTGAGAGGTCACACATAATTATAGGCCCATTACTTAAAATATTGAGGAGCTGTTTTTCTCCCACCATTGAAACTTTAGGCTTTCTGTATATATACAAATGTCTGAGATGAATCGGGACACTCCTAATTATTCTTCGACAGTCATTTAAGACGTCCTTAAGACGATATGGTTTTAAAGTTATAGTTGTGTGTCGGCAACGAAGTTGGAAATTTTCATAAATTGTGAGATGGCAATTAGCCATAGAATAGGGAAAGTCGACGATTCTGCATAGGACGATCTGAGGAAATAAAATACTTAGAACGCAGATAGAACAGTTTAAAAACTTTGATTTAATTGTGTTTTAACAGCAGCAAAATGTCGACCATGGAGAGAAGACAGCAAGCTTCATCCTCCATTACCATCAGTGTTATGGGCTAACGGCCTAATGATGGGAATTGACGAGGCGGGAGGCCTCTGGAAAGCAGTTTAAGTGATGAGTATTAAAAAATTGATTTATTGATTTTGGACGAGGGGAATCGCGAGAGATGTGTGGAACTTTGTATAGATTTTATTTGTGTGGTTTAATTTAAATTTCAGGGTTTGATTTCTTAACTGACATGCGTGTAGTAAATTTTGGCATTGCGTGACAATTATGTTGTACAGTAAATTTTGTAATTTTAATGTTTTCCTTATGTATACGTAATTCTTATTGCGAAACGGCCGCATCGATTAACGTATCTATAAAAAGTGTAGCCATGAATGAGAACCTAGGAACGACAATGATAAATGGACTGATTTAATGATATGTTAAACTAATTACTACGTGGGGGGAATTTTTGCATTTTGTTGCTTTGATAACTCGGGCTAGGACTGATCCTGTTATTAATTCTTTATTGTCATTTGGACATGTTGTGTGTCATTATCTGAGGGGTGTGCTGATTAATGCTACGACGAGATCTTCGAGAAATGTGCCACGTATTTTTGGGTGTAAGTGATGATGATGAGGAGAGGTAAAGCCTGTCCATGACTGCGATATCATTCCGGCAAACTAGTTATCCGTGGGGATAAGTTTGACCTGGAAATGTATTCTTAAAAATCCCTGAGAGGATGTTTTGAGATAATGTGTTATTTATTTGTACGCGTTTAACAGGTGGCGATTAGCAAAGGTGCTGTACGCTGGCTATGGGCCAGAATCTATATTTAGCATGGCACTAATTACTACTTGGGGGAAGAAATCAGCCACTCTCTCGGTGATGCGATAACAGGCCCGGTTGTCTCCAGCTCGTTATGACACGTTATGTTTGCTTTAAAGCCTAATGAGTTAAGGTTATTTTATTTGGTTTAATTTGGGAAGTTGCCATGTTGTCGATCCAAGTTTCTTTTATCATTACTACGACTTATTTGTTCATTGTTTTAAAACGCCAAACTTTCCGGCGTGAAAATTAAAAGTTGTATTTTGTTGTTGTTGGCTCTTATTTTCAAGGCCATTGTATTCATATAAATATAATTTGGCAACCGGCCAAACCTGTTCATGTCATGTTATGCTATCCTAGTGTTTAAGGTATAAGACGGTAATTCCGCAGCCCTTATTTTAAATAATACACACGTGTATTTGGTTGTGGTAATCTAAGGTTAGAGCATGTCAGTAGTGTATATAATTATGTAATTGTTGTTCCCACATTTCCGTAATTCGTCCTTCGCAGTACGGAGTCCGTTCCCGAACCAACTGTTTTGGTCGGAAACGAGCGCCCGTCAAAATGCTCATTACTTGAACTAGTCTTAAAACCCGTGTCGCTCATAAATATTGAATTTTTGTACTATTTTATTTGTTTGTTATATTTGGATCTTGTGATCCGTTTTCTTTTGTTACTTTGATTTAAGTGACATTGCAGTCACAATGCTTGTTGACAGCTGTCATGCCGTGTCGTCACGGTACGTCAGGCTGGTCAGTGTTAGATCTGTTCACGCGAGTGAACAATAAAAGGGTGGTTATAGTTTTCTTTTTTTTATGTTTGATTCAGTTAATAAATTTCATTTGTTAGTAGATCCTGTTGTTTTTCTTGGCTTTGTAATAATAATAAGTTAACCTTATGAATCCTGGAAGTTATGTTGATAGCAAAACCTCTAAATCACATTCACAAGAATCCATTACGACCCCGAAATTTTGAATCTTGTCTACATGCTATTTTCCAAAGGGTTTATAAGAGTTACTTTGGCTTCCGAACGTGTGGCATTTGTGTTTTAGAGTAAAAAAATAGATCACCGGCATGTGATAAGTTTATTAACGTAAGTTAGGCGAAGATAATACCGCCAAATGTTTGAAAATATAAAGTCATGGAGTTTGCAATAAAGTAAATGTGGAACAAGTTAAGTGTTTGAACTTTGATTAAAATTAGAACAAACTGTTCCAGGCGCCCAATAAAATTAAATTAGCTTTGTGTAGAAAAGCCAAACTCAAAGAATTATTTGACAGGAAGGTTAGACCTTAAAAACTAATTAATACTCTATTAATTGGTTAAAATTTGTAAGTAAAGTAAGGTCAGGAAGATTATAACTGAATCAAAGGGTTAAAATTAAATGGAATAATAAGTAAATTATACTCAGTGATGCTATAGTTTGTGGGAGTAATTTAAAGTAAATGAACTGAGTATGTAAAGGGTTAATGTGTGTATATTTAATATATGTGAGCGCGCGTATCCAGGGCTCCGCCCTTATGTCATTTCCCTATGTCTCAAATATATTATTGTTGTGATGGCAACTCTGGGAGAAATCCGCGAAGTGATTGAATTAGCATCCGCTCGTACGCGAGAACAACTTAGTGAGATGAGAAAGGACATAACCAATGAAATACAGACACAGTTAGCGGCAAATAGTGAAGAAACGCAGACACAGTTAGCGGCAAATAGTGTAGAAATGCAGACACAGTTAGCGGCGAATAGTGAAGAAACGCAGACACAGTTAGCGGCTATAAATAAACAATCGGCAGAAACGCAGACACAGTTAGCGGCAAATAATGTAGAAATGCAGAAACAGTTAGCGGCAAATAGTGTAGAAATGCAGACACAGTTAGCGGCAAATAATGTAGAAATACAGACACAGTTAAACACAAAACTATCTGAAGTTAACGAGAATATAAATCAGAAAATCGCTACACAAAACATTCTGGTTAGTGAACAATTACATAGGCAGTCTGAGAAAAACAATGAAATGTTAAACGCACAAGACGAAAGGAACACTCAAAATCTAGCTGCGCTAACGGTAGAAATCAAAGAGCACACAAAAGAACAGCTAATCCAATTAGCAAAGGACGTTAGCACTAACAATACCAAACAATTAGGAATAATAAAAGGTATCGAAGATTCGTTTAAAAAGGAAATAAAAGGAATGGATGAGACTGTTATGGCAAAACTAGCACAAATCGAGCAAGCGTGTTTGACCAGCTCATCTGAAATCAAAGAAGCACACACAAACTTAGAAAAAAGGTTTGAGAATATCGAACGAGGGACACAGGGTATGCAAGATCAGATAATTACAGTAGATAACAATATCACGGGCTTAGTGACGGAACTCAACAAATTAGAAATACAATCAATTAAGAAATGGAAAAAGTTAGAAATTGACCAGGAAGAAATTAAACAAACATTAGAACAGAACAACATTTCTCTGGGAGAAAGGATAGATAAACTTGAAGATAATCAGGAGGCTAATCAACAGGAAGTCGAAAAACGCTTTGTTAAATTGAAGGATACTATTAGGAAAGATTGGACCAAGATGAGCGCTGATTCGAAAGATGAACGGCTCGCAGTAAGCAAGAAGCTAGGGGAAAATAACGCGAAAATACAGGCGTTAGAAGAAAATATGAAGTTAAGATTTCAAATTCAAGAGGACCGCATGATAAAATCGGAGTTGCAGTCACTTGGACATAATACGATGTTTGCGACACTAATGGAAAAGGGGAAAGGGGAGAATGCGGAAAGAGAGCACACAATAGACAGCCACGAGCTTGGGCAAAGTCCAAAAACGGTAGACACGCAAGCATTCCAGAATTATGAGGGTCGTAGCTCGACACCTCAAAACACACAACTTCCCACGCAAGTTATACAAGTCATCCGTGGAAACGAATTTAAACCGAATAAGTTTTTACCAGAGAGCGGAGGGACACCTAAAGCTTTCTTAAGGGAACTGACAGAATATTTTTCGGACCAAAATGTTAGCTCAACGCGACAATTAAGAATGGTTGAAAAATTTTTGGCGGGCTCAGCACTTACCTGGTATCTTGGATTTAAGAACACATTTAAATCAATGGAAGGTTTCCACAAGGCCTTCCTAAGCAAATACTGGAGTGGGTCGTATCAACAAAGCTTGCGAATGGACTTATACTCGCGCAAATACCATTCCACGCATCAGACGAAATATGCAGATTTTTTCGCCATGCAACTTGTCAAATTGCAGGATCTTGATAATCCCCCGAGCGAAATGGAGCTAATAACTACTATAGGAAAACAGATGCCTATTAGCGTTCAGCAATTCTTGGTGGCGGCAAATATTACGACCGTGGTCCAGGCAGAAGAGGTATTAAGGAAGATAGATGAAACCACTAATTACATCAACCCGAGAGAGAAGAGACAGATAGAGTTAGTTAATGCAGTCGAAGTAGTCAAGACACCGAACAAAAACACGAGGTCGCAAGCTACAAACACTGGGGATAACCAAAGACGGCAGAGCACCGAAGAATATGAGCCGAGATCTCAACCGAGATACGAAAATAGGGACAGAAACCATAACAATCAGGAAGAAACTAACCGCTACCGGAACACAAACAATCAGCAGTGGCGAGATAATAGGAGATACCAAACGTCATACAATAGGAATAATAATAACGCACCTTACATTCGAGGATGGCGTGGAGGACACTATAATCAACAATATAGGCCCAGAGACAATAGGCGTTACAATCAACAATATAACGCACAAAATAACCAGCGGTTTAACGAGCAATCGGATCCAAGGGATGATCAGAGAAATTGGAACGAGAGACACGCTGACCCGCAACAGTACCTGGAGGAGCCACGTAACATGGAAGGAAATAATGATAAATGGGAAAGAGCGATAGATCGGCGGAAGAATCCCGACACCCACGAGGAGGAAAACGGAACACATCAAATGTTGGAGGCCATGCATGTAGAAACCCAGATATATTTGGAGGAGCTGCATGGAGAAGAAGAAAATAGAGCAGCCGACAATAGGAAACAGAAGAATAGCAGGAGAGATTCGCAGACCGTGTCAGGCAAGGGTCTCGAAATATGGTAAAAAAAAGTTATTGTACGGGAATCGGAGAAGAAGAAGGGAGAAGGAAGAAGATGGCAACGCGGGGAGAAGAAGGAGATGACATCACGGTAAAATGGAGAAGAGACAGGAGCGGCTTAAGGGACCGTTCAGCATCGTGAGGAACTTAGGTAACAACGCCTACAGAGTCCGAGAGGTGAGCACAGGAAACATGGCAGTGTATAATATCTCATTTAAAATTGTATCATCAGAGAGAGCCATACGAACCGAGAAATAATGTTACTGCAGCAAATTAAACATTCGCGTGATAACATACAACAAAAGATACGGGGGTACTCGAGTGGTGAAAGCGCTCAAAAGACAGCTCTGACGTGTTTACAAGTTCAGGCGGAAGTCGTTAATGAATATGTTGATGTTTTGAAAGAGTGAGAGGGGAGACGAGTAGCAAGGAAAGAGGCCGGAGGGCATAAGTATACAGGAATTTCCTAATGAGTTTGGAACGAGACGGCTACTGAAACAGACAGAGGCGGACAGTCATTATATTTGAGGGTGACCAGCAACTTCAAATTTGAGCCAGAAAAGTAGGGGATGTGAAATTCGACTTCATTTGAGTTCGAATTTCATCAACTAGGGGTCAGATGAACCCTTATCATTGTGTCCAATAATAATGTTTCATATTAATAAAAACGATGGAAATACTAAATACATGATATGCTGGATATTTGAGTAATATTGATGTAGCAAGAAATCTGGACTTGGTAAGACATGCTACGTGCTGGCTGGAAATGACCAATAGTTTCACAACCAATGTTATTCTTGGATTTCTGAGAAAATCAGATATGACGCTGTGGCGTACGTGACCATAAAAGGCCACAATGCTGCGTACAAGGCAAGGAGTGAGAGAGAGGAGAATAGTCGTGACGTCAAAATAAGGGCGGGATTTGTAAGGTCAGAACTCCGAAGCCAACTTATCTGACCAATAAGAAAACATGACGCCAGAACATAGCGTCAGTGTGTTTTGCGCGGCAATCGGATATAAAAAGATCTAGCGATCGGTTTGCATGTTCGACGGCAGATTCGCGACCTGTGAGAAAATACAAGATTTTTGAGAGGTCACACATAATTATAGGCCCATTACTTAAAATATTGAGGAGCTGTTTTTCTCCCACCATTGAAACTTTAGGCTTTCTGTATATATACAAATGTCTGAGATGAATCGGGACACTCCTAATTATTCTTCGACAGTCATTTAAGACGTCCTTAAGACGATATGGTTTTAAAGTTATAGTTGTGTGTCGGCAACGAAGTTGGAAATTTTCATAAATTGTGAGATGGCAATTAGCCATAGAATAGGGAAAGTCGACGATTCTGCATAGGACGATCTGAGGAAATAAAATACTTAGAACGCAGATAGAACAGTTTAAAAACTTTGATTTAATTGTGTTTTAACAGCAGCAAAATGTCGACCATGGAGAGAAGACAGCAAGCTTCATCCTCCATTACCATCAGTGTTATGGGCTAACGGCCTAATGATGGGAATTGACGAGGCGGGAGGCCTCTGGAAAGCAGTTTAAGTGATGAGTATTAAAAAATTGATTTATTGATTTTGGACGAGGGGAATCGCGAGAGATGTGTGGAACTTTGTATAGATTTTATTTGTGTGGTTTAATTTAAATTTCAGGGTTTGATTTCTTAACTGACATGCGTGTAGTAAATTTTGGCATTGCGTGACAATTATGTTGTACAGTAAATTTTGTAATTTTAATGTTTTCCTTATGTATACGTAATTCTTATTGCGAAACGGCCGCATCGATTAACGTATCTATAAAAAGTGTAGCCATGAATGAGAACCTAGGAACGACAATGATAAATGGACTGATTTAATGATATGTTAAACTAATTACTACGTGGGGGGAATTTTTGCATTTTGTTGCTTTGATAACTCGGGCTAGGACTGATCCTGTTATTAATTCTTTATTGTCATTTGGACATGTTGTGTGTCATTATCTGAGGGGTGTGCTGATTAATGCTACGACGAGATCTTCGAGAAATGTGCCACGTATTTTTGGGTGTAAGTGATGATGATGAGGAGAGGTAAAGCCTGTCCATGACTGCGATATCATTCCGGCAAACTAGTTATCCGTGGGGATAAGTTTGACCTGGAAATGTATTCTTAAAAATCCCTGAGAGGATGTTTTGAGATAATGTGTTATTTATTTGTACGCGTTTAACAGGTGGCGATTAGCAAAGGTGCTGTACGCTGGCTATGGGCCAGAATCTATATTTAGCATGGCACTAATTACTACTTGGGGGAAGAAATCAGCCACTCTCTCGGTGATGCGATAACAGGCCCGGTTGTCTCCAGCTCGTTATGACACGTTATGTTTGCTTTAAAGCCTAATGAGTTAAGGTTATTTTATTTGGTTTAATTTGGGAAGTTGCCATGTTGTCGATCCAAGTTTCTTTTATCATTACTACGACTTATTTGTTCATTGTTTTAAAACGCCAAACTTTCCGGCGTGAAAATTAAAAGTTGTATTTTGTTGTTGTTGGCTCTTATTTTCAAGGCCATTGTATTCATATAAATATAATTTGGCAACCGGCCAAACCTGTTCATGTCATGTTATGCTATCCTAGTGTTTAAGGTATAAGACGGTAATTCCGCAGCCCTTATTTTAAATAATACACACGTGTATTTGGTTGTGGTAATCTAAGGTTAGAGCATGTCAGTAGTGTATATAATTATGTAATTGTTGTTCCCACATTTCCGTAATTCGTCCTTCGCAGTACGGAGTCCGTTCCCGAACCAACTGTTTTGGTCGGAAACGAGCGCCCGTCAAAATGCTCATTACTTGAACTAGTCTTAAAACCCGTGTCGCTCATAAATATTGAATTTTTGTACTATTTTATTTGTTTGTTATATTTGGATCTTGTGATCCGTTTTCTTTTGTTACTTTGATTTAAGTGACATTGCAGTCACAATGCTTGTTGACAGCTGTCATGCCGTGTCGTCACGGTACGTCAGGCTGGTCAGTGTTAGATCTGTTCACGCGAGTGAACAATAAAAGGGTGGTTATAGTTTTCTTTTTTTTATGTTTGATTCAGTTAATAAATTTCATTTGTTAGTAGATCCTGTTGTTTTTCTTGGCTTTGTAATAATAATAAGTTAACCTTATGAATCCTGGAAGTTATGTTGATAGCAAAACCTCTAAATCACATTCACAAGAATCCATTACGACCCCGAAATTTTGAATCTTGTCTACATGCTATTTTCCAAAGGGTTTAATATATACTGCATTTAGCATACACTGACAGTTGCAGTACCAATACTGCAACTAAATAATTGTACATATTGTAAATATTTTCACCTGTATTTCAAACATAGATTTTGTAGCCTAAGTGTAATGGATCTGATGATGATCGCTTGACGATCGAAACTGGTCATCCTAGTGTTTTATTAATCTCATGTAATTTATTTCAGGATTAGGGCATAACCCATCTCTTTTGGGTACATTCGTGTTGACCGACTGAAAAGCACTAAACTCTTGTTTACTAAGGCAACACTGAAAATATGGCTTCAAACACCACAATGTATTAGTGAAGCTATGATTTAATTGTTAACTGCGTGCGTAAACTCCCACCCGCGGTGTAAAATAACAGCGAGGGAAACATTGTTGTGCGTTACTTTTCAATCTGCCTATGCTCGGAGATGTCCACCTTAAGTAAACACTTACCGTGGTATATGCAAGGAAGAACATTTGATCATTGCTGTACTTTCCTAGACCCGGAAGTCTGGGTTCTGGTCCATACCTCTTCCTATGTCTCCTGTAAGCCAACCAGGACAGTCTGAGTCCTCCGATATCCGCTATATGCTCTCCAACAGTCAACGATCCTTTCACCTAAACAGAGAAATATTCTTTACTGCAATTGAATTCCATTTAGTAAAAACAAGATGTTCAGTAAAGAACATATAGCCTACTTTCTCCTAAATGCATGGGTATTGTTATAACTCTTTGTCCTTTTCAAGGAGTGTAATTGAATGTTGGTTGTAGTAGCTTGTTGAAATGCAACGTGCTATAGGGATATTAAACATGAATATGAGGTGCCCTTTGCTAGTGCTACCTCTGTAAAAAAATCATTCAATTCGGTTTCACCGTGTTTGAATTGATCCGGGGAATGGATTTGCACTCATACATGGCCGCTATTTGCAAACTATTGGGCTGATGACCTTGTAGTCGGTCATAAAATGCTTTCCACAAAAAGACATGTTGTTGCAAAATCCGGTAAAGATCAAATTATTAGGATGGTCGAAATTCGATTTAAGCTTTTAACTTTTGGGTGGCCGTCATTCCGTTTCCGTCAAGATGGCGGCGATATTAAACATGACACTGAGGTGCCTTTTGCTAGTGCTACCTCTGTACCAAATGTCGTTCAATTCGGTTTCACCGTGTTTGAATTGATAGGGGGAATCTATTTGCACACATACTTGGCCACCATTTGCAAACTATTGGGCTGATGATCTAGCAGTTTGGTCAGAATATGCTTCCCACATAAAGATTTGTTGCAAAATTTGGTAGAGACTAGATTATTAGGTTGGTCGTAATTACATTTTAGCCTTTAACATTTGGGTGGCCGCGATTACGTTTCCGTCAAGATGGCGGTGATATAAAACATGACACTGAGGTGGCCTTTTCTAGTGCTACCTCTGTACCAAATTTCGTTCCATTCGGTTTCACCATGTTCGAATTAATAGGGGGAATCGATTTTCACACAAAGATGGCTGCCATCCGCAAAATATTAGGCTAATGACCTATCAGTTTGGTCAAAGGATGCTCCCTCCATAATGGTATGTTGATGCAAAATTTGGTATAGATCGGGTGATTAGGTTAATCGTAATTTGATTTAAGCTTTGAATATTTGTGTGGCCGCCATTACGTTTCCGTCAAGATGGCGGTGATATAAAACATGACACTGAGGTGCCCTTTGCTACCAAATTTCATTCCATTCGGTTTCACCGTGTTCGAATTAATAGGGGTAATCGATTTTGACACAAAGATGGCCGCCATCCGCAAACTATCAGGCTAATGACCTATTAGATTTGTCAAAGGATGCTCCCTTCATAAAGGTATGTTGTTGCAAAATTTGGTAGAGATCGGATGATTAGGTTAGTCGTAATTTGATTTAAGCTTTGAACATTTGTGTGGCCGCCATTAGGTTTCCATCAAGATGGCGGCGATATAAAACATGACACTGGGGTGCCCTTTGCTAGTACTACCTGTGTACCAAATTTCGTTCCATTCGGTTTCTCCGTGTTCGAATTAATAGGGGCAATCGATTTTCACACAAAGATGGCCGCCATCCGCAAACTATTAGGCTGATGATCTATTAGTTTGGTCAGAGGATGCTGCCCCCATAAAGGTATGTTGTTGCAAAATTTGGTAGAGAACGGATGATTAGGTTAGTCGTAATTTGATTTAAGCTTTGAACATTTGTGTGGCCGCCATTACGTTTCCATCAAGATGGCGGCGATATAAGACATGACACGTAGGTGTCCTTTGCTAGTGCTACCTTTGTACCAAATTTCGTTCAATTTGCGCTCACCGTGTTCGAATTGATAGCGGGGGACACACATTCAGAGTACACACACTCACACACACACACAGACTCACACACACACATACACACACACACACACACAGACAGACACACTTTTTTCGCCCTGTAGTGATCTCATAAGTCTACTTTCATTTTTTGCAAAAATCGAAAGTAGGCTAATAATAATAATAATAATAATAATAATAATAATAATAATAATAATAATAATAATATCGTATGGCCTCGGATGCCAGATGCAAGCTTTGTTATTTGGCACCCAAAGGGTAGCTTGCATGTCGGATTTCGTTGTTCCTTCAAGCATTATGAAATTCAAGGAGGTTAGATATCTAAGCAACACTATAGCGCTTTCTAGTAGAGAAATTGGGAACTTTGTGTTGGCGGAAACTCCCGAGATTAATTTTGCCATTATGAGCACGGCCTACTGAATTCAAATGGGTTCTGTGACATGCCAACATCGTATGACATGGTGTCGTAATTTGTGCCGCCTATCCAAGAATCACTTACCACTGCCAGGAGCGAACCTGCAAGCTTGGGGTTAGTAGACCGACACGTTGACCACTCACCCACCGGGGCAAGCATTCCTTTTAGTAACATTTAAATACGTTCAATTTCATTCTCCCTGCATTTTGGGAGCTAAATATAATCTTGAGTTCATGGGAATTACTTTGACCTCTCATGAAATTACTGAGAATGAAAATGTGTCATTTCGATTTCTACCCAAGCCTTGAGTAGTAACCGCGTCCCATTTCTATTTCTACCCAAGCAACTGCAGCCTTGAGCAGCAGTAGGTGGGTCCCAATAGATGACCAAAAGGAAAATCAATTATGTTCACTTATTTTGGAAAAAGTGAAAGGGTTTAAAATATTTGAAGATTTTTGAGTAAATAATATTTTGGAAAGAAGACAAAATACGGCGGGTGTAAGGGTTGTTGGTTGGTTTGAAAATGTATAAAGATAAGGGTAGTGACTGTTGTGTTCGAGGGGATGATTTAGAGGACTACGCTTCACTACGCCCCCACATTAATTAATTAATTAATTAATTAATTTATTTATTTATTTATTTATTTGGGGAGCGTGATGGCGCAGTGGCCTAGCAGCTCGTCTTTCACCCTGACGGCCGGGGTTCGAATCCCGGTTGGGCGGAATTTTCGACTGAAAAATCACGAGGTGTCAGGAAGGGCGGCCAAAACCAAAATGAGCCTGGTTGGTACCGGCGACCCCAATCATTTGGGAAAAGCCGAAGAAAGTATATTTATTTATTTATTTAAATTTCATTCCAGCAACACTCTCCACTGTCATTTCATTTCATCTGTTATTCATTTAATCATTGCCCCAGAGGAGTGCGTCAGGCCTCGGCAGCCGGCACAGTACATATCCTCGCCGCTAGATGAGGGCTTCAATCATTCCATTCCTGACCCGGTCGGAGACTGGAAGCAGGCTCTGGATTTTCATTTATTTATTTATTAATTTATTTATTTATTTATTTAAATTTCATTACAGCAACACTCTTCACTATCATTTCATTTCACCTGTCATTCATTTAATCATTGCCCCAGAGGAGTGCGTCAGGCCCCGGCAGCCGGCACAGTTCATATCCTCGCCGCTAGATGGGGGCTTCATTCATTCCATTCCTGACCCGGACGGAGACTTGAAGCAGGCTGTGGATTTTCATTTATTTACTTATTTATTTATTTATTTATTTATCTATTTATTTATTTATTTATTTATTTAAGCCTCCGTGGCTTAGGCGGCAGCACGCTGGCCTCTCACCGCTGGGTCCGTGGTTCAAATCCCGGTCACTCCATGAGAGATCTGTGCTGGACAAAACGGAGGCAGGCAGGTTTTTCTCCGGGTACTCCGGTTTTCCCTTTCAAAATGTCATTCCAGTAACATTCTCCACTGTCATTTCATTTGTCATTCATTTAATTATTGCCCCGGAGGAGTGCGTCAGGCCTCGGCAGCCGGCACAGTTCATATCCTCGCCGCTAGATGGGGGCTTCATTCATTCCATTCCTGACCCGGTCGGAGACTGGAAGCAGGCTGTGGATTTTTAGCCTACTTTCGATTTTTGCAAAAAATGAAAGTAGACTTATGAGATCACTACAGGGCGAAAAAAGTGTGTCTGTCTGTGTGTGTGTATGTGTGTGAGTCTGTGTGTGTGTGTGTGTGTGAGTGTGTGTACTCTGAATGTCTGTCCCCCCCTATCAATTCGAACACGGTGAGCGCAAATTGAACGAAATTTGGTACAAAGGTAGCACTAGCAAAGGACACCTCAGTGTCATGTTTTATATCGCCGCCATCTTGACGGAAACGTAATGGCGGCCACACAAATGTTCAAAGCTTAAATCAAATTACGACTAACCTAATCATCCGATCTCGACCAAATTTTGCAACAACATACCTTTATCGAGGAAGCATCCTTTGACAAATCTAATAGGTCATTAGCCTAATAGCTTGCGGATGGCGGCCATCTTTGTGTCAAAATCGATTACCCCTATTAATTCGAACACGGGGAAACCGAATGGAATGAAATTTGGTACAGAGGTAGCACTAGCAAAGGGCACCTCAGTGTCATGTTTTATATCGCCGCCATCTTGACGGAAACGTAATGGCGGCCACACAAATATTCAAAGCTTAAATCAAATTACGATTAACCAAATCATCCGATCTCTACCAAATTTTGCATCAACATACCATTATGGAGGGAACATCCTTTGACCAAATTAATAGGTCATTAGCCTAATATTTTGCGGATGGCGGCCATCTTTGTGTGAAAATCGATTCCCCCTATTAATTCGAACACGGTGAAACCGAATTGAACGAAATTTGGTACAGAGGTAGCACTAGCAAATGGCACCTCAGTGTCATGTTTTATATCGCGGCCAATTTGACGGAAACGTAATCGCGGCCACCCAAATGTTAAAGGCTAAAATGTAATTACGACCAACCTAATAATCTGGTCTCTACCAAATTTTGCAACAAAAAATCTTTATGTGGGAAGCATATTCTGACCAAACTGCTAGATCATGAGCCCAATAGTTTGCAGATGGTGGTCAAGTATGTGTGCAAATCGATTCCCCCTATCAATTCAAACACGGTGAAACCGAATTGAACGAAATTTGGTACAGAGGTAGCACTAGCAAATGGCACCTCAGTGTCATGTTTTATATCTCCGCCTTCTTGACGGAAACGGAATGACGGCCACCCAAATGTTAAAAGCTTAAATCAAATTTCGACCATCCTAATAATTTGATCTGTACCGGATTTTGCAACAACATGCCTTTTTGTGGAAAGCATCTTATGACTGACTACAAGGTCATCAGCCCAATAGTTTGCAAATAGCGGCCATGTATGTGTGCAAATCCATTCCCCGGATCAATTCAAACACCGTGAAACCGAATTGAATGATTTTTTTTACAGTGGTAGCACTAGCAAAGGGCACCTCATATTCATGTTTAATATCCCTATAGCACGTTGTATTTCAACAAGCTACAACAACCAACATTCAATTATACTCCTTGAAAAGGACAAAGAGTTATAACAATACCCATGCATTTAGGAGAAAGTAGGCTATATGTTCTTTACTGAACATCTTGTTTCATTTATTTATTTATTTATTTATTTAGTTAGTTTGGTTCATTCTTGGTGTTTGGATTTTTAATTTGTTTCCGTTTTTGTTTTTGTTTCTGTATTTCTGTTTCTTGGTTCGTTTAGGCCCCTTGGTCCACGTGGTTCCTAGCTAGGGCGAGCTTTCTTCTTAGCACAGTATTCCACTATGGGTTGGGTTGCTTTCCTTTCCTGAGTCCACTTCACACCCATTCTAGGACGCAATGTTATAGTTGTCAATGACTGGAGATTGTCGGATATTCTGATCAGCATTCTAAATTTATCCCTGTTGAATACATCAATGGAATCAATTTCTAAAAATTCGAGGTCTTTTGAACAAGTCTCGTCCATTTGTCATCTGTCCCTTTCCTATAGAAATGATGTTGATGATTCATGAGGTCAGTTTGTTGTCCATTCTGACTATGTGAAGCCTCCGTGGCTTAGGCGGCAGCACGCCGGCCTCTCACCGCTGGGTCCGTGGTTCAAATCCCGGTCACTCCATGTGAGATCTGTGCTGGACAAAACGGAGGCAGACAGCTTTTTCTCCGGGTACTCCGGTTTTCCCTGTCAAAATTTCATTCCAGCAACACTCTCCACTATCATTTCATTTCATCTGTCATTCATTTAATCATTGCCCCAGAGGAGTGCGTCAGGCCTCGGCAGCCGGCACAGTTCATATCCTCGCCGCTAGATGGGGGCTTCATTCATTACATTCCTGACCCGGTCGGAGACCGGAAGCAGGCTGTGGATATTCATTTTTCTGACTATGTGACCGTAGAAAATAAGTGTCCTCTTTCTCGTGGCTAATGTTTCTGTATTTATCTTTTTTTTTGTATTTTTTGTTATTAACATTTAATGATTACCATTTTTAGCCTATTTTCATTTTATGGAAAAATAGGCTTATGAGATCACCTATTGTCCGTGTGTGTGTGTGTCCCTATTAACTTCTAAACGGCTGGAGCGATTTCCATGAACCTCGGTCAGGTTATAGTACTATACAGGCCGACCGTGACCGTGACCTTCAAATTTTATTAACTTACGTATCACCAATCCAAAAATGGCGGCTGTGCGAAGTATTTCACCGGCATTCTATATCACCTTGAAATTTTGTACGGTGATAAAGTTCACCTATGAGACATTCAAAAACCTGGTAACTACAAAACGAACATGGCGGCCAAGCGAAATTGAAACTTTTAAATAGACTTTTCTCGCGATTTAACCATCCAAATGCAATAAAACTTGGTACAGCAAATGTTTAAGCATATTGTAATTCACTGGCATCTACTTTCGTTGAATTGCTCACATAACCTCAAGATGGCGGCTGTGCGCAATTTTTAATATTAAGTTTTTATTTCTTGTGTATTAATCATGCGATCGAAGCTAAAGTTTGAATAATCAACCTACGCGAACATCGTCATCTAATAGTACATAACTCTGTGGCCTACATATATAAAAATCCAACATGGCGACCAACCGAAATATTTAGACGGTTCTCAATATCTACGAATCTACTACATCAATCAAACTGAAATGTTGTATGTTGATAGAGGCAATTAACTTAAGTAGGATATATGAAAATGGGCTGTATAGTTCTTCACGGAACTACTTGTTCCTTTTAGCTTTCATATTTCGTTTAGTGTGTGACTAACATCTATACCAAGTTTCGTGAAGATCCGGAAGTTCACGTGGGCGAGGTTACTTTTTAAGTGTGAGAGCATAAAGAACATAGCCTACTTACCGTAAAATTGAGCTCATTGATGACGTATTGACTGTACTGCTGCTGCTTGAAGCACTTAACTCGTTTCTCGTACTCTTGCATGGTCTGGCTGCTCCACCAGATCAGCAGGTTTCCCTCCTTGTCGTATAACCGTCCTGAACAACAAGATATCGAAAGGAACAAGGCTGACAAGCATCCCTCAATGGCGGTTTGTTTCCGAGTTTCGCACGAACTTTCATCCATATGAATATTTATGACAATAAAATTATAAAAGATCATGCATGCTTCATGTAGAGATTTGAAACCATTCTTTACAGTGTTGCCTAAACAAATTGTATTTTGCTGCTATTCAGTCGGTCAACACGATTGTGCCCAATGAATTGGGCGAGGTACAAGTGAGTCGTCCAGTTACAAAACTCGTTTAATCCACTTGTGCATAAGAATCATTTTCATGAGAAAAGATTCTCTGGACTTTGCCTCACGTATCTTTTACGTTTGTTGTGTTCTACTTTTTTCTTTTTGCTTTGTAATTTTGGTTTTTGGTTTTGTGTTTGCTATGTGCTTTTGCTTTTGATTTTACTTCTTGCTTTTCTTTCTTGATTTTGTGTTTGTTTTCTGCTTTAGGTTTTTTTGAATTTTGCTTTTTGCTTTGTGTTTTCTTGCTTTTTTGTTTTCTGCTTTTGCTTTTGTTTTTAAATTTTGCTCCCTTCTTCGTGTTTTTGGTTTTGTGTATGTTTCCTGGAAAATCAAAATAAAACAAAACAAAATAAAATAAAACAAACCAAACAAAATAAAACAAGATAAAAACGAAAACAAAATAAAACAAAACAGAAAATAAAACAAAACAATTTAAAACAAAATAAAACGAAATAAAATAAATCAAAACAAAATCAAAATCAAACAAAAATAAACAAAATTAAATTAAACAAAAAAAAAAGAAATTACGAGCCTTACAGTAATCGCATATGATGTGTAACATCTGACATGTTATTCGAATAATTCCATATCACTTCCTCGCATTTTTTATTTAAAGAATGAACTCATAGTTCTACCTTGTGCCAGCAAACATGAAAGGATTCTCCAATGCATCTGCAGTAGTGACATATACCTGCAACTGTATGCGGGAGCAATCCACTGCCTACTTGATGCGAGCTGCGCTTTATACCGGCCAGTTAGTGAACCCATGCCAGCGGTGTTATTGAAAATGGCCTCTTGTTGCCGATATAGCGCACTGCCAAGTATAGGCGTGATTAAAAATTAGGTGTGCAGTAGGTATATTAAATGCGTTTCTCCCAGTGATACGTTTAGACCAACGAAGTTTCAATTATTGTTAGTAGTCGGTGTTAATATACTGAATGCCTACGTTGTTTGGAGTGTTGGTTGATGCGATATAGCACTCGAGGTATCGAGTGCTTACATTAAATAAGAATACAGCAAAAGTATGAAGATTTAATAAATCGCAATTGTTTTCAGCAAATATGATATAATGAATATTTTCACACCAAAGAACGACAACTTGAAGATGATTTACTGTAGGAATTTCTTTAATGGGGCCTCCAAACCTTGATGGAAACCATATGCGTTTTACACTCCACACAGTCACATGGGTTACAGTACGTCGTTGTACCGATCTCCGCCACCGCGCGCGCTCATTGTTTCCGTCCCATGCACTTCCGTCCCATCCACTTCCGTCCCTTTTCCAAAATCACTCCCACAAAAATGTCCATCTACCGAGTGCCACACAAATGTCCATCTACCGAGTGCCACAAAAATATCCAGATACCGAGTGGAAAGATGTTACACATCAATTAGTACAATAAAATAAAATAATCAAATAAATAATTTTACGAGATGATCCTTATTCACAAGTGGATTAAACGAGTTTTGCAGCTGGACGACTCAAGTTATAAATATGTAGCGTTAACACAGTCCTGGAAAAAATTGCATGTATTAGTTAGTTATCACACTTAAAATGGGTAAATTTAGGATTACGTGTTCGATTCTCAAGTGGTCATCATTGGATCCTGATCACTGTATTAAGGTTAATTATTCACTATTGTACATTCACTACTGTGGTTCAATAGCACGTCGTTATATGATTAGAGTGTGATTCGCAATTTGAATCCTGTTATACGTTAGGTTTGTTCTGTGTTAAAATGTTTTGTGAATTACATGAGTAACGGTGTGCATGAGCGTGAGTACAATTTAGAGTATCTCACAGTAAGAAAAATAAATCATATGTAGATTAAGGCTTTCACGGCCCGGATTACTATACAAATAACTCATGGTTTTTGGGCTAATGCCGTGTGGAATTATATTAGATACCCGACGTTTCGAAGGAACCTTGTCTCCTTTTTCAATGGAATCAATGTGGCCAAAGAAAGTATATCAATGAGATTACAAAAAAAAAAAAAACAAGAAGTTCCGTGACGAACTAAAGAGCTTCTTTTCTTAAAATTTCAGATTCATGCCAATGATTAATCTATTTGGATCTATCTAGAATAATGACGAAATCAAGTTGGTAATATCGACATTTCTAATTAGTTCAAAATACTGTATAACTGGCATAATGTAGCCTAATAGAGAACTACAGTTGGCAGCCCTGGTGACTGAATATATTCTTAGTTCCTTCTCTTAAGGTACAGAATACAAAAATTGGATAAGTCCAATGGATAGCGTGGACGTTACATGCAGTTAAACATTGGATCTAACAGCGCGCGTAAAATCATTTTGGCAACAATGTCATCCTTGTATTGGTCAGAAATAATCTGAAATAATACGATCTATTGTTGTGCCAATTTTGAATGAAATCTATTCGTTAGTATATAAGTTACATGCATTTTAATATTGGACATATCAGCAGGCTTAGAATCATGTTGGCTTCACTGACGTTTATTAGATACTCCAAATTAATCTAGAATACCAGGTACTATACATGTGCAAAGTTTAGCTAGCATACATTCTGATAGATACTAGGGTAACAAAAATAGAGACAGGATTTATTAACAGTTGGCAGCCCTGGTTGCTCTTAAGAATACGCTTAGTCATACCTGTTATGGTACACATAGCACACACGAAATTTGCTTGAAATCCAAATGATAGTATAGAAGTTACATGTATTTAAAGTTGGACCTCTCAGCAGGCTTAGAATCATGTTGGTAGCACTGACGTATATAAGTTACTCCAAATTAATATAGAATGTCAGGTACTATACGTGTGCATAGTTTAAAGCTGTCGGCTTGCATACTTTCTGATATATGGGTATTTGGATTTAAAAAAATTTAGAGCATTGGTTGAAATCCAACTGATAGTGTGAAGTTATATGCATTTAAAATTTGGACCTATCAGCGGGCTTATAATCATTTTGGCAACACTGCCATGTAAGGCCTCCTGGAAACTAAACTGCAATGTTATTATCTATACGTGTGCCAATTTTTAAATAGCTCCCTTTCATTCCTTCCAAGATATCCATCATGGAGCTAAAATTTAAATTGCGATTTTTCAGCAGTTGGTAGCACTGACATCATTTTCAAATATGGTCGTGAGATATTCAGGTATAGATCTTTGCTTCTACCAAATTTTGTTATGATTGCTGCAGCCGTTTAGGAGTTGATAGGGGGGGGGACACACACAGCCAGCCAGACAGACAGACAGACAGACAGACAGGACAGACAGACAGACAGACACACATTTGCCCTATCTCATAAGTCTACTTTTTCCTCATTTTTCAAAATGTGAAAAGTAGGCTAAAAATAGATATATTCCTCTGTTCGTCACCAGAGAGCAGCTGCCAGAAATTACTGTATGGACCATGGCAGAAACGGCGGACAGAATAGTAAGTAAGGAGAAGGTAAAGGGGGCGGGGTGAAAATATAGAGACTCCTCAAAGAATGAGGATGTCCAAATAAGGAGAAAAGATGGGGGGAGGGGAAGGTTAGATGGATAGAAGGAAACAGAAACAAAAGGGAAGTGTACCTGAACGATACAGTTCTACACCTACTTTGAATTGTACGTTTTCCTCTATGGCTACAGAGCCTGGATATGATCAGCTTTGTTCGTCACTGGAGGAGTTCCCATCTGTTTTTTCTCCGTTGCCTGTATGACGTTAGGTATCGTTCAGATACACGACATCCTCTTTCTTCGAGGAGTCTTTATATTTTCACCCCACTCCCTTTACCTTCTCCTTACTTACAACTCTGTCCGCCGTTCTACCATGGTTCATACAGTAATTTCAGGCAGCTGCTCTCTGGTGACGAACAGAGGAATTTATCTATTTTTTTTGTAATCTAATTGATATATTATACTTTCTTTGGCCACATTATTTGATTCCATGGAAAAAGGAGGCAAGGTTCCTTCAAACGTCTGGTAAAAAATCCACAGCCTGCTTCCAGCCTCCGACCGGTCAGGAATGGAATGAATGAAGCCCCCATCTAGCGGCGAGGATATGAACTGTACCGGATGCTGAGGCCTGACGCACTCCTCTGGGGCAATGATTAAATGAATGACAGATGAGATGAAATGAAATGATAGTGGAGAGTGTTGCTGGAATGAAATTTGACAGGGAAAACCGGAGTACCCGGTGAAAAATCTGTCAGCCTCCGTTTTGTCCAGCACAGATCTCACATGGAGTGACCGGGATTAGAACCACGGACCCAGCAGTGAGAGGCCGGCGTGCTACCTCCTAAACCATGGAGGCTTTCTCATACGTCTGGTATCTAATTTAATTTCACACGGTATTAGCCCAAAAACCATGAATTATTTATATAATAATATATCAATTAACAAATTTTAGCATGTACTAGAAAAAACTAATTAAAATGTACTCTTAACTTGGTATTATTCTCCTCACAGCGATGCTCACTTATGGACCTCCGCACCACTACTGGCGTGGTGAGGTCTGCATCTAGCCTAGCTCGCTTGACATCCTGCACGCTATCAGTTGTCGGAAATGTTAACTGAAGTTTTGAATGAATTATCATTGTATCTGAACCAACAGAATGAGGTTGGACAGAATTACGAAAAGTGTATGCCATGGACTCAGGAACTGTTTACATTCTATCGTAGACCATTTCAGCCGTCTTGCCACAACTTAAGACACCTGTCCATCAGATCCGAAGTGCGATTCAAAATACTTCTAACTCTGCATAATTAACTCAAGAGGCTACAACGCAACCACTTACCGCTAGGAAGACAACGGGGAGAGATTTTTCTCTTTAGCTAAGTAAAAATAACTGCCAGTTCTCCTAAATACTTTGTTCAATCCTTTTAAGCTATTGCCACGAATAAGGTCTTCTGCATTTCCCTTTTTTTATAATTATATTCCAGAAAATCTCAAGGAAGCTTCGCAAACAACGGTCTTCTTGATCTGACCGCCATTTTTTTTGATAAACCAGAGTCTACGCAGCGTGAGAGCTGTACAGTGCATTTAAGTAATTAGTAACCCGAATGGCCTCGTGAAATACATCAATGGTAATCACGCATTAACTCTTGTAGTAAGTTAAATAGAAATTAACTAACTGATCGTTAGTAATGAGTAAGG
Organism: Meconema thalassinum; assembly: GCA_946902985.2. Lineage (NCBI taxonomy): Eukaryota > Metazoa > Arthropoda > Insecta > Orthoptera > Tettigoniidae > Meconema > Meconema thalassinum. Next base: position 85,651,761 of record OX336400.1, on the reverse strand, counting down.
TTCGGATGTTAAGGAAGTCATATTTTTCCGCTGAGCTCATTTTACCCGAAATCTGAAAAATAAGTTTGAATGACGGGTCCCTGACCACGTTTAAAGCAATTTGATGTTGCCTATAAATGCATATTTCGGCCATTTTTATTGTTTTGGTCATATTTGGTCATATTTTAGTGATATAAGGTCATATTTGGTTATAATTTCAGCATTTTTGTTTAAATTGAGGCATCGTTAACAAGGTACGCGTTATATGTGTCGAGTTTCAAACACAGGATTTCCGAATAGTGTATTAGATATATTTTTCTTTCTTTTCCCGGAAAAGGCAGATAGCAGGTTTAGAAGATCTGTTTCCAAGAAGGCGTCTTTTAGCACATCCTTCTGGACAAGTTGGATTACGACACTGTATGTATGAAGTCACGGAACATGACGATAGTGTGCTTCCGCCTTTCAACAGGATGTCACTCCAATAGATATATTTAGCTAAGAAGCAATTAGCAAACAAAGAAATTGTTTTTATCCATAATGGTCCGTATTGAATTTAAATTCCACTAAATATCTTACTCTTATTTCCGTCTTTTCAATACTTGTAATATTATTAGCACTGTTTAGTACTGGTATATGTTTCGAACAATAAGATATACACATTATAAACACTTATGGGCATAAAATACATTGCAAATACACATAGTTCATTAAAAAAAGTCACTTGTAAAATCAAAATATCACATGTCCAATACACTGGAAAGTTGCTTTGGCACTTAAGACGTTTACTGTATGTTAGTGAAACTCTATCTATCCCAAAAATTCATCTCATATTTCATATTTTTTAGGTCATATTTTATAGTTTTTAGGTCATATTTAGCTAGTTTTAGGGCATATTTGCTTGCATATTTTGTACTTCTTTAGGTCTTAAAATTCCGAACCCTAGTAATGAGTTTGTGAAAACGGCCCTAAGTGTAAAGGATCTGATGATGACCGCTTGACGATCGAAACTGGTCATCCAAGTGAATTTATTAATCTCATGTAATTTTTTTTGTAGGGGGGGGGGGGTGTTAGAAAAACACCCATTACAGCATTGGGTACGATCGTGTTGACCAAGTGAATCATTAAATCTTGATTACTAAGGCAACACTGGAAAATGGCTTCAAACACGATATTTTTCACAGCTAGTCAGTCAGGCAACTTGGCTTTGTTTTTGAAATGCTAATTTTCATACCATATGCCCTGCGTTTCTGTTCTAGTTTGTTTGTTAGCTTTCCACAGAATCTGACATTACAATCAGTTCATCAGCGTGAAAGCATTTCGTAATAATTCATCACATTTAATAATATCTGGCAGAGGATTATGTTTCCCGCCAAATTCCGTTGACCGACTGAAAATAAATCATTTGGTTCTTCATTCAGGTGAAGTATTATTATTATTATGACGTCGTGAAGTGTAAAATTTGTATCTTCTTTCATATGTATTTCAATGAAATATCCCCGAAGATTATTCAGATTTTCTATATGTGCTCACCGACCAAGGATGATTTTTTTAAGAGAATAACTGCTAAAATATTCATGCAAATATGAAATATTCCAAGCTAACTATGCAATCAAGCGTAAAAAAATGATCAAAACTTAACAAGATATGCCAAAGTGCAAAGAATTTTCATGCAACTCATTCGTAACTTATGCAGAGTTTACATGCTATATCTATACACAAAGGAAGCTTCATTCATAAATTTTCTTTTCATAATGTTTTGTCTTTGAAGAGTTGAGGGGTCAAACAAATCGATTTTCGTCAGTGAGGAAAAGTGTAATTGAAGAGTTCAACCAGACAAGTCCAAGAAATTAGATTAATACATCTTCTTCCTCTTCAAGGCCAGCTCTACGTAAAGATATTATTGCTGTCTCCAAAAAGAAGACAGGTCGCGTTATATACGAGTGTGAAATATTGGGGATTCTACAAAAGTAAGACAAGTCCATTGTTTTTCCAATGCTTTTCCAAAGTAATTAATTACCTGGAATGTTTGGCATTCAATAATGATTTGTACTTTGTTAGGGTTTACATAATAAATAATCGTATTTGAAAATTAGAATACTTTTCATTTTTGTATTCAACTATTTTTGTATTCAACTAAGATTTAGGCAAAAAACAAACTAGTCCAAAGGTTTATTTAGGTTTTCTCAACTACCCTCATAAAATGTATATTTCCTTTATGTGCAATGTAAAGCTGTCAGAGAGACAACAGTAGATATAAAGGAATTTTTTATTTCATTATTTCATGAAGCTATAGCCTGACTTACTGTTTTCTTTATTTTCTGAACAAATTTAATTTTTGTACGTGTCTAGTTCTTGGAACGACCCCTTCAATTCTATATTCTGGCTTATTATTTTGCACATTCTGGTCCTCTAAACGCCTCTATCTGGGCATTTAAAAATGATGCGCAACTGATCAAGCCCGCACATTTTTTTTTTTACCGCAACTTAAGTTTTTTTACGTTCAGGTACACTCTTCTCAGAAATTACTGATTGTGACGATATTTTTATGGGTATACACAGGGTCATTATCTGTATAACAGGTTAAATACACTTTTATATAAAATGGTATTTAGTCCAAAAAATAATTAATGCATTACCAAAATGTATATATAACATGAAGCATAATAATTTTAGTTGTTTGAATAATTAAATAATGAACAAATTGTTTTACCTACTATGTTAATCGAGGACTGTGGAACATTTTAAAATGGGTTTGTTTTTGGACTTGCGGTCAATCAAAAATGTGCGTAATACGACCTAAACGAGTGACGGGCATCCAGGCCTCCTATATGGTTACCAAGGTAACAACTATTCATTATTTAAATCTGAAGTATTGGTTGGTTGGTTCGTTGGTTCTTCAGTTTAGGGGCTGTGACATTGCGGTCATGTAGCCCCGTGTACTTTGGGTGTGTGTAGAATCTGTCTGATAACCGGTGTTAATTATGATGACTGTATTAGTATGTGTTTCTGTTTCTTAATTCAAGTAAGGACTGCATACTTTAAATGTTTCAAGTATTTCCTACTTTTGCCGCCAAACACCACCGTCAACAACTACTAGTTCAGAACTTGGCTACTAGACGCCATCGCAGTCGGTTCCTGGCGACGAACGTAGGAACCTGAGCGTTGCTTACATTTTTAACCTAATTTAGCTTCACACAGGTGTAATTAGTGGAAGGGTCTTTATCATGCCATAAATCTATGACATGGGACCGCCAGCTTTACTTCCCCTCCGAAGGAAGGCATGCTGAGGGATTTTTAACGCTCTATAAAAATCCGACGACTTCGGCCGGGTTTGAACCCGCAATCTTGAGCATAAAAGCTCAACATGCTCCCAACTACGCCACCGAAGCCGCTAAAATCTCTAGTGTAAATGCCATCCAGGCCTCCTACATGGTTACCAAGGCAACAAGTATTCATCATCTAAATCTTAAGTGTAAATGTGCCTGTACACTGGAGAGCTTTTTCCCCAGCTAGAGCGTCGAGTAGCTCTAGGTAGAGTGCTCTAAGCTCCTCTCCAGTGAACACAGGTTGTAGAGAATCCTAGCGGAGACCGCTCTAAGCTCTAGCTCAAGATGCCGACTCTACGGTGTAAACAGTATCTGGGTGCCCTAACTTGACCAGTCTAGCTCCATTCATCCAGTTGAATATTGGAAAGTGCTATACGTAGAGTCCGTGGTGGTTATTTGTTTATTATTATAGTGTTTGTTTGGCCCCTCGGCCTAGGGCATACAGGAGGCTTGGGCTATAACTGTGTGCATCTGGGCAACTCTTGGCTGACACGTCCACGTCGTGGGGGGCGGGCAACACTGAATTACAGTGGCTGAGTGCAGTCAGGGACCGAGATGGGGCGGTATATCCCCGAGCTAGTAGGTCTCGAACACCAGAGACAAGTGGACGAGATTGTCCACATGGGAGAAGGGTGAAAACCCTGTAAAAATCTAGTAAGTCCAGGGACTATGAGGAGGCAGCCCCTCCACTGGACTAAGGCGCAGTGGGCCAACAACTCACTAGCCCGAAAATCCAAAGTTAAAAGAAATCAAAAGGAGAAAACCGGCCTGATTAAAACGTTGACGACTTTGCGAGGAAAAAGGATAATGTGAATAGGAACATGGAACGTAAGGGGTATACAGGGGAACGTGGGAGGAAAATGTCAGGAGGGCAGTCGAGGAGAGGGGAATAGGATGGAGGAAAGCAAAACAGCTGAGCAGAGACAGGAAGGCTTGGCTCTCCTTTTGTAAAACCTCGACACCGATGGGTAGATGAGGATCTGACTAAGTATTATAGTGTTTGAATATGGCTGAATTTGTGTGGAGTCGCGAAAAAACAATAACATTAATTGAACACATTGAAGCCCATCCATAAAGTTGGAATTGTTCTCTGAAAGAATACAGAGACAGAATTCATTAGAAAGCACACTCATTTCGGGGGATAGAAGCCATGGGAAACATTATGATGATCCTGGGGGTTAATTTTGACCAAAATATAATCATTGATATCTTTGCTCATTCTTAAAAAGTTCTTGCACGCTTGAGAATCTTCAGAACATAACTCTTGCAATAATTTAGCGTGCATCTTTTTGATATCCAATTCCTCACCCACAACTCGTGGTAAGTGATTTCTGAAAGGCGGCAAAAATACGACACGCATGTAATACGATGTTGGCATGTCAAAGAACACATTTGAATTCAGTAGGCCGTGTTCATAATGGCAAAATTAATCTCGGGAGTTTCCGCCAACACAAAGTTCCTCATTTCTCTACTAGAAAGCGCTATAGTGTTCAAGGAGCTTAGATATCTAACCTCCTTGACTTTCATAGTGATTCAAGGAACAACGAAATTCGACATGCAAGCTACCCTCTGCGTGTCAAATTTCAAAGCTTGCACCCGGCACCCGAGGTCATACGATATTATTATTACCCACAACCTTCTTTTCCTCATCATATTTTTATTTTTTAACAAGGAACACACAACCACTATAGATGCTAAACGCTCTCTTGAAGACATTCTATCTTCACAAAACATGGCCAAAAAAATACTAGACTCACACTGCTCTCAGAATTTTTCAGCGCTGCTCTACTCAGTGCATTTAGGTTTGAGAGTGTACACAGGTTCAGAGAGTGCTCTTGGTAGATTTGTCTGTCTCCACTCTACGAATTCTCTACCTAAGGAAAATTACTCTACAGTGTACACGCACTCAGTTTAGCTAGAGTGGTCTAGCTATCCTTGCTCTATGAAAATTACTCTCTAGTGTACAGGCACCTTAAAGGTCATCTAGGCCTCCTATATGGTTACCAAGGCAACACGTATTCATCATCTAAATCTGAAGTGCAAAGGACATCTAGGCCTCCTATATGGTTACCAAGGCAACAAGTATTCATTATGTAAATCCGAAGTGTTAAGTCCATCTAGGCCTCCTATATGGTTACCAAGGAAACAAGTATTCATTATGTAAATCTGAAGTGTAAAGTCCATCTAGGCCTCCTACAGTATATGGTTACCAAGACAACAAGTATTCATCATCTAAATCCGAAGTGTAAAGTCCATCTAGGCCTCCTATATGGTTACCAACGCAACAAGTATTCAACATATAAATCTGAAAACCACACACATGATTTAGTGTAGCGGAGGAGCGTAAACTAAATGTTTTTGTACAGATTGGTTAGTGTCTGTCAGCTACATTCTGAGAAGTGTGTACCTAATGAGAGTAATACATTCTCAAAACTTATTTTTAACTGAAATTTAAAAATCATTATTTAGTAACTAGACTTTTTAATCATACCAGTTTTCCTTCCCTGGGTTACTAAATGCATGCACGAAGTTTCAATGCTTTGATATTAATGGTATATGAGAGCGGCTATTAATCTTTGTGCTTTTACTGAATTACAATACATCAGATGTGGGGGAAATTAGTGCTAATATATAAAACAAACACCAACCAGGAAAGCTGTGAGCCACTCTGTGAGGAGGTGAATCACTCTGAACAAAGACCAACCAGTATTATCGAACCCATGTGTCAGCTCATGGCCAAGAGTAGATGCTATCGCTCCGTAGTATAACACACTGTGAACAAGAACAATGTAGCAAATACATTAATTGAAAATTAACCGTCTAAACACTAGTAAAAGAATTGATTTTCAATTGGCGCAATATCTCATGTGGCCTAGGAAATTGGGTTGGGATTAACACTTTCCGCACAAATGTAAAAGCAGTCCTCCTGTATGGATGCGAGACCTGGAAAGCAACCAGACAGATCAACAGGAGTTTGCAGGTTTTCATCAACCATGCTTTAGAAGAATCCTGCGGATATATTGGCCAGAGACCATTACAAACGAGGAACTCTTGAAGAGGACAGTAGAGACCCACATAAAACATCAGATTAAAAGGAGAAAATGGGAATGGATAGGTCACTGTCTGAGAAAAGAGGATGCCATAGAGAAGGAAGCACTTAGATGGGATCCGCAAGGAACAAGAAAAAGGGGAAGATCTAAGGTGACCTGGAAAAGATGCGTGGAGGAAGAGATGAGGGAAGAAGGCAAATCCTGGGCAGATCTACAACAGATTGCCAGAAGAAGAGACCCATGGTGGATCTTTGTTGCAGCCCTTTGCTCTGAGAGGGGACACTGGACATAAGTCAAGTAAGTCAACCACACTTATTAACCGTCAGCAGTGGTTGGTGATGAACAGCGGAACTGCCAAAAGGTGTTTCCAGATCAGGTAAGTGGTTCACTTCATACTATTAAATAGCGGTATGAAAGTTTTTGCATGTCCTAATAGCATACATAATAATTACAGGAGTAGTCTACTATAAACTCACAAAAAACAAGTGAACAAAATATTATTTAAAAATTAAATATAACATAATTTATTGCGGCCAATGGCCTTACAGAAAGTAGGATCATGTTACAATTAACAAAAACATACGGAATGTTCAGTCTTTTGCAGAGGTAATGTTCTTAGTGTGCACTCAAGCAGTTGATACGGTGGGCAGTGTAGACCACAGATTGCGCACAGGCCCGACGAGAGGGGGGGGGGGGGTCAGGCAGGGATGGTGCCCCGGGGCCCGACCCTCCCAGAGGGGGCCGGCGTCCTCGGAGGATGGGTCCGATCGGGCATTGCTTTATTATTGCCTTTATGTGACTTGAATTTGCTACTGGCAATCATTTAGTGAATGCAATGAACTGTCTGTGAACAATGTTACAAGGATTGAGAAATTTATGATGTCAAGTGGACAATATTTTCCTCTACAAAGCGCTTGTGGGAAGAACTACTGTCTCAAAGTTGTCAACTTAGCGACGGGGCTTCGCTATGTATTGTTCTCAGAATATACCCGAAGACAGAGAGAGCATTCCATTATTCTAAATTCCACATATTCGCCTTATGCACCAATCGTTCACATAACTTTCTCATCCCTTCACTTATTTCGCCAAGGCCACGAGAGTCTGGGCTGCCCTGGTGTATTTGGTCAGCAAGCTGAAGACTTTCAAGTTTGGTGCATCACGTCGAGCTTAGATATTTAGAGATGATAGTGTCTGAAATGAATATATTGTCTAACTAGATGTATCGTATGCCGTGCAGGCAGGTAAGTAAAATACAATTCAAAGTAGCGTCCAACCAGTAATTCTCTTTATAGTTGATTTAAGGGACAGAACAGCGAAATCATCGTTCCCTAGTAATTCACTTTCACACTATGTGAAAAATTATCATTCCTTGCTAAATATCTTGCGAAGGGTGGGATGATTCTGTTGTCAAACGTAGATAGAAGAAGTGCATGAAAAATTGTTCATCTTCTCGTATACTGAATTGAGAAAACAATGCTAACATTTGAATAATCTCTATGCTTAGGTGCAGTATAATAATAATTATTATTATAACTGGTTCATTCAGTACGATCGACAGTCCTAGAGGTACTTGGGTTCGTGCGCAAATCATTTCTGATTAAGGGATTTTTGACAACCTATATTACTATTGGTACTAGAGTTGGGAAATGTATCCAAAGACTGAAACTATGGTAATATTCCAGTATTTTTCTGGACTGAGTGTTTAATTAACCAGGAGAAAAATGACAATTAATCTAGGACACTGAACCACTCAACTTTGTTTTCCAATCCTCTCAAGGGACGTCAGTGGTAAGGACAGATGACCTACCGTAGCCGTTCCGCCTCATAAAACAACAATAAGTAACGTCAATGGTAGGGGCAGATGGCCTAGCTGTTCCGCCCCTTAAAACAACAATAAGTAACGTCAGTGGTGTGCATGGCGATGGAGAAATTAATATATTGCATGTAGGCAACCGCGCAGACTTTTCTAAGACCAAATATTGAACTCTGCTTAATTTAGAAGAAACTTAAGATGAAGTATTGTCGAATATTAATAAAATACAATTTCGTTTTGAGCTGGTGCAGTGACTGTTATTATTATTATTGGACATTTCTACGCCGTTTAGTCCAAAGAGCATCATCGATCTGCAAAGCACTTATTTATCAGGACGCGAAGAGGTATTTTCCCTTCCGAATCAAGCCCTTTAATGATACGCTTTAACGTCTCGGTACCGTTAAACATAAAATGAGTTGCTACCTTTATCTATGACTTGGAAATGACTCCGCGTCCTGACGAAGCCGCGGCAGGAATGTAGGATTCGGCTTACCGACTGCGGAGTAATTCGTAGCCTTACTCAACAGTTAATAATAGGCCTATTTGTCGTTACAGTTGTTAATTCATTTAGGGGCTTGCGACATTTAACCGGTGTACTTGGTAGCTAGTAGGTCTAGTATTACTGGCAGGCAATGAACCATCGGTTCTCGGTTGGGAATCGTTTGCATCAACTAGTACTGTAGATAGCCTATAATTCAGTATTTGCTGATGCGTTAATTTTCCGGTTTATTTCTGAAGGCCTCCACATTATTGAATGAAGTTGACTGTAAAGCAGTAGTTTTCACAAATATTAATGAAGTAAATTATAAGATTCTCAGACAGCGAACAAAATAGAAAACCAAGAAACGTGCGAATTGTGTAGACTGAAGGGGAGGCTAGTGGTTGTTGTATAATTAGAGAGGTGTATTGGCAACATTGTTCTAACTATTTGTCTTGGAGAGTAGAAACTTAGAACCTCTTGAAACCACCCACTGCTGGAAGGAAAGCAGGGTATACACTGTGCTGTGCTATGGCCTCTGTGACATGATCAATCGCATGCCGTATTCTTAGTTGCCGACTGGGGAAAGTGGGAATGCGTTGCCCGTCGCGACTATCACTGTAATTATTAGGGTTAAGAGTAAGGTAGGTGTCTTTGGACTTGAAATAAGGTACTATCCCGGCATTTGTCAGGAGGAAATGTGAAAACCCACACTCAGGATAGTCGCTGTCAACACCTGGATTCGAACCTCTGATCTGCAGACTTGCTGTAGACCCCCTGGTGAGCAACTCCGTGGGGTCTTACTTGCAGGTGTAAGAGCTTTTACTTCAATAACGGATAGCCTTTTCAATAACCACTAAATGTCAATGGTCACCAAATTTAAACTCCAAAATATCCCAAAAATAATACCCAAATGGCATATAACTCAATAATTTGGACCTAATTTTTGCAAAATTTTCTGGAGGAGGACCCCCGGACCCCACTCTGAGCTTGGTGATATTCCATACCCCCAGATCTCCGGTGTGTTCACTCCCCCATAATCTTGGCTTAAATCCGCCCCCGATGGTCACCAGTCATAGATGGGATTGGAGAGTTTTAGGAGAACCTGGCTCGAGGTTTGCTTTCTGCAAAGCAATATTGAATTATAAGAAGTCCACTGACTGCAAATTACTAAATATAGTTCAATTTCACATATTCTTCTTTTGTGAAAACGATCACTGATCAGCTGCAATCTACTGATAGAACATAATAAATAACTTGACTTACGTATGAGTACTGTATACCTGTGGTTAATTATGAAAATATATTTTGCTTTGTTTAATGTACAATGATGTGTGATCGCCGTTGAACCAAAACACTTATCAGTGTTTAGGCTTAGACGCAAGGGCGTGATTCTTCAAGGGCAGCAAATTTTAAGAATGTCAAAATAAAAATCCCATGAGTAAATCGTATTTTAAAATACGTCTTGTGTGTAAAAATGATGTTTTCTTTATTAAAAGAGATTACGTCATGTCACAGAGGCCGTAGTACTGCACAGTGTACAGTATACCCCTTCCACCTCTCTTAACATGCAGTTCAGTGAACTGTACTTCCTGTTGATTAATTTTTGGGTCTTGGAGGCCCAGGAGATTCCAGCCCCAGGGCCCGTCGCCGGTTCCCACGGCCCTGATTGCGCATACACAGTCTCTGGCCCGTTCTTACAATCTCCAGTAAAGTGACAGGAAACTCTAACTGACTGTTGGCTTTACGGTCGGAATAAAGTCCCGGTAAACATTCGATCGTTCTTACCACGTTCCGGTTAATGTTTACGGTAGGTTAGCAGATCTGCGCATCATTTTCAACAGTTGGTACATATTTCTGGTCCAATTTGCAAATTTGTTGATACCTCTCAAGAGTTGACATGAGTGGATCTGCGTCAGGGAGTAAATAATAAATAAATATTGTATATTCCTTGATCTTGATCTGTATTCTTGGCGCAATCTGTTTGTTACGTTACGATTATAAAGAGAAATATTTGAAATGGAAGAACAATTATCTCCAAATGAGACGAATAAAGGCCTCAAGAGGAAAAGGCACACCAATTTCTCTTCGTCAGAGGCAGAAGTCCTTAATAATATGGTGGAAGAAAAGAGGATGGTTCATGAAAGCCTTTCCTGCTACAGATGCGATGATGAAACCCATCTTCTTATTATAGTGCTGGATTGTATGTTGAAAGAGGCGACGAACAGAAAGAGGGGTATACAGTGGAGACTGAACAACCGATTGGAAGAACTAAATTTTGCGGATGATATCTGTCTTCTTGCAGAAAGTTTTCAAGACATGGAAATCTATCTAACTGAATGACCTAAATGTAGATTCAACTGAAGTAGGCTTAAATATAAACAGCAATAAGAAAATGCGCATTAACCATCGTAACAATAATTCTAGCCTGACTTAAGAGGAATGAATATAGAAAGGGTAGACGAATTCTGCTACTCGGGAAGTATGTTTAGTCAAGATGAGGGTGCTCTTAGAGCGTTTGCACAGTTACTGCAAATTTGGAGAATTCTGTTTTGTTCTAACGATAAAGAGTATAGAAACCTTTTGTTTAAGCCATTGCACATCGTTCTTCGATTAATAGTTTTAAAAATATAGCCTTCTTTCCATTTTTTTAAAGTATACCGAGGGGTCTATAGGAAAGGGGGCTTCATCCCGAGTCATATGATACCTCACACGTCCATATCCGATTATTGGTTCGCGAGATATCGGTAATATTACATACGTGAGTAAGTACAGTGGGTGACACACTAAAATGGGTGAGTCAGAACCGGTACTGTCTCTCTACTAAATGCACACAATAGCACATGTCAAAATACAACCATAAATTCCGAAAGAACAGTTATTTGTCAAAGATAATTCACGTCAAAATTGCCATTGCACCAGGAAGATACATACAATAACCTACAAATTCTAATACTTGCTCCACACCACAAAGAGCCTATATTCAACTTATGGAGGTCACACCCTGTTGACCATCACAGGGTATTTTCTAAAGAAAAATTTTTAGTCTGTTTTATAGTAATATACTGCGCCCCTTCGGACCAGAGTCCAATGACCCCATTTTGCAAATTACCGTAATCAGTTCAGCACGAGACAAAAGCTACCTCAGGGTGTATCTGGGCGAAAACTAGGTAAAATCTGGCTTCACTGATATCGGCAATATGCAAGTAAGGTAGGAAGAGAAATATTAAACAAGATGTTCATTAAAGAACATATAGCCTACTTTCTCCTAAATGCATGGGTATTGTTATAACTCTTTGTCCTTTTTAAGGAGTATAATTGAATGTTGGTTGTAGTAGCTTGTTGAAATACAACGTGCTATAGGGATATTAAACATGAATATGAGGTGCCCTTTGCTAGTGCTACCTCTGTAAAAAAAATTCATTCAATTCGGTTTCACCGTGTTTGAATTGATCTGGGGAATGGATTTGCACACATACATGGCCGCTATTTGCAAACTATTTGGCTGATGACCTTGTAGTCAGTCATAAGATGCTTTCCACAAAAAGGCATGTTGTTGCAAAATTCGGTAGAGATCAAATTATTAGGATGGTCGAAATTTGATGGCGGCGATATAAACATGACACTGAGATGCCTTTTGCTAGTGCTACCTCTGTACCAAATTTCGTTCAATTCGGTTTCACCGTGTTTGAATTGATATGGGGAATCGATTTGCACACATACTTGGCCACCATCTGCAAACTATTCGGCTGATGATCTAGCAGTTTGGTCAGAATATGCTTCCCACATAAAGATTTGTTGTTGCAAAATTTGGTAGAGATCGGATGATTAGGTTAGTCGTAATTTGATTTCAGCTTTGAACATTTGTGTGGCCGCCATTACGTTTCCGTCAAGATGGCGGTGATATAAAACATGACACTGAGGTGCCCATTGCTTGTGCTACCTCTGTACCAAATTTCGTTCCATTCGGTTTCACCGTGTTCGAATTAATAGGGGGAATCGATTTTCACACAAAGATGGCCGCCATCCGCAAAATATTAGGCTAATGACCTATTAGTTTGGTCAAACGATGCTCCCTCTATAATGGTATGTTGATGCAAAATTTGGTAGAGATCGGATGATTAGGTTAATCGTAATTTGATTTAAGCTTTGAATATTTGTGTGGCCGCCATTACGTTTCCGTCAAGATGGCGGCGATATAACACATGACACTGAGGTGCCCTTTGCTAGTGCTACCTCTGTAACAAATTTCATTCCATTCGGTTTCACCGTGTTCGAATTAATAGGGGTAATCGATTTTGACACAAAGATGGCCGCCATCCGCAAACTATCAGGCTAATGACCTATTAGATTTGTCAAAGGATGCTTCCTCCATAAAGGTATGTTGTTGCAAAATTTGGTAGAGATCGGATGATTAGGTTAGTCGTAATTTGATTTCAGCTTTGAACATTTTTGTGGCCGCCATTACGTTTCTGTCAAGATGGCGGTGATATAAAACATGACACTGAGGTGCCCATTGCTTGTGCTACCTCTGTACCAAATTTCATTCCATTCGGTTTCACCGTGTTCGAATTAATAGGGGTAATCGATTTTGACACAAAGATGGCCGCCATCCGCAAACTATTAAGCTAATGACCTATTAGATTTGTCAAAGGATGCTCCCTTCATAAAGGTACGTTGTTGCAAAATTTGGTAGAGATCGAATGATTAGGTTAATCGTAATTTGATTTAAGCTTTGAACATTTGTGTGGCCGCCATTACGTTTCCGTCAAGATGGCGGCGATATAAAACATGACACTGAGGTGTCCTTTGCTAGTGCTACCTTTGAACCAAATTTCGTTCAATTTGCGCTCACCGTGTTCGAATTGATACGGGGGACATACATTCACAGTACACACACTCACACACATACACACACACACACAGACAGACACACTTTTTTTCGCCCTGTTGTGATCTCATAAGTCTACTTTCATTTTTTGCAAAAATCGAAAGTAGGCTAAAAATAGCTCAATTTATAAAAATATCTCAATTTAGTTATAATTAAAAATTTTAATCTTTGGCAAAATTTATCAAAAATAAACAAAACACTCACACATAAAAAATCAACACACCACAAAACTTAATAACACCTCTACTCTTCGATGAATGATATCCAGAAAACTATCAGTATTCTGGTATCATTAAAAATCTCTATTTACACAATTCTAGGCGATCATGATTCGGTGAAGAGTTCTATTGATCCCTATCAGTACACTCGCAGTTTTCTATTTCCGAAGATTGTTTTGTTGATTGTTCAAGTATTAGATTAATATTTCGGAAATTGTATCACTTTCACCTGTAGATTATGCGATCCAAAATTAATAATTATGGAAAATTATTTCACCAAATTCCTTTGTTGCATTTTGCATTACCATAATATTAATATTCGGCTAACATGGTGGTCGAATGTTAATACTGTTTGCATTTTTAAAACTTTGTTTCATTGAACGAATTGTTTATAATTTTCGTCTTTTTAGAGTAATATGAAAATTCATATTTTGTATTTTCTTATTCACAATTGGTCTCACATCACCAATGAATTATTTTATAATAATCTCAAATGTTATATTGAATAAACACAAATTATTATTAACGAATAAAATTGTTAGAATTTTCTATCATTTAAATGATTCAATTTCTCATCAAATAATCATTATTCTCACTCTCAGTTAATCTTCATAATATTTAAATATCAAAATATTCATAACAGAATTTATTATTATTATTATTATTATTCGTAAATTTCCTTCAATATTATTTAAAACAGGTCTCCCTTCTCTCACAATTTGTTCATGAAGATTGGCATTAAGTTAGTTGATGTTTAAAAATTTATTATTATTATTATTCCAAGCACTCCCAAGTATTTATTATAAACATTCTCAGATATTTATTTATCTCCTTTTATTGCATTTGCAACCATTTATTTTCCAAATAGTTTTCGGCCAGGTTCATCAAATCTAACAATCATATTAGCCTACTTTCGATTTTTGCAAAAAATGAAAGTAGACTTATGAGATCAACACAGGGCGAAAAAAGTGTGTCTGTCTGTGTGTGTGTATGTGTGTGTGTGTGAGTCTGTGTGTGTGTGTGTGTGTGTATGTGTGTGTGTGAGTCTGTGTGTGTGTGTGTGTGTCTGTGTGTGTGTGAGTGTGTGTACTCTGAATGTCTGTCCCCCCCTATCAATTCGAACTCGGTGAATGCGAATTGAACGAAATTTGGTACAAAGGTAGCACTAGCAAAGGACACCTCAGTGTCATGTTTTATATCGCCGCCATCTTTACTAAAACTGAATGGGGGCCACTCAAACGTTCAAAACGTAAAATCAAATAACGACTAACCAAATCATCCGATCTCTACCAAATTTGGTAACAACATACCTTCGTATAGGATGCGTCTTGTGACCAAACTACAAGGTCTTCCGCCATACCATTTCTGGATGGCGGCCGTGCGAATTATGCAAACTTTATAATCCATATCATGGGACCCACCAGTTCCGATTATCGAGCCGAGAATCGTTTTAACTGTTCTAAAGGAAGAGGCACGTTCGAAATTAAAAGTTTATTTTGTAATACTATAGTGCAGACGTGATTTTAAAAAGCTGAGCTGATTCAGTAATAAGACAAGATGGCAGCGGATATCTTGTGCCTGACTTATATTTCACTAATTTGAGTATTGCATGCAATATAGCGTACTGATACAAAATAAATAAACTTTGTATGAAATGCTTTATATATAAATAATATACTCCAGTGATGAAATCGTTTAGTATAAATCATTATTTGCTAACAAGTTCTATGTAAGTCATTTTATATAGAACGATATTCGTTGACACAATTAGCTCAGTGGTAGAGCGTTAGCCTATCGCTCAAATGCCTATGGTTCAAACCCGATCAGAGCTAGTTTTTTTGCTTGAAATGTTATATGTTTATTGTTTTGTAATGACTCAGACGTTTTAAAATTAAGCGTTATATTGTGCATATTATGGTGTAAAATATATATTTAATTAAAACATAATTCGCCAGCAGATTTAGTCGAGACATCTAGCTGCCAAAAAGGTAACTAGATTAACTTCCAGATTTTATTGAAAAGTTTCTTCTTCTGGCCGCTAGAATGCACTCGCTCTGTTAGGATTATATTGTTCGATATTTCACCACTAAATGTCATGACTAGTCTACGTGGGGCTCCATTGATTACTACACCATTGGCATTCTATGCCTATCGAATTTGAAGAATGACAAGATGATACTACGATACATTTTTACTTTTTATTTTAAAGGGTTTGTAACAGCCTATTTTGCGTTACTTGAAAATGTTATTTGAAGTAAAGAACAAAACGATTTCACATAGTAACTGAATTCAGGTTAATAATTACTACTTTTATTTCAGGCAAATAGCAATCGAAAATATCCACATAGTTTGTATACACACGTCTCTGTCGGGTCATGGAAAGATTTGTTAATTCAATTAGGGTTGTGAAAGCCATGCACAACCAGACGTGTAAAGACATGCCTCAACTCAAAGTTGGATGTTGCCCACGGCAGGTCGTATATGTAATAATAATAATAATAATAATAATAATAATGTTATTGGTTTTACATCCCTTTTAACTACTGTTGCTTTTAGAGACACCGGGGTGCCGGAATTTTGGCCCGAAGGGGATCTTTAACGTGCCAGTAAATGTACTGACACGGCTCCCTCTCATTTGTGCACCCTCAAATGCCAGCTGACTGCGCCAGGATACGAACCTGCAACCTAGGGCCCAGCAAGCGAGAACGTTACCGCTGAGCCACGCAGCCAGTCCGGTCGATTATGTCTCCAGATCCATAACATTCTTGATATACTTCTTATCTTTCTTTCTTCAATGATGGTAGCAGTTCTTATCTAGGTTGTGGCGTTTGGTAGAGGTAAATCGTTTCTAAGGTCTTCAACAAAGAATAGTTCTATTATACTCTTTGATAATAACAACGAGTTATAACTATACTCATATATTTAGGAGAAAGTAGGCTATATGTTCTTTACTGAACATCTTGTTTTATTTATTTAGGCACAAAATCGGGAATCTAGATAATTGACCCAGGTTAGAAAAATATACTCAATCCTACATGATTTGAATTGGACGGGAATATGGGGCGGCCCTCTCGCTTCACCTTTCTTTAACAACTATGAGCAACACATGCTCTCACCAACCTATTCTATAACTCAGGAACTAAATTCCTCATGGATGACCCTCAGTCTCCACACAGGTGTGACATACTAAAATTTACATGAATTGAGTCATAAACAAAATCACTAGGCTCAAAGCCAACATTTACATTATTAACACAAATATCTATCCATACAACATGCAATGATCCGTCACACACATGGCGAACTCCCCAATTATTTTTTCTCCACAATAATCTATATATATTTTATGAACCCTTGCAAAGAAGCTTATGAGACTCAGTTTCGGGGGGTGTAACAGTCCATATCGTAAGTTGTTGTTAAAGCGCTTCATTAACATGCAGGGTAACATATAACAAAATAACATGCAGGAAAAAGTGAAGCCAGGGTTAAAACAAATGAATTTAATAACAAATCACCTAATTATACAAAAGAATTAACAAAACAAACTCCCAAATGACTCCCACTTAATAAAATAAAATGTGCCAAATCTAGGCAAAAATCTCTGGAGAGATTAAATACACGGACAAAGTGTCCTTAAGAAAATCAACAAAAGTGACAAATGTATGCGCGTGTGTCGTTCTGCATGCTTCACGATGTGTACAATCGAATGCATGATTCGTCATCATCCAGAATAAACATTCAGACAACGAATCCACATTGCTTAGAGCTAGACGGACGCGGGGAACAACTATACAACACTTAAAACTACGCCGACACTTCCTATACTTAAAATATACAACACAAGAATTTCCGAGTGAAATTGGAATCAAACTGCCGTAGCAAAACAATTACTGCCTAAAAACTTGGGACTTCACACACAAATCAAAACAAGTAAGTTAACACGTGACCAATAAAAGAAATACACATATGACCGCCGTCAAATTTACAAGTACACTACCACTACACCACACAGGTGTGACATACTTAAATTTACATGATTTGAATCATAAACAAAATCACTAGGCTCAAAGCCAACATTTACATTATTAACACAAATATCTATCCATACAACATGCAATGATCCGTCACACACATGGCGAACTCCCCAATTAATTATGGTTCCAAAATGACCATCACAATGAACAGGTTTGCTACATGAAAGCTTAAAGGGGCCAGCCGGACAACAGGACTGCCTATCAAAATAAGTCACCAGGCGAGACGGGCGATTTGTGGAAATCTGCATATCTGTCAACCCACGTGTGTATCGACGAAGCGTGCCCCAAAGCACAATAATACATGTGTGTGTGTCAGAACAAAATATCCCGGCATTTCCACTAGGAAATCCAAGAACTCAGCAATATGGACAAGGAACAGCGGTCTCCCTAGAGCACCCTGACTTTCCATCAAAATACAACAACAACAAAAATATGCGGGCGGTAGGACCTCTACCCCTCTTCACGTAGAATCAACACACACACCTGACACAATGACACACACAGAGTCACACATATGGGTTTGACAGACCCTGAAATAAAAAGACATAAATGTTTTCCACTTGCTGGCGCCACCGTTCCCCGCCGTGACTAATTAACCTGAAATGGACTAAAAAAAATCTATCAAATTAGAACTAAGGTGTTCTAAAATTACATCTTAATTCGTTGCACTAGGCAACCCTAATATGAATAATAACCTGTTCAGCAAACATCTTACAGTAATTACCTCCCTGTCCTATCACAAATATGAACTTTAATAAAGCACCACTTATCTAATGTAATGGGTTTCGCATTTGCATGGATAAACATCACGTACACGCGCCGTGCACATTAAATTTGACTCCAAGAAAAACAAATATACAACAAACACTTGGGCCACGCGCCAACGTACATTTAAAACAATTAGTGCCGGTACAATGAAAAACACTCTAAAGCAAAAAAAGACTAAATAAACTATTTACAAAGTTCCCCCGCCAATCTAACTACATAATTGAATACTCAATTGTTGTACATCACCGTCTCAGCTTGCAGAACATTATGACATCCATCTCAGCCCATTTCCCCTATGGAAAAGTTAGCACTCCATATTCGTCTTCGTTGAAGCGCCGGACGTCATCCCAACTCCTGACCACACGTTGGACATCTTGATGTAGTCTCCTTGGAAGAAAGGTTCAATGTTATTATAATGTGACCTGGCTATAATCGCTTGTGGGTTACTAAATTCGCCCACAAATAGTCCTATGCGATTAATTACGAAGACTTTCCCTAAATATCGCTCACACACGCGCAATACACACATGAAAAATACACTTAAAAATATACATGAAATACACACTTCGAGTCCAACGTCACTGGCTCGACAATACAAGTTTTAAAGCCTGACTGACTCACAGTCGCTATCTCGCTCGGTAATCTACTGCTCTGCTCTGCTTTGACCTTCGCTCGGGTGAGCGCTAATTAGAACGTTACAAGTCTTGCCCCTTAAGAGGTGAAATAGTGGTCTTTAAGAAAATATTACAAGTTTCAAATCATCACGCACGCTGGCGTGAATTTAGCTCACAAAGCTCACAAAGTAATTGACTTCAAATAATTAAGAGCGTTAAAAAATTGCTACGCAATCAGCGTGTATTTAGCTCATCAGAGCTCACAAATAAAATAACTTCGAATATATCAGAGCGTAAAAATCGTTATACAAACGGGCGTGAAGTTAGCTCACAGAGCTCACGAGCAGAAAGACATCGAACAGCTTCACGTCGAACAATTTATTAGAAACTGACAGGGTACGGAAGAGTGGGGTGGATTTAGAAAATTTTTCCAGAGTTTTCATCTCACATGGATGGGACTAGTATCAATCTTCTTCAAATAAATCAAACGTCTCATCGCACTCGTGCGGAGATAATTCCGATCGGCGGTTCTTTAGATAATCAATTCCGTGCGCTTTTTTTTTACCACTGACGCCATCCATCGCGTGATATTGGCGTGGTCTCTCCTGATTGGTTGATTCAATCGTAGGTCGGTTGTAAGTACCTCGTGACCATTCCTTTATGATTCCAATTCTGGTGCAAGTTGTTACCCAATTTGGCCTTGAACTCAGCTTACCAGGCCGTTCTTCAAGAATAGCTACAAGCTCCCCTTATGTGGCAATCATTGCGACACGCTACCTTGCCTTTATTCTCGTCAACTTCCTCAAGTACTGTCTGGGCTGCAGTAATAATAATAATAAATTATGAATGCTTATTTATCATAGATCAATAAGGGTTCATTTATCCTCAGCAAGGTTTTGAAATTCGAAGCAAGTAATAGATTTGGATTTCAAAAACAATATCCATAGTAGTAACAACAACATCTCTTTAGTACCTCGCTCAGCTGCTCGAGTGTACAGTCCAGTGACCCAATTAGTGTGCGCGCTCCCTCGCCGGAATGTCATTCATACTTCTTCGCTAGACCTCCCCCTTCTCCTCACGTGATTGCCACTCCTGTCGTCTCAGCTGCTCGTTGTTTACAAAACAAAGCGCTCTCTCTCCGGCGCTGCACGTCCACGTACATTTGAGTGTTGGCTCTCAAAATAAAATTTTGCAATATGATTTTGCATACATCATCTTTCTTATTCATCAAATGGTTCCCTTCTGTAGTACGGTTTTAAGTTGGCGCTACTAAAAACAGATTTAGCACCAGTGCTCACTTCTTCAAGCCTGTAAGCATTGTTACCCAGATTCTTAATGACACGGAACGGACCAATAAATTTTGGACAGAATTTGGCAATGACTTTGTTCTTGGGGTCAGAGATCGGTGGTCTGCGAACCAGCACTAACTCTTGTTCTTGTAGTTCCCGGTGAAATTTCTTTCCCCTGTATCTTCTGAGTCTTCGGTCCGCTTGGTTCCTCATGTGCTCTCTCGTTCGCTGGATTCGCAACTCATGCGCTAATAGTGGATCCCTTGGACATGGAATAATCTTGTTCCAAGATCTCTCCGGCAACCTGTTGTGGTGTACAATTAGTGGAACATGACCCGTCGATTCGTGCTTAGTGGTGTTCATGCACATCTCAATCTCTCCTACTTTGTCAACCCATTTATTATGATCGTTAGGATTCATTACTCTATAGTATTTGGCAACACAGCGAATCGTTCTCTCGCTCGGATTCCCACAAGGATGACGAATGCTTGAAAATATGTGTTTTATTCCTAGGCTCTCCAAACCTTGCCTAAAACATTGCTCGTGAAATAAGTACCATGGTCTAAATAAAATGGATTCCGGCTTCCCAAGCATCGGAATAATTTTTGTTCTGAATTCTACTGAGGACTTGTTTTGATGTCGTCTTCTGGATTGGACATAACACGACCATCTTTGAAAATACATCGACACACACTAGAAGATGTCGGCATCCACGCTTTCCTTTGACTAGAGGGCCAAAACAGTCAATAGCGAGCATCTCGCATGGTTTCTGAGGTAATAGTGGTCTTGGAGGTTGTTTCATAATGAAGTTGTTCGGTTTAGTGCGCTGGCACGCGTCACACGTTCTTATCACTTCCACAATGGTGAATCGCATCTTAGGCCAAGTAAAAGTCTCCCCTATCGTAGCTTCAGTCTTATCCGTGCCGATATGTGCTAGGCTCTCGTGGACATGCCACGTCAATCCTCTCTGTAGTGATGCTGGAACCAGGATTCGCAGTTTGGTATGATGCTCAACCATGTACTTATGCAACAAGTTATTTAAGTAGTGAAATCTCGCTTCTTTAGCACGGGCTTCTCGGTATTCAGGTGAATCTGGTTGTAATTCCTTCCTGTAGTATTTGATCATCATCATCATCTATGGGTCTGCTTCTTGCTCCTTCCGAATTTCCTTTAATTTCTCCAAAAACTCACGAGCCTTAGGTGTTAGGGTTATAGTGTGAACTTCCGCTGTTACTTCGTTCTCGTCTTCAGGATTCCTGCTCAAGGCATCCGGTATGACATTCATCCTTCCAGGGCAATGCTCTATTGTAATGTCAAACTGCTGTATGTAGATGCACCAGCGCGTAACTCTCTCACTTGCCATCGTTGTCTTGAATAAAAATGTCAGTGCATGGTGGTCGGTTCTGACAATAATGGAATAGCCGTAGATCATCTTACGCCACTGTTGAAGAGAATATAAAATTGCTAGCAACTCAAGCTCCGTCACGGTGTAGTTCCTCTCATGCTTCCTCAATTTACGACTCGTAAATGCCAAATACGATCTCTTCTTGGGTTCTTCAGCGTCCTCTTGGTACAGCATAGCACCGATTCCAATCAATGAAGCATCTGCTTGAATAATAAATCTCTTCTCAAAGTCCGGATATCCAAGCTTCACACAGTTTTCCAATAAATCTTTCGTGGCTCTAAAAGACCTGTCGCACTCCTCGTTCCATGGCCATCGATTTGCCTTCTTTAACATCTCTTGCATAGGTGCTACTGTTTCTGTGTATCCAGGGCAATTTTCTTTGAAGAAGCCTGTCACTCCCAAAAATGCTCTTACATGCTTGACTTTAGTTCGTGTGGGAAATTTCTTGATAGCATCAATCTTGGCTGGATTAGGTCTCACGCCCTCAACATCAATTATATGCCCCAAATACAGAATCTCGCTCTGGCAAAAGTGTGATTTCTTTAGATTAATTTTGAAGTTCATGGTTCTCAAGTTATCCAGAAGTTTATTTAAGTTTATCAGGTGTTCCTCCATTGTTTCAGATGCAATTAATATGTCGTCAACATATCTCGTAGTGAAGCTCTTGACCTCCTCAGTCAGATTCCTATCGAGTGCTCTTATCAGTGCACATCCAGCAGTTTTCACGCCAAAGGGCATTCGAGACCAGATATAACTTTGGTTGTCGAATAAAAATCCCGTCAACAGTTGAGATTTTTCTTCAAGTTCAAGATGGTGGAAACTATTTGTCAAATCGACACTCGAATATATCTTCTTCCCACGGAAGCCTTTCAAATCTTTGATCCTAGGTGCTTGGTCATGCTCAACTAGCAGCTTACTATTCAAAACTCGCGCGTCTAGGCATAGCCTAATTGATCCATTTGGCTTGGCCACAGCCAATATTGCGTTCAGGTACGGGGTTGCTGCTTTCCTTATCATGCCGGATTCTAATAAATTAGTAATAATGTCCTTCACCTCAGCAAAATGTTTCTCTGGGATCGGGTACAATTTACTTTTAAATGGGGTCAAGTCTGTAACTTGCATGGCATATTGAAAATTTAAAACTTTTCCAGGTATGGTGTCGAAAGCTCCTTTATGTAATCTCAAAATTTCTTCCAGTTTCCTTCTATCAGGTTCCCCTACTATGGCCTCCTTAAGCCGCTCCTGAAGTAGAATTTCAAATTTAGTTCCGCTAATTTCTTCTTCCGCCAAATGTACCCAAAGTTCCTGCGAAATATCTCGGCTGTCAATTTCCACCACTGCTGTCTGGCTTACTCGCTCCTCCGTCAAGTTCTTATATCTGATCACCTCATTAGTGCATTCCTCAATGACCCAAGTATTCGCCTCTCTCTCTAGTGGACTCTCTTACATGTTTAAACCCACGTGATTCAACCCCTCAACTTGTTTGAAACTTACAGTGTTGTTATGTAAGTCAATTACAGCATGAAAATCACAGATGAAGTTGGCTCCCAAGATTATGTTATAGTTCATCTTCCGTATGACAATGAATGTTTGCGAAAAAGTGTGGTTCAATATTTCCAGGTCTAAATATGCTTGCTGTTTACAATTGATGGTTTTGTCAGGAATTACTCCTCTGACTTTCATTAGCGGCACAGGCATAATTGGAACAGTTTGTTTTCTTCCGATTTCTTTTACCAAAACTTCAGTGACTAAGCTCATCTGGCTACCTGTGTCAATTAAACATCTCACCCTCATACCTCCAATATGTGCGTAAATAATTGGCAACTGTCTGATGAAGTTTTCTCGATCTTTCACCACTTCCTCCAGGCAATCGTCCGGGAATGCTACCCACTCTTGTATATTGGCCACTATCATCTCTTCTCGCTCCCTGGCATCCTCCGTTTTCAGAATATCATTTATTAGTTCAATTGAAGTTTTTTTTAAATCCCGGGACCCATTTGTTGTGTTCCGCCGGTTGTCATCGAGCCTCTTCTGTTGCCTCAATAAACTTTCTGCCCCCTCTCCTTGATGATTGTCTGGGCTCTGTCTGTTTGCCATCGCGTGCCCCCACTTCTCTTTTTCCGTCTCTTCGGCATTTAATTGGTCTAAGTATTTTTGTGACTCGACATATCGCTCATCCCAATTGTTGCGATAGTCTCCCCTATTTTCCTGGCGATAGTTCCTCGCGTTGTTCACCTGCCATCTCCATTTCTTTGGTAAGGTCGACCCTGCCTTTGGTTTCCCCTCCAATTGGTGTATTCCCGCTGGTACGTCCATTGATTGTGCTGGTTTTGGTTATTCTGGTTATATCTATCGCGGTTATTCTGAAAATTTCGATTGTTTTGGTTGAACTGGTTCCGGCCATCGAAATCTTGCCTTCTCGGTGTGAACTGTGTTCCTGTGGACTGAGTTTTCGTTTGGTTCCCCTGGCTGTGACTATTTTGGAGTCCCTGAACCACTTCTGCCGTGTTGACACATTCCATATTTCTCCTTCCCGTCTGTGGACTGACCATACTCGTCTCGTCGAGGTGTCGGAGTAGTTCTTCGGCCTGCACTGCAGTCTGAATATTTCCGGCCACTAACAGCTGTTGAATGTGCATGGGAAGTTGTTTCCCGATGGTTAGAACCATATTTTGCTCGCTAGGGGGGGGGGGTCGTCAAAATCGCGGAATTTTACCAGCTGTTGGCTAAAGAATTCCGAAAATCTAGTCGGATGCGTGCTGTGGTATTTTCGTGTATACAGGTCCATTCTTAACCCCTGCTGTAAAGAAGGGCTCCAGAACTTCTTTAAAAATGCTTCTCGGAATTGAGCCATGTCAGTGAAAGTGTATTTAAAGCTTAAAAACCAGGTTAAACTTGGTCCCTCTAAAAATTTCTCCACGAGTCTCAGCTGTTTTTCGGGGCCGATATGTTGATCATTGAAATAATCAGTTAACTGTCGTAAAAAGGCTTTGGGAGTGGTTCCTGAGTGTTCCTTGAATTTATCGGGCTTGAAATCATTTCCCGTAATGACTTGGATTACTTGGGCGGGTGCTAAGTTTGGTTGTGGTGTGGAAGTCTCTCCCCTGTACTCTTGGAATGCGTTGCTCGTTACTTTGGGACTTTGACCCTGGCTGTTATCCACAGCCAACTTCAAGCCTACCGGACTCCCAATGCTTCCCTGCTTTTCTGGTACATTTTCAGCCGAAAATAATGTAGCATTCTCTAATGATCTAATTTCGTTTTTAATTATTAAATCTGAGTGCTCTTGTAATTTAGATTTTACGCCTTCCTCCAAAGCCTGCATTATCGAGTTGTATTCCCCTAAGCGCTTTAAAATTGTCAGCCTGTCTTCTTTATTTGCGTTTGCCTGCTGTTCCCAATCTCTTCGGATCCGACTTTTCAAACTGTTAATTTTCTCTTCGCTCCTTTCCTGATTCTTTTCGAGCTCTTCTCGTATCTGTTCTTGTGTCTTGACTAACTGTTCTCCAACCTCTTCTCTTATAACCTCTTGTGTTTTAACCAATTGTTCTTCCAGATTATCCCGATTATTAATGAGCTGTTCTCCTACCTCTTGTCTTATGACCTGCTGCGTTTTACTTAATTGGTCCTCTAAGTTTTCACGCAAGTGCCTACGTTCTGTTTCGGCCTTGACCTCAAGTTTATCCATTTCTTTTATTAATTCCAGTACGTTGCTGTCGACTGAATTAATTTGTTGCTGCAATTTATCTTGTGTTTTCTTTATTCCCGCGGTGTTATTGACACATGCTGCCTCTATCTGCTGTAGTTTACCGGCCAACATTTCGTCAAATTGTACGAGTTTATTGTCAAACTTCGCCTCCAACTTTTTAATTTCACCCAATTGTTTGACGTTATTCTCTGCGACCTCACCTGCCAGTTTCTCTACCTCCCTAACACTTTGATTGATGTCATTAGTGATCTTTCCTAATTGCTCTGTTTGTGTTACCGCCTGTTCTGATAATTTGTGAAATTGTTTATCAGTTTCCGATAGTTTGTGATTTAATTCATTTAATTGTTTATCAGTGTCCAATTTCTGGACCTCTAATTGGACCGAAATATTACCGCTCATGTCGTGTAACTGTTTTTCACAATTCTCGCTCTGAATTTCTAATTGTTCTTTCGTTTTCGCGGACATCTGCCCTAACTGTTCTTTTAATTGTTCTTCCGTTTTCGCGGACATCTGTTCTAACTGTTTATTTAATTGTTTATTATTGTCTTCGCTTATTTCCTCCTTCATGTTCTTTAACTGTTCTTCCGTTTTTACGGACATTTGGGTCGACATCTGTTCCAACAATGCCTTGATCTCCTCAACACTCGCCATTGCACAATACACAAATATAATCAGAGAAAACAGGGTCATGCACTAAGATTTCAGTCATACACACGCATACATGTCATAACATGAAAATATTACTGGCTGTAATTTAAAAAAAATTTCAGTAACATAATTTATTGAATAAAATTACTCTTATTTCCAAACAACAAAATAACCCCTAGTGATCTGCTTTTAAATTCCTAACCAACAGAATTTACAAAGAACACCAATTAACGGAAGTTAATTAAATGTCAACATATAAGCCAACACCTTCCTGCTTTGACTGAGTTCAATAATATGCAAATTTTCTAATTTTAATGCCGGGCGCCAGAACAGGTTTATAACAAATACAATATCAAATTCTAACCTTGTTCAATATCTCTAACTTTAGGAACTCAGTGATTTTACTAATGCACATGGCGGTACAACATCGTCTCAATTTACTGAATTTACTTTGCCCGCTTGATCTGGCATTATTTCTCAGCGAAATAAATATGAGATCAGCGAAGCAACAACAACAACAGTCCCACTTGGGCAGCCATTTTTGTTTTATGAACCCTTGCAAAGAAGCTTATGAGACTCAGTTTCGGGGGGTGTAACAGTCCATATCGTAAGTTGTTGTTAAAGCGCTTCATTAACATGCAGGGTAACATATAACAAAATAACATGCAGGAAAAAGTGAAGCCAGGGTTAAAACAAATGAATTTAATAACAAATCACCTAATTATACAAAAGAATTAACAAAACAAACTCCCAAATGACTCCCACTTAATAAAATAAAATGTGCCAAATCTAGGCAAAAATCTCTGGAGAGATTAAATACACGGACAAAGTGTCCTTAAGAAAATCAACAAAAGTGACAAATGTATGCGCGTGTGTCGTTCTGCATGCTTCACGATGTGTACAATCGAATGCATGATTCGTCATCATCCAGAATAAACATTCAGACAACGAATCCACATTGCTTAGAGCTAGACGGACGCGGGGAACAAATATACAACACTTAAAACTACGCCGACACTTCCTATACTTAAAATATACAACACAAGAATTTCCGAGTGAAATTGGAATCAAACTGCCGTAGCAAAATAATTACTGCCTAAAAACTTGGGACTTCACACACAAATCAAAACAAGTAAGTTAACACGTGACCAATAAAAGAAATACACATATGATCGCCGTCAAATTTACAAGTACACTACCACTACACCACACAGGTGTGACATACTAAAATTTACATGAATTGAGTCATAAACAAAATCACTAGGCTCAAAGCCAACATTTACATTATTAACACAAATATCTATCCATACAACATGCAATGATCCGTCACACACATGGCGAACACCCCAATTAATTATGGTTCCAAAATGACCATCACAATGAACAGGTTTGCTACATGAAAGCTTAAAGGGGCCAGCCGGACAACAGGACTGCCTATCAAAATAAGTCACCAGGCGAGACGGGTGATTTGTGGAAATCTGCATATCTGTCAACCCACGTGTGTATCGAAGAAGCGTGCCCCAAAGCACAATAATACATGTGTGTGTGTCAGAACAAAATATCCCGGCATTTCCACTAGGAAATCCAAGAAATCAGCAATATGGACAAGGAACAGCGGTCTCCCAAGAGGACCCTGCCTTTCCATCAAAATACAACAACAACAAAAATATGAGGGCGTTAGGACCTCTACCCCTCTTCACGTAGAATCAACACACACACCTGACACAATGACACACACAGAGTCACACATATGGGTTTGACAGACCCTGAAATAAAAAGACATAAATGTTTTCCACTTGCTGGCGCCACCGTTCCCCGCCGTGACTAATTAACCTGAAATGGACTAAAAAAATCTATCAAATTAGAACTAAGGTGTTCTAAAATTACATCTTAAATCGTTGCACTAGGCAACCCTAATATGAATAATAACCTGTTCAGCAAACATCTTACAGTAGGCTAATTACCTCCCTGTCCTATCACAAATATGAACTTTAATAAAGCACCACTTATCGAATGTAATGGGTTTCGCATTTGCATGGATAAACATCACGTACACGCGCCGTGCACATTAAATATGACTCCAAGAAAAACAAATATACAACAAACACTTTGGCCACGCGCCAACGTACATTTAAAACAATTAGTGCCGGTACAAAGAAAAACACTCTAAAACAAAAAAAGACTAAATAAACTATTTACAAAGTTCCCCCGCCAATCTAACTACATAATTGAATACTCAATTGTTGTACATCACCGTCTCAGCTTGCAGAACATTATGACATCCATCTCAGCCCATTTCCCCTATGGAAAAGTTAGCTCTCCATATTCGTCTTCGTTGAAGCGCCGGACGTCATCCCAACTCCTGACCACACGTTGGACATCTTGATGTAGTCTCCTTGGAAGAAAGGTTCAATGTTATTATAATGTGACCTGGCTATAATCGCTTGTGGGTTACTAAATTCGCCCACAAATAGTCCTATGCGATTAATTACGAAGACTTTCCCTAAATATCGCTCACACACGCGCAATACACACATGAAAAATACACTTAAAAATATACATGAAATACACACTTCGAGTCCAACGTCACTGGCTCGACAATACAAGTTTTAAAGCCTGACTGACTCACAGTTGCTATCTCGCTCGGTAATCTACTGCTCTGCTCTGCTTTGACCTTCGCTCGGGTGAGCGCTAATTAGAACGTTACAAGTCTTGCCCCTTAAGAGGTGAAATAGTGGTCTTTAAGAAAATATTACAAGTTTCAAATCATCACGCACGCTGGCGTGAATTTAGCTCACAAAGCTCACAAAGTAATTGACTTCAAATAATTAAGAGCGTTAAAAATTGCTACGTAATCAGCGTGAATTTAGCTCATCAGAGCTCACAAATAAAATAACTTCGAATATATCAGAGCGTAAAAATCGTTATACAAACGGGCGTGAAGTTAGCTCACAGAGCTCACGAGCAGAAAGATATCGAACAGCTTCACGTCGAACAATTTATTAGAAACTGACAGGGTACGGAAGAGTGGGGTGGATTTAGAAAATTTTTCCAGAGTTTTCATCTCACATGGATGGGACTAGCATCAATCTTCTTCAAATAAATCAAACGTCTCATCGAACTCGTGCGGAGATAATTCCGATCGGTGGTTCTTTAGATAATCAATTCCGCGCGCTTTTGACCACTGACGCCATCCATCGCGTGATATTGGCGTGGTCTCTCCTGATTGGGTGATTCAATCGTAGGTCGGTTGTAAGTACCTCGTGACCATTCCTTTATAATTCCAATTCTGGTGCAAGTTGTTACCCAATTTGGCCTTGAACTCAGCTTGCCAGGCCGTTCTTCAAGAATAGCTACAAGCTCCCCTTATGTGGCAATCATTGCGACACGCTACCTTGCCTTTATTCTCGTCAACTTCCTCAAGTACTGTCTGGGCTGCAGTAATAATAATAATAAATTATGAATGCTTATTTATCGTAGATCAATAAGGGTTCAATATATATATATTTTATAGGCGTTGAAATATTCCGTCATATAAATTACTGTGTATTCTTAAATTCATAAAGTTTCCAATGAAAAGATGTAATTATTCCTGGTCAACATCTCACTGCCATTATTTTACACAAATTCAACCTAGTTGATACACTTTTAATACCTGCCGTTATTTTACCCTCTTCCTCATTCTTACTTGGTGCTTTTTAGAAACGTCTTCTAAACTTCAAAACTATTGCCATTTGATGATATTTACACAAACTCAATTGTCTAACCATGTTCCTAAATATAAATAACCCTTGTTATTTCTAAACTCTGTTCATATTAACTTCAGCTTCACAAATATTGAAATAAATAAATGTTATTGGATTTATCACTGTTCTATAACTATTTAAACCATTTCTATGTTTATTGTTATTACACATTTTAACCACACGAAATAATAATTATTATTCTTGGCAATATCGTATTTAATCATTGTTATGATTTTTACATCATTTACAATTATTATTAGACCCTAGTTATCAAATATTCAAATATAAACAATTAAAAATGTTTAAATCCTCACCTTGATTTAACAAGTATTACAAATTATTTACAACTTTCTCATATCATGGTTTTTAATTTAATAACATCACTAATTATTAATAGTGTAAATTAAATTACTATAATGGTGCTCTCACCTTTCAAATAGTTTAATTAAATTAAATTTATAATTTAACGGTGTATCCTCACATAAATAATTATTAGAATATTTACTTACCTTTTTACTTCACTGTAATTTATTATTATTAAATAATCAAGAATTAATTTAAATAATCCAAGTTTCGCTCATGCATCTAAGAGCTATAAAAATCATATTCCTTTAAATAAATTCAGAATGTCTTATATCGGGAAGACATCAATGTAACTGTTGTTCTGACAGTATAGAAAAATTGTAAATTAAATTGTGGGGCCCCACAATGGTGCTCCATTTGTCGTACTGGACAAATACACATGAAGTTTGATATGAAGATGGTGTTGACTTTCTATTATGAATGGTAAAAGAAATTCTCAACTACTTTAGCCCAGTAAGAAATACATGCAGAATATCAGCTTACTTCATTCTTGATGTGATGGTAACGCGTGTCCTTGGTGTTCGCCACAAACATAGCGATCTCCCTTGGTCATCAGCGACTTCATTGCCTCATCTTCGTTGCCCACGATTGCAAACCTATCTTCGCACGGTTTTAACGACACATACTGGCGGTTATAAATGCGCGTACATAAACTTTCCCGCTATACTTTCTAGTGTCCAACATTATGAAATGTTTCAATTCTGAACACGACTTTTTCACTTTTATAAAGTTCATTTGTAGACTGTGATTCCACTGTTCTGTATTAGACTAGTTATGACAGGAACAACATTTAGCAGCATGAAATTCAGTGAATTTTGCACTAACAATCTGGTATCTGTGGATGTCGAAGAATGCCTAATATAAGTTAGTCCCTCAGCGAGTAATCAGATATTATCTGCAACAAGTGCGCTAGGCAACACTTGTCCCACATCGTAGGCTAAGCTTTTTTTCTAATACCCTATAACTGGAATTTTGGATATGCTCCACTGCAATCTGTAAAACGGATGGGACCACACGTCGGCTAAGTTCCACCCAAACAGGCAAAATCGTGAATAGTGAAAGTGCTTAGTTCACTTACAATAAACTAAGTCCAGAACACTAGTCCAGCGACTATGTTCTCTCGTTGACTATAGTAACAGTATCTTACTAGATTCACAGCGCGGCGATGATGTTTACCCGAGCATTCGCTCAGACGATGTACATATCTCAGTGGTGTTCCTCGCCTCTTTTATACAGGTTCCGGCGATAGGTGACAGATCCCCGCGTCATAGTGATCAAAACTTCCAGAACATTCCATTGCCGTATCTCGGCTTCTAGTGAACGTATCTCCTTGCTAGATAGCTCTATATAAACCAAATTCAATTGCCAGAAAACTGTACTACTTTCAAAAATTCAAATCCGTCGTCTTAGGGAAATTCCAAAATTATGCATAGACCAGTGTGCACGTCACAGGCTTCAAGTCACATCTCACTCGCTGCTTGAAGTCTTTCAGCGCGCGATTCAATATCTGCCGCTTCGTTGTAAACCTTGCCAAACGACTCTCCGTCTCTATATCTCTACGTCACTATATCACTGAAGCGTCCGTGATTCGGGTACAATACCAACTGTTTAGATATGTCACTTTTACTAAATTAGTTTATGTTATCATCATGTTATAGGGCAGAATATTATTGAAGATCTTTTATATGTAATTATCTTAATTTTAATTGTTTTACCCTAATATTAATTATTATTAATTTTAATTTTTGTTTACTTTAACATTTTAATGCTCTTAAAATTAAGATTATAAAAGAATGGAATTTTAATTTTTAAAAGCTTATTTATTTCTA
Organism: Meconema thalassinum; assembly: GCA_946902985.2. NCBI lineage: Eukaryota > Metazoa > Arthropoda > Insecta > Orthoptera > Tettigoniidae > Meconema > Meconema thalassinum. The sequence continues at coordinate 85,619,601 of OX336400.1, read as the reverse complement.
ATTTAATTATACATATATATATATATATATATATTTTTTTTTTTTTTTCGTCGTTTACCCTCCAGGTTGGTGGAACCCACGGACTCAGCGAGGGAACTCACCACTACCGCCTCTACGGGCAGTGTCCTAGAGCTGGGAACATCGAATCGGAAGGGATACAACTGGTGAAGTGGGATTGGCACCTCGCCCAGGCGGCCTCACCTGCAAAGCGAACAGGGGCCTCATGAGGGAAGGTAAGGGATGGTTAGGATGGATAGACAAGGAAGAGGTAAGGAGGCGACCGTGGCCTTGGAGAAGGTACCATCCCGGCACTTGCCCGAAGACGAAGTGGGAAACCACACAAAACCACTTCGAGGAAGGCTGAGGGGGAATCGAACCCCCTCTACTCATTTGGGCCACCCGAGGCTGAGTAGACTCCATTCCAGTCCTCGTACCACTTTTCAAATTTCGTGGCAGAGCCGGGAGTCGAACCCAGGAACTCCGGGGCGGCAGCTAACCATGCTGACCGCTACGCTACGGAGGCGACATTTTTTTACTTTTAATTTTAATTGTTTCACCCCAATATTAATTAATAATTTTAATTTTTATTTTCTTTAACATATTACTGTTCTTTTTTATTTTAAATTATATTTTTAATAGGCCTACCATTTTTAAAACTTATTAATTTTAGTTGCTTTTATTAATAAAATTATTTCATATAAGCCTATTTTAGGTCAAGAAGATAGCGAGATAATATTTGGTTTTTCAATAACATTAGCACTTCCAAAATAATATTTGTTGGTATATGGCTGAAAGATTCCACCATCAGCGTCATTGGAAATATAAACTGTCCTTAAAATAGGTTGTTAATATATAGAACACTAACGTATAGGCCTAATGGGTTAAAGCCCATAATTGTTACGATCTGATTTTTTAACTACTTTGATACATTTTTATTAATTGTTCAAAGGTAAAAAATCAAGTATGAGAATAGCGGCTTCGGTGACGTAGTTGAGCTTCTATGCCCAAGGTTGCGGGTTCAAACCCAGCCGAAGTCGTCGGATTTTTTAAGAACGTTAAAAATCCATCAGTATGCCTTCCTTCGGAGGGAAAGTAAAGCCGGCGGTCCCATGTCATAGATTTATGACAAGTTAAAGAACCTGCCACTAATTGCACCTGTGTGAAGCTAAATTAATATAGGTTAAACATATGACTAACGTTCTTAGTTTCCTACGTTCGTCGTCAAGAGTCGACTGCAGTGCCATCAGGTAAATAATTTCTGAACTAGTTGGTCGTTGACGGTGACGTTTGGCGACATAAGTAGGAACTAGGCCTACTTGAAAAAATTCATGGCCTGCAGTCCTTTCTTGAATTAAAACAGATACACACACTAATACAGCCTTCACAATTAACACCGGTTATCAGACAGATTCTACACACACCCAAAGTACACGGGGCTACATGACCTCGTTGTCTGAGCCCCTAAACTGAGGAACCAACCAACCAACCTAGTATAAGAATAAACTTTGCTCGCAATTATAATGGATTATTTCAAATTAACAATTACTGAGGATGACCATATTGTGAGCAAAACTAGTATCTACTGCAGCTTTGGGAAATGAGGGATCATTGTTCGTACAATGTACAACTTTTCATTTATAATAAAAACAAGAAGTTCCGTAACGAACTAAAGAGCCTACTTTTCTTGAAATTTAAGATGCATGCTAATGATTAATCTATATGGATCTATCTAGAATAATGACGAAATTAAGTTGGTGGTATCGAAATTTCTAATTAGTTCGAAATACTGTATACCTGGCATAATGTAGCCTAATAGAGCACTACATTTGGCAGCCCTGGTGACTGAATATATTCTTAGTTCCATTTCATAAGGTACAGAATTCAAAATTTGGTTGAAGTCCAATGGATAGCATGGACGTTACATGCAGTTAAACATTGGATTTAGCAGCCCGCGTAAAATCATGTTGGCAACAATGACATACATGAATTGGTCAGAAATAACCTGAAATAATATGATCTATTGTTGTGTCAATTTTGAATGAAATCCATTAGTTAGTATAGAAGTTACATGCTTTTTAAAATTGGGCCTATCAGCAGCTTAGAATCATGTTGGTAGCACTGACGTATATAAGTTACTCCAAATTAATATAGAATGTCAGGTACTATACGTGTGCATAGTTTAAAGCTGTCGGCTTTTATACTTTCTGATATATGGGTATTTGGATTAATAAAAATTGAGAGCATTTATTAACAGTTGGCAGCCCTGGTGGCTCTTAAGAATACGCTCAGTCATATCTGTTTATGTACACATACCACATACGAAATTTGGTTGAAATCCAATTGATAGGGTAGAAGTTATATGCATTTAAAATTTGGTCCTATCAACAGGCTTATAATCATTTTGGCAACATTGCCATGTATGGCCTTCTGGAAATTAAACTGCAATATTATTATCTATACGTGTGCGAATTTTGAAATAGCTCCCATCCATACCTTCCAAGATATCCAACATGAAGCTCAAATTTTAATTGCTATTTTTCAGCAGTTGGTAGCACTGACATCATTTTCAAAAATGGCCGTGAGATATTCAGGTATTGATCTTTACTCCTACCAAATTTTGTTTCGATTGCTGCAGCCGTTTAGGAGTTGATAGGGGGGGGACACACACACAGCCAGACAGACAGACAAACAGAAGGACAGACAGACAGACAGACAGACATTTGCCCGGTCTCATAAGTCTACTTTTTCCTCATTTTTGCAAAATGTGAAAAGAAGGCTAAAAATAAAAAAGCAATAACACTTACAATGCTGGGAAACTGAAGATATTTACCGTATTGATTGATAACTCTTCAAATACGCCTATGAATACTATTTATACAGGGTGTATTTGATATGATGGAAGTCCGTTACACTGGTGATAGAAGAGACTATTCTAAGCTTCCTAGGTAAAAAAATGTCACCTATCTTGAAATGGATAATTAATCATTAAAAAGTCAATGTTTTTAGTTATTTCAGGAACTAATCAGGCAGAAATTGGTGCGGCTGGCTGGGGGAAACGAGGCGGAGCCAGGTTTGACGACGCGCGAAGGGGAAGTTATTACGTAATGGGAGCATTGACCTTACCGGTTGACTTGAGGGGTGGTAGGCTATCAGCTGTTATGAGGATAAGCGCTACCGTATCGTAAGAAAATGTGCATAGCCGTTGTTCTTGTTGTTGTTGTTGTTGACAACGCACGCAATGGCTTGGGACGTTAGGACCGGTAGTATTGTGTAGCCTACTTTGTAAGTGTGGAATTCGTTGATTGATGTTCATGTATAAAATAATTTCGATACTCAGCCCTGGTGTATCATTGGCGTCCGTGTCGGACCTTCTGTTGACTAGATTCTGAAAATACTAAAAACATTCACTTAATGAAATGCAGTGTGACAAAATTCCGACATCCCGTAGTCTGTTCAGAACTAGGCATTTAAGACGGAAGTAAAATACTTGATGTTTTGTTTGAGAGCCTTGGCGATTTTGATCATTTAGCCCCATGTAGCTGGGTGTGGGTAGAATTTGTGTGATAACCTGTGTTTTTGGGCTTCTGTAGTAATGTGGGTATTTGTAATTCAACTGAGGATTCGGAAGAAGGCGCTGGCCCTGTGGTGTTGGGGCAGTGCAACTGCCTCTCACCCGGAGGCCCTGGGTTCGATTCCCGGCTCCATCAGGGATATTAGAAACTGACGTGAGGGCTGGAACGCGGTGCACTAAGCCTCGTGAGGGCAATTGAGTAGCTGTCTGACAGTGAGGCAGTGCCCAAGTCAGGAAAATCAAGATTAATGGCCGAGGGGACCCGATGCACTGACCACGCGTCACCCTAATTTCTGCAGGCCAAATGGCTGGACAGCGGTCGCATGGTAGGCCTAGGCCCTTCATGGGCTGCACTGCCAGCGGTTATGGTTATTGAGAAGAAGGCGGCCGTGGCCTTAAGTTCGGAACAATCCCGGCATTTGCCTGGGGTGGAAGTGGGAACCCATGGAAAACTACTTCCAAGATATAATACTAGTACGGTACCACATGTTCATATTGTGAATTGTCACATCCCGTCTCCAGCCCTGGGGTGGCCATAAACTGGAGAGGGGGGAGGGGGGGGGGGGGAGGTGTTGATTTATTGGTCAATCAACAACGTAGACTGGATCGGGGGGAGATGCCTATTGGGGGGGAGATACCTATAGCTTTGTAGTTCCTTCGGCTACCAACAGATCACGGCACAAACCTAGCGGGCGCGTTTGGATCAGGCGGCCGGGAAATCTAATGGGTATGACGCTGTTGTGAACTGTTTCTCCGCCTTAGGATCAACATATACGAGGTAAGAACTAAAATTAGCGTCTTGTTAATAAATCACAATTGTTTTCAAGTGCCTACGAGCTTGTGAAAAAAGTAGAACAGACAAATATTATTGTATGTGTAGCATGCTGAATACTTTGCAGTGTAGGTTGCTTCCGGCACTTGCTCCACAACTGCCATGTAGCACGTGTCACGGAAAGTGGCATCTTACCCCCGACCCACGGGAGAGATGCCACTTTTTGTGCGGGGTAATATGCCGAAATTGAATCATCAGGCATACAATTTTCTTTTAATAGGAAAATGCCTAAAACGTATATTAGGACATCAAACAGGGGCCAGTGGTATCAAGAAAGTCTACAAATGGCTATGAAACACGTAAGGAACGGTGGCATGAATTGTTTTGCAGATTCCAAAAATTATGGCATCCCATACCGTACTCTGAAACGACTCTGACGAAGAATGATGACAAGAAGCATGCCATGGGCCCACAAAGTAAGTATTTTCTTATTAATTTTAATGTTTTCTTTGATTGTGGAGCAAAATGAGACTGGTTGTTAACCATAATATTTTAAATAAAAAATTATTATTCACCTATAAATTTATCCACGTTTAGTAAACATACACGTAATGCAGTTTATATTATTAATATTATAACTCTTTTAGTCCTATTCTTCTTCTTATTATTATTATATTTTATTTATTTACAGGCTCCCTTGGTGAAAAGAACGAGAACCAGTTGGTCACCTCCATAAGGACGCTACAGATTTCTCTTATGCAAGAGCCACACTTATGACTGATTTCATGTGATTGTAATGTACTTTTTATACTTTTATTGTATTAAAATCATAATAAATTTACTTTGTGAATTAAGTTTAGCTAATTTGTACCACGAATACACAAAACTAGCATTTGAATCTCCTTCCTGAGTAATTGCCATCTCACCCCGATGCTCGGGGTGAGATGCCTAAATTCAAATTTTCATAAAAAAGTAGAAAAATATAAAATTACTAATTGTATGGTAATGCTAACTGGCCTTTATATAGAAAACACTTGACAGAGAATATTAGTTCAGTATCAAATCTAAATACTAATTTTTCACTTACATTTTGATCCTCAAAACACTAAGTTAGGCATCATCCCCCGATCCACTCACTGGAGAGGGGGGGGGGGGGAGGGAGGTGTTGATTTATTGGTCAATCAACAACGTACATACATACGAAAATACACGAATATGTAAATAAAATACAAATACATGGTTATAATACAGTGTTATTAAATATAATAATAATAGGCTAATAATAATAATATTGATAATAGTCTTATAATAATAATAATAATAATAATAGTCAGCATGTGTAGTTCTGGTGGTAGAGTGCTAATCTTCCCGAGGGTGCGAGCTACGTTCAGTCATGTAGTAAATGAATGGGATCTAATACGATCATATCCATGGATTTCATGGCACATACAAGAAATCCTACGTACATTAAAGTCTGGCAACTCGACATACCAAAAAGAAACATAAAAGAAGTTAGTGTGCCTAAAAGCCTATTATTACTATTATTAGTATTATTAATATTTTATTACAGTTGTTGCACTATCTTCACACAAAGATAGACCAACCGTTCCTTAAATTAATTACCCAAATCTTTAGGATTTCTATTTTCTATGCATAGTCCATGAGGCTGGCAAAATCCTAAACAGATCCACCATCACTAGTCATGTAGCCACTCCCCATGAAGGTGTGAATCAGCTGTTCATAGGCTCGGTTTGAGTATTTCAATGTCATTGGCAGACAAGGCGAGTAGGTCACTCGACTTCAGACTCTTTTCAACATTCCTCAGCCTAGGAGGGGAGGGCGACGGGGAGATGTCTGCTGTGCTGCTGAGGGGAACGCAGCCTAAGACCTTTTCCAAGACATTGACTGACGATTTTTGTGATTTAATTCCACCTACACTAATTAAGATACGACTAAATTTCATGAAGATATGTGTTTAGAATAGTCGCTTCTATCAACAGTGTAAAGGACTTCCATCATATCAAATACACCCTGTATAACATGCATTCAATTGTACATGGTTCGTCCCTTCAATAGAGTCTTCCTCAGGTTAAATGTCATTTATAATCTACTAGCAACCCGCACCAGCTTCGCCCGGTATCTTTAACGGTTTACCCACCGTGACAGATCTGAGACGCAATTCAGAAAAGCCGAGGTCCACAGCGAAACTCCAAACGCATAGCCCTCAAGTCTTAACTCGACACGACTCGACTGTTTGATGCCGGACGAAGCTGGGGTGATAGGCTCACTCGCTAGCTCATAAACTCGCTCCACTGAACGGAGATGGTTGGAAGAAATGAAAAATTAAAAAACACATAGTAGCCGATGTACGAGGGTAGGCTAATTCCAAAAGTAAGGGCCGATTCGCCGTAAATATTTGAAAGCGGCGCCAAGGGCAAAACACGCATGCGTGCCGACTCCTGGCATGCCTTGCATGGCAAAAGCCGCCAGTAGCGTTGTTACTGTTGCTGTGTGCTGTTGATAGTGTCAGTTCACAATGTGTACGACAATTAATCAGCCCGCCGATTGTGAAGTAAGGGCAGTGATACGGTTTCTGTCTGCAAGAAACATTTCATCGGCAGATTACTGCGCTACCCTGACGTCGTCTGGAGTGTTGTTGCATGACAATGCCAGACCCCATACTGCGAATGACACGCAAACTCTAATCAAGAAATTTGGATGGGAACAGATGGACCACCCACCTTACAGTCCGGACTTGGCGCCAAGTGATTTCCACCTGTTCCGCTGCCTAAAGGAGTTTCTTGGCGGCAAGAGCTTCGACACAGATGATGTGAAAGAAGCTGTTAAAGACTGGTTAGCTTCGCAGGCGGCCGAATTCTACGACTTAGGCATTCAAAAGCTTGTGGAACGATGTGACAAATGTGTAAATAAGTATGGAAATTATGTAGAAAAAATAAGAGAAAGACGTAAGGAATGTCAATAAAACAATTGTTTTGGAAACAATTTAAGTTTCGATGTTTTTTTTTACCGGACCTTAGTTTTGGAATAGCTCTCGTCTATATATTTAAAACAGTACGCTGATTTTTGTACCGGCGAGATTGACAGAACGGCTGACCCGATTGACTTCGTAATGCACTCTGGCGAAAGCCCTTGGCCTGTATAATTTGCAGAGTGTCTTTTAAAATAAACAAATATGTTACCATATATTTTTAAATTTATAAACAAAACTACAAAATTATTCGCTCAAGCGCATGCGCAGAATCACCTTGGTTAATGGCAGACATGGCGGATGTCCACCGCGTTTTAATGTAATCGTTTTATTTTTTTTTATTTTTTTTATTTAGTCAATTTACCCTCTAGGTTGGTGGTTCCCACGGACTCAGCGAGGGAACTCACCACTACCGCCTCTACGGGCAGTGTCCTGGAGCTTGGAACATCTGGTCGGGATGAATACAACTGGGGAGTTGTGATCAGCACTTCGCCCAGGTAGCCTCACCTGCAAAGCGAAAAGGGGCCTCATGAGGGATGGGAAGGGATGGAAGATTGGGAAGGATAGGCTAGGAAGAGGGAAGGAGGCGGCCGTGGCCTTACAGTAGGTACTGTCCCCGATCTCAGGATAGTAGGCTGTCAGATATCCGCCCCCCTCAATCGGATTGCCAATAATCAAACGCACCGGCACAGCTACATCAATGAAAATGGCACTGACAGATACTATCGAGATTAGAGCACAATAGTTAACAAGAAAATTATTGTGGAACACACCAAAATATACGGGGGTTCATACTTACCTTTACTTACCTCTTAAATAATTATCTCGGGGACTGGGTTGTCAACTGGATCACTTAAAGCGTGCCCACACAATAACCTCCACCATGATATTTAAAATGAACCATAACGAAGACGAGAAACTTTAAACTGCACAATAATTTATTTCACAAAAAGAATGAATTAACAAAAATAAAACAACAAAATCCACGTGGCAATCAGAAGCCATCGACCACATAACCATGTCCTCCTGTCGGACTTGTATACTCTACATACAATGTTTCAGCTTTCTCAAGCTCAAAATAACGTAAAAATAATAATGCACTTGGAATGGAAACGGGATTTGGGACGAGACACATATATCAATTGGTTTGCGTGTTTATATACTTCATATTTTATTTATAGCCACAAGGCTATTATGTAAACGTCCTTGGCCTCTATCATACAGTTGTCCGGGCCAGCTGCAATGCACCTGCATCGTCAAAGTGGACTCACCTGTCCGTTCAACCCTAGCACAAGCGAGTTACATCAGAGCTTAGCTCTCCCTTCAAAACACGTTAAATGTCCACATCTCAACTGAAATATTATCACGCAAATGTTTTAAATGCTCCATTCAAACACCAGTGGATTACTCCAACAATGCCAAATCATATTTAATTGTTCAATCCACTTGCTTAATTAGCGTTGTTTAGAGTATAAAAACAAAACTCTTAATGTTAATAACAACAGTTCATTAATTATTTATAACAATAATAAATTGTTTATAACAATGTCAAACGACAATTAAAAAATTTATACACGCCTCTATTAATCTTTTTCATTACAAATTGTTATCAAAGATATTTACAAAATTATTTACAATATTAGTATTGTTTATATTATTTATACAAGAAATACATTAAACCACACGTTTATCCGGTTGATAATTACTCAAATTGTGTTGATATAATCGACCAATGAAGGTTAGTTATATTTAAATGTCAAATTCAGGTTTAATAAAGTTTAATAATAATTACTAATATTTGTGACGGTAACCTCCATTCAAAATCTTCATCTCAAATTATTTAACACTCTTGTTAACTTTAACAGTATTTTCACATGAATAACTTTCAAAGAACCAGGACAATACATTCAGCGGAAAAATACTTCGCTCAAAATGCACAAAATTGCACAAAAATAGGCCCAGAATTCATCATATATCTCAATATATATGGCATAAAAATCTTCCACACTACATACAAAAACCTCCACTTATAAATTCATCAACTTCATTAATTACTGTGGGAACCTCCTTCATTATTCAAGGGCATTATTCAACAGCGACTTTTACACGTCCACTGAACTAACGATTATACATCCATTGTTCCTCTTTAAAAATTCTTATATTCATCAATTGTATTAATGACTGTTATTATTTAACCTTCGTGGGTTTCATTCATGAATCGATATGAAGTAAAAATTTGCCAATCACAAATAAATTTAATAGCAAATACGATTAGACACTCCTCCCTGGTCTATCAAAATTGAGATTAATATCATCAAAGTAACGCAGTATAAAAATACTATCTTCAATCAAAGTTCATCTAACTGCACAAATAGTCGGATAGAATACAATTAGACTGTGGAATGCAAACATTATTGTTCCAATCTATAATTGAGAAAAACTCCTATCAAATGTTCATTACTATAATGTATTCAATAAATCGTAATCAAAGTTCATATTTCATAAAATTGTCTATAATGCAATGATAAATGTCTATGTCGCAATCATGTTCATAAGACGACTAGTATTTCAAAGATCGTCGATAACGTATTAGATTTTAACGCTCTAAAATCTTTTAATCATTCTTCTTTCTTGAGGATGCCAGAAAATTGGTCAAAGTAATTTACTGAATAGAATTACTTTAATAAATTGACACGCTGTCTGACTTCAAATCTGCCATAGCAAATCATTAACTTTACAGTCAAATCGTGACTACAAAAATATGCAAATTACTGAGAGAATCTAAATTATCAGTCTCAACTGATCCAAAATTATTTAAGTATGCCAATGACATAACAATGTCTCAACAAATCGTAGAAAAAGGCATAAATCATCGAAGTGTACTGAGTACAGAAATGTCAAGCCAGAAAATGGGGCAAAATATAGGACAGAAAATATAGGAAAAAAGGTTGCTCAGATATCGCTACATGACTCAAATAATACAAGAAACGTTCACGACTACCTTATCTGTTGATTGAAGTTCTAGAGGAAAGTTTTCAAAGAAAACTGCTGTTGGTTCCATTTCACCAGCGTGAAGATGTGCTCCGACCTCGAACCTGGAATCAGCGCCCTCGGAGAATCGAACTGCCTCCTTCTCCGGAAATTGCACTGCTCCATGTATACGAAAGACATCCCTCTGGCAAAACTCTTCTTTATGAGCCGGGTCCACCCTGGCCTCTCTTGAAAGTTCCCTGAAGTTCCAGTCGTAATTCGCCATGAAGTTTATTGCAGTTATTTCCGCAGAAATATTCATAATCGTGGAGTATGATGATATTTCCACTGTCATTTGATATAATTCAGCGATGGATTCACGATGCATGAGTGTAGTTGGATGTTCACTACATGCTCGCTCTTGTAGAATGACGATTAACGAAGTTCCATGCTGTTACTTCACTCCATCGATATATGTCCCAATTGCATTAAAGCCTTAGCCTTCCATCTTCACTTCTGTTATAATCATTGAAAGCACTGCCAGACTATAATGTTCCATAGTAGAATGTATCGTTGTATTACCAAACGTATTCTCCAATATCACGGTTGCGATGCACGTGTCAGCCGTAGTGTATACTGTGGAAATTTAAAAGTGCCTCTCAGGTGGCGAGAAAATCACTTTTGTCTGCAGTCTTAAAATGCCAATATCTTTCGAATTATACTCGTGAAATTGTTCAAATGTTCTACACACCTCAATGTTGTACTGCCCAATTGAATTATAATAAAGGCAGAAGTTAACTCTTTATATCTTATCTGGTAGAAACGTTAATGTGAGCGTTTTAACTTCACCTAGTTTCAAACAGCGTAAAATGGAACTGCTCCGTGTTCGTTCGATGCGCCGGGCTTTAACCACACGCTAAAGACAACTTGCTTCACTTATTCACTCGAGAATGACTCTATGACATCTGAAATATATATGCGTTATCAGAATATCAGATATGAGATATCTGAGCGGTATGAGAGATATGAGAGCTCCTCTATCCTGTGCACGACCTTTTATCAACTTCTTAAGGGGCGTATCCATCCCTTCCACAGCCTGTTGCTCCGTCATTGCTAGAAGTTTTAACTTTGGCTATACTTGACGGATTTTCAAATTTCAAAAACTCAAAATTAATTTCTTCAAAATTCCAAATCAATGCCATAACTGAAAATAGATTTCCACAAATCTGCATGACAAAAGTAATTAAATATCGTAGTTTCAGCAATCTCCGTCTTTCTTCCAAACTATCGTTCATTGGTTCAAGCCTTTCCTCCAATAGCGTAACTTCTTCTTTAGCACGATACCTTGTTTCCTGCGACTGCGTCGTAAATCTCAGATCTTTCTCGAACAAAATCATGACGTCACCAAGAATCTCAGCTCAACCAGCCTACTTGCATGAATTCTACGTCATCCGTGCCTACGTCATGAATATACACGTCACAACTATGACATCCATAACTTTATTCATATTTGCCAATACAGCCATCGTGGTCTCAATATAATTCATTTTACGGGGGCATTCTCCCTTCACCACGTTTTTAAAAACAGTTGCAAATTGTTTTTAAACTCTGTGTTATAAATATCTCAATTCATTTGAACACGAAATTGAATTATTATTGGCTTACTCTTGGATAATATTTCCTCTATGTTCCTTAATCATAAGTCTCTTCTTCTCTGGGTTTGTATGTGGCTAATGTATTCTCTCCTTTCTACTTTCTCTTCTGTCCTGAATTCCTGTTTTCCAAGTTCTGCTGACTTGTAGAAGGACCAGGATCGATCACTACATCCTGTCTTTTCTTTTGGTTTTCAGCTTCCTTTTCTCGTAATTCCTTCAGATACTGCTGACTTTCTTTCTCTCTCTCTTGATACTTGTCGGGTGTCATAACCTGACCTTGAGAATTCTGATTCTGATTCTGATACTGGTTATTTCGATTGTAGTTTCTATTATAACCATTGTTATAGTATCTACCTCTTCCGTTGTTGTAATTCCCTCTATTATAATTCCAGCCTCGTCTTTGCTGATATGGACGGTAACCTTGGGATCTGTTGTTGCGGAAATAATTATTCCTGTGAGGACCTACATTTTCAGTTTTTTTTTCATCAGGCTTATCAGTTTGCTGCACTTGATCCATGTAGACTGTATTAACGTCTTTGAATTCGTGCCTCTGACCTTTTTGTACCAAATTTGGCATTGGACTCGTGTAGTCAAGCCTTCTCAATAATTCGTCCATACTGGTCAAATCTCTGATATTTGACGATATGATCAGTCTTCTTACTTCCACAGGCAGCATACGTGAAATCGCATCTATCAACTGCTCTGTTGACAATGGGGGTTGCAAAAATCTCAAGCGTGATAGCTGACTCGTGAAGAAATCAGCGTACCGTGTTGGAAGAGTACCTGAATACTTCCTCGAGTATACCTCAGCTCTTAATGAATTCTGAGCTTCTATTGACCAGAATCGTTTTATCAGTGCCTCTGCAAATTCGTCAAAATTGCTGAAAGTGTACCGAAATGCTCTAAACCATTCAAGAGGTCCTCCAGCTAGAAATCTTTCTACGATTCTCATCTCTCTCTCTCTAGGAATGTGGGCTTCTATAAAATAGTCTTTAAGATTCCTGATATATTCGATCGGTGTGAGACTATCAGTGTTGCTAAATTTTTGAGGTTTGTCTTCAAAATTTCGGATGACTGTCACATTTCTCTGATATGAATCCATATAATTTTTCCCACTATCACGATACTTCCATTCAGGTTCAATATTCTTATCCTCTTCTTCTTCCCTGAATCTGGATATACGTTCCTCAGGACTAATATCTCTCTCTTCTGTAGCGAGGTTACATCTTCTCACGTAATTTCTATCCTCTTCACCAGTCAATCCTTCAGTATCCTTGTCTGTGATTACCGTGATGACTTTCCTAATCAACTCTTCCTTATAGGTTTCCATCATGCTAGCTTCTCCTAGTTTCAAATTCTGCAGTTTGCTCGTAGTTTCATTAACATCAGAGACAACCTTATGAATCTGTTCCTCTAACGCAGTTTTTAATGCTTGCACGTCCTGACCTATTTGAGTTCTATCCTCTACCTGCTTTTCGGATAGCGAATCCATCCTTACATTCAAGTCTTTCCTAATCTTAACTACTTCATTATTAATGTCTACTTGTGTACTGGCAAGTTTTCTTTCAATTCGTTCCTGAATCTGATCTACATGTTCCCCACTTGACCTGTTCCATTCATCTTTCCAAACCGTTACATTTGCAGTTAACATTTCCGCGATATGTACTTCAATGTCTTCCTTAAGTAAACGATTGTGATCTAATACTTGGGTTCTCATGACCTCTACATCGTATTTTAAGCCAGCTAAAGAAGCTGTTGTCCTGACAGACTCGTCAACTAACCGAGTTGTTAATGCACTAATGTTACGAGTACAAAGCGTTTTTGAAGTTTCAATTTCCTCTCTAACTTTGTTAACATCAGTTTGAACTTTAGCAATGTCTATAAAAACAGTATTGACTTCTACTTGTATCTTATTGATATCGCTTTGCATATCATTAACATCTGAATGAATATTATTGATTTCTACTTGAACATTTGACACATCAGTTCGAGCATTTCTAACCTCTCTTTGAACTTCCTCTACTTTGTCTTGTACAGTAGCAACATCATTCCTAACAACAATTACTTCAGCTCTAGCACATGAAATATCACCCCGGACATTGGCAACATCAAGATTCAACATAGTAAGATCTTTCTGTACCTTAGAAACATCAATTTTAACCTCAGAAACATCTTTATGCACATTGGACACGTCTGTGCGCATGTCAGTTACAGCATTCTCGATTCCCTGGGTATTGATCTGTAAACGCGACACATTGTTCTCTAGGTTTGCAGAACTGGTCTGAAGAACTTTCATATTCTCCTCCATTATAATAGACAAATTAGCAGACAAATTACTAGCATTCTCCTCCATTCGACTAGTATTCCTAGCTTCCATCTCCTTCATGCTTTCATTCATGCTAGCTTTCATTTCTCTCGCACTTTCATCCAGCCTAATAGACAAATTAGCCGACAAACTGTTGGACATCTCCTCCAATATTTTCTTAATACTTTCATCTGCCATTTCAATAATATTTCAATAATAAACTGCTTTAGGGACATACATCAAACAGAGCAAAATAACAACATCTGAGCAACATTTTTCACCATATATAAATTTGAGCAATTTTCTGTCTTAAATCTAACTTATAATTACCTTATAATTAACCTTCGTAGACACTTCATGTTGAAATAAACTCAAGCACATGTTCAAATTTCTTTGGTTCATTTTAAAATATCCTAACACAAATAATTTACATTTACGATCCAAATAGTTTAATTTTATCTTTAATATGACTACACATGTCATAAGCCGGTCAAATAAAATAAGATTCCAGATCATAGGCGATTTTTCTAAGTTTCCAGCCTATTTAACCTCTCTCAAGTTGTATAAGATCTGATCTTTTCTGAGTGTAATTTTCCTAATACAACACAACATTTTATTCCTATATAATCACACTCTCAAATTCTACAATTGGCTAAGACATCTAACTGAATCAACATCTTTATTTGAGTCTTCACAATCCCTTTGACATCGATAACTTGGTAATCCAATGTTATTCGAACACTCCACAAAAATTGCGGTGCCAATTCTACTGCAATAACTTGGTAATCCAATGTTATTCAAGCACTCCGAACTTCGATTGTGCCAATTCTACTGGCGTTCAACCTGGTAATCCAGTGTTGTCAATCGAGCCCCACCGAATTGCGGCGCCAATCCTACTGTCCCCGATCTCAGGATAGTAGGCTGTCAGATATCCGCCCCCCTCAATCGGATTGCCAATAATCAAACGCACCGGCACAGCTACATCAATGAAAATGGCACTGACAGATACTATCGAGATTAGAGCACAATAGTTAACAAGAAAATTATTGTGGAACACACCAAAATATACGGGGGTTCATACTTACCTTTACTTACCTCTTAAATAATTATCTCGGGGACTGGGTTGTCAACTGGATCACTTAAAGCGTGCCCACACAATAACCTCCACCATGATATTTAAAATGAACCATAACGAAAACGAGAAACTTTAAACTGCACAATAATTTATTTCACAAAAAGAATGAATTAACAAAAATAAAACAACAAAATCCACGTGGCAATCAGAAGCCATCGACCACATAACCATGTCCTCCTGTCGGACTTGTATACTCTACATACAACGTTTCAGCTTTCTCAAGCTCAAAATAACGTAAAAATAATAATGCACTTGGAATGGAAACGGGATTTGGGACGAGACACATATATCAATTGGTTTGCGTGTTTATATACTTCATATTTTATTTATAGCCACAAGGCTATTATGTAAACGTCCTTGGCCTCTATCATACAGTTGTCCGGGCCAGCTGCAATGCACCTGCATCGTCAAAGTGACTCACCTGTCCGTTCAACCCTAGCATAAGCGAGTTACATCAGAGCTTAGCTCTCCCTTCAAAACACGTTAAATGTCCACATCTCAACTGAAATATTATCACGCAAATGTTTTAAATGCTCCATTCAAACACCAGTGGATTACTCCAACAATGCCAAATCATATTTAATTGTTCAATCCACTTGCTTAATTAGCGTTGTTTAGAGTATAAAAACAAAACTCTTAATGTTAATAACAACAGTTCATTAATTATTTATAACAATAATAAATTGTTTATAACAATGTCAAACGACAATTAAAAATTTTATACACGCCTCTATTAATCCCTTTCATTACAAATTGTTATCAAAGATATTTACAAAATTATTTACAATATTATTATTTATTTATTCGTTTATTCCCCATAAGGAGAGCGTTACAACACAATCAATTTTCATGTTTCATTCTGGACCTTTCTTCTTTTTTCCCAAAAACCTCTCATATACACACTATGTTTCCTCTTTCTCTCTTCTGTCCACCTCTTTGCTGGTTGTCTCTCTTTGGGAGTTTGCTCAAACTTCTGTAGTCTAAGTTTTTCTCTGTATTTGCTCCTGTCTGCGATGTCTTCTGTAGAGATGTTTAGTTTCTTAAGGTCTTCCACGGTTTCCTTTACCCAATTGGATTTTAGTGTGCTATTCGTAACTATGTTAAAAATTTTCTTGGTCAGTCTGTCTTCGGTCATCCTATGTATATGTCCATAAAATTTTGCCCTTCTTTTCCTTATGTTGTTTGTAATCGTCTCTGTCTGTTTGTACAGTTCTATTGTCGGTCTCTTCATCCATATTCCCTCTTTCTGAACTGGCCCGTAGATCTTTCTGAGAATTTTTCTCTCTTGTTTTTCTAATTCCTTGATTTTTGTTCGCCCCTTGATTGCTGTCGTTTCTGAAGCGTATAAGGCCTCTGGTAAGACTACTGTACGGTAGTGTCGTAATTTGGCATTGATGGAAATACTTTTTTTTATTGTAGTGGTTCCATGTAAGTCGGTATGCTTTCTGCAATTTAGCGATCCTGTCTTCATTGGATGCCAAGTTCAGTCCTGTTTTCTGTAAAATCTCTCCTAGATATTTGAAACTTTCCACTTGTGTTATTTTTCCATACTTGGTTTCCAGTGGGTGCTTGTCTGTAGATTTTGTGTCCATGAACTGTGTTTTTCGTATGAGATTTGTAACCCTGTTTTGGCAGAGATTTCATGTAGCGTCTCTAGAGCTTCTTTGGCTTCTTTTCTGTTATTTGTTATAATCGCTACATCATCGGCAAAGGCCAGACACTTAATGTTGACTGTCCTTTTCTGGTGTTTTGCCATGTTTATGCCTTTGACTCCTTTTTCCCATGTCTTGATTATTTTATCCAAAACTGAGTTGAATAGAATGGGTGATAAACCATCACCTTGTCGCACTCCTGTATTAATTTTGAAGGGTTCCGACATCTCTCCCATGAATTTAACTTTGGATATTGTATTTGTTTATGTTTCTTGGATTAGTTTTCTGGACTTATTGTCGACCTTCATTTCTTCTAATGTGTTAAAAAGTGTTTCTCTATCTATGGAGTCGTACGCTTTTTTGTAGTCGACGAATGTGATTGTTGTGTTCCTGGTTTTTCTCGTTGCTAGTATTGTTCTCAGGCACCAAATCTGCTCACTGCACGATCTTCCCTTCCTGAACCCTCCTTGGTATTCTCCTATCTGTGGATCTATCTGAGGCTCTATCTGTTTTAACAGGGCTTTGGAGAAAATTTTGTATGCGACGGGTAATAGTGAAATCCCTCTATAATTATAAGGGTTCGTTTTGTCTCCCTTCTTGTGGAGGGGGTGTATTAGAGCTGACTTCCATTCTTCTGGTACCTTCCCTGTTTCCCAGATGTTTTCGATGATTTTGTGTATTTTTGGTGTAACATTTTCGTGGTCTAATTTCCAGATTTCCGAAATCAATCCGTCTTCTCCAGGCGCTCTATTGTTCTTTAGTGATTTTATTATTTCCACGATTTCTTCAAGAGTTGGAGGTTTGGAATCAATGTTAGGTTCTGGCTTTTCGAACTGTAGTCTGTGTGTTGGTTTATCACAGTTAAGCAGCGAGTCAAAATATTGTGCCAGTATCGTACAGTTCTTTTTCGGGTTTGTCTCCAGTGTTCCGTCTTGTCTTTTGAAGCATAAGCTCGGTGGTCGATATCCTGTCATATTCTCTCTGAATGTTCTATAGAAGTTTCGTGTGTTACTTTTGGTAAAATCCTCTTCTATCTCCTTGAGTCTGTTGTTATCGTAGTTTCTTTTTTCTCTGCGGATTATTCTCGAGGAGTCTTTTTGTATCTTGTTGAATTCTTCCCATTTTTCGGGTGTTCTATGGCTGTTAAATTTTTTCCAGGCTTGTATTCTATCCTCTATGGCTCTGTCACATGTCACGTTCCACCATCTGTGCTTCCTTTTCCTCGGGGGCTGCCCCATTTTTATCAGTTCTTTCATGTTTTCGGACATGTCCGTCCAGTCGTTACTCTCAATTTTCATAAGTCCTTGTGTTATTTCTTTCTTGTTTAATTGTAAATACTCTGGGTCTGTTCTGAAAATTCTGGTTGTTCTCTTAGTTTGTCTGTTTGGTATAATATTTGGTACAATATTAATATTGTTTATATTATTTATACAAGAAATGCATTAAACCACACGTTTATCCGGTTGATAATTACTCAAATTGTGTTGATATAATCGACCAATGAAGGTTAGTTATATTTAAATGTCAAATTCAGGTTTAATAAGGTTTAATAATAATTACTAATATTTGTGACGGTAACCTCCATTCAAAATCTTCATCTCAAATTATTTAACACTCTTGTTAACTTTAACAGTATTTTCACACGAATAACTTTCAAAGAACCAGGACAATACATTCAGCGGAAAAATACTTCGCTCAAAATGCACAAAATTGCACAAAAATAGGCCCAGAATTCATCATATATCTCAATATATAGCCTATGGCATAAAAATCTTCCACACTACATACAAAAACCTCCACTTATAAATTCATCAACTTCATTAATTACTGTGGGAACCTCCTTCATTATTCAAGGGCATTATTCAACAGCGACTTTTACACGTCCACTGAACTAACGATTATACATCCATTGTTCCTCTTTAAAAATTCTTATATTCATCAATTGTATTAATGACTGTTATTATTTAACCTTCGTGGGTTTCATTCATGAATCGATATGAAGTAAAAATTTGCCAATCACAAATAAATTTAATAGCAAATACGATTAGACACTCCTCCCTGGTCTATCAAAATTGAGATTAATATCATCAAAGTAACGCAGTATAAAAATACTATCTTCAATCAAAGTTCATCTAACTGCACAAATAGTCGGATAGAACACAATTAGACTGTGGAATGCAAACATTATTGTTCCAATCTATAATTGAGAAAAACTCCTATCAAATGTTCATTACTATAATGTATTCAATAAATCGTAATCAAAGTTCATATTTCATAAAATTGTCTATAATGCAATGATAAATGTCTATGTCGCAATCATGTTCATAAGACGACTAGTATTTCAAAGATCGTCGATAACGTATTAGATTTTAACGCTCTAAAATCTTTTAATCATTCTTCTTTCTTGAGGATGCCAGAAAATTGGTCAAAGTAATTTACTGAATAGAATTACTTTAATAAATTGACACGCTGTCTGACTTCAAATCTGCCATAGCAAATCATTAACTTTACAGTCAAATCGTGACTACAAAAATATGCAAATTACTGAGAGAATCTAAATTATCAGTCTCAACTGATCCAAAATTATTTAAGTATGCCAATGACATAACAATGTCTCAACAAATCGTAGAAAAAGGCATAAATCATCGAAGTGCACTGAGTACAGAAATGCCAAGCCAGAAAATGGGGCAAAATATAGGACAGAAAATATAGGAAAAAAGGTTGCTCAGATATCGCTACATGACTCAAATAATACAAGAAACGTTCACGACTACCTTATCTGTTGATTGAAGTTCTAGAGGAAAGTTTTGCCCCCGTAAATTGAATTATATTGAGACCACGATGGCTGTATTGGCAAATATGAATAAAGTTATGGATGTCATAGTTGTGACGTGTATATTCATGACGTAGGCACGGATGACGTAGAATTCATGCAAGTAGGCTGGTTGAGCTGAGATTCTTGGTGACGTCATGATTTTGTTCGAGAAAGATCTGAGATTTACGACGCAGTCGCAGGAAACAAGGTATCGTGCTAAAGAAGAAGTTACGCTATTGGAGGAAAGGCTTGAACCAATGAACGATAGTACCATCCCGGCAGTTGCCCGAAAACGAAGTGGGAAACCATGGAAAACCACTTCGAGGATGGCTGAGGTGGGAATAGAACCCCCTATACTCATTTGGACCACCCGAGGCTGAGTAGACCCCGTTCCAGTCCTCATACCATTTTTCAAATTTCGTGGCAGAGCCGAGAATCGAACCCAGGACCTCCAGGGTGGCAGCTAACCATGCTGACCGCTATGCTACGGAGGCGACAACAGTTATTTATAAGAATTATAAAGGAGTTGAATATTGATTATGATGTTTCCACGTGTTATACTAGAATGGAATTATAATAGACGGGAAATGTAGAAGAAAATACACTGACTGTTGAGAGGGTATATTGTTTATGTAACATAATATTGCATCATTTTTCCAGTTGTTTGGTGGTTCAGTGGTAGCGTTGCGAACTTGAAATTAATGCATCGTGAAATGGAGGGGGTTCGATTCCCACCTCCGTCAGGTTTTTTTTATTTTCGTAATCTTACTTATTGCTATTGGTATTACGTAGCCAAATGATACTTAACTTTTAAATATCCCCTAATGTAACGAATTCTCCTTAATAAAGAAAAATATAATATTTGTAGCTCCCGCGCTTGCGCACAATGTTTTCTTTTTTTTACGAGCCAAATGGCGCATCCCACCGCTTCTTACTGAGATCTTTGTTTTATGAGAATTAAAAAGTGTCCCGAAAATTGTTTATGATGTTTCCACAATATACATTGAAATAGAATTATAAAATAAGGGAGGTATTTAAGAACTTAAACAGTCAGTTGAGTGTGTACGTTGTGTAAGTATCGTAATATTGCACACTATTCACATTGCCTAGGTGGCTCAGAGCCAGTGTTAGAGTCTGCTAATTTAATTATGCATTATCGAGAGAGTTCGAATCCCAACTAAGACATGAATTTTTATTTCCCAATATTATTCTTTCTTGCTCTTGGTGTTGCATTGTCTAAACATATTTTACTTTTATTATTCCCGTTAAGTAAGGAATACCCCACGATATACGTTGCCATATACTTTTAAATTATTAAATTTAAATGACCGCAATCGCTTCCGCCATGAGAGAAATGACGAACATAATTCATTAGATGGACTCGGACATCGTGGCTACTCAGCCCCGTCTACTTTGGCGTGTGTGTAAAATGTTCTCTGATTACTTATGTTATTGTGGTGGCTCTATTGATGTGTGCATTTGTAATTAAGGTGGGGTATGGGGAGTTGACGACCGAGACTTTAAGTTAGGAACTATCCCGGTATTTGCCTGGAGTGGAAATGGGAAACCACGGAAAACCACATCCAAGATTACTGAGATGGGAATTGAACCTTGCTTTTCTTATTTTTGCCACACGAGTGCGCCCTGTTCCAGCCCTTAGACCAGAATTAAATTTCTTGGCAGAGCTGGGATTGAACCCGTAATCCGGGGTGATAGCTCAGAATGTAGGCTTAAGAGTGGGCTTCCCTGTGTTAATATGATTTTTGACATGCACTGAACATATACTGTAATTCTAAAACTCCCTCCATTACGGTGGCTGGCGAAGTGAGTCTATGCTCTTTCCTGTAGTTGGCGAAGTGATTCTATGCCCCCTTACATAATTTACTGTTATGGAAATGCAAAGGATTGTACCTACAACAGGTGATGGAAATTGCTTATTTAGAGCAGTTTCGTGTTGTTTATATCAAAACGAAGAACTTCATCCTGAGCTGCGTTAGCAAGCAAATTGCAAAAATTGTTGCAGGCAGGGATAATTATAAAGATTTTATTTTTGGCGATCAGTCTAATCGCATTCTCATCAGCAACCAACTTGAGAAAGAAAGTCCCTGAACATAATTGTAACAGTGAATATTATTGTTTATTGATTATTTGTTTAGAGTAGCCTACATAACAATGAATCTAACCATGGTGTGGATTTTTTCAATAGAAGTATTATTTGACATTTAATATTTTGCGGCTGCGTTGATGCAGGCCACTATAGTGTTATTGAATATGGCGTTAATTGGGGGGAAAATACTACTATAAATAAACCCATTTGACGAAAAAGAACATTAGCCGCAATAAAATGGGAAATCGGAGAAAAATACGAAGCCACTTTTAAAATCCAATATAAATATGCCATTTCATAAGCAATTCCAGATTATATGCTTTACAGTGTAGGGTCCTTAACGAACAAATGTAAACGTTGTTCTGCACTGTATTTCTCTTGCGAGAAATCTACTCTTGGTTACTTTGACCTTTGCTGTTGTAATGGTAAAATTGATCTGACTAAATATAAAATATTCGACAGCCTGCAACAATTTGTCACTGGAGATGATATCTCGAGGAATTTCAGAGATAATAATCGGCAGTACAACAATGCCATGAACTTCGTTTCATTTGGTACCGGTACCAATGTTACTGTGCCACATGCATACAGTCCATATTGTATTAAAATGTATGGATTTGCACATCATCGCATTTCTTTGTTACAGTATATTCCTAAATTATAAGCGACGGTTCTTGCGACCAGTTCTATATATTAGAATCTCCAGAAGATAATCGAGTCAGATCTGCAAATCAAGTGAATTCTTGCAAAACCCCTACATTTAACATTCAAAATCGAGCTGACGATATTCGATTAGCTCGGCTCATAGTTTGGGATGGAGCCCCAATGGCAAACATTCATTCATTAATGTTTGTGAATCTACTTCTAAGAGATACGAAACGACATTATTCCTTTTTGTGGGAAAGTTATTCTTCATGGAGACTTCAGGTCTGTCGCACGCTTCTCGCCAAACAGTTAAATTATATTAAATATTCTTCTCTCTGGCCCTTCTCCAAAATACGCCACTTACATAAAAACACGCGATTGAAACCAGATGAAATGAAATTTTCTGATTTTATGCTACGTGTTAACGGCGACAACTTTTCTATCGATGGTGATAATCAAGTATTACTGAATTACCAGCCAAACTTGCAACGCATGAGGATACCGTGCCTCAAACATTTACTTCTGGGAAGGATATATAATACATTTCTCGAAAGATCGCATTCTTACACGAATGGTTGGTTCCTTAGACTAGGTGCTGCGTAAATGCGGTCATGTAGCCCCGTGTACTTTGGGTGTATGTGTAGAATCTGTCTGATAACCGGTGTTAATAATGTGATGGCTGAATTAGTGTGTGTTATCTGTGATTCAGGTAAGGACTGCATACGATCACATTTTCAAGTACAGTAGTTCCTACTTTTGCTGCCAAATGCTACCATCCACGTCACCTACTTGTGGACTTGGATACTAGATGCCATCGCAGCCAGCACCTGGCGACGAACTTTGGAACTAATATAGCGTTATCAAATAATGTAACCTACAAATTTTGGCTTCACACAAATGTACTGTAGTTAGTGGAAGATTCTTTTTCATGTCATAAATCTAAGGCATTTTGTCAAAAATCTAAGGCATAGGACCGCCGGATTTACTTCCCCTCCGAAGGAAGGCATACTGAGGGATTCTTACACCAAAAAAATGAACAATGTATTGAAATCAACTTATGAGTCATTGCCCTTCTATCCAGTAACTTAGTTTAAAAAAATACACGAGCATTAACAGATTAAATACTGAAGATGAAAGATTGCACTCTCGACATTGCAACATACTGCTGGCTATGACTAAAGACTTGATGAGGGAAATTGAGACATATACGTTTATTTCAGTATCCTGCATAATTCTTGAATTTCTTGGAATTAAATGATATGCCTCCACATAGTCAAAACGCTTGACCCATAGTTATGCTCCTTAAGAAATCTGAACGCTTCCCAAGGGATCCTAAATGCAACTATATTGCTTGGATTTCGAAATAATAAGTGCAGTTAAAATTAGGCAGAGAGGCCTAATCCTTCGACTCGATTTAACACCATCCAAAAAACCACTACCAATTTCTTTTAAGAGGCAACATTTTCCAATTCACGTGGCATACGTCATCACATCACAATAAATACTCAAGGGGAAACTCTGGAACGTATAGGTCTCAATATTTACCTCATCACGTTTTCAGTCTTGGCCAGCAGTATGTTGCAACGTCGAGAGTGGAATCTTTTGACGCCCTTAACGTTTCAACAGACCCTAAAAGTAATCGTATACATACAAGAAAATTCCTCAGTAAATATTTTCCCATTGGCCGTCATGTTTTGATGGGTTTCAACTAGTAATTAATTAATGATATTAATACAAGTTAATGATATAAGGTGTAATACAATTACTAATACTCATTGGTCATTCTGCTAGTTTTTTTTAGTTGATTAAGTAGAACTGAACGCGTCCCGAGGAAAGAGTCTTATCCTGATGTACCTACGGGTGCGATACATACCCATTAAACTTATAAACGCCTTGAGTGAACAAGAACCGATGATGCCCACCTAACGATCGAAACATGCCATCCAATAACCACCCCCCACCCCCCTTATTTTGAGAAGTGTATACGAGTATGTAATCAATCCATGTAATCTTTTCCAGGTTCGTAGATACGAGTATTTTCCGCCAAATTTGATAGGCCACATTATCGTGTTGACAAACTGGAAATCAATTATTTTACTGGATTACAAAGGCAACGCTGAAAAAATATAGTCTAAAATTTCAAACTGTCACTGGGTGATCCATTCCTGGAATGGGAATATTTCTTACGTCATGCAAAGTAAGCGTACGAAACCAAATAAACTCTAAGGCCCTTGTCAATGTGTACCCGACGTGTGTGAGTTTGTGCTCACTCTAGAGCAGCCTTGCTCGTCTTTTGTATTGAAACGAGTCACCGCTAGCCGGACAGACAGTTCTCGGGGGAGGGGCCGTACGACGAATCTACCAACGAAAGAGACCGTCCTCAGGTACGCATCCCTCTTAGTTCCTCCCAAGGCCGCCACAAATACCAAGTGTAACGAGTCACTGTGGGCCAGACAGGCGGGCGGGGTGTGTGAAGAATGCAGAATAGCCAATCCGGCCAGCTAATTAGGGTAGGCCTCTCCCCACGCAACGTTGAATAGGGTCGACCAGAATAGGCTTGAACCTACTGGGAAAGGAAAGGTGATCCAGAACATCGCTGGGAGTGGCTAGATAATTCTGGAAGCCAACCACGAGAACTTGCTCGATGCTACTGGAGGTAGCGACGCCCAGAACAGTCTAGACCAGGAGCCCGATTGTTTATATACCAGTGATGTGCTACGAGCGAGGAGTCAGTGAGTGTGAGATCGGAGTCAGTGTTGGTCCTGAGTAAGTGGAGTTGAAGCAGTTTGCCGTGCATAGCGCGATGAGTGAAAATAAATAAAGGAGGACTGTAAATAGTGAAGACGGGGTGTGAAGATAAATGTGTATATAAATAACGTAGACAGTGACTGTGAAAGATAAATAATGACTGTAAGAGAAACTTGCAGAGAACATTGTAAATAAATAGTGACTTGTAGCTGTATACAGTGAGATTCTGTGTATGTGTGTGCGCGAATAAATAGGCCTAATTTGATTTAGTGCTAATTAATGTAAATAACATTGTTGTAAATAAAGATTTAGTGCATCATAAGCCTGACCTATTTTTACGAACACTAAAAACGTTACAGTATGGTAACTTTCCAACTTCCACCTGCATTCGAGGGGAAGTAAACTGGCAGGTGTGGCTGGACAAGAACACGGAAGATACAGAACGTAAAAAAGTCAACAGACAGACATTCTTTGGTCTTGGCTAGGCAAGAGGCCCTTTATGCTACAGAGATCCTTAATGTTTCACGTTGTAGTCCTACAGGTGCAGCACTGTATTGGATCAAGATCAGCTTCCTCCTAGGTCAACGAATTTCTGTCTGTTGACATTTTTCTGCGGTTCTATTTCAGGCTATAAAACTGGTGATATTTCATAATGGAAACATATTCTTGTGCTCTATTGCATTTATAAATACTAGCATTACCCGACGCGGCTTCGCCCGCGAATATTCTAGTTGTAAATAGTACATTTAGCAAAATCTCAATCATGAATGCTATGACTGATATATCCTTGGTATGAATAATCAGACTTTATCAATTCAGCTACTGGTGCAGTGGTTAGGGGTTTGTCAATACTTCATAGGTATATCAGAGTGAAGTTAGTTTTCTGGGAATATCACAGACACTGTTAATTTAAGGACCTTTAAATGTGGTTTTCGGAGACCCTTTATAGTCGGGTGATAAAGATGATGATGACGATGATAATAATTGTTGTTTTAAGGGGCCTAACATCTAGGTTATCGGCCCCAAGGGGGGTGATAAAGACTTTTCGTACCACACTCATACGTGAAAATTGCGTGAAAAAATTCTAGAGTGCCCCTTGACCCCCTTAAGCGCATTATACTGTATGTATTGATGAATTTTACAGGTTAATTTATAACCGTCTGGAAACTTTCACAGTAATGTAATAATTGGAATGGCAATGCGTCTTACACAAGTAGATGGACCTGTGAGATTCTGTTACCATGGTTACCGCGTTGCATTCTTTCATTATTTCATTACGCTTCGGTGGCGTAGTCGGTAGCATGCTGAACTGCTGTGCCCATGATAGCGGGTTCAAACCCGGCCGAAGTCGTCGGATTTTTTAAGAGCGTTAAAAATCCTTCAGTATGCCTTCCTTCGGAGGGGAAGTAAACCCGGCGGTCCCATGTCATAGATTTATGGCATGTAAAAGATCCTTTCACAGACTAAACTTATGTAAACCAAAATTTGTTAGGTTAGATTTCGTCAGAACGCTCTATCAAAGTTCCAACGTTCACCACTAGGTATCATTGATATCTGGTGGCGAAAGTAGGAACTACTTGACATTGAACGGAACTTGTAGCTCACCCTTTAGGGTGTCCGCTGGAAGCAGCTACAGACTCAGGCGAGCCGAACATGTCCTCGGACACTCCCGGCACTAAAAGCCATACGATAAATAAATAAATAAATAAATAAATAAATAATTATTTCATTGTAAATATACATGTTTTAAGGTATTCATTCAATTGTGAGGCATTTAAAGAGTAAGTGAGTGTGTTTCGCTTACGCATTGGGTTATGCTGAACCTTTAGGTACCCCATATGTGTAGGTTGGTGTTAATGGGACCTTATTTTCGGTACAAAACTGGAATGGGATCTTAGCAGAATAATATAGAGAGGGATTCTACAGGTATCTATGTTTCTTCATTACCAACATTTTGGATGCAATCCTTATAGTGTTCTGTCCAGATCGCTCCAAGTATAAACAAGTAGTTCCGTGAAGAACTATACAGCCTATTTTCATATATCCTACTAATATTAATTGCCTCTATCAACATACTGAATTTCAGTTTGATTGCTGTAATAGATTCGTAGATATTGAAAACCGACTAAATATTGCGGATGGTCGCCATGTTGGATTTGTATATATGTCTTAGAGTTATGTACTGTTACATGAAGATTATTGTGTACGTGTAGTACAGAAAACTTCAATCACAAGATTAGGACACAAGAAGTAAAAACGAGGTTTTAAAATTTCGCACAGCTGACATCTTGTGGTTATGGAAACAATTGAAATAAATTAGATGCCAGTGGATTAACATTATTGTATGAGGAATTACTGTACCAAATTTCACTGCACTTGGATGGTTAAATTGCGAGAAACGACCATGTGAATATTTATACTTCGCGTCGCCACCATGATGGATTTGTGATCACCAGGTTATTAAAAGTCCTATAGGTGAACTTATGTTCATAACCCCTATGAACATAAAAACATTCAGTTTGATTGCTGTAGTAGATTCGTAGATATTTAGAACCGTCTAAATATTCCGGATGGTCGCCATGTTGGATTGTTATATGTATAGGCCAAAGAGTCATGTACCTTTAAAGAAAAATTATTGCGTAGATTCATTATTCAAACATTCACTTCGATCGCATGGTTACGACACAAGAAACAAAAACTTAATTTAAAAATTCGCATAGCCGCCATCTTGAGGTTATGTAAACAATTGAACTAAATTACATACCAGTGCATTACAATGTGTATAAACACTGGCTTT
Source organism: Meconema thalassinum (assembly GCA_946902985.2). Classification (NCBI taxonomy): domain Eukaryota; kingdom Metazoa; phylum Arthropoda; class Insecta; order Orthoptera; family Tettigoniidae; genus Meconema; species Meconema thalassinum. Next base: position 85,591,440 of record OX336400.1, on the reverse strand, counting down.
ACCAAGTTTCATTGCGTTTGGATCATTAAATCGCGAGAAAAGTCTATTTAAACTTTTAAAACGCTTGGCCGCCATGTTAGTTTTCTAGTTAACCGGTTTTTAGCCTACTTTCGATTTTTGCAAAAAATGAAAGTAGACTTATGAGATCAACACAGGGCGAAAAAAGTGTGTCTGTCTGTGTGTGTGTATGTGTGTGTGTGAATCTGTGTGTGTGCGTGTCTGTGTGTGTGTGTGTGTGTGTGAGTGTGTGTACTCTGAATGTCTGTCCCCCCCTATCAATTCGAACACGGTGAATGCGAATTGAACGAAATTTGGTACAAAGGTAGCACTAGCAAAGGACACCTCAATGTCATGTTTTATATCGCCGCCATCTTGACGGAAACGTAATGGCGGCCACACAAATGTTCAAAGCTTAAATCAAATTACGACTAACCTAATCATCCGATCTCTAACAAATTTTGCAACGACATACCTTTATGGGGGGAGCATCCTTTGACCAAACCAATAGGTCATCAGCGTAATAGTTTGCGGATGGCGGCCATCTTTGTGTGAAAATCGATTCCCCCTCTTAATTCGAACACGGTGCAACCGAATGGAACGAAATTTGGTACAGAGGTAGTACTAACAAAAGGCACCTCAGTGTCATGTTTTATATCGCCGCCATCTTGACGGAAACGTAATGGCGGCCACACAAATGTTCAAAGCTTAAATCAAATTACGATTAACCTAATCATCCGATCTCTACCAAATTTTGCAACAACATACCTTTAGGGGGGAGCATCCTTTGACCAAACCAATAGGTCATCAGCGTAATAGTTTGCGGATGGCGGCCATCTTTGTGTGAAAATCGATTCCCCCTATTAATTCGAACACGGTGCAACCGAATGGAAAGAAATTTGGTACAGAGGTAGTACTAACAAAAGGCACCTCAGTGTCATGTTTTATATCGCCGCCATCTTGACGGAAACGTAATGGCGGCCACACAAATGTTCAAAGCTTAAATCAAATTACGATTAACCTAATCATCCGATCTCTACCAAATTTTGCAACTACATACCTTTATGGAGGGAGCATCCTTTGACCAATCTAATAGGTCATTCACCTGATAGTTTGCGGATGGCGGCCATCTTTATGTCAAAATTGATTCCCCCTATTAATTCGAACACGGTGGAACCGAATGGAACGAAATTTGGTACAGAGGTAGCACTAGCAAAGGGCACCTCAGTGTCATGTTTTATATCGCCGCCATCTTGACTGAAACGTAATGGCGGCCACACGAATGTTCAAAGCTTAAATCAAATTACGATTAACCTAATCATCCGATCGCTACCAAATTTTGCAACTACATACCTTTATGGAGGGAGCATCCTTTGACCAATCTAATAGGTCATTCACCTAATAGTTTGCGGATGGAGGCCATCTTTATGTCAAAATTGATTCCCCCTATTAATTCGAACACGGTGGAACCGAATGGAACGAAATTTGGTACAGAGGTAGTACTAGCAAAGGGCACCTCAGTGTCATGTTTTATATCGCCGCCATCTTGACTGAAACGTAATGGAGGCCACACGAATGTTCAAAGCTTAAATCAAATTACGATTAACCTAATCATCCGATCTCTACCAAATTTTGCAACTACATACCTTTATGGAGGGAGCATCCTTTGACCAATCTAATAGGTCATTCGCCTAATAGTTTGCGGATGGCGGCCATCTTTGTGTCAGAATCGATTCCCCCTATTAATTCAAACACGCTGAAACCAAATGGAACGAAATTTGGTATAGAGGTAGCACTAGCAAAGGGCACCTCAGTGTCAAGTTTTATATCACCGCTATCTTGATGGAAACGTAATCGCGGCCACCCAAATGTTAAAAGCTAAAATGTAATTACGACCAACCTAATAATCTAGTCTCTACCTAATTTTGCAACACCATATCTTTATGTGGGAAACATTTTCTGACCAAACTGCAAGAACATCAGCCCAATAGTTTGCAGATGGTGGCCAAGTATGTGTGCAAATCGATTCCCCCTATCAATTCAAACACGGTGAAACCGAATTGAACGAAATTTGGTACAGAGGTAGCACTAGCAAAGGGCACCTCATATTCATGTTTAATATCCCTATAGCACGTTGTATTTCAACAAGCTCCTACAACCAACATTCAATCATACTCCTTGAAAAGGACAAAGAGTTATAACAATACCCATGCATTTAGGAGAAAGTAGGCTATATGTTCTTTACTGAACATCTTGTTTAGCCTACTTTCGATTTTTGCAAAAAATGAAAGTAGACTTATGAGATCAACACAGGGCGAAAAAAGTGTGTCTGTCTGTGTGTGTGTATGTGTGTGTGTGAGTCTGTGTGTGTGTGTGTATATGTGTGTGTGAGTCTGTGTGAGTGCGTGTCTGTGTGTGTGTGTGTGTGAGTGTGTGTACTCTGAATGTCGGTCCCCCCCTATCAATTCGAACACGGTGAATGCGAATTGAACGAAATTTGGTACAAAGGTAGCACTAGCAAAGGACACCTCAGTGTCATGTTTTATATCGCCGCCATCTTGACGGAAACGTAATGGCGGCCACACAAATGTTCAAAGCTTAAATCAAATTACAACTAACCTAATCATCCGATCTCAACCAAATTTTGCAACAACATACCTTTATGGGGGGAGCATCCTTTGACCAAACTAGTAGGTCATCAGCGTAATAGTTTGCGGATGGCGGCCATCCTTGTGTGAAAATCGATTCACCCTATTAATTCGAACACGGTGCAACCGAATGGAACGAAATTTGGTACAGAGGTAGTACTAACAAAAGGCACCTCAGTGTCATGTTTTATATCGCCGCCATCTTGACGGAAACGAAATGGCGGCCACCCAAATGTTCAAAGCTTAAATCAAATTACGATTAACCTAATCATCCCATCTCTACCAAATTTTGCAACACCATACCTTTATAGAGGAAGCATCCTCTGACTAAATCACTAGGTCATTAGCCTAATAGTTTGCGGATGGCGGCCATCTTTGTGTGAAAATCAATTTTCCCTATTATTTCAAACACGGTGAAACCGAATGGAACGAAATTTGGTACAGAGGTAGCACTAGCAAAGGGCATCTCAGTGTCATGTTTTATATCGCCGCCATCTTGACGGAAACGTAATGGCGGCCACACAAATGTTTAAAGCTTAAATCAAATTACGACTAACCTAATCATCCGATCTCAACCAAATTTTGCAACAACATACCATTATGGGGGGAGCATCCTTTGACCAAACTAATAGGTCATCAGCGTAATAGTTTGCGGATGGCGGACATCTTTGTGTGAAAATCGATTCCCCCTATTAATTCGAACACGGTTCAACCGAATGGAACGAAATTTGGTACAGAGGTAGTACTAACAAAAGGCACCTCAGTGTCATATTTTATATCGCCGCCATCTTGACGGAAACGTAATGGTGGCCACACAAATGTTCAAAGCTTAAATAAAATTACGATTAACCTAATCATCCGATCTCTACCAAATTTTGCAACAACATACCATTATACAGGAAGCATCCTTTGACCAAATCACTAGGTCATTAGTCTAATAGTTTGCGGATGACGGCCATCTTTGTGTGAAAATCAATTCCCCCTATTATTTCAAACACGGTGAAACCGATGGAACGAAATTTGGTACAGATGTAGCACTAGCAAAGGGCATCTCAGTGTCATGTTTTATGTCGCCGCCATATTGACTGAAACGTAATGGCGGCCACACAAATGTTTAAAGCTTAAGTTAAATTACGACTAACATAACCATCCGATCTCTACCAAGCATTGCAGCAACATTCCTTTATGGAGGGAGCATCCTTTGACCAATCTAATAGGTTATTAGCCTAATAGTTTGCGGATGGTGGCCATCTTTATGTCAAGATTGATTCCCCCTATTAATTCGAACACGGTGGAACCGAATGAACGAAATTTGGTACAGAGGTAGCACTAGCAAAGGGCACCTCAGTGTCATGTTTTATATCGCCGCCATCTTGACAGAAACGTAATGGCGGCCACACAAATGTTCAAAGCTTAAGTTAAATTACGACTAACATAACCATCCGATCTCTACCAAACTTTGCAACAACATTCCTTTCTGGAGGGAGCTTCCTTTGGCCAATCTAATAGGTTATTAGCCTAATAGTTTGGCGGTGGCGGCCATCTTTATGTCAAAATTGATTCCCTCTATTAATTCGAACACGGTAGAACCGAATGGAACGAAATTTGATATAGAGGTAGCACTAGCAAAGGGCACATCAGTGTCATGTTTTATATCGCCGCCATCTTGACTGAAATGTAATGGCGGCCACATGAATGTTCAAAGCTTAAATCAAATTACGGTTAACCGAATCATCCGATCTCTACCAAATTTTGCAACTACATACCTTTATAGAGGAAGCATCCTCTGACCAAATCACTAGGTCATTAGCCTAATAGTTTGCGGATGGCTGCCATCTTTGTGTGAAAATCGATTCCCCCTATTATTTCAAACACGGTGAAACCGAATGGAACGAAATTTGGTACAGAGGTAGCACTAGCAAAGGGCATCTCAGTGTCATGCTTTATATCGCCGCCATCTTGACGGAAACGTAATGGCGGCCACACAAATGTTCAACGCTTAACTCAAATTACGAATAACCTAATCATCCGATCTCAACCAAATTTTGCAACAACATACCATTATGGGGGAGCATCCTTTGACCAAACTAATAGGTCATCAGCGTAATAGTTTGCGGATGGCGGCCATCTTTATGTCAAAATTGATTCCCTCTATTAATTCGAACACGGTAGAACCGAATGGAACGAAATTTGATACAGAGGTAGCACTAGCAAAGGGCACCTCAGTGTCATGTTTTATATCGCCGCCATCTTGACAGAAACGTATTGGCGGCCACACAAATGTTCAAAGCTTAAGTTAAATTACGACTAACATAACCATCCGATCTCTACCAAACTTTGCAACAACATTACTTTATGGAGGGAGCTTCCTTTGACCAATCTAATAGGTTATTAGCCTAATAGTTTGCGGGTGGCGGCCATCTTTATGTCAAAATTGATTCCCTCTATTAATTCGAACACGGTAGAACCGAATGGAACGAAATTTGATACAGAGGTAGCACTAGCAAAGGGCACATCAGTGTCAAGTTTTGTATCGCCGCCATCTTGACTGAAACGTAATGGCGGCCACACGAATGTTCAAAGCTTAAATCAAATTACGATTAACCTAATCATCCGATCTCTACCAAATTTTTCATCTACATACCTTTAAAGGGGGGGCATTCTTTGACCAATCTAATAGGTCATTCGCCTAATAGTTTGCGGATGGCAGCCATCTTTGTGTCAAAATCGATTCCCCCTATTAATTCAAACACGGTGGAACCGAATGGAACGAAATTTGGTACAGAGATAGCACTAGCAAAGGGCATCTCAGTGTCATGATTTATATCGCCGCCATATTGACAGAAACGTAATGGCGGCCACACAAATGTTTAAAGCTTAAATCAAATTACGACTAACATAACCATCCGATCTCTACCAAACGTTGCAACAACATACCTTTATAGAGGGAGCATCCTTTGACCAATCTAATAGGCCATTAGCTTAATAGTTTGCAGATGGCGGCCATCTTTATGTCAAAATTGATTCCCCCTATTAATTCGAACACGGTGGAACCGAATGAACGAAATTTGGTACAGAGGTAGCACTAGCGAAGGGCACTTCAGTGTCATGTTTTATATCGCCGCCATCTTGACGGAAACGTAATGGCGGCCACACAAATGTTCAAAGCTTAGATCAAATTACGATTAGCCTAATCATCCGATCTCTACCAAATTTAGCAACAACATACCTTTATGGAGGGAGCATCCTTTGACCAAACTAATAGGTCATCAGCCTAATATTTTGCGGATGGCGGCCATCTTTGTGTGAAAATCGATTCCCCTTATCAATTCGAACACGGTGAAACCGAATGGAACGAAATTTGGTACAGAGGTAGCACTAGCAAAGGGCACCTCAGTGTCATGTTTTATATCACCGCTATCTTGACGGTAACGTAATCGCGGCAACCCAAATGTTAAAAGCTAAAATGTAATTACGACCAACCTAATAATCTAGTCTCTACCAAATTTTGCAACACCATATCTTTATGTGGGAAACATATTCAGACCAAACTGCAAGAACATTAGCCCAATAGTTTGCAGATGGTGGCCAAGTATGTGTGCAAATCGATTTCCCCTATCAATTCAAACACGGTGAAACCGAATTGAACGAAATTTGGTACAGAGGTAGCACTAGCAAAGGGCACCTCATATTCATGTTTAATATCCCTATAGCACGTTGTATTTCAACAAGCTACTACAACCAGCATTCAATCATACTCCTTGAAAAGGACAAAGAGTTATAACAATACCCATGCATTTAGGAGAAAGTAGGCTATATGTTCTTTACTGAACATCTTGTTTTTAGGTCTCATAGATGATCTTTCAGTAGAGCCCTTTATATCTGTGCAAAATTTCAGGTTGATACTGGTAATAGTTTCAGAGATATAGAATGCCGGTGAAATATTTCGCACAGCCGCCTTATTGTGGTTATGTAACCAATTGAACGAAGTTAGACGTCGTAGCACTACAATGTATATAAACATATACTGTACCAAGTTTCATTGCATTTGGTTGGTAAAATCGCGAGGAACGTCTATTTAAAAGTCGCGATTTCGCTTGGCCGCCATGTTGGTTTTGTAGTTCCCAGGTTTTCAAAGGTCACATAAGTGAACTTTTAGTAGTTCCGTTTATCACCATACAAATTTACAGGGTAATATCGGGAATAGTTTCGGAGATATTGAATATTGGTGAAATATTTCGCACAGCCGCCATGTTGGATTGGTGAGATGTAAAAAAATTTGAAGGGCACGGTCGAGGTCGCCCGGAATAGTGCTATGAACTTACCGAGTTTCATTGTAATCGCTCCAGCCGTTTAGATTTTATTAGGGGGGACACACACACACACCTCACACACACACACACGCACACACACACGCACACACACACTGACAAAAGGTGATCTCATAAGCCTATTTTTTTTTTCAAAATTGAAAATAGGCTAAAAATACACCTTTTTTACACTTATCTTAAACAAAAAAGATCATAGCTTCAAAACTAAGAGTGATATTTGCATAATAAATTCACAAAATGTTTCTGAGAACACGTTCCAGGTCCATGTAAATAATTCGTATGCCTGAGGCTAAAAGTACAGGCTAGGGACAGGAATAATGATCATGTAATTTTCCGGAGTCCGTAAACTTTTGGTAGGACCTGTAGTTAGCATGAATACATAGTATTTGTATCGACAACAGTGGTAACAATAATAGAGAGCGCACAAATGATTGAAGTGGTTTCAAAAAATTCCTGTTTTTTTATTAGGCTATTGGTTGTAACATTACAAACTTTTATAGACAGACAGTAAAACTCACAAAGTTTTTTATCCGCCTACAAGTGCTCAATATGTGTCCCATGAGTGGCTCTACACACATAAACTCTATAGTCAAGTTCGTCCCACACCCGACGTAGCAATTTGACCAAAGACGTTGATGATGCGGGCCAGCAGTTCTATTAGATCAGCCGGTAATAGTGTCGTAAAACTGCGTCTTTCACATAACCCCATACGAAGAAGTCGCAAGGGGTGAGGTCCGGAGAGCGTGAAGGCTATAATATGAGGACGTGATCTTCATTCTCAATACGACCGATCCATCTTCTTGAAGTCTGCTGTTCAGAAAGTCACGATCATCACCATGGAAATGAGGTGGAACACCATCCTGTTGGTAGATGAAGTTTATGCTATCGGTCCCCAACTGTGACATGAGCCAATTCTCCAGCGTATCTAGGCAGATGTGCCCAGTAATGGATTTTTCAGCGAAGAAGAAGGGACCGAATAGTTTAAATTTTGAGATGGCACAGAAATCATTGAGCTTGGGAGAGTCATGAACGTGCTGCACACAGGTACGGGGATTTTCAATCCCCCAAATTCGTACATTGTGCCTGTTAACTTTACCACTCAGAAGAAATGCTGCCTCATCACTGAAGACAAGTTTGTCACAAAATTCATCATCCTATATACGCTCCTGAAAACGTGTACAAAACACAAAGCGGTTTAATGCTTGGAGCAGATGTAAATGGTAAGGGCGCAAACTTTTCCTTGCGGCTTTCCAAACGGTCGAACGAGGCATGTTCATTTCCCTGTTCGCTCGACGAGTTGACTTTTGCGGGCTACGTTCAAAACTGCGTCGCACACGCTCAACCGTTTCTTCAGGCACACTAGGCTGGCCCGTTGATTTTCCCTTGCACAGACATCACGTGGTTTTGAACTGTTCATACCATCGGCGAATGGCGTTGGCACTGGGTGGATCTTTCCGGTACATTGTTCTAAAGTTTCGTCGCACGGCTGTCACAGATTGGCTGGAATTAAATTCCACAAGAGCATAGACGCTTTTTCACTGTTAGTCGCTATCTTTGCAACTGTTGGAGTAGAGGACGCATCATGTCTGCCGGATGTTGCAACTGTAGCGCTCTCGCGGACGTTGAGGGAAGCACAATGTATGGAGGCATTCAAACAAAACAAAACACAACAAAACTTTGAGGGGTACTTCCCTTACAACATCAAACACCATCACCATAACTCTAACAATATGGCTAGAAATGATTGACGAAACCGCTCCAATCATGTGTGCGCACCCTGTATGCTTAAAAAAAAAATTAATCGGTATTCTGCCCGAAGGCAGGTCCAAGCCCCCGATGAGGCTACCCCCAGCCGGAGTTTACGTGCGGTGGGGTGGCCAGGGCCTTTCCGCTCCTCCTTATGTTGGCCAACAGCGCGCAGTGCCTAGAACCGGCACACCATCCAAGTTCCGACTACGCCCAATGTTGCTTAACTGCGGAGTTCTCATGGGATCCGGTGTTTCAACACGGCTAGGCCGTTGGCCCTGTATGCTTAAGAGATTAAAATTACGCTTCTTCATCATATTCACAACAATTATCATCATCATTATTTATATATGAAGCAGTTTACAACCGAAGCACATTTTATGAGCAGTAGAATACTTACTCCAATCCCAGATCGAAGAATGGCTTCCGTAGAACTCCGATTGGTATAACTATAAATGAGAGCAAAGAGTGGCTATTATTACAAGAAACGATCCGTTTGATCTCTGTTCAGAGTTGTGCACATGGAAGATAAAGTTCAAACATTTGTCGGCAAATATCTTAATAATAATAATAACTACTTTATTGCGCACAATGTGCATGAACGTGGTTCTTACGATCCATCATTAGTACACAATTTTGTGAGGGATTCTACCCTCAGTTTACATGATAGTATGTGATATTGTTCACATGGGCTGTCACATCTTATGCACCTATACTCAGGACGAGGTTCGCGAATTTTCTTCGTCCGACATAACGGTGGTGAAAACCATGCACCGATATTCGTGCCTCAACTGATAACCACCATGCGTCCATGCACGGTTAGTCATCGCATCACACAGGTAGTAATTCTCCCATATGCTAATCTTCTTCTAATGAAGCTCTTGTAGAAGTTCGTTATATGCTTGAGTGGCTAGAAGCAGAAACTTCAAACGCAACTCCTCCACGAAAATCAATTCTCTAGACAGCTCGTAAACAAGGCCCTTAAAACCAACAGTGACCACCACGGAACTTCAAGTTTAAGGTTGGGTTGATTTATAATTGTGATTACATTTGAAATTGAATTTAAAGGCTTTATGTTTGACCATGGCGAAATGTAAATATTATATGTCAGAAAACTGTACTATAATGAGGCACATTTTAGTACAAGTTTTCGTTATGATACAGTTTCTCCCACCAATCAGAGCTCAAGAAACAGTTGTGTGACCAATTAGATGAGGATATCATCGCACCTGCACTGAGTTCCACGGCCTCGCATCTTAAATGTCACTGCGTGGCCCAGTGTCATGGTGGAGTAATCAAGGAGGCCATGGTATTCACTGCGTCCCATGCGCTCTGTTCAGTACATAAAACTGGAGAAATCTCGACAGATATTTATGAATATTTATGTTCGAACATAATGTTTTAGATCCCTTATTTGGGGGTGGATCTAAAAGGGAGAGTTGCTGTACTAATTTATGAGGTGGTGCCTAAAGAAGGGTAGCTTCCCTTGACAGGGCAAGCTGACCAGTGTAGTGTGTTGTGGTGTGCTAGGAACTAGGGGGCGTTCCTATAAATAATGTGGTAGTGTTTGAGGGGATGGGACCCACTGCAAAGGGTCGCTGTACTAGTCGCTCAGCTGACTGCTTGTTATGTAATCGACTCTGCTCGTATCAGCCGAGTGGCACGCGCTGCTTGCTGGCAGCCGGCTCGAGAAACACAAAGATACCTGAGTTAGCGCTAATGGCTTACCGTCTGTCACGTCTTTACGTGACGGGAATAAGGAAGGGCGTTGGGATGTAAAGAGGCGTATAACAGTAATGCTAGTGTAGAGTGTGGACCAAGTGTTTTATTGGTCTGTGATATTCTTTGTGTGAGTCCCTTGTAGGGAATGAAATTATGTTTATAATGTGATACAAGTTGTGGGTTGCAGGTTACATAAATAGGAACTCTGAACACGATTGACTGACTCACCTCGGTTGACACCAGCGTAGCTTCGGCCGTCTTGATGGAGCACTGACAATGGAGAGAGAGTTTGACCTCATTAGGACGTCTTCTTATACCTTCAGACGCCCTCCTGTCAGCAATGTATTGGCCCAGTTAGTACTATGTCGCTGAGTGTAATGATTACGTAAGGCTTGAGCTGCTTTATGGTGTAGCAAGCTGTCCTTACAGTATTAATGGATGTTGCCCCGGCTTTCCAAGGGTTGCCATTTTAGGGGATTTAGCCAGATGTTGGGGGGATGGTCTCCAAGGGGTGCATACCCCTGGGATGCTGTACAAGAGTCTTCCTTCATTTGTTCGCGTCCTCGCGAACGGGAACGGAACTGGAAGTTGGGATGTTGACGTAGTGGTCCTGGAAAACCCTCTCGTATCTCCTGGTGGCGTCGTATCGAAGTGTGGGTGTGAGGTGAGCCCGTGTTCAGAGGGGAGGGTTATGGGATTTACATATATATGTATACATTGACATTGTGAAAAAAACAAACAAAAAAAATTGACATTTGCGAAAGATTTGATTAACATTGGGAAAAAATTGACATTTTGAGAGAAATTGAACATTAAAATAAATTCGATATGTAAAAAAAAATTGCCCTTGCATTTGCTGGCATATTGCTAGTTAAAAAAAAACATGGTTTCTGATGGTGATGTGTTACATATTTGTGCAGGGAGGAAAAACCCAGGGCCGAACGGATGATTGCGTCGTCCGCCCTATCTTAGGGAAAAAATGCTCCCTGCAATAAGAAAGGTAGAAGAAAATAGAAAAATGGGTGTTCCAGGGTATAATTTAAGGGAAATATTCAAAAGTATTTATTTGTGTGGGAAAAACGGAACACCCTGACAAATGGGGAAGTTAGAAGAAGGAAAAATGAAAGAAAACAAATCATACACATGATGGACATTGGCATTTTGGTGAACAAACAAAAATATATATAGTGCATAATTGTATAAAGCTTATCCTGAAAAACTTATAAATTACAATGACCTTATGTCTAGTGGAATAATGGTATACAGTTTATCCTGAAAAATTATAATTTACAATGACCTTATGTCTACTTAATCGCGCTAATCCCTTATAATTATAGTTTTCATGAGGTACCTCGCGTGCACGCTACCCGTCTGTACGTACTCTTGCCGTCTCACGGCTGATTCTGTACGGCCCCTCCTTGGTACGGTATAGTGGTCGTACCGCTTGTATGTGTGCTTAATACCTAACCTGTGAAGCATCCTCTGTGGGTGAATGCTTTCACACTTGACAATGAGAGTCACTGCCACAAACCGGTTGCGCCCTCATTGTCGTAATCTGCGTCACATTTTGACGCTTTATGTGTTTTAATTGAGTTGATCTGCCAGTAAGCCTGGTACCCCACAGGCACCAGTCCTGCTGTGCAGATTCATTTTAGAGTGTGTAGCTGAAAAAGAAAAATGTGGTGAGTGTTTGCGAGTGTGTCGGGATTAGTGCAAGTTGAAAAAAATAAAAAAAAATAGTACACATCATGGCATGCTGTAAATAATATGCCACTGCTATATGGCAGTGAAATTCCTGTCACCAGTTTTCTGTATCTGGTGACGATGCCTGTGAAAAAAAAATGGCGAGGTTTAGAAAAAAAAACATATTAGTACTGGTTGAAGCTGGTCTTTTACTGAAAAAAAAAACATGATTAATGTTACTTAGCTGCAAGGCCGGGCTTACCCTATACGGTGCCGTAATGCCGTAAATAATATATAGTTGGTCTTACCCCGGTAGCGGAATTGTGGTTACCGGGTGCCGATATATTCCACTTTGATTATTCCTATCTTAATCTAGTATTGTCGGGCTTACCTCGGTAACGGATTTAAAGTCACCGAGTGCCGACCGCCGTTACTTAATACTATCTAACTTAATTATGGTCTAATAATAAAAAAAAACTATTACTAAGCCGAGAGGGTTGCCTTAATCTATTGCCGAAATGTGCTGCGCCATACCTGGCACCAGCGGTGAATAAATTTGCTTAATCCTAGGTTGCGTGTCAAATGCAACCGTCTTACAACTAAATTTGGCCTAGGACGATCGCCTGGGGCAATTAAATCCCCAGATCACCACCCGCACGAGCCCCAGAAACACCGGTTGTCTCTAGGGTCGCTAGATTCCGTCCCCTTAACTCTAGGTGTCGACGTCTATTACTAGGACTAATCTATGCGCAGGCGCTTACGGTGCCACTAAGCTAACCGTTTCGCCCGCTGTAACTTTCGTGTTCATAACCGTGTGCTGTTCCTATTTGACGTAGGTGAGCCGCCCACTTGGCTCCTGTGAGGGGCGCGCAATGCCCCTCTCTTAATGCCCATTGACTGCCCGCTGCGTCGCCATTTATGTGGGCATTGGACAGTGTGGTCCAATGGCATAATATTGTCTTCGCCTTAATCGGCCGTCGCAATCTGCTTTCGCAGTGATATTTGCCTCTATGGGCCGCCGTAGTATGCATTTTCGCATTGATATATAAAGTTGCCTCTATGGGCCGCCGTAGTATGCATTTTCGCATTGATATATAAAGTTGCCTCTATGGGCCGCCGTAGTATGCTTTTTCGCATTGATATATAAAGTTGCCTCTATGGGCCGCCGTAGTATGCTTTTTCGCATTGATATATAAAGTTGCCTCTATGGGCCGCCGTAGTATGCATTTTCGCATTGATATATAAAGTTGCCTCTATGGGCCGCCGTAGTATGCTTTTTCGCATTGATATATAAAGTTGCCTCTATGGGCCGCCGTAGTATGCTTTTTCGCATTGATATATAAAGTTGCCTCTATGGGCCGCCGTAGTATGCTCCAACGCACAGGAGTTTTGCTTCCCGCTATGGAAGCCGTGCCTACTTAAATTTAAACTTAACTAGAAGTCTAGTCATAATGGGGTCGTCTCTAGGGATAGTTCCCGAGGCCGGCGCAGAGTGAGCTATTTCTCCCGCCATCCTCAGAAAGTCACCCTTCAGATCTCGGCTTCGATGACCGTGACACATAGTGGGTGTAACGTTCTCCGACAAGGGGGATGGGCTAATATGCACCCCTAGATCTCGATGTTTGCCCGTGTCAGGTCCCGAATGCTTTGACCTTACGTAGTTCGTCTGTTTGGTCTAGTCGTCAGTAATTTGATGAGCCAACTGGGGAAGGGTCCACATCGCCTTCCCCAGCTCTCAAAGTGTGGTTCTCCCGACCTTCGGCTTACACCGTTGTCAACCATCAGTTCGTATCAGATTCCTTTGTAAGAGAGAGAGAAAAAAAAATGTGCCGTAACCTGTGTGAAAGGTTCAACCTCTGTGTAAAATGTAAAATATTTCCAGTGTAGCGGGGTTGCAGATCTTCTAAGTACATAGGCTACTTCTGGCCTACCATCGCTATGTCAGCTTCCCAGCAATAATGCCTTCTTTACCTTAATGGAGGTGTTAGTAGGGTCTGTAATGTCAGGTACCCTGTTATTAGGATTTGGGGGTAGTTATTTGTTGAGTGGGCTTAAAGCATGGTAGGAAGGGTTTGCGCACCTTTGGGTTCCACGTTAGTGGTGGCCTAGAACCGGTGGTGGCCCTGGGATGCTTCTATAGTGAGTGGAGTGGGGAGGTAATTCCCGGGATTGCAAAAATACGAAAATTCATGCAGGTTTGATATTAAAATCCCTGGTAATTGGATGGGATACTCATGCATGTGTCTGGATATGAAGTTTTTGCCTTCATGTACGGTAGGTGTAGGATGGGGCATAATACCATATGTTCCTTTCATGCGGGAGAGCTTAAGTGCCAAAGCATGGTTAATATGTATCTATGGCCTCCTCTCTCATTTGGAGAGGCGCATTATGCTTCTTTAATGTTTGCTGAGCCACCCCTAATACTCAGGCGGTGCAACGGGGCTCAAGGCGTAGCTTGCCTGCTCTTTAGACGCATGAAGTCCATCAACCCCAGTGTGTATTTTGTAATGTAGTGTAGCTGTTTATGGTCGTGTAGATGTGTTTGCGTTGTTTATGTCAGGCTTGAGAAGGTTATGGGAGGGGAGTAAGGTGGTACGCTGGTAGCCTGTTCTCCTGTCGTCCTCCCTTGGTCCATGTTGGCTTTCTATCCGCGCCTTGGGATAGTAGGGCTGCATGACCTAATCTGGTCGGCCATTTGCAGTGTAGATGTGGCCAGTGGTCGTAACGCGACTGGTCATGTGCTAGTCATCTGTAATGATTTATTTGGGGAATAGAATCGCGAAAAGAAGCTATTAAGGGGGGGTCCTGTTTCCTCAAAGTCCCTATGTTCGCTCCTAATTGGTGAGTGCGAGTGCGTGTGTGTGTGTGACTACGTTCCGCTACACCACGCGGACGGTTGGTCTGTTATGAGGCTAAGTCCTAATATGTATCGCCTTTGTGGGCAGAAGGCGCCCGTGGCTTGCCAACGTGCCCTTGCGACCGTGCCCTATAGGCCCAAGATAAGTTTCGCTGTGTCACGTCTTGTCCATTGCCAAATGATTTTGCAGTGTGGAGAAAAAAAATGTATGGCGTTATAATTGTTATGTGTGTGTAATTTCACGGTCACGGGCTATACGCAATAGTGTCTCGTCACCGCAGTATTGCAGTGTGAATAGTCTGCAGTCAGCAATTGGTATGTGCAATAACAGGCTGGGAAGTTACTGTTTGTCATCCGCTGGTATGTGCAATTCTGCAAGTATGCAAGTGTGGTCATTGTTTTGGATTCCTAGCCTAATGTAGCAATTCGCCCTAGTTAGGTAATGACGTCGTGTGGCCATTGTTCTCTAAGACCTGTGTCTTGCGAAATTTTCCTACCTGTGTTCGTGAAATGTATTCCTCTATGCCTGGTGTAATTCGAAATTTTATGTCTGGTTTTTGGTGGGAGGAAATGTAGTATTCCCTGTTCATGCACTTGTATGGGCCAATTTCAGTATGATTGGACGCCTGAATAGCTGTTCTCCTTTGTGTCTAAATTTTTACTGGAACTCAGACCCGTGACCTCATGCCATTCTTTGTGTTTTATGTTTGCGTTGTGTGACAGGGATTGGGGCTTTCCCAGTGTGGTCTTTGCTTGTGTTCCGTGTACCAAAAATACCATTGGATAGTTAGTTTTTGGTACGCGTGTGGTGTGTGGTCATGGGTTCGAATCCGGTTGTCTGTAAAGACTTGGTGTGATCATTTTCGTGCCGCATATAATATGGCATGTTCCCGTGGATGTGCGATGCGCATATGGAAGCATGCATACCTGTGTAGAGTTTGTACGTTTTTGATATCCCCTCGTAGTGTAATTTTGGAAGATATGGGGTCTCTAAATCGGGCGTGAATGATGTGTTGATTTCTGTCCAGTAGGCTTTGGCTCGCTTGTCTGCGTCGAGCAGTCTTGCTCATTGAGGAGTATGTTACAGCTGATACGACGGTGTTGAATTACGATGTTGTGTGCTTTCATTTGTTTCATGCTCTGCCCACGTCCTAGTTTTCTGCACGTGTGTGTGTGTGAACCTGATTGCTGCCTATAATGATTGCTAGCAGTGCCTCTCTCGCTGTAGAAAAAAAAAACCTTGTGGTTTAATATGACCGTTGATTTGTAGCTCATGCGCCAGGGGATTTCCGTTTTACTTGGAATCCAAACCACAGGCCATGGCATTTCATTTCGGAAATCCCATATGCGTTGTACGCGAGTGTGTCTGGTCCGCTAGTCGCGTATTTGGTGACCAGATGCCAGAGGCGATTGTATTGTTTTTCGTTTATGACCCGCTGTTAGTGGGACTGTCCCAATTAGTCTTAGCTTCCCCATTATCCTTATTCTAGGACTGGATATCTACTCAACCTTATATTCCTGGTATTCAGAAGGTTGCGGGTTTGGAGACCGCCTTTTACCCAGAGTAATTGTTTCCGGCACCATGAAGGTTGTGTCTCCGGGACAGTTCTGGTGAGTGTTAGGATCGTATCCCGGCGCGGTCAGTGGGCTATTTCTTGGCTTTCTTCCCACGTGTTCCAACGGGACCGTTTCCTTTTCTTTTAGCAGTGTGCCCGCCTTTACGTGTAGGTGTGTGAGCTTTACGTGTGTGATATGCCTTCATCCGGCGGGCGTGAATAGTGTCCTTTATGAGTTTCCTCCCATGGCGCACGTTCACTATATAATTTAGGTCAGATACCTTCCTGCAGACTTTGAAGGGACCTGCCCATCGTGGTAGGAGGAATTCGGACACGTTTTTCTTACGGGCATGATTGGAGACCATGACCAATTGCCCGGGTGTGTATTCCACGGTCTTTCTATTCTGATCGTACCGCTCTTTTTGTTTTTTCTGGGCCTCGGCTATGTTTTTTCTAGCGTCCATGCGGGCTAACTGCAAATGCTCTAGCCGAGCCGCATTGTCTGTGTGGGCGTCCTGTGGGATACATATATTGTCTATGGGACTTCTGGGTGTGTATCCGTGCAGTAGGAAGTGTGGAGAGTGTTTCGTAGCCGTAGATACAGAGGTATTATAACTAAAAGTAATGCTTTGCAGATATTCATCCCAGTCTGTTCCTGCGTCCTCTGTAAATTTAGCCAGCGCTATTCCAAGTATTTTGTTCATACTTTCCGTGAGTCCGTTGGTTAGCGGGGAAAAACTCGTGGTAGTGTATGCCTTAATCCTGAGTATCTCCAGAAACTGTTGGAGCACTCTCGAGGTGAAAATAGTACCTCTGTCGGATAATAAGGTTTGGAATAGGCCATATCGTGTAATTATGTCAAATAAAAATTCGGCTATGCTGTTCGTGTCTGCTTTGGGAACAGCCTTTGTAATCATGTATCGTGTGAGATACTCGGTGGCCACCAGGATATATTTATTGCCTTTCTGACTTGTTGTAATGGGGCCTTTCACGTCTATTCCGACTCTGTGAAATAACTCTCCCACGGGAATTGGGTTGAGTAGTCCATGAGGCTTGCCAGGTCTTGTTTTGAATCGTTGGCAGGTGTGACATGTCTTGACAAAGGTATCTATGTCGGCCTTCATGTTTACCCAATAGTACTTGTCACGGATTCTAAGGTAAGTTTTATGCGTACCTAAGTGTGCCCCTGCTATTGGGCTATTATGGTGTCCGATCATGATATTTTCTCTCAATGATTCCGGAACCGCTATAGGTGCGCTATCGTGCATGGCTGTGGGCTTAAATTTCAGTACCCCGTCTTTGTCTAGGAAAAATCGCCTAGACAGCCGTGCTGTCTTGGAGTCCACTTTATCCAAGTCTTCTAGTGCCAATAGAATCTGTTTCAAGTGCGGATCACTTTCTTGCTCCTGTTTGATGTCAACCACCGTCAGGGCAAAGGTGGGCATATCGTCCCAGTCGTGGTCCTTACTGTCATCCGGGGGATCGGCTACTGGCAGCCTAGACAACCCATCTGCGTCTAGGTGTGTAGCGCCTTTCTTGTGTTTGACCACGAAATCATATTCATACAGGCGGAATATAAACCTGTTGAGGCGCGAATTTGGGTTTTTAAATTTGTCCCAAAAAAGCAAGCTCGCGTGGTGAGTCACTACCGTGAACTTGATACCATAGAGGTATACTCTAAAATAGTTCACTCCGCACGAAAATGCCAGCATTTCCCGCTCTGTGGCAGAGTATCTAGTCTCAACGGCCGTTAGCTTCCTGCTAGCGTAGGCGACGGGCCGTTTGCGCCCTTCGGCGTCTTCCTGCAATAGGGCTGCTCCCAACCCATACAGGCTGGCATCCACGTGCAAAAATGTGGGCCTATCACTATGGAAGTGTTGCAGCAATGGAGGTGAGGTCAATAGTTGCTTCAGTGTGTTGAAGGCATCTATGTGTTCCTGCGTGATGCTGAAGGGCGTTTTTTCCCGTGTGAGTTCAGTTAGGGGATGGGCGATGTGTGCAAACCTATAGATATACTTGCGATAGTACGAAGCCAAGCCAATAAAACTGCGCAATTGTTTCAAATTTGTGGGCATTGGGATGCCCGTTATTGCGTCAGTCTTGGCTGGGTCGGGAATAATGCCCTCCCGGTTGACAATATGGCCCAATATGTTAATTTGCTGTCTGGCAAATTGACATTTCGCAGGTTTAAGCCTTAGTTTAGCTTCTCTGATCCTTGCGAAAGCCTCCTCCAAATGTAGGATGTGTTCGTCAAAAGTGTTGGAGAAGACCGTTATGTCATCCACGTACACCAATACGGAACGCCATTTAAGCCCTGAAAATGTCTTATCCACTAGCTTTTGGAAGGTTTGGCTGGCGTTACGGAGACCCATCGGTAAACGGGTGTAGGTAAATAGTCCGTTCTCTGTAACGAACGCCAGCTTGTGCCTATCTGGTTCATAGACGGGGATTGAATAGAATCCGCTATAGCAATCCATCGAACTGAACCAGCTAGCTCCACCAAGGGCGTCCAAATAGGTGTCTGCCCTTGGTAGTGGATAACTATCATTTTCGACCAACTTATTGAGCCTCCTGTAGTCAGTACAAAATCGGTGCGATCCGTCCCTCTTTTTGGTCAGCAGAACTGGAGAGGAATAGTTAGAAATAACTGGAACAATGACCCCTGCCTCGAGCATCTCTGAGATTTGGGCATCGATGGCATGTCTCTCCTTCTGGCTCACTCTGAAGGGAGGCTGGTGTACTGGTCGGTCACTAGTGAGTGTGACGTGGTGTTCAATGAGGTCTGTCACAGCGAGATCCTTCATTGAGTGGGCAAAAATATCTCTGTTGGTCTCCAGGAGCTCCGTGAGCCTTTTATTTTGCTCCGGAGTCAGGTCCTGCGTGTGGTTCTGGTTGGCCGCCTTATCAGTGTGTGTGTTTGTGTATTGGCTGATAGTGTGCAGTGTAGGGGCCTGATGCTCGTGGTTTTCTCGCTCCGCTCGAATCCCATCTCTGTTCCTGGTGTATACCATGGGATGTGTGGTGAGCCTCTGGTCGTGCTTTAAAAGCATCTGACCACTAGCGAAATTAATGCTAGCCTCATATCTAGCGAGAAAATCCATGCCTATTATGGCTGACGCAGAAAGGTGTTCGATAACGAACATGGGGTGCGTTGTGGCAAAATGGTCTATCCTAATATGTATGTTTGCCACTCCCCTGTTTTCTAACGTCTGAGCATTGGCCGCTACCAGCCGGATGTCCCCCGTGACACCTTGTATTTGCGCCTCGGCAATGTGTCGGCTATTAACACAACTTACGGCAGCCCCAGTATCGATTAGGGCCTGCACTCTGTGGCCATTTATGGTGGCGTGTATCGTGAGGGCCGATACCTGAAATCCACTGCCCTGCACCGATGTGTTGTGTAAGATGTACGTTGTTGTTGTTGTTGTTGCCGGAGTGACATTTGTGCTGGGAGGGCATGGATCTGTCCGTTTATCGTACCTAGCACGCTTCGCCTCTCGGCTTACTTCCTGTCCTGAGTACTTTGCCCAGGTCAGCAAAGTGCGTTTGCCAAGTACATTGCCAGCTCCTTTAACCGGTCTTGCTGTGAGACTAGGAGTCTGCTGGCGAACGTTTAGTGTATTAATTGTTCCCAGCCTTTGTGTAGTTGTGTTGTTGTTGGTTTCTTCCTCTCGGGAAGGTGTGTCTGCAAATGTGACCCTGAGCTTGCCTTTGTTAACCCGACTTTTGTTCCAGGCGGTCGCGAGTTCGACTCCTGTTGCTGGCTTCCCCATGCCGAGCGAGCTCGCGTCACGCGCCTGTGTCTGGTCAATTCCCCCCCTGTGGTGTGGTGAAGGGGGTGGGGTTTTCTGTTTGGAGGGTGTGGGCGTGTTCTCGGGCTGTTGGCTTCTGATTGTGAGGGGTTTGTAATGTCCCGCCTTAGGGTTTCCTGTGAAAAGTATGTGTAGGTCCCTATTGAATCCCGCAGTTGAGAATAGCGGAGGCGAGTGCACATCCGTATATACATGGATATTGGCTTTGAGCACTTTGCCGAGAGCGGTTACCTCTACGGCACTGCCATAGGTGCCGTCCTTGCCCATGTATTTTCGGTAATCCGCCCCGGTCTGGAATGGGTTTTCCCGCTCGTCCGACACAAAGTCCCGGTACTCTTTCCAGTTGGCCAGGATATGTTTGACCGTCTTCTGTCTGTAGTCCCCATGATAATCCTCGGTATTCCGGATTAGAAAGCTCATGGCCCTAAACAGACAGTTGCCGTCTCCTTGCACGGGGTGTGTTTGGAAACGGTCCGGGGGCGGATCGTCAGCCTTAGTTTTAGCTGGCTGCTTCTTCCCCTTATTCTTACGAGTTTTCTTGGGGGAAGGGCCTTTCTTGTGTTGTGTTGGGGGAGGAACCTCAGCTGCTTCATCAGCTAGCCGAACCTCCCCGTCTAGGCGTTTTTTGAAAATGTGGGTGTACGCCTGCCTGTAATGTATGTGCGCCCCCCCTCGGGGTGGCTGCGCCAACTCCCTGCTTGCGGTGTGTGTCTAGGCGTAGGGAGTATTGCCCCCCTGTCTGTCCTGTGGGGTGTTTCATCCCTGAACTCCCTCGGGTATTCGTCTGGGAGGGGGTAGTGTTCTGGGCCCTTCGTGTGTTTGTCCATGTTGTCCCTTCCTCTAGTGGGTTTTCTTCCTTGTCGGTTATTGCCCTGTTGTCCGTTATTCTGTCTCCGCCAGGGTGGGGTGTATGTCTGCTGCTGCTGGGGCGGGTGTTCCCGTCGGTTCCCCTTTTCCCTATATTGGTCAGCTGCATACCCCTGTCTGGTCGAGGGTGGGTTTTCTCGCTGTTCCCAATTTCCCTTGTACTGCGGGGCCGCATATCCTTGGCTTCGTGGGGGCGGGTTCTCCCGATATTCCCCATTTCCCCCGTACTGCGGGGCTGCATAACCTTGGCTGCGTGGGGGCGGGTTCTCCCGATATTCCCCATTTCCCCTGTACTGCGGGGCAGCATAGCCTTGGCTGCGTGGGGGCGGGTTTTCCCGATATTCCCCATTTCCCCTGTACTGTGGGGCAGCGTAGGACTGTCTATGTGGTGACGGGCTGTTCCGTCGGGGGATATCGTGGTCGTACTCCTCAGGGTAGTACTCCCGTGTGTACGGAGATGGTGACCGCCTTAAGGGGTATGTCGGCTCTGTGTCCGTGTATGCTATCGGTGAGTACCGAGGAGGGTAGTGTGGCCTATCCTGTGGGGGAGGTGTTGTTGGCCGCTGTGGAGGGTAGTAACTTTCTTCCCTCCCGTAGCGTCTCCTCTCTGTGTACCCCCTGTCCCTCTCAGTATGATAGTGTTCTCGTGTGTCTGCTTGCTCATCCCTTGGCGGTCTCCTGCCCGCTTGGATGGCAGCTATGGTCAGTTTCTCCATCCTGTCCACTAATTCGTCTATTTTGTCATTAGTGTCGTCTTTCCGGGTTTTGAAGTGCAGATCCACGGCTTTTTCCGTAGCCTTTTCCGTGATCTTTCTCCCCTCCTCTATGGTCTTTATGTTATTCAACATATGTTGGACCGTGAGGTTGTTCATGATGCATAGCTTTTCTACTATGGCTGGTCTGAGGCCCTGCATCAACAGCTTGACTTTCTGTTTATTTGTCATTGCTGCATTGTACTTTTCGCACATTATCAATTTAACATTGATGTATGCCTGGGCGCTCTCTTTGGGTCCCTGTGACCTCTGTCTAATCTGGTCATAGAGATCGTCATCGTCTGGTATAAGCTGGAACTCATCCTTCAACATTACCGCGGTTTCCTCCCATGTGGCAGCCTCTAGTGCGTCCTCATGGAGCTCATACCACGTCATGGCCGCCTTTGTGAGGTAGGCAGGAAGGAGCCGTTTTCTAACTTCCTCGCTCCAACCATTGATCCGGGCCGTTCTATTGAAGGCCTTGAGGTATTCCTCGGGATCCTGGCCTTCCCCCGTGAACTTTGTGGGGTGGATCATGGGGTACTCAGTGTGTCTATTCATGTCGTTCTCGGCTGTGTCCCGTTGACTGTGTGTCGAGGTGTTTGGGCTGTTTGGAGGGGAATTAGCCTCGCTTCCCGTGTAGGACACCTGTGTTACGTTACCAGGTGGCTCGTCACCTGATATGCTTGTGCTGATGGCCGGTGTGTTGTCGTACTGTGTGGATTCGACTATGTGTACGGTTCTGTCTAAATCCTGTTTTACTGTCTCCAAAATAGTGTGGATGTCCAGAACTGCTTCTGTCGTGTGACTATTGGCTTTAATAGTGTCTGTTTCTAATAGCTCTGAAATGCGCTCGAGCAGGTTACTGGCTTTCTGCTCTGTGATCTGCAGTTGCTGTAACAATAGGGGATGGAGTGTTGGCAGGCAATCTACCTCACTATCGCTGGATACCGGCGACTCGTGTGTGTATTCACTGGCCTGGGACCGTGTAAAATGTATAACCTGTGCTGCAGCGGCAGGGTGTTGAGCACGG
This sequence comes from Meconema thalassinum, assembly GCA_946902985.2. NCBI lineage: Eukaryota > Metazoa > Arthropoda > Insecta > Orthoptera > Tettigoniidae > Meconema > Meconema thalassinum. Next base: position 85,568,436 of record OX336400.1, on the reverse strand, counting down.
ATCTGTGCTGTGTGGAATTCAAGGTCCCTGAGAAGTTGTACTGCAGTCTGGTCAGTTATTAAGTCACTGTTCTTAATCTTTAGCTTCGGCAGGAGTGGAGTTGTACTAGCCGACAAATGGTGTGCAAAGTCTCTTAATGTAGTTCTAAATGTGGACATTTAATAATAAAAAAAAATGTGTGACGCAATATGAGGTTAAAAATAAAAAAAAATTCTCTATTTGCTTGGCTTTTTGCGGTACGGAAGGGGTCGCTTTTCCTACGAGGGCTCGTTGATTGAGTCCCGTTCTACTGTGCGTAGGATGGCGCCTCCACCAGTGTTTTAGATCCCTTATTTGGGGGTGGATCTAAAAGGGAGAGTTGCTGTACTAATTTATGAGGTGGTGCCTAAAGAAGGGTAGCTTCCCTTGACAGGGCAAGCTGACCAGTGTAGTGTGTTGTGGTGTGCTAGGAACTAGGGGGCGTTCCTATAAATAATGTGGTAGTGTTTGAGGGGATGGGACCCACTGCAAAGGGTCGCTGTACTAGTCGCTCAGCTGACTGCTTGTTATGTAATCGACTCTGCTCGTATCAGCCGAGTGGCACGCGCTGCTTGCTGGCAGCCGGCTCGAGAAACACAAAGATACCTGAGTTAGCGCTAATGGCTTACCGTCTGTCACGTCTTTACGTGACGGGAATAAGGAAGGGCGTTGGGATGTAAAGAGGCGTATAACAGTAATGCTAGTGTAGAGTGTGGACCAAGTGTTTTATTGGTCTGTGATATTCTTTGTGTGAGTCCCTTGTAGGGAATGAAATTATGTTTATAATGTGATACAAGTTGTGGGTTGCAGGTTACATAAATAGGAACTCTGAACACGATTGACTGACTCACCTCGGTTGACACCAGCGTAGCTTCGGCCGTCTTGATGGAGCACTGACAATGGAGAGAGAGTTTGACCTCATTAGGACGTCTTCTTATACCTTCAGACGCCCTCCTGTCAGCAATGTATTGGCCCAGTTAGTACTATGTCGCTGAGTGTAATGATTACGTAAGGCTTGAGCTGCTTTATGGTGTAGCAAGCTGTCCTTACAGTATTAATGGATGTTGCCCCGGCTTTCCAAGGGTTGCCATTTTAGGGGATTTAGCCAGATGTTGGGGGGATGGTCTCCAAGGGGTGCATACCCCTGGGATGCTGTACAATAAAATAGTTAAAATTATCGTCGAACATAAACAGTCGTATGCAACTCGCCTATAATGGTAATTAAAACACTCGTATGGAAATTATAATACTCACTTCGCTTGTTTTATAAACCTACTCGTGTCTTAATTATTGCCATTATAGGCTTGTTGCATAAAGTACACTATTATGTTCGACCCTGGCGAAATAAAATTATTATATGTCAGAAAACTGTACTATAATGAGGCTCATTTTAGCACAAGTTTTCATTATGATACAGTTTCTCCCACCAATCAGAGCTCAAGAAACAGTTGTGTGACCAATTAGGTGAGGATAGCATCGCACCTGCGCCCACTTCCATGGCCCCCTATTTTAAATTTCACTGCGTGGCGAGTGTCATAGTGAGGAATTCCAGGAGGCCACGGTCAAATACAAGGTATTCCCTGCGCCCCATGCTCTCTGCTCAGTATATAAAACTGGTGAAATTTCGACAGATATTTATGAATATTTATGTTCGAACATAAAATAATTATAATTATCGTCGAACATAAACAGTCGTATGCAACTCGCCTATAATGGTAATTAAGCGTAGCTGGTTTTATAAACATACTCGTGTCTTAATTATTGCCATTATAGGCTCGTTGCATAATGTACTATTATGATATGTTACTGTGAAAATAGTTAGTCCAAATAAAATAGAGTGATTAGAAATGAATGTTTGATCATGGAATAAGTTGTTGAGAGTTACTTTCATATCAAAAAGCTTTTTGATGTGTAACGTCTTTCCACTCGGTTGCTGTCTACTTTTTGTGGGGGTAATTTTGAAGAAATGAAACGGAAATGGGACGGAAATGCAACGGAAACAATGAGCGCGCGTGGTGGCGGAGATTGGTACCACGACTCACTGTCGGCCATGTGGCAATGTGGAATGTATATCGCGGCTTCGGTGGCGTAGTTGGTAGCATTCTGAACTGCTGTGCCTAAGATAGCGGGTTCAAACCCGGCTGAAGTCGTCGGATTTTTAAGAGCGTTAAAAATCCTTCAGTATGCCTTCCTTTGGAGGGGAAGTAAAGCCGGCGTTCCCATGTCATAGATTTATGGCACTTAAAAGATCCTTTCACAGACTAAAAATGTTTGGTTAGATTTCGTCGGAACGCTCTATCAAAGTTCCAACGTTCAACCACTAGGCATCATTGATATCTGGTAGCGAAAGTTGTAACTACTTGAAATTTAACGGAACTTGTAGCTCTCCCTAACAAGGGTGTCCGCTGGAAACAGCGACAGACTCAGGCGAGCCGAACATGTCCTCGGACACTCCCGGCACTAAAAGCCATACGATAAATAAATAAATAAATAAATAAATAAATAAATAATCGCATACGGTTTACTTCGAGGATTGGAGGCCCCATTAAAGATATGCCTACAATAAATCATCTTCAAATTGTCGTTCTTTGGTGGGAAAATATTCATTATACACACATCAAAAAAAGTTTTGCATCACCTCGGTTCCAAGAGTTCCGGAACCTTTAAATACAAAGGGAATAGAGATCAACACAAACAACATTTCAGCTCGTTTTATTGCTCATGAGACCCACACATTGCATGTTGTACCATCATACAGCTAGACTTTCAGCATTTGTGGTCCAGATTGCAGTACACACCACTACCTCTAATACCCAGTAGCACGTCCTCTTGCATTGATGCATGCCTGTATTCGTCGTGGCATACTATCCACAAGTTCATCAAGACACTGTTGGTCCAAATTGTCCCACTCCTCAACGACAATTCGGCGTAAATCTCTCAGAGTGGTTGGTGGGTCAAGACGTCCATAAACAGCCCTTTTCAACATATCCCAGGCATGTTCGATAGGGTTCATGTCTGGCGAACATGCTGGCCACTGTAGTCGAGCGATGTCGTTATCTTGAAGGAACGCATTCACAAGATGTGCACGATGAGGTCGAGAATTGTCGTCCATGAAGACAAATGCCTCTCCAATATTCTGCCGATATGGTTGCACTATGGGTCGGAGGATGTCATTCAGGTATCGTAAAGCCGTTTCGGAGCCTTCCATGACCACCAGTGGCGTACGTCGGCCCCACATAATGCCACCCCAAAACATCAGGGAACCACCACCTTGCTGCACTCGCTGGACAGTGTGTCTAAGACGTTCAGCCTGACCAGGGTGCCTCCAAACACGTCTCCGACGATTGTCTGCTTGAAGGGATATGCGACACTCATCGGTGAAGAGAACGTGATGCCAATTCCGTGGGGTCCATTCAGCATGTTGTTGGGCCCATCTGTACCGCGCTGCATGGTGTCGGGGTTGCAAAGCTGGACCTCGCCATGGACGTCGGGAGTGAAGTTGCGCATCATGCAGCCTATTGCGCACAGTTTGAGTTGAAACACGACGTCCTGTGGCTGAACGAAAAGCATTATTCAACATGGTGGCATTGCTGTCAGGGTTCCTCCGAGCGGCAATCCGTAAGTAGCGGTCATCCACTACAGTAGTAGCCCTTGGGCGGCCTGAGCGAGGCCTGTCATCGACAGTTCCTGTATCTCTGTACCTCCTCCATGTCCGAACAACATCGCTTTGGTTCACTCTGAGACGCCTGGAAACTTCCCTTGTTGAGAGCCCTTCTTGACACAAAGTAACAATGCGGACGCGATCGAACTGCGGTACTGACCTTCTAGGCATGGTAGAACTACAGACAACATGAGCAGCGTACCTTCGTCCTGGTGGAATGACTGGAACTGATCGGCTGTCGTACCCCCTCCGTCTAATAGGCCCTGCTCATGCATGGTTGTTTACATCTTTGAGCAGTTTTAGTGACATCTATGAACAGTCAAAGGGACTGTATCTTGGATACAATATACACAGTCAACGTCTATATGCCGGAGATCTGGGAACCGAGGTGATGCAAAACTTTTTTTGATGTGTGTATCATATTAGCTGAAAGCAATTATGATTTATAAAATCTTCATACTTTTTTGCATTCTTATTTAATGTAAGCACTCAAGGTACTGTAGGCACAAATACAGCACAATGCAGAATGTATATAGCATACGGTTTACTTCAAGGTTTGGAGGCCCCATTAAAGATATTCCTACAATAAATCATCTTCAAGTTGTCGTTCTTTTTGTGTGAAAATATTCAATATATCATATTTGCTGTAAGGATTTGGCACTGGAGTTTTACAAGTAGTTATTTCAATGACCAACGGAGTTCACTGTTAACAAGGGATTTGCGCTCCCGGCAGAGTCGTATGTGGATTGTATATCGCATACGGTTTACTTCAAGGTTTGGAGGCCCCATTAAAGATATTCCTACTATAAATCATCTTAAAATCGTCGTTCTTTTGTGTGAAAATATTCATTATATAATATTTGCTGAAAACAATTATGAATTATTAAATCTTCGTACTATTGCTGCATTCTTATTTAATGTAAGCACTCGAGGTACTGTCGGCAAAAATACAGCACTATGTAGGATGTATATCGCATACGGTTTACTTCAAGGTTTGGAGGCCCCATTAAAGATATTCCTACAATAAATCATCTTCAAGTTGTCGTTCTTTGGTGGGAAAATATTCATTATGTCATATTTGCTGAAGTCTCCCACAAATCCAACCCCTCGTCCTCGTCGTGGGAGATGGGCAACGTAATGAAGTAGGGGATTGCCCGTATGGGTGAAGTACAGTGGGGACTTTGTGTGCCTCAAGACCGCTACGGTAGCTGTGAGGGCCCTACAGAAACCCTGAAGAAATTACGGCTAACGGGGCTCTGGTGAAAACACTGCTGCCTTGTAGTTTGGAGTTGGTTCTTCAAAGGCTAGGGGAAGGAACCCTGACAGCAAATCAGCTTGGTGCCTCAGGCTTAAGGTGGCAACCCCTCCAAGGCACTCGGAGGCAGAGGGTTAATCACTCGCTCCTCTTAAATAAACTGATTACAGTAGTGTGTTTTGATCGGTTCCACACCCTCCTCCTCCTCCCCTCCTCACAAGATGGCGGCGGTGCGATATCTCTCGAACCCATGGTTGGATTTAAAAAAATGAGGTGTTGTTGAACTCGGGCTAACACCCCCTTTCCCATGGACAACATATTTCAACCCCAAAATAAAACCTACCCCTACTAGGGGTGAAAATTGTAATTTTTTTGAGAATCTCTCTTTCCAATTGCAACATGTGAGAGTTTGAATGCCGATATGGATTTAAACGTTGTTCCACATAAAGTGCATGTGTACGGTCGATAGTCACTATGAATTAACATGCATGTTTTTGTTTGTTTTTTACGCATGCCCACTCAGGGCTTTTGTAAGAGGGTGGGGGAGTGGATCCCTGTGGATGGGTTATTGTTGACAGGTCATTGTTGACAAGTCATTGATGACAGGTCCTTGTGGACGAGTCCTTGTGGACAGGTCCTTGTGTGACAGGTCCTTGTTGACAGGTCCCTGTGGACGAGTCCTTGTCCCTTTGGACTGATCCCTTTGGACGGGTCCCTTTGGCCTGGTTCCTACGGACTAGCCCATGAATTTATTTAAATTATGTCAAAGGGCCTAACTACATTTGTGTGTGTTGAATTGACGTTGTTCACTAATCCCCCACTACTATAATGGGATAACGATATGAAAGGAAAGTGACGAAATACATGTGAACACGTGTGAAATGACCTTATTACCGTCCTCCTTGTGAAACAAGTCACATCCTGTTTTGCTTCATACGTGAGAAAATGTGAGTTCATGTGTAATATGATCTAACACACAGGTGTTCACCTGTACACGCGCACGATAAGAGCTAACAAGTCACAACCTGTTTTGACAGTGGTGGGAGGTGAAGGGGGGGTTAGTGTAAGAGAGAACACAGGTGAAGAGAGAAAGAAATATGTGTTGCTCATAATACACGTATAGCTGAGGACTGTACATAGGACTGTAGGTTAAGTACAACATGAGTAAATAAATAAATACAAGACACACAGGTTCACACAACATGTAATTTATTAATCCAAGAATTAAAGGCTGAGCTAAATCCCAACCATTTTACATATAGTTTATTTCCTTTTTGTTTCAACACTTTTTCCACAAGTTAATGTTTAGGAAACGCTGTCTTTTGAAGTTCTTGAAGATAAAACCTGCCTTTTATGGGTTGATGGTTGAGGTCCCCGAGTAAATAGGTTACTGGACTGTTCAGGTTGACTTGACGAATTCGAAATAGTTCAGTCCCCCAATTTGGTGTGTAGCCCTTGTCGAAGACGGACTTGAATTTGCTCACACGAACATGGTCCCCAATGTTAAGGCGATGACGTTTAGGGTCTGCTGTTTTTATGGGGTTAAACAGTTTATCCAGTTGTGGAATATTTTTAGTTACAAGTCGTGGCTTGGTCCCAATGGTTCTGTGTTTGGTGTCGTTGTAACGTGACACTAACTCAGGTAACAAGTCCAACCAGCGATAAGTGCCCTGAGCGGTAAACGCTTTCCACATATGGGTTTTCAATGTTCGGTTGAACCGCTCGACCACGCTTACTTTGAGATTGCTGTACGTGGTGTAATGGTGAATATCCTTAGATTTGAGAAAACTGGAGAAATCCTTGTTGAAAATTTCTTTTCCCTGGTCGGTTTGTAGCAGCTGAGGTTGACGTTTAGATTGTTGAATAATATGTTGAAAGGCTTTGGTGACTAGTGGACTAGACTTGCGACGCACAGGTTCAACAAACGCCATTTTGGAATAAACATCAATGACCGTCAACATATAGCGTACACCATCGTTAACGTTAGCATAGGGAATCATTTCAACCAAGTCTGCTTGCCAAAGTTCATCCACACCCTGTGAAATCACCTTGAGTCGCTGATAGTGACGTCTAGCTGGACGATGCAACTCGTGAGCAATACCCATTTTAATGGGTGAGGGCTTAAACAATAATTTTGGCATTTCGAAGTTCTTCCTCAATTTCTTGAATTTCCCAATCGTGACCAGTATGGCCGGCTTGACGTGAAGCATGCAACAGCTGTAGTCGCTGGACGAGTTTATTTGGATTGTGCCAGTAGGTAACATCCACAAGGGGTTTTAATGGTTTAAATGTCACCCCTGAAGCGGACACTTTACGACGACCACTTTGACTAGTGGGGAACATTTTTGCAATGATGGTTTTATATTTTTGGGATATATTAGCATTCACTTGTTGAGTGGGATCATACTGTCTTTTGTGAGCATGGGTATCCAATAAAATGGATTTATATTTACTAAGGTCCTCTGACGTATAATCTTGAGATGAGGGAGTCCGAGAGAATAGTAGCTTTAACAGTCCTGGTGTTAATTTATAGTTGATCTTTTTAATGACAGCTTTAGTACGACTAAATTTAATCGATGAATCACCAATTTTAAAACTATCATTCTCATAGCTAACGCCATATGTGGTATCTGTGTTTCCAACAAATAGATTGGTGAAATAGGGTCCCAGTGTTGATCCATAATATTTTATTAAAATGTTTTTCAGTTGAGCTTTATGTTGAGGGGTGGCCAAGAGTTGTGAAAATGGAGACGATCTGGAAGGGCAAGGGGTTTCGACCATGGCCAAGGATTTCCTTTTTCTTAAAAACTCTGCAAGGGGTGATGCCTTTTTTTGAGGCGTAAACACTTGTTACTCATTATCCTCAACTTCGCTAACACTAGTTAAATCTTCCTCTTCATCTTCCTCTTCCTCTTTCTCAGAGTCCTCGTGATGCGTCTGACTGGCTTGTGAAACGGTAGGTAGCGTTTCAGATGGCTTGAAAGAGGGTTTCAACATAGCTTTTAGCGGAGGTGCTAAATGTTGTTGAATAAACAAAGCATGATCCGCACGCGATCGTTTCAATTGACGAAACTTTTGGCGAATAGTATTTTTTGCTCTAATAATATGCTTTTTCAATTGACTCTCTGCTAACGCCATGATGTCGTGACAAATGACTTGAGAGGGAATGATACAGTGCCTTAAATAGCAATAAAATGATCAAACCCTAAGCGATACCGCCCTTGGTTGAGTTCACTTTGTTTGTCAATCACTAAACAGGCATGACGTTGTGTGTTCCAGCACTTACCACACAATTCTGTAAACATTTGAAAGGTCATATCCGGATTCACATGTTCATTATAAATGTAACGACTGTTCCTCTCGTCCTGGCGAAATAAAACAATGACATTGGCATTGTCACGAATCAACTGTTTGGACATTTTAGAATACGTTTGTCCAAGATAGAAGCAATCGATATGTTTGTGTCGACCCATGCTGAAATAGCTTTGAATGATACCTTGTCGTTCAGTGGATACATCATCGAAAATCATGAGTGAATCAGGCTTTACCTCATCCGGTGAAATAACATTTTCTTGCGTGGAAAATGTAAAATACCCCATATTCTCATTTTTTAAATCCAGACATGACTTGATCCAGAAACACGTAGAGGGGTTGGTAGAGAGATTTTGCGAAAATATAAATATTTTGAAAACACAGACCATTGGGCGCTGTAATAAGTGTCAGCAAAAGATTGGTCTTTCCACAGCCGGATGGTCCCACAATGATGCAGCGAATGGAAGATGGAAACAGTGAACCATGGCGATGTTCACGTGATGTGGGGCAGAGATGGGAAACCATGTCCCTCACGGGGAATGACTCTTGCTGCTTAATTAGCTTCATTTCAACTAAGGCTTAGAGAGGCTAGCAGGCTGTCTATATACATCGCACCGAGCCTTGTCATAGAAACAGTAGACTCGTACTACAGGTTGACGATGGATGTCTTTGGACGTGCGTTGATGGTCAAAGCTAGGTCTCTTCCCATACATGATCCTAAACAAGAAACAGATCCTGCTAATAAACACTATGTGGATAGGTCAGTATTGCCACGCACAAAACAAGGAGTTTATGACTTTAAAGGAAAGCGGTTAACTCATGTAAAACATCCTCAAGTGTCTACAGACGTTACTACAAAAAAGTATGTGGATAACAAGGTGTATGAGTTTTATGATAAAGTGCCTCAGCTTACGGTGGATGGCTATAGCGCTAATCATCACCGCATTATTCATGTGGAAGACCCACAAGAAGATGATGATGTCTGTACCAAGCGATACGTGACCTATGAAATGAAAAGGCTTTATACATTTTTCCCATCTGTATTTTTAGTGCATCTGACAAATGTAAAACCTGTGAATCAGAGAAACCATATACCGCTAGTTCATGACCAGCACTTGACCTATGTGCTTGCTTCGGGTTTAAGCCACTATCGACTACACTATAATGGAACCATTCACATCAAATATGCCATACCTGATGAGAACCATTTACAAATAGAGATAAATGGTCATAGGATGTTGGTCCATAACCATGAAATGGTCAATGCAGGAGACGAATTATCCTTTCATCTCCTGTTGACATGGAATGAAAAGCAAGCTGGAAAAACCATAAATGATTTCCCACTTTATGTAGAATTGGAATATACAGCCATGAAATAACAGTCTATTGTTAGTTGTGACTTAAACTTTCTTGTGAAAGGTTGTTGGTCATCATCATCATCATGGTGAAACAAAGATATGTGGTGAGAAAGACAAAAAATATGAGCCTGTCCTTGACAAAGCCTGGGCTTATGACATTCGTGGACAAGCCCTTGCGAAAGAAAAAAAGAAAAAAAGAATGTGTTGACCATAAGGAAAGCTCTTCGAGTAGCACAGAGACATGTTATTCCAAAACGTCAGCGACAGGGTTCAAAACAAGGGCGAGTGATCCCCGTCCCCAAACGAGCAGGATTTTTACCTGCATTATTCGCTGGTCTGGCTGCTCTAGGTTCACTTTTAGGCGGCGCCAGTGCAGTGGCAAAGACCATTAAAGCCGTGCAACAGGGCAATTAACAACTCAATGAAAGTCAGCTACACAATGAAACAATGGAGGCCATTGCTATGGGGGCTAGAAATGTCAATTTGAAGCCAGCCTTTTATGAACAAGGATTTGGAATTTCACCTTTTCGAAAAAAAAAAAAACATCTTTAACCTCAGCCATAGCAAGACATGCCCTGACGCATCAGCAAGTGGAAAGCTATGCTAAACAACTGAAGCTTTCTCATTTTCGAGGTGTGTTTATGCGAAACCATTTACCCTCACAACCCGGGAAACATGAATGTGCTGTTGTCAATTTGAATGATCACCGAGGACCTGGAACACATTATGTAGCTTATGTCAAAGAGGGATCTACTGTATGGTACTTTAACAGTTTTGGGAATTTGCCCCCGCCCATGGAACTAGTGGCCTATTTTGGAAACAGGATCAAGATATATTATAATGTGAAACGTGAGCAAACGTTTAACAGCCAACAGTGTGGACGTTTGTGTTTAATTTTTTTATGTAAGACGCAACATAAGCATAAACGTCAACAGTATGTCGGTGGAAAGTAAGACGTTTACACTGCATGAACGTGGACCTGAAGTGAGTCTAGACTTTTACCCACCTATCGAATTGAGTGAAAAACCTTATGGTTTAGGACTTGTTTCTCTTGAAACGTACAATCGAATATACAACATACGTGAAAATGTGAACAACAAGTTTTACTATGATGATTCTGTGCTCACCCTGAACTCTGGTGGATACACAATAGATGACATTTATGAACACATTTATGTGGTGTTGATCAATGAATATAGTTTAAAGTCATTTCTCGATGGAACGCGCAAGTTTGAACTTGTAGGAAATACCAACACTCATCGCTGCAGTATTTTTTCTACATTCAAAATTGATTTTAAAACTCACCCCGATTCCATTGGTCCATTACTAGGATTTAAACCACGTGTGTTAGAGCCCAACAAAAACATGAATCAGACCATGAAGTGAAATTCATTGAGGACCATCATGTGTCGGTGACGTGTAATATTATTAGTCAAGTGTACACCAATCAAGAACCGTCGCATTCGCTTTATGACTTTATTGTAACATCACCCAATGGCTATATTATTCGTGAAAACCCTCCAGTGGTGCTTTTTCATTCTGTGGCTGTCGATGGTATTAGTAATATAACATTAAGACTGATCAATAGAGAGCAACAACTCATTGATCTAGATTCTACCACACCAGTGACTTACAAGTTGGTGCAAAAACCACTATGAAGTTTGTATATAAAGCAACAGCACCGTCTAGGAATGGTGTTAGTTGTTTACCACGTGAATACACGTTAACATCTCAGAACAAGCAGATTTTACAGCATTTGGGTTACCACATTAACCCCCGCGATGAATTCTATTCTAGAGGTAGCGAACCACATCGAGGAGGAACCAGGAGTGGTAAGAATTGATCTGCATTCTTATCAATCTCAAACACTTGGACTCAATAACAATGATGAAATTCAATTTGTTATCAACAACCAAGATATTTACACTCTACCGCATGAAAGTGTTATTCAGATTGAAGGTCGGCTGACCAAAGCCGATGGTTCTACACCCACTACATCCAAGTTAGCCAACCATGCTTTCGCCTTCCTGTTTTCTGAAGTACGTTATGTCATTAACGATATCGTGGTGGATAGCACTCGAAATGTGGGTATTTCCAGTGTCATGAAACTATATCCCTCTTATAGTGAGGAAGAAGCTAAAACACTTTGCATGGCGGGTTGGTGCCCTGACTCGACCAATGACTGGATGGTACACACCGATGGCACATTCACTGGATATTTACCTCTTAAACTGATTTTAGGCTTTGCTGAAGATCACCAGCGCATTGTGGTCAACGCAAGGCAAGTGCTTTATCTGGTGAGAGACAGGAGTGATAATAATGCACTCAAGGGAGTCGACAATGTCCCCATTGATTCAAAAATTCAACTACAACGCTTGCTATGGAAAGTGCCTCATGTGACCCTTAACGATAGCAAAAAACTGGACATTCTCAAAATGGTAAAGAGAGATATACCTCTGCCCATGGAATTTAGAAGCTGGGCACTCCATGAGTACCCGTTATTGCCCACCACCAACACACACAGTTGGTCTATAAAAACATCCCGCTATACAGAGAGACCTCTCTACATGATTGTGGGTTTTCAAACGAATCGAAAGTATCAACAAACCAAAGATATCACGCAATTTGATCACCTGAAATTGAGAAATGCACGTCTTTTCCTCAACGGTGCTGTGTTTCCCTATGAAGGGTTGGATTTAGATTTTTCAAAAAATAAGTTTGGCCCCCTATACGACTTGTTTTCTAAATTTAGATGGTCGTATTATCAAAAAGAGAATTGTACAATGTTGTCACCCCAAGCTTTTAAGACAAGGGCGCCACTGATTGTCTTTGACTGTTCCTACTTGGAAGAGTCTGTCAAACCATCCAATATTGACATTCGACTAGATTTTGAAACGCATGACAATGTTCCAGCCAATACCACGGCCTACTGTTTGATTATTCATCACAAACAAGTCAACTATTATCCACTGTCCAACAAAGTGACAAGTGTATAAATAGCAGGTCAACACACATCAAACCACTCAGTCATGTCTTGCTTTCAAGCCTCAAGAGAAGTTACATCCATGTATTTAAAATCTGAGGAACAACGTTTCAAGACCTTTTGACGTGGCCGGTGCCTTTTATAAACCCTCAAGCCTTAGCAGCCGCTGGATTCTACTATTTAAAAAGAAGAGATGAAGTGAAATGTGTGTTTTTCCCCATCATCTTAGACCAATGGCAAGAGAGCGATGAACCCATGCAGGAACATCAGCGCTGGTCACCTGCCTGTCCCTACCTATGCAGAATGGAGGTGGGTAATATACCCTGTCATTCAAGTTACCCTCACTCATGCCTCTGAGTGATGAAAAAAGTTATGATACGTGTGGACTTTATGGTGTCAACAGTGCTTCAGTGAGCAGCTCACAGTTAAAAACATCCAGTTTAGAGAAATTAGAATATCATCGGTGTTATGGACACTATAAACACAAAAGACTTTTTTGTTGTATGAGATGGTGCCGCCTCTATCCTAAAGCTACATGTAAGACATCAATTTCAGGTTGTGTCAGCCAGCGAAAATCTTTCAGTGGTAGATATTGACTCATAGCTCAACCATATTGGTTATTTGCATCGAGGTAGACAATATACTTTGACTCTTCACAAGGGTTGTAGCTAGGCATGTATTTATTATTCGCTTTAGAGTACCGTCCACTACATTGGCTTAATCCACCTCGAATTGATGATTTTATAAAATTGATCATGTCTATATCAGTCATTAATTCTAAATTAACTTTCGTTTTTTTTTCAACATTGAACTGAAACTTAACTCAGGAGCAGTGAAATACTGACAAGGATCAAGGTCATAAGTTTTCATACAAACATTTCGAAAATTTTCAAAAACATCTGCTAATAATAACACATCTGTCTTCAAATATATGTCTGAAAATTCTCCTAAAGTTTGAATGTGGAACTGTGTCCATACACGTTGTGCATGTAAATATTCCTGATCACTGATATGACTTGTGTTTAAGGAACTGTAAAATGCATTTTCCGGTGGCAAACAACACTCCTCAAGGCGTTCCACACAGTTAATATATTCATAAGGGAATATACCCTTTTGACGAATCAAATTAAAATCATCTTCTTTAGGAAAGGCACGATGAATTTCATGAAACTGATCTAATTTTAAATTACTAGCCAGCTTATCAAGACTACTCGGCATAAAGCGGAATGAATCTAAAAATCGCAGTTTAATGGTTTTTTTATTGCTAGTTTTGAAGTATTTTGTGAACGATATGTATTGTTCCTTATTATTTGCAATCACATCAATTTTCACATCTGAAGCTCCAAATTCTTTAACGATAAAGTGGTTATCGTATTTGCTACCGTTATGTAGAATGACCGGAATGAATTTACTTACTCTATAATTTAAATCACATTCTTGGTGAGCAGCACCACGATATTTTCCTGTTAAATGGTCATGATCACGAACCCTGTCTGTATATAAACATTCACCACATATAAAACAATTAGTTTCAGTTTCAAAATTCATTTGCTCTGAGGAAGTTAGTGGCTCCATTGGAATGATCGTATTTAAAATAGAGGATATACGAATGGCATCTTTCTCAAGCCTTTCCATGAAAACATTAGGTGCATCAGGTCCTCTATAGAGCTCAAACTTATTTAAAGAGTCATCATAACTACATTTAATATAATATGCAAAGCTAAAAGGTTCATGAATGTGAGTTGTGTTGGTGAAAGGTTGGGCTGGATTTGATGAACATGTATTAAATGGTTTTAGCAAAGCCTCGAAGTCAGCATATATAACAAATGGAACTCGAAGCTGTTTCTCATAATCCTTAAATTTTAGAATGTTATTTTTAGGAGTCGGTAATACCGTACACACATGATTACACCCCAATTTTTGATGTTGAGTTAGTTGGTCCTCTTTTCTGAAATATAGCAAACAGCCATCACACAACCACTTCTTAGATTCACCTTTTGATAGCTGACTACCAACAAGTCTACTGAAATGTTTTATCCAGCAATAGTGAGCATTTTCACCTTCGGTTATGTATAGTAAATTTACATGAGCATCCTTTTTTTCCTGAGTATAATATAGAGGACCTACTATTCTCTTATTTTCAATTCCCTAAACATTAATACTTATATTGTTCAGATCTTCAAAACGTTGAATGTCTTTTATCGCCATAGGAAATTCCATTTCTTTTAAATCTAACACTGAAGAATAGTGAGGATATGATATTGTTCTATTCTCATGCATCACTGCTGGATGGAGAGCTGAGGTTACAGCCCATGCAAAGCATGCGTCATCATTATTCATAACGTTTACACAAGCATTCTTACGTTTGATCCATCCTGGCAAATCAATATATGATGATGCTCGACGGGGATTATATTTATTCATGTTGGTTTCTAAATAAAGTACTTCAACCAACGCCCAGCCTGACTCTCTTTCCTGGAACTCTTCACTCTTCACAATGATGGCACTTGAAATATTTTGGTATATATCACTAATATTAGTTGATTCGCTAACAATTATGTTTTTTGTATTAAAAGATTTGATATCTGTAATTTCACCTTCACTCCCAGTTTTTACATAGAGTCCAAAAAGTTCAAAATTCATTTTAATTGTTTTATGCTCTAATAAAACATTTTCTACCAAGCCAAACACAGTAGGTTGAACATTTCTTAAAAATGATTCAATACTTTGAGTTTTTTCTTCGCTATAAAGTCTATAACTAGCAATTCGACTTTTAAATGCACTAGCAATTTGTTGAATATTTCCAGAATTTCTTTCATGGCAAGCGTTATTTTTATGTTGAATACTGCGTAAATGTCCATGAATGAATGAAGAAGGTATATCAATATTACATACATCACAATGTGTTATCGA
Organism: Meconema thalassinum; assembly: GCA_946902985.2. Classification (NCBI taxonomy): domain Eukaryota; kingdom Metazoa; phylum Arthropoda; class Insecta; order Orthoptera; family Tettigoniidae; genus Meconema; species Meconema thalassinum. The sequence goes on along the minus strand of OX336400.1, from coordinate 85,552,936 downwards.
AGGTTCACCATTCTTCTTTCTTTTTGTTGCACAACTATTTTCACAATCTTGAGAACGTTTACGCTTTTGAGCATCACTTTCGTTTAAAGATTCCGTGCTAGTTGATGGTTTTACAGATTTCATTTCCTGTTGTTCTCCATGCACTTCAACCATGTGAGATTGATATCGCTTTACAGCAGAAAAACCGAGTTCACAAACTGAACACGAAAATGGTGCTGAACTTAAATGTGGTAGCACAATGACTGCACACAAACATTTTAATGTTATGTTTAACATTTGCGTGTCGTTGAAGGTTGTCAGGTCTTGAGAACTGTTTCTTACAGTCACCACACTTGAACATGATGATCACTTTCGAAATTACCTATAAAAGAAAGAAATCATAAACGTTAATAAATGATAAAAACAAAGTACAATATCAATAGTTTAATTATATTCCAGTCAATGGTTATAGCAGGGTATTTAAATCGATCATCTGTGAACTCCTAGCTAGTCTAACTTCATGTAGTTCTAACTGGGGGTTACTATATACCACTGTCACTGACACCTAGCGGTGAACATTGGAACTTGATAGAGTGGTAGAAACCAGCGGTCGCCAGTTAAGTGAGCTAGGTGTGACGTCATAGCCAGTCTTAAAGCAAGTCTAAACTTGTAGAAAATGTCACGTGATAGAAACCAGCAGCCACCAGTTAAGTGAGCTAAGTGTGACGTCATAACCAGTCTTAAAACAAGTCTAAACTTGTAGAACATGTCACGTGATAGAAACCAGCAACCACCAGTTAAGTGAGCTAAGTGTGACGTCATAGCCAGTCTTAAAACAAGTCTAAACTTGTAGAACATGTCACGTGGTAGAAACCAGCAGCCACCAGTTAAGTGAGCTAAGTGTGACGTCATAGTCAGTTATAAAGCAAGTCTAAACTTGTAAAATATGTCAAGTGATAAGGTTAAGTTAGGTAAAGTTAGGTTATGTTAGGTGAACTGAGGTTAAGACTTTAAATATTCCCTATGTCACTGACACCTAGCAACGAACATTCGGACTTAATAGAGCGGTAATCAAAATCTAACCTACAAAATTAGCTTTACACACCATGGTCAAGTAGTTCCAACTTTTGACTGCCAAATATACCATTTTCACTGACATCTAGTAGTGAACATTGGAAAATATCACTCTAACTGTTTAAAAGTTCTTAGAGGGGCACTTACCTTTTTATAATTTATCAACTGCTGCCACTGAATGAACAGATTGCAGAAATCTGGTAGCCTACAGGTACCCAATTATCTGTAAACAAAACAATCAAACAATCAATCAATAAATACATTCCAATCAATAACTTCAACATCAATTAGTAACAAAAGACTACAATCCATTAATAATAAGTACTTACCTTGCAAAATAATGTAATGATTTTCTACCAAAAATGCTTTCTTACAACTCTTGAGCAGTAATAGAGCACTGTTCACTCAAAGCGAGTAATAAAGACTAACAGTAGGGAAATATAGGACACCTCTCTTATATAAACTCTCATCGCTCGTGTCAGCAATTTTTTTCAGATCATTGCAATTCCTTTCCCAATACAGCTGAGAGTCCAAAGTACACTAGGAACACCTGTGTGCTATCCAATGACTGCTGACTTTGCATAATCATCACCCATTGTCTTAATCAACACCTGAGGTTTCAAATTACTGCAGCGTCAGTCATAGCAACAGCAGTGTGCGCTCCCTGCCATGTCAGCAACATGACACCGGAAGGAACACCTGTGTAATATCCAATAACTGCTAACTTTACATGATCATCATCCATTGTCTTCATGAACACTTGCGGTTTCAAATTACTGCATCGTTAGTCATAGCAACAGATCTGCGTGCTCTCTGTCATGTCTGTAATATGACACAGGAAGTAACAAGACGTCTTACTGTACATGCCATCTCCTCAGTTTTAACATCTTAAGAACATGTATTATTCTCTTTCAACTACAAATGACTCGTTAGAACTCATCCATCCACCAAGTTAGATCCCTTGTATGTTCACATGTATTTCGTCACTTTCCTTTCATATCGTTATCCCATTATAGTAGTGGGGGATTAGTGAACAACGTCAATTCAACACACTCAAATGTAGTTAGGCCCTTTGACATAATTTAAATAAATTCATGGGCTAGTCCGTAGGAACCAGGCCAAAGGGACCCGTCCAAGGGATCAGTCCAAAGGGACAAGGACTCGTCCACAGGGACCTGTCAACAAGGACCTGTCCACAAGGACTCGTCCACAAGGACTCGTCCACAAGGACTCGTCCACAAGGACCTGTCATCAATGACTTGTCAACAATGACCTGTCAACAATAACCCATCCACAGGGATCCACTCCCCCACCCTCTTACAAAAGCCCTGAGTGGGCATGCGTAAAAAACAAACAAAAAACATGCATGTTAATTCATAGTGACTATCGACCGTACACATGCACTTTATGTGGAACAACGTTTAAATCCATATCGGCATTCAAGCTCTCACATGTTGCAATTGGAAAGAGAGATTCTCTAAAAAATTACAATTTTCACCCCTAGTAGGGGTAGGTTTTATTTTGGGGTTGAAATATGTTGTCCATTGGAAAGGGGGTGTTAGCCCGAGTTCAACAACACCTCATTTTTTAAAATCCAACCATGGGTTCGAAGGATATCGCACCGCCGCCACCTTGTGAGGAGGGGAGGAGGAGGAGGGTGCGGAACCGATCAAAACACACTACTGATTACGGAAAAAGAAGCGAAATTACAAAACCGGACGGATAACCTGATGACGGCTTTTGGCATGAAGAAGACTACGAAAATCGGTTTCTGGAATGTGAGGACCTTGATGGAGAAAACCAGACTGAAACAAGTGACACGGGAGATGAAGAACTATTTGCAGGATTTCCTAGGAATGAGTGAGGTGAGGTGGCCAGGATTTTGTGAAATACAGACAACAGGTGGAATTACATTTCTCTATTCTGGGGGCGGTCATGAAGAACACAGGGATGGAGTGGGGTTGCTGCTCAACAGAAATGCAAAGAGAAGCCTTATGGAGTAGAAGCCAATTTCTATTAGGCTCATGTATGCTAGGTTTAAGACAACGATCAGGTATGTGATCATCATCCAATGCTATGCGCCTACAGAACAATCGGAGCCAGAGAAGGAGGAAGAATTCTACCAAATGCTGCGAGATGCCACAAGACAAACAGGTAAGAAGGACATTCTCATTGTTATGGGAGACTTCAACGCGAAGGTGGGCTCATACAATGAGGGGTTGGAGCAGATCATGCGTAAACATGGCCTTGGTGAGATGAATGACAATGGGGAGAAATTTACGGAATATTGCGCCAGTCAGGATTTGGTGATGGGTGGCACGGTGTTTCCTCATAGGCGGTGCCACAAGGTCACCTGGGTGTCTCCTGAACAAGTCACAGAAAATCAAATTGATCACATCGCAGTGAGCAGGAGGTTCAGAAGAATCTTGGAAGATGTTAGGTACAAGAGAGGAGCGGACGTTGGTAGTGACCATCATCTTGTGTTTGCTAACTTCCGCATGAATATCGTGGCAGTCCGCCGAAAGTTTAACACTCGGTACAACAAATTTGATGTGGGCAAGCTTAAGAACCAGCAGAGATTGGACCAATTTAAACTGGAGCTCAGAAATAAATTCCAGGTGTTGGACTCCGAGACAGAGAAGGATGTGGATACTGTGTGGAGCGAGGTAAAGAATATCTTCGTGGTAACCAGAGAGATGCAGCTCGGATACAAGAACTATCTGCGGAAAGATTGGATATCCGATCAGACCTGGGACAAGATAAATTATAGGAAGGAGATTAAGGCCAAGCTCAACACCTGCAAGACTAGGCAGCAGAAGGCTCTCACACAGGCAAAGTATTCAACAGCAAACAGGTAGGTAAAGAGGAGTGTGCGGAAGGATCATAGGAGGTGGATTGATGAGCAGGCGGATAAAGCAGAAGAAGCGGCAAGAAGGGGGCGGAGTTAAGGAGCTCTATGGCATCACAAAGATGCTTTCGAAGAAAGGTTCTAATAAAACTAGGCCTGTGAAGAGCAAGACGGGCGAGATCCTCACGACGTGTGAACAGCAGCTGACTAGATGGAGAGAACACTTTGCGGAGGTTCTTAATAGAGATAGAGGACCAGAAAGTAAGCATCGAGGAGAAGATGAAGAGGAAGCAGAAAGTGACCCAAGCATCAGCCTTGACTCCCCAACTCGGGGCGGAATACTGACAGCGTTGAAGCAGATGAAGTGCGGGAAGGCACCAGGTCTGGATAATATCCCAGCGGAAGTACTGAAAGCAGACCTGGATATTACGATCAATCTGCTGCACCCGCTGTTGGAGAAGATCTGGAAGGAGGAGAAAATACCAACCGACCGGAAGAAGGGGTTGATAGTCAAGTTACCAAAGAAAGGGGACACCACAAACTGTAACAACTGGAGGGGTATCACCTTGCTGTCCATTCCAAGCAAAGTGCTGGCGAGAGTCATCCTGAATCGTATAAAAGACTACATTAAAAAAAAAGGCTTCGGAAGGAACAGGCTGGATTTCGACAACATCGCAGCTGTGTGGATCTCATTAACACCCTCCGAATCATCCTGGAGCAGAGTGTGGAGTGGCGGAATACCTTTTACCTCACATTTGTTGACTTCAAGAAAGCCTTCGACTCCGTAAATCAAAGAATCATGTGGAAGACCCTCGAGGAATATAAAATTCCAACAAAGATCATCAGGATCATGGAAGAGTTGTACGAAGGGTATGAGTGCCAGGTTCGTCACGAAGGAAAATAAACAGAAAAGATAAATGTCAGTTCCGGAGTGAGACAGGGGTGTGTCCTTTCCCCCCACTCTGTTCCTGTTGGTCCTGGATAGTGTGATGAAGAAGGTAATGGGAGGACGGAAGAGGGGTATTCAATGGGGTATAAATGACAGGCTTGAAGATCTGGATTTCGCAGACGACATTTGTCTTATGGCACAACTGTACCGAGACATAGAAGATAAGCTGGCGAGGTTGCACAGAGAAGCAGAACGTGCAGGACTGATGATCAACACCAACAAGACCAAAGAGATGAGGATAGATTCTGGCGTCACTACTAGCTTGACAGTCAACGGAAAGGAAATTGAGCGAGTTGAGTCCCTTCTCTACCTTGGAAGTATAGTCACAAATGATGGGGGAGCAGAGGAAAATGTTCGAAGCCGTATCAGGAAGGCAAATGGTGCCTTTGTTCAGGTCTACCCCATCTGGAGAAATAGAAACATTTCCAGGAAGATCAAGCTTGCCTTTTCAATAGCAACGTAAAGTCGATTCTTCTCTACGGCTGTGAAACATTGAAAGTCACAAAACCGATCAACAACCAGCTACAGGTGATCATTAACAGATGTCTGCGTCGCATCATGAATGTGAGGTGGCCGGACATAATCTCAAATGAAGATCTTAGGACCATCACCAATCAACAACCGATTAGCATCCAGATCAAGGAGAGAATATGGCGCTGGATTGGTCACTGGAAACCTCAAGGCGCCAGGAAGCGAGGTCGACCTAAGAAGACCTGGAAGAGGACGATCGAAAATGAAATTGCAGAGGTGGACAAGAACTGGAGTCAAGTGAAGAGAATGGCCAGGAACCGTACTGCGTGGAGAAATTTCGCCAAGGCCCTATGCTCCGGAAGGAGCGGCAGGAATTAAGTAAGTAAAGTAAGAATATTTGCTGAAAGGATTTGGCACAGGAGTTTTACAAGTACAGTAGTTATTTCAATGACCAACAGTGTCACTATTAACAAGGGATTTGCTCTCCCGGCAGACACATAGTAGGATAACATGTCACATGTTACACATCATATGCGACTACTGTATGGCTCGTGATTTTTTTTAAATTTCAACGTAAACATATGATCAATTACAATGAATCTCAACCTCTAAAAGTTTCAGTGAACAATTGCATCAATTCCACATTATTGGCATTTCCATTTCAAGCTGTCGTTTTAGGAGATTCATCTTGCATTGTTAATCTAAAAATTGTAACACAGCTGAATTTTAGTCATTTAGAGTATTTTTAGTCATTTCAGATAATTAGTGTTTTGGAAATAGTTTTGAAATCAGCCATTTTGTAAGAAACAAGTAGTTCCGTGACGAACTAAAAAGTCTACTTTTCTTAATATTATAGAGACCATATATCAACGGTTGGCTGATCTGGCGACTCTAAATAAAATATACGGTATTGGCTTTCACGGCCAGTGAATTAAAACTCAGCAATTCGTTTAGGTTTGTGCCGTGTCTTGTGAGGGGTTTCGGCTGGGACACCAAGCTGGCTCATCAGCGGGCTCTTGGTATCCCCGCCCGGACCCCCATAGGAAACCCCTCACAAGACACGGCACAAACCTAAAAGAATTGCTGAGTTTTAATTCACTGGCCGTGAAACCAATATTCCATCCTTTTGGAAGTCTTCATAGGGAGGTTATGGCTGCTGGAGATTTTCGTTCTCGCAGTAAAGAGGAGCAGGTGCGCTTCATAAAAAGGGAGGTAGCGGGCAGTTCGCTACTCCTCTAGGGGCCGGATGGAGACACCAAGAGCCCGCCGATGAGCCAGCTTGGTATCCTAGGCGAAACACCTCACAAGACACGGCACAAACCTAAAAGAATTGTTGAGTTTTAATTCACTGGCCGTGAAAGCCAATATATCATCTTTTTGGAAACCTTCATAGAGAGATTATGGATGCTTGAGCTTTTAGTTCTCGTAGTAAATAGGCGCAGGTGCGCTTCATAAAAAGGGAGGTGGGGAGTCCGAGCGGGGACACCAAAATCCCGCTGATGAGCCAGCATGGTGTCCTAGGCAAAACCCCTCACAAGACACGGCACGAAGCTAAAAGAATTCCTGAGTTCTAAATATATTCTTAGTTCAATCTATTAAGATCCACAATGCACAAGCGAAATTTGGTTGAGGCCCAATAGATAGTATGCACGTTACATGTATTTAAATATTGAATTTATCAGCTTGCTTAAAATCAAGTTAGCAACACTGTCATAAAAGGGATGCTCAAATTTAAATTGAAATACAGTGAAACCCCTCATGTCCGAACCCCGGAAATCCGAAATCCCGGGTAATCCGAACGAGGACCTTTCGACAATTTGAAGTTTGAAAAAATACACCCAAAAAAGAAAAACTTATTTATTTAGTCATAAAACAATCATATATTCTGCATTATGACCGCATTTTACATAATTAGTTGAACAATTAACAAGAAGTACAGGTAGCATAGTGTAAAAGTGCCTACATAGACTACTTATCCCAACCAGGATTGAGAAACGGAAACGTTGGTTATTATTATTCCGTACGTAATCACTTTGTTAAACAATGAAATAGAAACACACAAAATATCACATAATCTTTCACTTGAAATCAGTTATCTTCAATGTTGTATAAGTGACGAAAACCTTCCCGCGGAGGCAATTGTGCACCAAAGTCGTACTCAGATGACATCGTTTGGCGTGGCTACTGTGTTGTTCTACGAAGCGCAATGCGATGTCAACAACAGATGCAGCTTCAGTATAAATCACATTGTCTGCCGAAATTTCTTCTTCCTCACTGTCATTAGCTACATTGCCGTCATGTTGACTATGGACCAGACTCACTATTTCATGTTCGCTGTTTGCGCCAAACCAGCCTGCCTCGCTCAATGTAGGCTACAGTCCCATACCGTAACGAGGGCTGGTCATTATGTTATGGATATCTTTCGGCTAATCCGAACAAATTGAAATCCGAACAGGCTACAGCCCCAATTAGTTTGGACTTGAGGGGTTATACTGTATTATGATCTGTATATGTGCCAATTTCGAAAGAACTTCATTTATTAGTATAGAATTTACATGTGATTCAACATTAAACCTATCAGCACGCGTAAAATCGTGTTGGCAGCGCTGAAAATTAACCTAATTTGCAGGTACTATATGAATGCATGGTTTATAACTGATGGACTGCTTACTTCATGATATAATGATATTAAGATAAAAATGTATAGAGTGCATTTTTCAACAGTTGGAAGCCCTGTTGACACAAAAAATGCATATTCATATCTGCTCCAGTGCGCAAATCACATACAAAATTTGATTGAAATCCAATAGATAGTAAGGACGTTACATGCATTTAAAGATTGAACCTATCAGCAGGTATAGAATCATGTGAATTTGTCAGATGTAAGATTATCTATAATGTGTGTCAATTTTTGAACAAGTCCCATGCATATATTTCGAGATATCCAACATAAGCCTCAATTTCCAATTGTGATTTTTCATCAGTTGATAGCACTGACGTCATTATAAAATATGGTCGTGAGATATTATTCAGGCAAAGGTATTTACTCCTACCAAATTTGGTTTCGATAGCTGCAGCCGTTATGGAGTTGATAGGGAGGAGAGGGGGGAGGGGACGACGACACACACACAGGCAGACACACATTTGCCCGTATAGATCTCATAACTCTACATTTTCCTCGTTTTTAGAAAATGTGAAAAGTAGCCTAAATGTTGTGTCAATCTTGCAACTTTATTTGTATCAGCTGCTGTTTGCTGAGGAAGGTTATAATGTTACACTGTACTTAAGAATTACAATTTATTTTCTTACGGTATTATTTTACTCTTTCATTAAACTTTGTCGATACGGCAGACATGGACGATTTCATGTATATTCGTGACTAGCTGAAGTACCCGTGCTTCGCTACGCGTCATAAATAAATTAAAATGTGAAGGTGACAGTTAAGATAGGGGATAGACGAGGTGCTGCGCAGAGGGAGATTAAGGATGAAATATTTTGTCCAACTACAACGCTCGGCGTTGACCGTGTTTTATAGCACAAATTTAGATTTTACTCGCTAACCGTTGGAGATACCTTTCGGATAGAAAATGTAATTTTAAACCTCGTATATGCCATCAAAAGTTTGCTATTTCTTAGCGTTCTCTTTTTATTTCAAATGGAAATATGAGTTTGAAACCAAAGGGTGTAGTGACGTCACTAAAATGGTCGCCATCTTTAAATAGTGCAAAGTATTGTAATCAAAAGTAACCTATATGTTAATCAGGTAAATCAGCTACTTCCATGTAAAATTCACGTATATCGGACCAGTGGTACTTGCGTGATTGAGTAATACACAGACACACACCATCTCATTTTTAGCCTTGCTTCGCTCGCGTCATTACTTATATTACTTACATGGGTAGGAGTTAAGGGCCGACCACAGCGAACAAATTATGGTAAATATTATTTTGTAAACCGTGCCATTGATAACTGGAACTCTCTACCTGCCGCAGTCTTAGATACTTTTCCCAAACATATAGGTGTGTTTAAGAAAAGACTGACTATTTGTGTAAATACTCCAGTTTAATTGTTGTATAATTGTTATTGAATTGTTATGTGTAATTATTTATTTGTTATGTATATCCAATTTGCCTCCGGGAGCCACACCCTCCATTGCAAATAAATGAATGAATGAACGAATGAGTGTCATATTGTTATATAATGAAATGCAGTTTTAACCCCGTTAACACCCCTTTAGAACCTGAATATCCAAAAATCCCTCCTTAGTAGACGTTTTCGACACACAACGAACACATCCCCAAAATGTAATTCTTCTAACTTCAATAGTTTTGGTTGGTCGATGAGAGTGAACATCCAAAAATCATTCCTTAGTGGACGTTTTTCTTCCAAAATTTCACCCCTCCCCATAGGCCCCTTAAATTGCATTTATGAAAAAACGGTCGAACACCTATTTATTTTATTTATTTATTTATTTATTTTTAAGCTGATTGATTTCCTCCGAGTTTCAAACTCCTCGCCTATGTCTTTTAAGAGATACACGCTCCGGTAGGAATCTTTCAACCCCCACTTTTCATTCCTTTAACCTCATAACATACACTACATGGAAAAACCATTAGACATATGTCAGCTTATTTTTAATGATTAGTATATATGCCAAGTATCACATCCCCAAATGAAACCACTCGTCAGATATTGTTATTCAATGAAATGCACGTTTACCCCCTTAACTCCTCTTTAGAACCTGAATATCCAAAACTCTTTCCTTAGTGGACGTTTTCGACATACAATGAACATAACCCCAACATTTCATGTTTCTAATTTTAATAATTTTGGCTGGGCGATGATGAGTGAGTGAGTCAGTCAGGACATGTTTTCATTTATTTTTGATAATTTCACCCCTCCCCATGAACCCCTTAAATTGGATTTATGAAACAAACGGTCGAACGCCTATTTACTTATTTAAAGCTGTTTTCCCCCTGAGTTTGATGAGTGACTAAGTGAGTCAATCATTTAGGACACTTTCTTTCCTGTTTTCCCCCCCAGAATTTCTCCCCTCTCCAAGGGCTCCTGAAATTGGATTTATGAAAAAACGGTCGAACACCTATTTACTTGTATTTTAAGCTGTTTTTCCCGCCGAATTTAAATTTTTTCGCCTATGTCGTTCAGAGATACACGCTCCGTTAAGAATCCCTCAACCCCCAATTTTCACCCCTTTCACCTCATAATATACATTACATCGACAAACCCTTAGACATATGTCTGATTATTTTTAATGATTAGTTTCTATACCGAATATCACATCCCCAAAGAAACAAATCATGTGATATCGTTATTCAATGAAATGCACCTTTACCCCCTTAACACCTCTTTAAATCCCGAATAAACAAAAATCATTCCTTAGTTGACGTTATCGACATACAGAGAACATATTCCCAAAATATCATGTTTCCAACATTAATAGTTTTCGCTGGGCGTGATGAGTGAGTGAGTCAGACAGGACATTATCTTTCAATTATTTTTACCAGAATTTCACCCTTCCCCATGGGCAACTTAAATTGGATTGATGAAAAAACTCTTGAACACCTATTAACTTATTTTTTAAGCTGTCTTTTTCCCCTGAGTATGATGAGTGAGTGAGTCAGTCAGTCAGTTAGGACAATTTCTCTCCTTTTTTCCCCCAGAATTTCACCCCACCCCATTGGCCCCTTAAATTAATTTATGAAAAAAAAACGGTCGAACACCGATTTACTTATTTATTTAGCTGATTTTCTTTCCCTGAGTTTCAAATTTCTCACCTATGTCGTTTAAGAGATAGGCCTTCACGCTCCATTAGGAATCCTTCAACCCCCATTTTTCACCCCTTGCACCTCATAATAATACACCATATCGAAAAACCCTTAGACACCTGTCTGCTTATTTTTAATGAATAGTTTATATGCCGAGTATCACATCCACAAATGAAACCACTCTTGAGATATTGTTATTCAATGAAATGCAGGTTTAACCCCCTTAAGACCCCTTTAGAGCCTGAATATCCAAAAATCCTCCCTTAGTGTACGGTTTTGACATACAACGAACATATCTCCAAAATGCCATGTTTCCAACTTCAAAATTTTTGGCTGGGCGATGATGAGTGAGTGAATGAGTAAGGACATTTTCTTTCATTTGTTTTTCTTCAGAATTTCACCCCTCCCGATGAACCCCTTCAATTTGATTTATCCAAAAAAAAACTGTCGAACAGCTATTTACTTACTTTAAAGCAGTTTTTCCCCCTGAGTTTGATGAGTGAGTCAGTCAGTCAATCGGTTAGGACACTTTCTTTCCAGTTTTTTCCCCTGAATTTCACCCCTCCCCATGGGCTCCTTAAATTGGATTTATGAAAAAACGGTCAAACAAATATTTACTTATTTTGTATGCTGATTTCTTTCCGCTGAGTTTCAAACTCCTCGCCTATGTCGTTTAAGAGATACACGCTCCGTTAGGAATCATTCAATCCCTAATTTTCACCCCTTTCACCTCATAATATACACCACATCGAAAAACCATCAGGCACGTGTCTTCTTACTTTTTAATGATGAGTTTATATGCCGTGAATCACATCCCCCAATGAAACCATTCGAGAGATATTGTTATTCAATGAAATGCAGGTTTAACCCCCTTAAGACCCCTTTAGAACCTGAATATCCGAAAATCCTCCCTTAGTAGACTGTTTTGACATACAATGAACATATCCCAAAACGGTCATGTTTCTAACTTCAATAATTTTGGCAGGGCGATGATGATGAGTGAGTGAGTGAGTGAGTCAGGACATTTTCTTTCAATTTTCTTTTTTCAGAATTTCACCCCTCCCCATGAACCCCTTAAATTTGATTTATGAAAAAAAACCTGTCGAACAGCTATTTACTTACTTTAAAGCAGTTTCCCCCCCTAAGTTTGATGAGTGAGTCAGTCAGTCAATCAGTTAGGACACTTTCTTTCCTGTCCCCCCCACCAGAATTTCACCCTTCCCCATGGGCCCCTTAAATTGGATTTATAAAAAAACGGTCAGACACATATTTACTTATTTTTTATGCTGATTTTTTTTCGCTGAGTTTCAAACTCCTCGCCTTTGTCGTTTAAGAGATACACGCTCATTTAGGAATATTTCAATCCCCACTTTTCACCCCTTTCACCTCATAATATACACCACATCGAAAAACCCTGAGACTCGTGTCTTCTTATTAGCCTACTTTCAATTTTTGCAAAAAATGAAAGTAGACTTATGAGATCAACACAGGGCGAAAAAAGTGTGTCTGTCTGTGTGTGTGTATGTGTGTGTGTGAGTCTGTGTGTGTGTCTGTGTGTGTGTGTGTCTGTGTGTGTGTGAGTGTGTGTACTCTGAATGTGTGTCCCCCCCTATCAATTCGAACACGGTGAATGCGAATTGAACGAAATTTGGTACAAAGGTAGCACTAGCAAAGGACACCTCAGTGTCATGTTTTATATCGCCGCCATCTTGACGGAAACGTAATGGCGGCCTCACAAATGTTCAAAGCTTAAATCAAATTACGACTAACCTAATCATCCGATCTCTACCAAATTTTGCAACAACATACCTTTATGGGGGGAGCATCCTTTGACCAAACCAATAGGTCATCAGCGTAATAGTTTACGGATGGCGGCCATCTTTGAGTGAAAATCGATTCCCCCTATTAATTCGAACACGGTGCAACCGAATGGAACGAAATTTGGTACGGAAGTAGTACTAACGAAAGGCACCTCAGTGTCATGTCTTATATCGCCGCCATCTTGACGGAAACGTAATGGCGGCCACACAAATGTTCAAAGCTTAAATCAAATTACGACTAACCTAATCATCCGATCTCTACCAAATTTTGCAACAACATACCTTTATGGGGTGAGCATCCTTTGACCAAACTAATAGGTCATCGGAGTAATAGTTTGCGGATGGCGGCCATCTTTGTGTGAAAATCGATTCCCCTATTAATTCGAACACGGTACAACCGAATGGAACGAAATTTGGTACAGAGGTAGTACTAACAAAAGGCACCTCAGTGTCATGTTTTATATCGCCGCCATCTTGACGGAAACGTAATGGCGGCCACACGAATGTTCAAAGCTTAAATCAAATTACGATTAACCTAATCATCCGATCTCTACCAAATTTTGCACAAACATACCCTTATAGAGGAAGCATCCTTTGACCAAATGAATAGGTCATTAGCCTAATAGTTTGCGAATGGCGGCCATCTTTGTGTGAAAATCAATTACCCCTATTAATTCGAACACGGTGAAACCGAATGGAACGAAATTTGGTACAGAGGTAGCACTAGCAAAGGGCATCTCAGTGTCATGTTTTATATCGCCGCCATATTGACAGAAACGTAATGGCGGCCACACAAATGTTCAAAGCTTAAGTTAAATTACGACTAACATAACCATCCGAACTCTACCAAACTTTGCAACAACATACCTTTTTGGAGGGAGCATCCTTTGACCAATCTAATAGGTTATTAGCCTAATAGTTTGCGGATGGCGGCCATCTTTATGTCAAAATTGATTCCCCCTATTAATTCGAACACGGAGGAACCTAATGGAACGAAATTTGGTACAGAGGTAGCACTAGCAAAGGGCACCTCAGTGTCATGTTTTATATCGCCGCCGTCTTGACTGAAACGTAATGGCGGCCACACGAATGTTCAAAGCTTAAATCAAATTACGATTAACCTAATCATCCGATCTCAACCAAATTTTGCAACTACATACCTATATGGAGGGAGCATAGTTTGACCAAACTAATAGGTCATCGGAGTAATAGTTTGCGGATGGCGGCCATCTTTGTGTGAAAATCGATTCCCCTATTAATTCGAACACGGTACAACCGAATGGAACGAAATTTGGTACTGAGGTAGTACTAACAAAAGGCACCTCAGTGTCATGCTTTATATCGCCGCCATCTTGACGGAAACGTAATGGCGGCCACACGAATGTTCAAAGCTTAAATCAAATTACGATTAACCTAATCATCCGATCTCTACCAAATTTTGCAACAACATACCCTTATAGAGGAAGCATCCTTTGACCAAATGAATAGGTCATTAGCCTAATAGTTTGCGAATGGCGGCCATCTTTGTGTGAAAATCAATTCCCCCTATTAATTCGAACACGGTGAAACCGAATGGAACGAAATTTGGTACAGAGGTAGCACTAGCAAAGGGCATCTCAGTGTCATGTTTTATATCGCCGCCATATTGACAGAAACGTAATGGCGGCCACACAAATGTTCAAAGCTTAAGTTAAATTACGACTAACATAACCATCCGAACTCTACCAAACTTTGCAACAACATACCTTTTTGGAGGGAGCATCCTTTGACCAATCTAATAGGTTATTAGCCTAATAGTTTGCGGATGGCGGCCATCTTTATGTCAAAATTGATTCCCCCTATTAATTCGAACACGGAGGAACCTAATGGAACGAAATTTGGTACAGAGGTAGCACTAGCAAAGGGCACCTCAGTGTCATGTTTTATATCGCCGCCGTCTTGACTGAAACGTAATGGCGGCCACACGAATGTTCAAAGCTTAAATCAAATTACGATTAACCTAATCATCCGATCTCAACCAAATTTTGCAACTACATACCTTTATGGAGGGAGCATCCTTTGACCAATCTATTAGGTCATTCGCCTAATAGTTTGCGGATGGCGGCCATCTTTGTGTCAGAATCGATTCCCCCTATTAATTCAAACACGGTGAAACAGAATGGAACGAAATTTGGTACAGAGATAGCACTAGCAAAGGGCATCTCAATGTCATGATTAATATCGCCGCCATATTGACAGAAACGTAATAGCGGCCACACAAATGTTTAAAGCTTAAATCAAATTACGACTAACATAACCATTCGATCTCTACCAAACTTTGCAACAACATACCTTTATGGAGGGAGCATCCTTTGACCAATCTAATAGGTCATTAGCCTAATAGTTTGCGGATGGTGGCCATCTTTATGTCAAAATTGATTCCCCCTATTAATTCGAACACGGTGGAACCGAATGAACGAAATTTGGTACAGAGGTAGCACTAGCAAGAGGCACCTCAGTGTCATGTTTTATATCACCGCTATCTTGACGGAAACGTAATCGCGACCACCCAAATGTTAAAAGCTAAAATGTAATTACGACTAACCTAATAATCTAGTCTCTACCAAATTTTGCAACACCATATCTTTATGTGGGAAACATTTTCTGACCGAACTGCAAGAACATCAGCCCAATAGTTTGCAGATGGTGGCCAAGTATGTGTGCAAATCGATTCCCCCTATCAATTCAAACACGGCGAAACCGAATTGAACGAAATTTGGTACAGAGGTAGCACTAGCAAAGGGCACCTCATATTCATGTTTAATATCCCTATAGCACGTTGTATTTCAACAAGCTACTACAACCAACATTCAATCATACTCCTTGAAAAGGACAAAGAGTTATAACAATACCCTTGCATTTAGGAGAAAGTAGGCTATATGTTCTTTACTGAACATCTTGTTTTTAATGATGGGTTTATGTGCCGAGTATCACATCCTCCAATGAAACCAATCGGGAGATATTGCTAGTCAATGAAATGCAGGTCTACCCCCTTAACACCCCTTTAGAACCTGAATATACAAAAATCCTTTCTTAGTGGGCATTTGCGGTCCTTGGGGAAGGTGCATACCAAATTTCATTCCAATCCGTTCGGTGGTTTCTGAGATTTCGTGATGAATGAATGAGTGAGTGAGTGGTATTTGACAAATATATAGTAGAAGATAGTGTCAAGTCTTTGTTATGCTAAACTCGGTTGACAGTGCTGTGTGAGTAGGTGAGTAACTAACTGGATTTCAAGTAAAGATCCTCATTTTCTATACCGGTAGTGCAGAGCAAAACTGGCATCCAGACGGCCGTGTCTCGACTTGAGCTATGTTGCCATGGAAACTATCTGCCTTGCCATTCCTTCATGAGTATATTTTATGATTTGATTAGCCTGTGCTTGAGTCCAAAAGGGCCTAAATCAAAAGAATGAGAAAGACTATCGAAAATTCATGTAGCCAGCGGTTCCTTCCGGGTCCTAAACTATGTGTATGCAAAATTTGGTTAAGATTGGTGGAACGGTGTGGATTTGTATACGGAACAGACCCACATACCCACATACCCACATACATACAGACTTTCACTTTTATATATTAGATATAAGTATGTTATGCAATGCGACCCCAATGAAGGGTTGGGATTATATTACAATAAACATTATACAGGGTCTTCATATTTGCTTGGTAAGGACATTCTCTCTCAAGCGCTCCATCTGTGACGGCTCAGTTGGCGACGACCGCGCGCGCATATGTACGGCTGAATACGGTTCTTAAAATCAGTATCTGCAGGAATGTATGGACCGTCTGCTTCTCTGGGCCGAGAGGAACAAATTACAGGTCAACGAGAATAAAACAGCCCACATGGTTTCCGTAAGGGAGGAATGATTTCGAATAGAGATAAGATTTATTACAGACCTGGAGATTTACCGATAACAACCGTCAAGAATTTTAACTATTTAGGGTTAATTTTCCAGACGACAGGAACTTCTTTCACAATGCATGTGAGAAACAGAGCGACTGCTGCACTAATAGCTATGAACAACATACAGCATTTACGTAAACTATCTTTAGTTACTGCTATGAAGCTCTTTGTTTCCACACTGACATCTATTTTAACTTAAGGTCTGGAACTGATCTGGCCTCATCTGACCAAAACCAACTTAAAGGAAATAGAGCAAGCAAAGTCTATCTTCCTTAAGAAAGCATTGTGTGTATCGAAATTTACTCCGTCCCGGCTAATGCATGAGCTGTCTGCAGAGCCATTCTGTATTGAGCAAATCAGACTACAAATGCAGCTTCCACCAAGCGCTGCCTATCAGGAACTTCTTGCGGAATTTCATTTTAAAAAGAAAGAAATATGGTTGGACTTCTATGGGCAGAAGCGATGTTATCGTCTGACTGGAAGAGAGCAGACTACGATTTACGACACACTGTGACGCGTTTCGCAGTCCATGGATTTCACTTCAGGATATGCGGAAGAAAAGACTTTCACACTCCAAATGCAGCTACATGCATATGTGAATTGTGTAGCGAGCCCTGTGACCGATAACATAAGGCATATTGTAAAAGAAGATTGACTTCCCTGACGCAATTTTGTAGCGACTGAAAGTTCCTGCATTGTATTTTTAGCCTACTTTTCACATTTTGC
Source organism: Meconema thalassinum (assembly GCA_946902985.2). Classification (NCBI taxonomy): domain Eukaryota; kingdom Metazoa; phylum Arthropoda; class Insecta; order Orthoptera; family Tettigoniidae; genus Meconema; species Meconema thalassinum. Next base: position 85,535,341 of record OX336400.1, on the reverse strand, counting down.
AAAAATGAGGAAAGAGTAGACTTATAAGATCGGGCAAATGTCTGTCTGTCTGTCCTTCTGTCTGTCTGTCTGTCTGGCTGTGTGTGTGTCCCCCCCTATCAACTCCTAAACGGCTGGAGCAATCGAAACAAAATTTGGTAGGAGTAAAGATCTATACCTGAATATCTCACGGCCAAATTTGAAAATGATATGAGTGCTACCAACTGCTAAAAATCGCTATTGAAATTTGAGCTCCATGTTGGATATCTTGGAAGGTATGGATGGAAGCTATTTCAAAATTGGCACACGTATAGATAATAATATTTCAGTTTAATTTCCAGGAGGCCATACTTGGCAGTGTTGCCAATATGATTATAAGCCTGCTGAAAGGTCCAATTTTTAAATGCATATAACTTCTATACTATCAATTGGAATTCAACCAAATTTCGTATGTTGTATGTGTACATAATCATATATGACTGAGCGTATTTTAAGAGCAACCAGGGCTGCCAACTGTTAAAAAATGCTCATAATTTCTTTTATCCAAATATCAATATATCAGAAAGTATGCAAGTCGACAGCTTTAAACTATGCACTCGTATAGTACCTGACATTCTATATTAATTTGGAGTAACTTATATACGTCAGTGCTACCAACATGCTTCTAAGCCTGCTGAGAGGTTCAAATTTAAATACATGTAACTTCCATACTATCATTTGGATTTCAACCAAATTTCGTATGTGCTATGTGTACCATAACAGATATGACTATGCGTATTCTTAAGAGCAACCAGGGCTGCCAACTGTTAATATGTGCTGTCTCTCTTTGTGTTACCCTAATATCAATATATCAGAAAGTATGCAAGCCAATAGCTCTAAACTTTGCACACGTATAGTACCTGGCATTCTAGATGAATTTGGAGTAACTAATGTACGTCAGTGCTGCCAACATGATTCTAAGCCTGCTGATAGGTCCAATTTTAAAATGCATGTAACTTCTATACTAACTAATGGATTTCATTCAAAATTGGCACAACAATAGATCATATTATTTCCGATTATTTCTGACCAACACATGCATGACATTGTTGCCAACATGATTTTACGCGCGCTGTTAGATCCAATGTTTTACTGCTTGTAACGTCCACGCTATTCATTGGACTTCAACCAAATTTTGTATTCTGTACCTTTAGAGATGGAACTAAGAATATATTCAGTCACCAGGGCTGCCAACTCTATTGCTCTATTAGGCTACATTATGCCAGGTATACAGTATTTCGAACTAATTAGAAATTTCGATATTAGCAACTTAATTTCGTCATTATTCTAGATAGATCCATATAGATTAATCATTGGAATGAATCTTAAATTTTAAGAAAAGTAGGCTCTTTAGTTCGTCACGGAACTACTTTTTCACTTTTTCATTGGCCATTGGCTGCATTTGAACTATTATTATTATTAAAATCACTATCATGAATTTTTACTCACCATGTTTACACTAGATGCTGAAAATGTTCACCATCCGCTGCCAAATATAATCGGTATCTCGCTATGAAGTTTTCGGTTACTCGGGTTATTTAGCTTCAGTAAGGAAATAACGACCTTCACGTCTATTTTATCCAGTTGTTTTATTGTCTGATTTATTGGAATGGGTCTCCCTGGAAATTTCACTCGAAACTGTTTGTCTTGTTCGAATGCACGATTTCTTGCATTGTGCAGATATACACGTTCACGTAACAAACATTTCACTTAAGGCATTACAGCATTATACACAATCACAATAAAACACTATACAATACGATATACAGTGCATAGTAGCTTTATAAAACACCCATTTCTCTCGAAGCTCACACGTCTACCGCAGCAAGAGCGTGGGAACCGCGCGCACCAACCTGTAACAGCCGGCTATTGGCTGGGGACCGGCAGCCAAGGTCGAGAGGAATCGCCTTGCCAAGCAAAATTAAAGACCCTCTAATACAGTGAGTCCGGGAATGTTCTCCGCAATGCCTACATGCGTCTGCGAGAGCTAGCTACACCAGTTACGTTGCTAGCACGGCTGCCGCTTGTATCATAACAAATAAACAGTAAACTTTGTACTCACCACAGCCATTCACAACAGATGCTGGAACGATTCACAGTACATCACTCTTTTTCCGTAATCAGTTTGTTTTAATTCATGAACCACGGTAACTTTATAAGGGAACAACTGAAGCTTGTCTCTTACAGCTTTATGTGCTGTCGACTCAGAGATTTCTCTTTGTTGAGCTAATTTTCGTGTTGATTTACTTGGACTACATCGTGAACTGAGCCAGTCACATGAAATTTACGTGCCAAATCAGGAACGGTATCACGGTTTGGACACTTTGAATTAGGAAACCGCGCCTGAAATCTTAATTTTACATTTTCTGTAAACCGATCGCCTTCGCGAAAATCGTATTCCACAACAACAAAAAATTAAACTCTCTCTTCAGTAGAAAACATTACCGCCTGTATACTGTTGCACTCTTCCAATAATCTATCTGAATGCTCGCTTACTGCAATACACACAGAAGACATACAGGCTCGCTCGCTTATCGCAATACACTCTTACAGCCAACACGCGGGAGTCCCCCTTTCAAGGACACAGTGCAGCCAACTAAACTTATGACTCAACCACTCGCAGTTGCACGTACCCACTGTGGGGAACATTATCGGACGCCCTGTATTAACAGGTGTCTCTTTCTTTTTCTGTGAATTGACCACTTAGGATCACGCAACAACTTCATTTCTTTTTCTTTGCCTTTGCCTGGAGTTTCTTCTGTCTCCAATATGCTTTCATGCGTTCACTGGCATGTTTCCTTTGCTCTTCTGTCCTTCTCTTAGGTTTTTCTTCATCTTGAAACCCTTCCGGATTTTCCACTTTACTCTTAAATTCACTGCTTTCAAGCATCTGAGACTCTGTCAAGTTCAACCTTTCTAAATCTTTCCTAACTTCCTTAGTTAAATGCATAGACATTAACCATTACGAAGAATGGTACTAAATATTATCCGTGTTGACTGGTATTTATCTCAAATTATAATAACCGCCTTGTCAAACACTTAAAAAGAATGTTTAATATTTAAATTACTTACTTACTTACTGGTCGGCGCTACAGTCCTTGAAGAACCTTGGCCTCCTTTATCACCTGCCTCCATTCACCTCTATCTTCCGCCTTCCTTCTCCAGTTCCTGATTCCCATACTCCTAAGGTCGTCTTCCACATCATCTATCCACCGTCTCCTGGGTCTTCCTCTTCTCCTCCTTCCATCCGGTCTTTGCGTAAACACCTTTTTGACACTACGTGATTCTGGCATTCTCTGAACGTGTCCTGCCCATCTTATCCTCCCCTGCTTAATTTTGACCACAATATCTATCTGTGCGAAGAGTTCCTGTAGTTCCACATTTGTCCTTATTCTCCAACCTTCCTCCTCTCTCACTACCCCGTATATTTTCCTCAAGATCTTCCTTTCCCATCTTCGCAGCCAGTCTTCTTCTCTTCTATTGACAACCCAAACTTCCGATCCATACATAACCACAGGTCTTAGTATTGTGATGTAAATTTTTATTTTAGTATTCCTACTAACATTTCTTGATTTAAACATGCTTTGCAGAGCGTAATAGCATCTATTTCCACTTTTAATTCTTTCATGTATTTCCACTGATGATCTGTTATCCTCAGTTATTGAAAAGAAAATCCACAGCCTGCTTCCAGTCTCCGACCGTGTCAGGAATGGAATGAATGAAGCCCCCATCTAGCGGCGAGGATATGATCTGTGCCGGCTGCCGAGGCCTGACGCACTCCTCTGGGGCAATGATTAAATGAATGACAGATGAAATGATAGTGGAGAGTGTTGCTGGAATGAAATTTTGACAGGGAAAACCGGAGTACCCGGAGAAAAACCTGTCTGCCTCCGTTTTGTCCAGCACAGATCTCACATGGAGTGACCGGGATTTGAACCACGGACCCAGCGGTGAGAGGCCGGCGTGCTGCCGCCTAAGCCACGGAGGCTGTTATCCTCAGTTATTATTGAGCCCAAATATTTGAATTCTTCTACTCTTTGATATTCTTTCCCATTTAATTTAATATACGGCTCTCTTCTTCTTGCCTCTCTGGAGTCTCCCATCTTCATATACTTAGTTTTACTTGTATTCACTTCCAATCCTTAATATTTAAATTAATACGTACATATTTCTGTATACAATGATACCCTCGTCGTCTTCTTCTTCTGCTTCTTCTTCATGTGCCGTCTCCTCTAAGAAGGTTGGGGATCATCGCAGCAATCCGGCTTTTGGATCTAGCAGCATTGAAAAGTTCACTGGAAATACACTTGAACCATTGTTTTAGGTTTTCCAACCGAGAGATCCTTCTTCTTCCTCGACTCCTTCTGCCCTCAACCTTCCCTTGAATAATTTTTTGTAGAAGACGATACCTGTCTCCTCTCATTATATGGCCCGAGTATTGGAACTTCCTAATTTTGACACGGGTAATTATCTCCTTATCTTTACTTATCCTACGCAATATCTCAAGATTTGTGATTCTATCCAACTAGCTTACTCGTAAGATCATTCGATATGTCCACATCTCAAACGCTTCTAGTCTGTTAATCATATCTAAGGGCCTTATTTTTTGTGAAATAAAACCGTTGATTTCGGTGTTAAAACTGACGCTATTTCGGTGGGTATTTCACGAAATAAATTGTCATAATGATCAATATTTCTTCTAAAATCTTCATTATAGTATGGGATACGTCTAACAGATTATGTGATAAGGGGGTTTTAAAGCTTCTTTGCGATGTGTAGAGTATCGCCGAATGTTATTTGCCGCTTATAATTATGTTCATTTCCTTCCTTCTTCCTCTTTTTATGCGTTGCTGAATCTCTGCAGTGTTTATTGCACGTGTCTTTTCGCTCCCAATGAATACGAACACAGGAGTATTTACACATCAGAATCTTTCCTGCAGCGTCAAATACATAGAAACCCTCACTGTTGTATTGTTCGGCCCTCGAGAAAACTGTTGTGACTTTAATTTTCGGCATTTTTATACTTAAATGCTGGATGTTTGCCGATAGTTTTATCAGTCGCATACTCACTCTGCTGTATCTACGACCACAACGCCATTTGTTGTAATCGATAGCGGATATCGATTTTCATCGATAGCCCTACAGTTCGTGGAACTGAATACACATACTTCCGGCTTTGTGGGCATTTGTGTAGAGAATATGCAGCACTATCAATCAAATGAGAAGGAAACCACGACGGTCAATGCATCAGAGCATTTAAACGTCTATTGGAGAGCTTTTTCGATAATATTTAGCATTTTCGTACCAAGTGGAGTATATTTCGTGATTATTTGTGCAATTCGTGCAATAAATCAGATTTCGTGATATTTTGCGAGTTCATTTTGCTAAAATACGCTATTTTGAGTACCTACAAGGTCATATATAGGCAAGAAAGGAGGTATGAAAAAAATTCGCGCGTATCGCTATTACCAAAAAATACGGCCCCTAATCATATCTTGTTTGTGTGTCCAAGCTTCCATACCGTATAAGAGTGCCGAGAACACATACCATTATAGCAACCATAGTTTTAAATTTATACTAAGGTCTCTATTGCACAATAAATTTCTAATTTGATTGAATGCACTTCTGGCTTGTCCTATCCTTGCCTTAATTTCTTGAGAGCAATCATTGGTAACATTAACTATGATTCCTAAATATCTGTATTTCTGAACTCTTTGAACTGCTCCACCTTTGATTATCAAATTTCCTGGATTAGTCTCTTTCGAAATTACTGTGAAACTGGATTTCTTACCATTTAGAATTAAACCACTTTTCTCGCTGGCTGCTACCACTCTATCCGTCAACAGTTGAAGATCTTCAAGGCATAATATTCATTTATTATTTCAATCTACGCTGACGAGGGTATCATTGTATACCGAATCATGTACGTATTCATTTAAATATTAAAAGTTTTTAAGAGTTTGACTAGGCGGCTATTATAATTTGAGATTAACCTCCGTAGTCCACGTTGGAATGGTCTTCTTCTTCCAGAGATAGTCGAACATTTGTTTAGTTAATCTATGTTTGTGCATTCTCTATACATGTCCGAGGAATGTCAGCCTCCTCTTCCGCATAGTCTATGAGATTCTTTCCATGTTCTGGTGTCTCTTTATAAACTTAATTAATTTTATAAAAAATAAAACAAAATATGGGAAGATCAAGAGGTCGGATAAGTTTAAATATCTTGGTGAATGGATCCAGCCTTATGGACTGGATAATGCAGTAAACAAAGGGAGAATGAAAGATAGAATTAGCTTTTAAATTAGTACAGAATAGGTACAACAAAAGAACAATATCTTACGGAGCGAAGATAAGACACTATACCACGGTTGTCAAGCCTGAGGCATTGTAGAGTTCTGATGTTTAATACTGAACAAGAAAGGTGAATTCGAGGAACTGGAGAAGAAAGAAAGACAAATCTTGAGGAAGATCTTAGGACCCGAAAATAGGAATGATGGTACATGGCGGAAGAGGCGAAACAAAGATCTTTACGGACAAGCAGAAAAAATCACAGATACCATACGGAAGAGAAGATTGTAGTTCTATGGACACCTTACGAGAATGAGCGATAGTCGACTAACGAAGAAGATCTTTAATTGCATCACCAAGATAAAAGTGACTACAAAATGGGTAGATGAAATAAGAAAGGATATGGAGGAATTTGGGGTCAGTCCAAATGAGATCTGGAATAGAGAGGTTTTTCGAGGTAGGATTGATGCATTCAAGGGGTTCCAGGAAAAGCAAAGGAGAAGAGCCAAGAACATCTGGTCGGAAGAAAGGAAGAGAATCCACAGTGAAAGGATGAAGAGTTTCTGGGAGCAGAAAAAAGGACTAATCAGCAAGTCAATTGTTTCCCGTGGTCCAAAGTAGGCCAAAATCGAACAAATAAGAAGAAATAATCCCCATTGCCATGATAACGTAATGGCAGGTGTATCCCAATATACCGGTACCAATAATGATCATTTTACTATCACGAGCTATCCAGAAGCTGAGAGTATTTCATCTACTGTAATTAGACAAAAGATACTCACCTATGGCATTAGTGACGGCAAAGTACACGACGTTAACTAATGCTGGATACCCGTCCATATCATCCCATCTGGAACACAAATTACATTTCATATATAGAAATTGTCAGGAAAATTTCGAGGAAAGTCACTTTTATTTTCTTCAATTAATTAGGGCTCATAAGCTTATATACGTACTTACAGAGAATTTATATTGGTCAGAAATTTATTCAAAATGATTTTAACGACCAACTGCTGGCATATTTTGTTACCCTACTTAATAATGTTTTCTCCCCCGTGGACGTACATCTTTCCCCATAAGGAATTCCGTCTGGAATGTTTCAGAACTGGGGATTCTGAGGGATACCCAAGATGGGTCCATTTTCCACTTTTTTCATTGACATTGGAATGTACCGCCTAAATTACCTGATTTCAATCTGTTCATGAATCTTTGAATAATTCAAGAACGGATCGTCAGTAAAAGGACTCCAAATCCCTCTGATCTAAATTCACGTGAAAATTACAGTCAAGAAATCAAAACAGAACGTGTGGAATTTTGCATTAGTCAGGCTCCTCTGTTAGTGGAAATACGAATATAAATCATTTTACTTCGAGATTCTGAAAAGAAAATATAATTAAGACTCTTGGTTAGATATTTGAAGAAATGTCAGAGCCTCTCAAACGCCTTAAGGGGGGGGGGGGGGGGTATGCAAAATTACACTCCAGTAAAAGAAGTATTGTAACTCCCAGGGTTTTAAAGATACTGATATAGAATTTGATACACGTGATTATCAGTGTTCTAGACATGTCTGTATTGATTTTCGTGGTGATAATTTAAATGGTTCTTCAGCTAGGAATATTTGAAGTTTCTGAAACATGTACCCTTAATGCGAGGCACGTCCAGAAAGTAAGTTCCGTTTGGTAATAAAATTAAATTGTGTACAGATACAGAAAAATTATTTATTGCACAACATTCTACACCCCATAAACTACTTTTCCACATAACTGCCGAACTTTTGCAGGCATTTGTCATAGCGTGGCACACGTTTTTGGATACCTTCTTCATAAAAGTTTGCCGCCGACCGTAAACGAGAGTGAAGACTCCCCTGTAAGATATCGTACCGTTTGGCCACCACTGTTAGGCAAATTGCGTATGTGGTCAGGATAAATCCTAAACATACGCAGTTCTCCTGGTAAGCACGCAATTTGCCTAACAGTGGTGGCCAAACGGTAGGATATCTTACAGGGGAGTCCTCACTCTCGTTTACGGTCGGCGGCAAACTTCTATGAAGAAGGTATCCAAAAACTTGTGCCACGCTATGACAAATGCCTGCAAAAGTTCAGCAGTTATGTGGAAAAGTAATTTAAGAGGTGTAGAATGTTGTGCAATAAATAATTTTTCTGTATCTGTACACAATTCAATTTTATCACCAAACGGAACTTACTTTCTGGACGTACCTCGTATATCTACAGACCAGGTTAAATATATCTGTTCGATACATTTTTGATATCTTATTTACTTTATTTTTAACATCACTTCAAAATATGATGGACTTTATTTCAAAAAATGAATAATGATATGTTACCCCTTAAAATCCATAAAAGTTTCTTGAAAAAAAAAGAATGTTCTAGGAAGTTATTTAGAATAATGGTTTACCGCAGCATACCAAGTTTCAGCACTGTATCTTTAATGATGTAGGAGAAAAGGTACAATAAACTTACAAAAATATAAGTTATGGAAAACTTCAATCAAAGATTTGAGGTTGTTTATATTGTATTGCCGCTCATCTAATCAATTAGTGCAGACCATATCCATTTTCTTCTGATTTCTCTTATTCCTCCAGCTGTTTCCTCATTGAATTTCTCCTTTGACGAGCCTTTGTTTTCAATTTCATCATCTGATGATGTCAGATTATCCTCACATTCTTCCTAAAGAAGTGAGTGTGGCAGTATACAAGCAGTTACATATACTAATTTTTCTCACATTTTCAAATGGTATTGAACTGTAATATTTTGGAATTAAAATCTTGATACCGTAAGGTAAATTATGGGCGAATAAAAGAAATTACTACTTTTAATCATTTTTACATACGTCACCGTGAAAAGTATAAATGAAATTTTGGGAAACTGGCATCGAGCCTAATAATTTGCACACCCCTAAATATATTTATCCAGTTGTCTATTTGTCAATCACAATCCCTATTCCTGAATCATTCAATCTGACGATTTAATCTTTTGACTGGTTTGAAGCAGCTCACCAGTCTTTGAAGTTCCTAAACCAGGAAGTTATTCCCCGATATTCCACAATCCTTCCTTGCATCATCACTTGTACGATCCTCTACCTCACATTCCACATCACGCGTCCAATCTATTCAAGCTTTCGTCGCTTTATGGGATAGTGGTCTCTATATTAACCACCTGTCATAAGGACAGTTTATGCTTTCAAAGATGCTGATAGTTGAATCTTTCAGCCAAATTTCAGAGAATTTTCATGCCGAAGTGCTAGTATTTCTAAACAAGATGTTCAGTAAAGAACATATAGCCTACATTCTCCTAAATGCATGGGTATTGTTATAACTCTTTGTCCTTTTCAAGGAGTATAATTGAATGTTGGTTGTAGTAGCTTGTTGAAATACAACGTGCTATAGGGATATTAAATATGAATATGAGGTGCCCTTTGCTAGTGCTACCTCTGTAAAAAAATTCATTCAATTCGGTTTCACCGTGTTTGAATTGATATGGGGAATGGATTTGCACACATACATGGCCTCTATTTGCAAACTATTGGGCTGATGACCGAGTAGTCAGTCATAAGATGCTTTCCACAAAAATGCATGTTGTTGCAAAATCTGGTAGAGATCAAATGATTAGGATGGTCGTAATTTGATTTAAGCTTTTAACATTTGGGTGGCCGTCACTCCGTTAATGTCAAGATGGCGGCGATATAAAACATGACAATGAGGTGCCCTTTGCTAGTACTACCTCTGTACCAAATTTCGTTCCATTTTGTTTCACCGTGTTCGAATTAATAGGGGGAATCGATTTTCACACAAAGATGGCCACCATCCACAAATTATGAGGCTGATGACCTATTAGTTAGGTCAAAGGATGCTCCTCCCATATGGTATGTTGTTGCAAAATTTGGTAGATATCGGATGATTAGGTTAGTCGTAATTTGATTTAAGCCTTGAACATTTGGGTGGCCGCCATTACGCTTCTGTCAAGATGGCGGCTATATAAAACATGACACTGAGGTGTCCTTTCCTAGTGCTACCTTTGTACCAAATTTCGTTCAATTCGGGTTCACCGTGTTCGAATTGATAGGGGGGGGGGGCAGACATTCAGAGTACACACACTCACACACAGACTCTCTCTCTCTCTCTCTCTCTCTCTCTCTCTCACACACACACACACACACAATTTTTCGGCCTGTGTTGATCTCATAAGTCTACATTCATTTCTTGCAAAAATAGAAAGCTGGCTAAAAATGAAATATTATATACGTATCTACTTGACGTAATGTGTTGGTTAACATAAAAAAACTAAAAACATTAACTATTAAAGTGTAAAAATAAAATATAAATATAGAAATTAAAATCATAAAATTAAAATTACAATAATAAAATAATAATATAAAAATTAAAATAATAAACTGTGCCCAATGGAACACGGCTGACTAGCATCGAAACGGGGTCTTTATTAAAGAAAGACCAGGCCCATGATTCTGCGAAGAATCGAACCATTGACTTCTGAGGGGGAACAGCCACAGTCAACCCGAGGAACAAGGTGCTATAACTGTATATAATTATAACAGCATGTTTCACGGCCGGAACAGGAATATTATTGCGTTAGAGGTGGAATATTGTAGAAAATACAAGCCTATGTACGTTTAAGATGCTAAGAGCTCAAGAAATCGGGCCAACTTGACAGTTGACAAATCGTGGTTAGCGTGGGGGTGTTACTAGGTGACGCCAAGGAACTATTTTTCGACGGCACTGGGGGAGTAACCAAAGATTAATGGCTTTGGGAACCACAGTCTTACAAGGCAGAGAAGCGGAGTGGGGGTGGTCGTCCACAGAAATTAATTAATTACGGCCAAATTGAGCAATGAATTGAGATAAAACTTACACCCAGATGCACATATTCTAGGGAAGATAATTTATGAGTGTCCACACGCCTAAATTAAAGCCTGCATCGAAAAAGGAGCTTATGCACAGACCTAATCCGCGGGAGAGTCAGGATTTGTCGGCTAGCAGTAGGGGAAGAACCGAAGTAGCATCATGACGCCATGGAAGAAAGCAATTAATTATAATTAATTGGCCGAAGCAATTGCCTGCACGCGAGTGAATTTGGAACCTCCATGAATATACGAGTAAGGATCACACTTCACTTTGTCTGAAAACAGATTATTTTAAAAAGAGAGTCGCTCCTGGAAATCCAGTGAACTACTTTTCATCAGGAAGCTTTATATGGGGGAAGCTGAAGCAGAGAGTCAGTTCTTCTTGACTTAACTCGTGGGGTGACACGCTGTCGGATCACGCAGGAAAGTGCGCGGAATTTATAACGTATTGACGCTCAGTGTATTAGTAATGAACAATGAAAGGCGCATCATGCAGCTTAATAACAGTAATTCTGCATTATATGAAAATTAGTCTACAGCAGACGTATAAGCAACAGTATACGCGAGTATAGAATCAGTACAAGCGTAGAGATATTTTAGGATGATGTTTACAGACAATGAACATAACCACAAGGAGTGTTATAATGGGTAAAATAACACACACTCCTGTAATGAACACTACAATTACGGGAACCTGGAAGGCATCACAAGTAGCTGTGATCTAGGATTGAACAACTTTGCAGTAGAGGAGACATAAACTGTAGGTGACGGGAGACGAACACACACACGTGCAAGATAGACTTTCAAGGAGACCAGTGGTTGTCAGGATGTAGCTGCATCACATCTCTGAGGTCAGGTGATAGTGGGAATCCGATCAAGGATCCGTGTTGAAAATTGTGATTAAAGTTATATTACAGTGATCTTTAAAAGTGTTTATGTTTATATGGTAAAATAATGTGTATTGTGTTAAAGTGAAAATGCCAATAGTGAAAGATATAATTACCATGTGCAAATTCTATGCAATGTGTCGTGTGAAAAATATCATGATGGCTTAAAGCAAGCATTATGGCGGGCGAATGGCTGTCATGCTGGACTAATCCAGCAAGGATGAAAGTGAGTACAAATCTAATATGTTGATATGATTTAATAGCTCACATTACCATGTGCAAATTCTATGCAATGTGTCGTGTGAAAAATATCATGATGGCTTAAAGCAAGCATTATGGCGGGCGAATGGCTGTCATGCTGGACTAATCCAGCAAGGATGAAAGTGAGTACAAATCTAATATGTTGATATGATTTAATAGCTCACCATACAACGAATCATTTCCTCAACGATTAAGAATTAACAGTCATTTGTGTGCGAGATCACATCCCTCGTATTTTGGCAAACATATGGCTTTGAGGATGACACGCTTACGACCATTAGGCGTAAGACATTGATGAAAGTAGCGGTAACGTTAAATAATAATAATAATAATAATAATAATAATAATAATAATAATGATAATAATAATAATAATAATAATAATAATAATAATAATCTTGGGTCGGTATCAATAAGAAATATATAAATCGGCATGTCAGGCCTATAGTACGTGCAAAGTGTGTCATATCTAGTGTAAGAATATTGTGTTATTGTGAAAAGTAAGAAAGAAAGATAAATATCGAGATAAAAGGAGCTTTTCAGTGTCATTGAAATGTTAGATAAATGTTTTATTATGGTATATTCTACATGGTTGTATTTGAGAGCCATTAAGAGAGTCAATGTAAATGCCAGTAAATTAATACTTGTTTTGGAGCTACGTAGAACTTTGGCTTATGAGTAAATGTATAGAGGACGTGAGTGCTTTAGGAATTGAGTCATCTGTAAGAAATATTGTTTGAGCCGCGATCAGCGAGCGTGTAACGTAGAATCAAGAGATTTACGTCAAAAGGTTGCGGGGATCATCGGAAATTGTTCGCGCGTTGTCGAATCTAGCAGGCTAATCTTCGAAGCTATGATATAGTATTGCCTTAGAGCATACATGAGTATTCGCAACAGAGTTGGGACAGAGTCTGTCTGTATCCACTGTTAGCAGAGTTTTCGCCGCCAGGGATAACTGCTAGGCACCCCAGGTAGGCCAATATATTAATTGATCTGCCCTTAGAGGGAGGACAAATGGTTCTTCGTGTATGAAACGTGGATTTCCTCTAGTTATTTGCATGCCCGTCCAGTGAGATAACAATTTGAAACTCAGCTGAGATACGCGCAATGCCACTGATTACGACCATAGAACGGCGAAGCTATTTTGTGATCCATACCTTGCCTTGAATAATAATTAGGAGCCGATATGAGCCCATTAAATACTCTAAGTGTAGGTATTAAATAATTAGATTGACTCAATTCGTAATGACACGATCCAATCAGGGATCTCTAGCACTGCTGCAACATTGAGTGAGCATATAGCCATACGGGAAGTCAGGCGGGGTAGCGGGTATAATCCACTAACCCGGCAGCCATCTTGCATAGGGCGGCCCGTGACAAAATCCATTGTTCGCACGAAAGGAAGTCAATAGACCAGATCCCTTTCTTCTAAGATTATAGTGGGACACTGAAGAATCTCAATATTGCGAAAAGTAATCAAGATTTCCTTGATATGATAGTATCAATTGAATTAGATGCACTGTTTCCATATATATGTAATGTCGGAATGAAATAATCGGATGACATTTGGCCAAGTTATTCTCCGAGGAGAAACTAACTGCACCAAATAAATAGAAGCATTTTTGTAAAGGGTATTTTCCCAGTTCATGCTAATTTATTCACACGGGTAGGGTAATTTGGGGATATGACACGTTTGTAACGATAATGATTTGACCAGACCCAGAAAATCGTTGTATGGTGAAGCTATAAAATGTCTGTAACTATGTGTATTTTGGATGGGAAAGTGTACCACTTCAGCGTTTGAAACTTATGGGAAAAGAATACGGCACGCACGGACAGGCAACACTTATTAACAAGGCAAAAGCTAATGAATCAATGTTATTTAAAGTAACTGTTCCGTGTCAAAACGGATAAATATTTAATAATTGCATATTTAATGTCATTTAAATGTAATTTGTGTTTGTTGTGTTGTGATATTCAAATTTGTGTTAAATTGTGCCACGTGAATGACAATATGGACACTCGCAAATGTCAAAGAGTATCAACAATAGGTTCTTTAGGATAGATATGAGTGCCGTGGAGCACCAATCTTGATGGGAAGAGACTCACAGATAATTTTGATTTTTGTTGTGGGAAGTAAGTGTAATTTTTTTGTGTGTTTTGTGTTGTGTATTGCCATGAATTAGTACCATCAAATGTTATATTTAGGAATATGATGTTTCTTTCAAGTAGAGTAGTCACCTGACAGACTCAAATCCTTAATATGTGCTCGTATAGTGGGTTGAACGCCCCATGCCTCGAAAGACCGTGAGTTAGCTGGGATACGAACACATGTTCCATATGATGACGAATGGGTACAAAACATAACTGTAAAAGAATTATGAAAATAATTGTAACAAGAAGTTCCGAGACGAACTAAAGAGCTTACTTTTCTTAAAATATAAGATTCATGTCAATGATTAATCTAAATGGATCTATCTAGAATAATGACGAAATTAAGTTGGTAAAATCGAAATTTATAATTAGTTCGAAATACAGTATACCTGGCTTAATGTAGCCTAATAGAGAACTGCAGTTGGCAGCCCTGGTGACTGAATATATTCTTAGTTCTATCTCTTAAGGCACAGAATACGAAATTTGGTTGAAGTCCAAAGGATAGCATGGACGTTACATGCAGTTAGACATTGGATCTAACAGCGCGCGTAAAATCATGTTGGCAACAATGTCGTGCATGTGTTGGTCAGAAATTATCTGATCTGTGGTGCCAATTTTGAATGAAATCCATTAGATAGTATAGAATTTACATACATTTTAAAACTGGACCCATCAGCAGGCTAAGAATCATGTTGGCAGCACTGACGTATATTAGTTACTCCAAATTATTCTAGAATGCCAGGTACTATACGTGTGCAAAGTTTAGAGCTATTGGCTTTCATACTCTCTGATATATTGATATAAGGGTAACAAAAATAGATACAGCATTTATCAACAGTTGGTAGCCCTGGTTGCTCTTAAGAGGACGCATAGTCATATATGTTATGGTACACATAGCACATACGAAATTTGGTTGAAATCCAATGATAGTATAGAAGTTACATGTATTTAAAATTGGACATATCAGCAGGCTTAGAATCATGTTGGTAGCACTGACGTGCATTAGTTACTTCAAATTTATATGTAGAATGTCAGGTACTATACGTGTGCATAGTTTAAAGCTGTCGGCTTTTACTTTATGATATATTGGTATTTTGATAAAAGAAATTGAGAGTATTCTTTAACATTTGGGAGCCCTGCTGGCTCTTAAGAATACACTCAGTCATATATGTTTATGTACACGTAGTACATACGAAGTTTGGTTGAATTCCAATTGATAGTGTAGAAGTTATAAGCATTTAAAAATTGGACCTATCAGGAGACTTAGAATCATTTTAGCAACACTGTCATAGATGGCCTCCTGGAAATTAAACTGATATATTTTTATTTATACGTGTGTCAATTTTGAAATAGCTCCCATGCATACCTTCCAAGATATCCAGCATGGAGTTCAAATTACAATTGCGATTTTTCAGCAGTTGGTAGCTCTGACATCATTTTCAAATACGGCATTGAGATATTCAGGTGTATATCTTTACTCCTACCAAATTTTGTTTCGATAGCTGCAGTCGTGTAGGAGTTGCTAGGGGGGTACATACACACAGCCAGCCAGCCAGACAGACAGGCAGGCAGAAGGACAGACAGGCAGACACACATTTGCCCAGATCGATCTCATAAGTGTACTTTTTCCTGATTTTTGCAAAATGTGAAAAGTAGACTAAAAATGAGATGGTGTTTGTCTGTATGTCTGTCGTCCTGTCAGTTACTCAATCCCGCGAGAACCACTGGTACGATATAAATGAAATTTTGGATAGATGTAGCTGATTTACCAAGCTTACACACAGGCTACTTTTGATTTCGATATTTTGCACGATTTAAAAATGGCGACCATTTAAGTGACGTCACTACACCCTTTGGTCTCAAAATTTTATATTTCCATTGCAAATAAAAAGAGAAGGGTAAGGAATAGCAAACTTTGGATGGCATATACT
Organism: Meconema thalassinum; assembly: GCA_946902985.2. NCBI lineage: Eukaryota > Metazoa > Arthropoda > Insecta > Orthoptera > Tettigoniidae > Meconema > Meconema thalassinum. Next base: position 85,518,925 of record OX336400.1, on the reverse strand, counting down.
AGCTTTGAAATCCATTTTTCTATCTGAAAGTTCCTAATCACTTTTCGTGTATCTCCAACGGTTAGCGAGTAAAACCTATAAAACCCGGTCAACGCCGAGCGGTGCAGTATATCACTATATATAACAAATAGTTCCGTGAAGAACTATACAGCCTATTTTCATATATCCTACTCATATTAATTGCCTCTATCTAAATGAAAAATTTCGGGTTGTGAAAGTTGTGATAGATTCGTAGATATCGAGAACCGTCTAAATATTTCAGATGATCGCCAGGTTCGGTTTTGATTTATGTGCTATTACATGAAGATTGTTGTGTACGTGTGGTATTCAAACTTCAACCGCATGATTAGAACACAAGAAGTGAAAACGAGATTTTAAAATTTCGTGTGGTTATGAAAACAATTGAAATAAATAAAATTCCAGTGCATTACAATATGTATAATCATTTACTGTACCACATTTCACTGCGCTCAGAGAGTTAAATCTCGAGAAAGGTCTATTAAAATGTTTCAACTTCGCTTGGCCACCATGTTCGTTTTGTACTTTACAGGTTTATGAACATTACATAGATTAACTTGTACCAGTGCCCTTTATCACCGTACAAAATTTCAGGGTGATATCTGTAAAAGTTTTGGAGATATAGAATGCCAGTCAAATATTTCGCACCCCCCATTTTAAGGTTATGTAAACAATTGAACTAATTTAGGCGCCAGTGCATTACAATGTGTATAAACATTTGCTGTACCAAGTTTCATTACGTTTGGATGGTTAAATCGCGAGAAAAGTCTTCTTAAAAGTCTCAAATTCGCTTGACCACCATGTTGGTTATGTAGTTACCAGGTTTTTGAAAGTCTCATAGGTAAACTTCTAGTAATGTCCTTTATCACCGTACACCATTTCAGAGTGATATCGGTAATAGTTTCGGAGATACTGAATGTTGGTGAAATATTTTGCACAGCCAAATAAAATTTGAAGGGCACGGTCGGGGTCGGCCAGACTGGTGTTATGTTCTTACCGAGTTTCATTGAAATAGCTCCTGCCGTTTTGAAGTTATTAGGGGGACACACACACACACCATCGCACAAACACGCACACACAGACACACGGACAAAAGGTGATCTCATAAGCCTATTTTTTCATAAAATGAAAATAGGCTAAAAATGAATGTTTGTCTGTTTTTTCTGAATTTATACGGAAATTTGAGTTATTTACTCGTTTCAGACTGTTTTATGTTGGATGCGCGCGAAAATATTTTTTTTGTCTGTCGGTCTGTTCGTCTGTGGACAACTTTGTTCTCTAATAACTCGAGAACGGCTGGGTATATCAAACTAAAATTTGGTACAGATTTCCATCAAAGGCACGACACTAATCATTCATGTAACTCTTCTCCCTACCTCTCATAAAAGGGGGCCTACCCCCTAAAAATACATGCTGAAATAGGCATAGAAGGACGATACAAAACTCATTTTCAGCCCCTCAATGTGAGAGACAAAACTCGGAACCACATTTTAAGGCCCTAAACCCAACCGTCTTTGGTATATACCCAGAAAACTAATTTCATTTAATAAACTAATGACGAATGCAAGCCGGTAACCATTGCAACAGAATCTCAGAGGTCCATCTATTGCTGTAAGACGCAATGCAATTCCATAAAATACCTTAGTGTGAACGTTTGCAAACGGCTAGAAGGTTATCACGGAACAAAAAATGCGCTTAATCGGGTAAAGGGGTACTCTAGAATTATTCACGCGATTTACACCTGTGGGTGCGGTACGGCAGGTCTATTATATTCCTATCCCTATATATTATTATTATTATTAGTATTATATTATGGCGTACAACGACGAGACAAAGCCCCTCGGTGCCAGAAGCCAAACTCGGGGGTCCTAAAGTGTCCTCGAAAACTACATTATAAGGCTCTAAAACCAACTGTTTCTGAGATATCCCCAAAAATTAATATTTCATTTAATTTTAAAAAAAATTATGAAGTAATACAAGTCCGTAACCATGACAACATTATCTCAAGGGGTGACATACAACTTGCCATCTATTTCTGTAAGAAACAATGTCACTCCATTTATTACATTTCTGTGAAAGTTTGCAAATGGCTATAAGGTTATCACGGAACCAAATTAGACTGTATAATTCATGAATGCAATTAAGGGGGTCAAGGGGTAACCTAGAATTTTTACACGCAATTTTCACTTGCGACATATAATACAGAATGTCTATTTTATCTCCAAACAGCAACATTATTTTCAAAAATTCCTGAATAGAATCAGCATTTTTTGCGGCTTTTAGGAATTTGGGCCATTTGAGGCTAAAGAACCTGAATTTTCATGCACCACAAGCCTTTATAATTTATGAAAGGGGTCTTCCTGTGTATGGGGACCTAACACAACGTAGAGGGTCAGTTTTTATGTGACGTGCATTGTGTTTCGTCTACAAGGCTTTCAATTCTATTTCACGACAGGAAGTACACTGTACCCTTATATCTGGAGGATCCACCAATATCCTCCGGCGGAAATAATCTGGGATTGTAGCATCTTGACGCCCCGGCTAAAAACGACATGGTGCCACTCGGCGAAAACACTCAGAATAAGGGACAGGTATTTTCTCAAACTGTTTGTGCTGCAGTATCTAACTACAGAACAGTAGGGTCATCTAACTACCGTACTTAGGATAAAAAAACTCTATACAAATCTCGGGCGTAAGGATACGGATTAGGTACTGTCCCCGATAACCCGGATAGTAGGCTGTCAGATATCCGCCCCCTCAATCGGATTGCCAATAATCAAACGCGCCGGCATAGCTACATCAATGAAAATGGCACTGACAGATGCTATCGAGATTTGAGTACAGCAGTTAACAAGAAATTATTGTGGAACACACCAAAATATACGGGGGTTCATACTTACCTTTACTTACCTCTTAAATTTATCTCGGGGACTGGGTTGTCAACTGGATCACTTAAAAGTATGCCCTCACAATAACCTCCACCATGATATTTAAAATGAACCACAACGAAAACGAGAAACTTTAAACTGCACAATAATTTATTTCACAAAAAGAATGAATTTAACAAAATAAAACAACAAAATCCACGTGGCAATCAGAAGCCATCGTCTGTATAACCATGTCCTCCTGTAGGACCTGTATACTCTACATACAATGTTTCAGCTTTCTCAAGCTCAAAATAACGTAAAAATAATAATGCACTTGGAATGGAAACGGGATTTGGGATGAGACACATATAGCAATTGTTTTGCGTGTTTATACACTTCACATTTTATTTATAGCCACAAGGCTATTATGGAAACGTCCTTGGCCTCTGTCATACAGTTGTCCGGGCCAGCTGCAATGCACCTGCATCGTCAAAGTGGACTCTCCTGTCTGGTCCGCGTTAGCATATGCTTGTTACATCAGAGCTTAGCTCCCTTTCAAAACACGTAAATGTCCACATCTCAACTGAAATATTATCACGCAAATGTTTTAAATGCTCCATTCAAACACCAGTGGAATACTCCAACAATCCCAAATCATGTTTAATTGTTCAAGCCACTTGCTTAATTAGCGTTGTTTAGAGTATAAAAACAAAACTCCAAATGTTTATAACAAAAGTTCATTAATTATTTATAACAATGTCAAATGACAATTGAAAAATATATATTCGCCACTCTCAATCCCTTTCATTTCAAATTATTATCAAAGATATTTACAAAATTATTTACAATATTAAATATTGTTCATATTATTTATACAAGAAATACATTAAACCACACGTTTATCCGGTTGATAATTACTTAAATCGTGGTAATATAATCGACCAATGAAGGTTAGTTACATTTTAAAGTTCATATTCAGGTTTAATAAGGTTTTAATATCTATTATTATTAGTGATGGTAACCTCCATTCAAAATCGTTATCTCAAATTATTTAACACTCTTGTTAATTTTAACAGTATCTTCATATGAATAACTTTCAAAGAACCAGGACAATACATTCCGCGGAAAAATACTTCGCTTCAAAATGCACAAAATTGCATAAAATAGGCCCAGAATTCCTCATATATTTCAACATATATGGCATAAAAATCTTCCACAGTACATACAAAAATCCTCCACTTACAACTTCTTCAACATCAATAATTACTGTGGGAATCTGCTTCACTTATTCAAAGGCATTATTCATCAGCGACTTTCACATGTCCACTGAACTAACGATTATACATCCATTGTTCCTCTTTAAAAATTCTTATATTCATCAATTGTAATAATGACTGTTATTATTTAACCTTCGTGGGTTTCATTCATGAATCGATATGAAGTAAAAATTTGCCACTCACAAATAAATTTAATAGCAAATACGATTAGACACTCCTCTCTGGTCTATCAAAATTGAGATTAATATCTTCAAAGTAACGCAGTATAAAAATACTATCTTCAATCAAAGTTCATCTAAACTGCATAAATAGTCGAATAGAATACAATCAGACTGTGGAATGCAAACATTATTGTTCCAATCTATAATTGAGAAAAACTCCTATCAAATGTTCATTACTTTAGTGTATTCAATAATTCGTAGTCAAAGTTCCTATTTCATAAAATTGTCTGTAATGCAACGGTAATTAGAACTGACGATAAATGTCTATGTTGCAATCATGTTCATAAGACGACTAGTATTTCCAAGATCGTCGACAATGGTAAAGATTTTAACGCTCTAAAATCTTTTAATTATTCTTCTTTCTTGAGGATGACAGAAAATTGGTCAAAGTAATTTATTGAATAGAATTACTTTAATAAAGTGACACGCTGTCTGAATTCAAATCTTCCATAGAAAATCATTAACTTTACAGTCAAATCGTGACTTCAAAAATATGCAAATTACTGAAAGAATCTAATATATCAGTCTCAACTGATCCAAAATTATTTAAGTATGCCAATGACATAACCATGTCTTAATAAATCGTCGAAAAAGGCATCAATCATCGAAGTGTACTGAGTACAGAAATATTAATCAAGAAAATGGGGCAAAATATAGGTCACAAAAATATGGGAAAAATGGTTGCTCAGATATCGCTACAAGACTCAAATAATACAAGAAACGTTCACGACTACCTTATCTGTTGATTGAAGTTCTAGAGGAAAGTTTTCAAAGAAAACTGCTGTTGGTTCCATTTCACCAGCGTAAAGATGTGCTCCGACCTCGAACCTGGAATCAGCGTCCTCGGAGAATCGAACTGCTTCCTTCTCCGGAAATTGCACTGCTCCATATATACGAAAGACATCCTTCTGGCAAAATTCTTCTTTTTGAGCCGGGTTCACCCTGGCCTCTCTTGAAAATTCCCTGAAGTTCCGGTCGTAATTCGCCATGAAGTTTATTGCAGTTATTTCCCCAGAAATATTCACAATCGTGGAGTATGAAAATATTTCCACTGTCATTTGATATAATTCAGCGATGGATTCACGATGCATGAGTGTAGTTGGATGTTCACTACATGCTCGCTTTTGTAGAAAGACGATTAACGAAGTTCCATGCTGTTACTTCACTCCATCGATATATGTCCCAATTGCATTAAAGCCTTAGCCTTCCATCTCAACTTCTGTTATAATCATTGAAAGCACTGCAAGATTATAATGTTCCATAGTGGAATGTATCGTTGTATTACCAAACGTATTCTCCAATATCACTGTTGTAATCCACGTGTCAGCCGTAGTGTATAATGTGGAAATTTTAAAAGTGTTTCTCATGTGGCGAGAAAATCACTTTTGTTGGCAGCCTTAAAGTGCCAATATCTTTCGAAGTATAACTGTGAAATTGTTCAAATCTTCTACACACCTCAATGTTGTACTGCCCAATTGAATTATAATAAAGGCTGGAGTTAACTCTTTATATCTTATCAGGTAGAAACGTTAATGTGAGCGTTTCAACTTCACCTAGTTTCGAGCAGCGTAAAATGGAACTGCTCCGTGTTCGTTCGATGCGCCGGGCTTTTACCATGCACGCTAAAGACGACTTACTTCACTGAATCACTTGAAAACGACTATAAATCACCAGAAATATATATGCGATCTGACATATGAGATCTGAGCGTATGAGAGATATGCGTATGAGAGATATAAGAGATATGAGAGCTCCTCTATGCTGTGCACGACCTTTTATCAACTTCTTAAGGGGCGTATCCATCCCTTCCATAGCCTGTTGCTCCGTCATCGCTGAAAGTTCTAACTTTGGCTATACTTGACGGATTTTCAAATTTCAAAAACTCGAAATTAATTTCTTCAAAATTCCAAATCAATGCCATAACTGAAAATAGTTTTCCACAATTCTGCATGCCAAAAGTAATTAAATATGATAGTTTCAGTAATCTCCGTCTTCTTTCCAAACTATCGTTCATTGGTTCGAGCCTTTCCTCCAATAGCGTAACTTCTTCCTTAGCACAATACCTTGTTTCCTGCGACTGCGTCGTAAATCTTAGATCTTTCTCGAACAAAATCATGACGTCACCAAGAATCTCAGCTCAACCAGCCTGCTCGCCTCAAGTCTGCGTCATCCGTGCCTACGTCATGAGTATCCACGTCACAACTATGACATCCATAACTTTACTCATATTTTCCAATACAGCCACCGTGGTCTCAATATAATTCAATTTACGGGGGCATTCTCCCTTCACCATGTTTTAAAAACAGTTGCAAATTGTTTTTAAACTCTGTGTTATAAGTATCAGAATTCACTTGAACATGAAATTGAATTATTATTGGCTTACTCTTGGATAATATCTCTTCAAGTTTCCAGCATTAAACTTGCCATAAACGACATTATTCTCATCATCGTAGAGTTCATAACAGTTGTTTCCATAAGCGTTCGTAATTCTGAACGGACCCATGAACACTAATCCAAATTTGGGGTAGATTTTCTTACTTACATCAGCCTTGACAGGTCTGCGTAGTAATACCAGATTTCCAATTTCTAAAGGAGCACCAAAGCGTTTTCCAGCTACTCTTTTCAATCGTTTTTCTGCTGCTTTCTGGAGTTGTTCCTTCGCTCTGTCTATTCTCAGCTGCCTTCCTAGGTCGGGATCTCTAGGAACGTGGTTAAAAAGATTATCCCACGGCCTTTCTGGGTTTCTTCCTAGATGAAGTCTCATTGGCACCTCTCCTGTGCTCTCCTGCACTGTAGAATTCAGACATTCCTCAATAAGGGGTACAAATCTCACCCAACCAGAGTGATCATTTGGACAGAAAATTCGACAGAATTTCGAAAATTCAGCCATATATGTTTCTGAAGAATTCGATTCTGGATAGCGCACGCTTGAAAATATGTGCTTAATACCAAGCCTCTCCATATCTGCAGCAAATTCTAGGGATGTAAACTGAGCTCCATGATCTGATAGTAGATATTCTGGTTTACCAGCTTTTGGAAATACAGCATGCTCCAGTCTGCTTACAACGTTCCTCGTGTTAGCTTTTTGCATGGGACTCATTGTTACAAATTTTGAGAAGACATCCACGGTAACCAACAGGAACTGATTACCCTGATATCCCTTCGGACAAGGACCAAATATGTCTGTCGCCATGAGTTCGTTTGGTTTAGAAGGAATCATAGCCTTAGGTTTTCCTTTTAATAGAGCGGAAGCATACTTTGCTCTTTGTCATTTATCACATGAACGAATGACTTTAGCAATGCTGGAACGCATGTTAGTCCAAATAAACCTCTCTTTAAGAGTATCAAGAGTTTTATCTAAACCGGCATGTCCAGTTGCGTGATGAGCTACCCACACTAAATTGACAACAAGTTTAGGTGGCACGACTATTCGAAGCTTTGTATGCGCAGAGTCAGCATACTTACATACAATATCTCCACTCAAGACAAAGTGTCGTGAATCTCTCTGTGTAGCTGCATAGTCAACATCAGTATTGTCCATGTAACCCTTAAGAAACCTGTACATTTTCCTAATTGGAGCGTGTCTCTTCTGTGACACACCGATTCGGGCTAACCTCCTAACGGTCTCTTGGTCTTGCTGCTCCAATTGTACATGGTGTATCAGCACATTTTTGACAGGGTTACGTGATAAAGCATCAGCCAGTAAGTTATCTTTCCCAGGCTGATGGATGATAGTGGCGTTAAACTGTTGGGTGAACAAAGCCCAACGTGTCAATCTGTCACTAGACATGTCAGTTTGCAGCATAAACTGAAGTGCTTTGTGATCTGTAATAATGATAACCTTGTGTCCCAGCAACATTTTTTTCCACGCTTGCAAAGCTTTTACAAAAGCTAACGCTTCTAGTTCTGTCGTAAAGTAGTTTTCCTCGTGTTTCTTTAACTTCCGACTCGTGAACGCAATGTAGTGCTTGTTGCCTGCCTCGTCTTTTTGGTATAAGACTGCACTAATGCCTATTCTTGATGCATCAGACTCTATATAGAACACCTTCTCAAAGTCTGGGTACTCTAGTTTAACGTTGTTTCTGAGCATCTCTTTTGCTTTCTCAAAAGCCTCGTCTGCTGCGGTACTCCATTTCCATCTATTATTTTTCTTGAGTAAGTCATACAGAGGAGCCATAATTTCAGAATATCTCGGACAGTGACTGCTAATGAATTGGCATGCGCCTACAAATTCTCTGACTTGTTTCACCTTAGTTGGCTTTGGGAATCTTGTGATCGCATCTACTTTCTGCATGTTTGGATGATATCCATCCTTATCAATGGTATGCCCCAAGTAATTGATCTCCTTCTTCAAGAATTGACATTTTCCAAAATTGACCTTGATATTGGCCTCCCTTAAATTTTCAAACAGCTTTCTCAAATGCACTAAATGTTCTGCGGCATTGGGTGAAGATACAATTAAGTCGTCTATGTAGCAGATGACATTTTCCTTTACTTCGTCAGTGAGCTTGCTATCAAGTGCTCGAATAAGTGCTGGTCCACTGTTGACCATTCCAAAAGGCATTCTCACAAAGACCCATGACGTCTGATCAAATAAGAATCCAGTGTACTGCATACTTTCTTCTTCCAGTTGAACTTGGTAAAACGAAGATGTCAAGTCAAGAACACTGAAACATGCTCTCCCTTTGAATTTTCTAAGCAGATCTCTAATCTTCGGTGGTCGGTCATTTTCTGGAAGAATCTTCAAGTTGATGGTCCGAGCATCGAGACAAAGACGTATCTGCCCATTACTTTTCTTAACTACAGTGATGGGGTTTATATAAGACGACGCCTGTTTTTTAATAATCCCGTCTACCTCCATTTTTCTGATCAACCCTCGTACTTCTTGATAGTATTTCTCAGGTATGGGGTATATTCTCTTCTGGTAAGGGGTTTCATCGGTTAGCCTTATCTTATACTTGTAGTCTTTAATCAATCCAGGCTTTTCATCAAAAATATCTTGAAATTCCTTTATCAAACCCTCAAATTCCCCCTGAATTTCTTCAAATCCTTCAGTTTTTCTACTGGGTTTTTCTGTTAAATTCTCCACTTCATCGATAATGGTCTTTAAAATTTCTTCCCTAAGGTCTATCTCCAGACTGTTTTTCACGTCCTGTTCTTCTATCTCTTCTGTGATCATGTACCCATCATTAAAGCTAATACTCCTATTCTTCATGTCAATAATGGCTCCAACTTTCGATATAAAATCGATTCCTAGCACAATATCGAAATGGATCTTGCTCACCACAATGAAGATCTGTTCATAATTCCTTCCATTAATTTCAAAGTTCAACAACACTTGGATCATGCATTTCACTGCCTTGTCTTGGAAAATTCCTCTCACTTTGACGGTAGAAACTGGTAAAACTGTCATGTTTTCTCCTTTTAACAGACTTTGATAGCATTCATCAGAAATGATAGAAATAATTGCGCCAGTATCCATAAGAGCTTTGTACTGTTGGCCATCTATCAGTACAGAAATAATAGGTAATGCACATGGTCTTTCCTCTTTGACGATTCCCCTCTCTTCTAATAAATCCTCGTCAGTTACTTCATAAATTTCATTAATGGTAATCAGGTGTGGTGTGGTAATGTATTTATAGTTTCTCACTGTCGTTGAGAAATCGGCGTTTTTTTTTTGTGTTACCAATCTCGAAGTTCTGCTGGCTTGTAGAAGGACCAGGATCGATCACTACATCCTGTCTTTTCTTTTGGTTTTCAGCTTCCTTCTCTCGCAATTCCTTTAGATACTGCTGACTTTCTTTCTCTCTTTCCTGATATTTGTCGGGTGTCATAACCTGACCTTGAGAATTCTGATTTCGATTCTGGTAATTTCTATTATAGTTCCTATTGTAGCCCTGGTTATTGTAGTATCTACCTCTTCCATTATTATAATTGCCTCTATTGTTCCAGCCTCGTCTTTGCTGATATGGACGGTAACCTTGCGATCTGTTGCGAAAATAATTATTCCTATGGGGACCTACATTTTCAGCTTTTCCTTCATCAGCAGGCTTATCAGTTTGCTGGACTTGATCCAAATAGACCGTATTGATGTCTTTGAATTCATGCCTCTGACCTTTCTGAACCACATTTGGCATTGGACTCGAGTAGTCAAGCCTTCTCAACAATTCGTCCATGCTGGTCAAATCACTGATATTTGACGATATAATCAGTCTTCTTACTTCCACAGGCAGCATACGCGAAATAGCATCGATCAACTGCTCTGTTGACAATGGGGGTTGCAAAAATCTCAAGCGTGATAGTTGGCTCGTGAAGAAATCAGCGTACCGTGTTGGAAGAGTACCTGAATACTTCCTTGAGTATACCTCAGCTCTTAATGAATTCTGAGCTTCTATGGACCAGAATCGTTTGATCAGTGCCTCTGCGAATTCGTCAAAATTACTGAAGGTGTAGCGAAATGCTCTGAACCATTCAAGGGGTCCTCCAGCTAGAAATCTCTCTACTATCCTCATCTCTCTTTCTCTGGGAATGTGAGCTTCGATAAAATCATCTTTAAGGTTCCTGATATATTCTATCGGTGTCAGACTATCAGTATTGCTAAATTTTTGAGGTTTGTCCTCGAAGTTCCGGATGACCGTCACATTTCTCGGAAATGAATCCATGTAATTTTTCCCACTATCACGATATTTCCATTCCGGTTCAATATTCCTATCCTCATCTTCTTCCCGGAATCTGGATATACGTTCCTCAGGACCAATATCTCTCTCTTCTGCAGTGAGGTTACCTCTTCTCACGTAATTCCTGTCTTCGCAAGTCGATCCTTCTGGATCCTTATCAGTGATTTCCGTTATAACTTTCCTGATCAACTCTTCTTTGTAGGTTTCCATCAGGCTAGCTTCTCCTAGTTTCAAATTCTGCAGTTTGCTCGTGGTTTCATTAACATCAGAGACAACCATATGAATTTGTTCCTTTAATGTTTGCACGTCCTGACCTATTTGTGTTCTATCCTCTACCTGCTTTTCGGATAGCGAATCCATCCTGATACTCAAATCCTTCCTAATCTGAACTACTTCATTGTTAATGTCTACTTGTGTACTGGCAAGTTTTCGTTCAATTCGCTCCTGAATTTGATTTACATGTTCCCCACTTAACCTGTTCCATTCGTCTTTCCAAACCGTTACATTTGCAGTTAACATTTCCGCAATATCTACTTCGATGTCTTCCTTAAGTAACCGATTATGATCTAGAACCTGGGTTCTCATGACCTCTACATCATATTTTAGACCTGCTAAAGAAGCTGTTGTCCTAACAGACTCGTCAACTAATCGAGTTGTCAAAGCACTAATGTTACGAGTACAAAGTGTTTTTGAAATTTCAATTTCCTCCCTAACTTTGTTAACATCAGTCTGAACTTTAGCAATGTCTACAAAACTGTATTTACTTCTACTTGTATTTTATTGATGTCGCTTTGCATCTCATTTACATCTGTATGAATGTTGTTAATGTCTACCTGAACGTTTGATACATCGGTTCCAACATTTTTAATTTCTCTTTGAACCTCTTCTACTTTATCCTGTACAGTAGCAACATCGTTCCTAACAACAATTACTTCAGCTCTAGCACATGAAATATCACCCCGGACATTAGCAACATCAAGATTCAACATAGTAAGGTCTTTCTGTACCTTAGAAACATCATTTTTAACATCAGACACATCTTTATGCACATTGGATAAATCTTTATGGACATTGGACACGTCTGTGCGCATGTCAGTTACAGCATTCTCGATTCCCTGGGTATTGATCTGTAAACGCGACACATTATTTTCTAGGTTTGCAGAACTGGTCTGAATAACTTTCAAATTTTCATCCATCCTAGTAGACAAATTACTAGCATTCTCCTTCATCATCTCCTGCATTCTAATAGACAAATTAGCAGACAAGTTACTAGCATTCTCCTCCATTCGACTAGTATTCCTTGCTTCCATCTCCTGCATGCTGTTATTCATGCTAGCTTTCGTCTCCCTGGCACTTTCATTCATGCTAGCTTTCATCTCCCTAGCACTTTCATTCATGCTAGCTTTCAACTCCTCTAACATCATTCTCATACTCTCATCTGCCATTTCAATATTATTCAAAAATAGACTGCTTTAGGGACATACATCAAACAGAGCAAAATAACAACATCTGAGCAACATTTTTCACCATATATATAGTTTGAGCAATTTTCTGTCTTAAATCTAACTTATAAATCTTATATATAAAAGTGAAAGTCTGTATGTGGGTATGTATGTATGTATGTATGTGGGTCTGTTCCGTATACAAATCTACACCGTACCACCAATCTCAACCAAATTTTGCATACATATAGTTTAGGATCCAGAAGGAACCGCTGGCTACGTGAATTTTCGATAGTCTTTCTCATTCTTCTGATTTCGGCCCTTTTGCACTCAAGCACAGGCTAATCAAATCATAAAATATACTCATGAAGGAATGGCAAGCCAGATAGTTTCCATGGCAACATAGCTCAAGTCGAGACACGGCCGACTGGATGCCAGTTCTGCTCTGCACTACCGGTATAGAAAAAGAGGATCTTTACTTGAAATCCCGTTAGTTACTCACCTACTCACACAGCACTGTCAACCGAGTTTAGCATAACAAAGACTTGACACTATCATCTACTATATATATTTGTGAAATACCACTCACTCATTCATTCATCACGAAATCTCAGAAACCACCGACGGATTGGAATGAAATTTGGTATGCAGCTTCCCAAAGGGCCGCAAATGCCCCCTAAGATAGGATTTTTGGATATTCAGGTTCTAAAGGGGTGTTAAGGGGGTTGACCTGCATTTCATTGAATTTCAATATCTCCCGATTGGTTTCATTGGGGGATGTGATACTCGGCACGTAAACTCATCATTAAAAATAAGAAGACACGAGTCTGAGGGTTTTTCGATGTGGTGTATATTATGAGGTGAAAGGGGTGAAAAGTGGGGATGGAAAGATTCCTAACGGAGCGTGTATCTCTTAAACGACATAGGTGAGGAGTTTGAAACTCAGCGGAAAACAATCAGCATACAAAATACGTAAATATGTGTTTGACCGTTTATTCATAAATCCAATTTAAGGGGCCCATGGGGAGGGGTGAAATTCTGGGGGGGGGGGGACAGGAAGAAAGTGTCCTAACTGATTGACTGACTCACTCACTCATCAAACTCAGGGGGGAAAAACTGCTTTAAAGTAAGTAAATAGCTGTTCGACAGTTTTTTTATTAAATCAAATTTAAGGGGTTCATGGGGAGGGGTGAAATTCTGAAAAAAGAAAATTGAAAGATAATGTCCTGCCTGACTCACTCACTCACTCACTCACACACTCATCATCGCCCAGCCAAAATTATTGAAGTTAGAAACATGACAGTTTGGGGATATGTTCATTGTATGTCAAAACCGTCTACTAAGGGAGGATTTTCGGATATTCAGGTTCTGAAGGGGTCTTAAGGGGGTTAAACCTGCATTCCATTGAATAACAATATCTCCCGATTGGTTTCATTGGGGGATATGATACACGACATATAAACTCATCATTAAAAAGGAAGAAGACACGTCTCTGAGGGGTTTTCGATGTGGTGTATATTATAAGGTGAAAGGGGTGAAAAGTAAGAATTGAAAGATTCCTAACGGAGCGTGTATCTCTTAAACGACATAGGCGAGGAGTTTGAAACTCAGCGGAAAAAATCAGCAAAAAAAAAATAAGTAAATATGTGTTTGACCGTTTTTTCATAAATCCAATTTAAGGGGCCCATGGGGAGGGGTGAAATTCTGGGGGGAGGGGGGGAAACTGGAAATAAAGTGTCCTAACTGATTGACTGACTGACTCACTCATCAAACTCAGGGGGGAGGGGGAACTGCTTTAAAGTAAGTTAATAGCTGTTCGACAGTTTTTTTGATCAATCATATTGAAGGGGTTCATCGGGAGGGATGAAATTCTGAAGGAAAAAATGAAAGAAAATGTCCTGACTCATTCACTCATGATCGCCCAGTCAAAAATATTGAAGTTGGAACCATGGCATTCTGGGGATATGTTCGTTGTATCTCAAAACCGTACACTAAGGGAGGATTTTTGGATATTCAGGCTCTAAAGGGGTCTTAAGGGGGTTAAACCTGCATTTCATTGAATAACAATATCTCACGAGTGGTTTCATCTGTGGATGTGATACTCGGCATATAAACTAATCATTAAAAATAAGCAGACATGTGTCTAAGGGTTTTTCGATGTGGTGTATTATTATGAGGTGAAAGGGGTGAAAATTGGGGGTTGAAGGATTCCTAACGGAGCGTGTAGGCCTATCTCTTAAACGACATAGGCGAGAAATTTGAAACTCAGCGAAAAAAAATCAGCTAAAAAATTAAGTAAATCGGTGTTCGACCGTTTTTTCATAAATTAATTTAAAGGTCCAATGGGGTGGGGTGAAATTCTGGGGGGGAAAAGGAGAGAAAGTGTCCTGACTGACTGACTAACTCACTCATCAAACTCAGGGGAAACAGACAGCTAAAAAAATAACTTAATAGGTGTTCAAGCGTTTTTTCATCAATCCAATTTAAGGGGCCCATGGGGAGGGGTGTAATTCTGGTATAAATAATTGAAAGAAAATGTCCTGTCTGACTCACTCACTCATCGCGCCCAGCGAAAACTATTAATGTTGGTAAAATGAAATTTTGGGAATATGTTCGCTGTATGTCAAAACGTCAACTAAAGAATGATTTTTATTTATTCGGGTTTTAAAGAGATGTTAAGGGGGTAAACGTGCATTTCATTGAATAACGATATCTCATGAGTTGTTTCTTTGGGGATGTGATATTCGGTATATAAACTAATCATTAAAAATAATCAGACATATATCTAAAGGTTTATCGATGTCGTGTATATTATGAGGTGAAAGGGGTGAAAATTGGGGATTGAGGGATTCTTAACGGAGCGTGTATCTCTTAAACGACTTAGGCGAGAAGTTTGAAATTCGGCGGGATAAAACAGCTTAAAATACAAGTAAATATGTGTTCGACCGTTTTTTCATAAATCCAATTTAAGGGGCCCTTGGAGAGGGGTGAAATTCTGGGGTGATAAAACAGGAAAGAAAGTGTCCTAACTGATTGACTCACTTACTCACTCATCAAACTCAGGGGGAAATCAGCTTTAAATAAGTAAATAGGTGTTCGACTATTTGTTTCATAAATCCAATTTAAGGGGTTCATGTGGAGGGGTGAAATTATCATATATAAATGAAATAAAATGTCCTGACTGACTCACTCAATCATCATCGCCCAGCCAAAATTATTGAAGTTGGAAACATGAAATTTTGGGGATATGTTCGTTTTATGTCGAAAACATCCACTAAGGTAAGAGTTTTGAATATTCAGGTTCTAAATAGGTGTTAAGGGGGTAAACGTGCATTTCATTGAATAACAATATCTCACGAGTGGTTTCATTTGGGGATTGATACTTGGCATATATACTAATCATTAAAAATAAGCTGACACATGTCTAATGGTTTTTCGATATAGTGTATATTATGAGGTGAAAGGGATGAAAAGTGGGGGTTGAAAGATTCTTAATGGAGCGTGTATCTCTTAAACGACATAGGCGAGGAGTTTGAAACTCGGAGGAAATCAATCAGCTTAAAAATAAATAAATAAATAAATAAATAAATAAAATAAATAGGTGTTCGACCGTCTTTTCAAAAATCCAATTTAAGGGGCCTATGGGGAGGGGTGAAATTCTGGAAGAAAAACGTCCACTAAGGAAGGATTTTTGGATGTTCGCTCTCATCGACCAACCAAAACTATTAATGTTAGAAGAGTGATATTTTGAGGATATGTTTGTCGTGTGTCGAAAAGATCTACTAAGGAGGGATTTTTGGATATTCAGGTTCTAAAGGGGTGTTAATGGGGTTAAACCTGCATTTCATTGAATAACAATATGACACGACTATGACGCGAGCGAAGCGAGACTAAAAATGAGATGGTGTGTGTGTGTCTGTGTATTACTCAATCACGCAAGTACCACTGGTCCGATTTACATGAATTTTACATGGAAGTAGCAGATTTACCTTGTTAACATACAGGTTACTTTTGATTTCAATACTTTGCACTTTTAAAGATGGCGACCATTTTAGTGACGTCACTCTACCCTTTGGTTTTAAACTTTCATATTTCCATTTCAAATAAAAAGAGAACGCTAAGAAATAGCAAACTTTTGATGGCATGTACGAGGTTAAAAATTGCATTTTCTATCCGAAATGTATCTCCAACCGTTAGCGAGTAAAACCTAAATGTGTGCTATAAAACACGGTCAAGGCAGAGCGGTGTAGTTGGACAAAATGTTCCATCCTTAATCTCCCTCTGCGCAGCACCTCGCCTATCCCCTGTTTTAACTGTCACCTTCACATTTTGATTTATTTACGACCCGTAGCGAAGCACGGGTACTTCAGCTAGTACCTTATAATTAACCTTCGTAGACACTTCATGTTGAAATAAACTCAAGCACATGTTCAAGTTTCTTTGGTTCATTTTAAAATATCCTAACACAAATAATTTACATTTATAATCCAAATAGTTAATTTTATCTTTAATATTACTAAACACGTCATAAGCCGGTCAAATAAAATAAGATTCCAGATCATAGGCGATTTTTCTAAGTTTCCAGCCTATTTAACCTCTCTCAAGTTGTATAAGATCTGATCTTTTCTGAGTGTAATTTTCCTAATACAACACAACATTTAATTCCTATATAATCACACTCTCAAGTTCTACAATTGGCTAAGACATCTAACAAAGAATCAACCTCTTTATTTGAGTCTTCACAATCCCTTTGACATTGATAACTTGGTAATCCAATGTTATTCGAACACTCCACAAATTGCGGTGCCAATTCTACTGCAATTACTTGGTAATCCAATGTTATTCAAGTATTCCGAACTTCGATTGTGCCAATTCTACTGGCGTTCAACCTGGTAATCCAGTTTTGTCAATCGATCCCCACGTTTTAGGGTTGCCAATCCTACTTGGTAATCCAGTTTTGTAAAACAAGCCCCACGTTGGGCGCCAATCCTACTGTCCCCGATAACCCGGATAGTAGGCTGTCAGATATCCGCCCCCTCCATCGGATTGCCAATAATCAAACGCGCCGGCATAGCTACATCAATGAAAATGGCACTGACAGATGCTATCGAGATTTGAGTACAGCAGTTAACAAGAAATTATTGTCGAACACACCAAAATATACGGAGGTTCATACTTACCTTTACTTACCTCTTAAATTTATCTCGGGGACTGGGTTGTCAACTGGATCACTTAAAAGTATGCCCTCACAATAACCTCCACCATGATATTTAAAATGAACCACAACGAAAACGAGAAACTTTAAACTGCACAATAATTTATTTCACAAAAAGAATGAATTTAACAAAATAAAACAACAAAATCCACGTGGCAATCAGAAGCCATCGTCTGTATAACCATGTCCTCCTGTAGGACCTGTATACTCTACATACAATGTTTCAGCTTTCTCAAGCTCAAAATAACGTAAAAATAATAATGCACTTGGAATGGAAACGGGATTTGGGATGAGACACATATAGCAATTGTTTTGCGTGTTTATACACTTCACATTTTATTTATAGCCACAAGGCTATTATGGAAACGTCCTTGGCCTCTGTCATACAGTTGTCCGGGCCAGCTGCAATGCACCTGCATCGTCAAAGTGGACTCTCCTGTCTGGTCCGCGTTAGCATATGCTTGTTACATCAGAGCTTAGCTCCCTTTCAAAACACGTAAATGTCCACATCTCAACTGAAATATTATCACGCAAATGTTTTAAATGCTCCATTCAAACACCAGTGGAATACTCCAACAATCCCAAATCATGTTTAATTGTTCAAGCCACTTGCTTAATTAGCGTTGTTTAGAGTATAAAAACAAAACTCCAAATGTTTATAACAAAAGTTCATTAATTATTTATAACAATGTCAAATGACAATTGAAAAATATATATTCGCCACTCTCAATCCCTTTCATTTCAAATTATTATCAAAGATATTTACAAAATTATTTACAATATTAAATATTGTTCATATTATTTATACAAGAAATACATTAAACCACACGTTTATCCGGTTGATAATTACTTAAATCGTGGTAATATAATCGACCAATGAAGGTTAGTTACATTTTAAAGTTCATATTCAGGTTTAATAAGGTTTTAATAATTATTATTATTAGTGATGGTAACCTCCATTCAAAATCGTTATCTCAAATTATTTAACACTCTTGTTAATTTTAACAGTATCTTCATATGAATAACTTTCAAAGAACCAGGACAATACATTCCGCGGAAAAATACTTCGCTTCAAAATGCACAAAATTGCATAAAATAGGCCCAGAATTCCTCATATATTTCAACATATATGGCATAAAAATCTTCCACAGTACATACAAAAATCCTCCACTTACAACTTCTTCAACATCAATAATTACTGTGGGAATCTGCTTCACTTATTCAAAGGCATTATTCATCAGCGACTTTCACATGTCCACTGAACTAACGATTATACATCCATTGTTCCTCTTTAAAAATTCTTATATTCATCAATTGTAATAATGACTGTTATTATTTAACCTTCGTTGGTTTCATTCATGAATCGATATGAAGTAAAAATTTGCCACTCACAAATAAATTTAATAGCAAATACGATTAGACACTCCTCTCTGGTCTATCAAAATTGAGATTAATATCTTCAAAGTAACGCAGTATAAAAATACTATCTTCAATCAAAGTTCATCTAAACTGCATAAATAGTCGAATAGAATACAATCAGACTGTGGAATGCAAACATTATTGTTCCAATCTATAATTGAGAAAAACTCCTATCAAATGTGCATTACTTTAGTGTATTCAATAATTCGTAGTCAAAGTTCCTATTTCATAAAATTGTCTGTAATGCAACGGTAATTAGAACTGACGATAAATGTCTATGTTGCAATCATGTTCATAAGACGACTAGTATTTCCAAGATCGTCGACAATGATAAAGATTTTAACGCTCTAAAATATTTTAATTATTCTTCTTTCTTGAGGATGACAGAAAATTGGTCAAAGTAATTTACTGAATAGAATTACTTTAATAAAGTGACACGCTGTCTGAATTCAAATCTTCCATAGAAAATCATTAACTTTACAGTCAAATCGTGACTTCAAAAATATGCAAATTACTGAAAGAATCTAATATATCAGTCTCAATTGATCCAAAATTATTTAAGTATGCCAATGACATAACCATGTCTTAATAAATCGTCGAAAAAGGCATCAATCATCGAAGTGTACTGAGTACAGAAATATTAATCAAGAAAATGGGGCAAAATATAGGACACAAAAATATGGGAAAAATGGTTGCTCAGATATCGCTACAAGACTCAAATAATACAAGAAACGTTCACGACTACCTTATCTGTTGATTGAAGTTCTAGAGGAAAGTTTTCAAAGAAAACTGCTGTTGGTTCCATTTCACCAGCGTAAAGATGTGCTCCGACCTCGAACCTGGAATCAGCGTCCTCGGAGAATCGAACTGCTTCCTTCTCCGGAAATTGCACTGCTCCATATATACGAAAGACATCCTTCTGGCAAAATTCTTCATTTTGAGCCGGGTCCACCCTGGCCTCTCTTGAAAATTCCCTGAAGTTCCGGTCGTAATTCGCCATGAAGTTTATTGCAGTTATTTCCGCAGAAATATTCACAATCGTGGAGTATGAAAATATTTCCACTGTCATTTGATGTAATTCAGCGATGGATTCACGATGCATGAGTGTAGTTGGATGTTCACTACATGCTCGCTTTTGTAGAAAGACGATTAACGAAGTTCCATGCTGTTACTTCACTCCATCGATATATGTCCCAATTGCATTAAAGCCTTAGCCTTCCATCTCAACTTCTGTTATAATCATTGAAAGCACTGCAAGATTATAATGTTCCATAGTGGAATGTATCGTTGTATTACCAAACGTATTCTCCAATATCACTGTTGTAATCCACGTGTCAGCCGTAGTGTATAATGTGGAAATTTTAAAAGTTTTTCTCATGTGGCGAGAAAATCACTTTTGTTGGCAGCCTTAAAGTGCCAATATCTTTCGAAGTATAACTGTGAAATTGTTCAAATCTTCTACACACCTCAATGTTGTACTGCCCAATTGAATTATAATAAAGGCTGAAGTTAACTCTTTATATCTTATCAGGTAGAAACGTTAATATGAGCGTTTCAACTTCACCTAGTTTCGAGCAGCGTAAAATGGAACTGCTCCGTGTTCGTTCGATGCGCCGGGCTTTTACCATGCACGCTAAAGACGACTTACTTCACTGAATCACTTGAAAACGACTATAAATCACCAGAAATATATATGCGATCTGACATATGAGATCTGAGCGTATGAGAGATATGCGTATGAGAGATATAAGAGATATGAGAGCTCCTCTATGCTGTGCACGACCTTTTATCAACTTCTTAAGGGGCGTATCCATCCCTTCCATAGCCTGTTGCTCCGTCATCGCTGAAAGTTCTAACTTTGGCTATACTTGACGGATTTTCAAATTTCAAAAACTCAAAATTAATTTCTTCAAAATTCCAAATCAATGCCATAACTGAAAATAGTTTTCCACAATTCTGCATGCCAAAAGTAATTAAATATGATAGTTTCAGTAATCTCCGTCTTCTTTCCAAACTATCGTTCATTGGTTCGAGCCTTTCCTCCAATAGCGTAACTTCTTCCTTAGCACAATACCTTGTTTCCTGCGACTGCGTCGTAAATCTTAGATATTTCTCGAACAAAATCATGACGTCACCAAGAATCTCAGCTCAACCAGCCTGCTTGCCTCAAGTCTGCGTCATCCGTGCCTACGTCATGAGTATCCACGTCACAACTATGACATCCATAACTTTACTCATATTTTCCAATACAGCCACCGTGGTCTCAATATAATTCAATTTACGGGGGCAGTACTTCGGGAACTTCCATCCTACAGCATATTCCTCTACCATCTAACTACAAGTATAATGCCAGTTTCCTATAAAACAATCAGGAAATCGTCAGCACGAGTCCGTCAATTTATTTAAAAAAACAATACACATCTCGTGTCACCGAGCTTTGATTAAATGCTCTCGAAAATAAACCATGAAATAAAAGATATGACTAAGTGTCATTAATCCATATACAAGTACAAATTGTTTCGCTAAGAATCCGTACAAATTGTTACGTGTAAGCTTAAATAAGCTTCTATACAGCGAACAACTGCTGTTCCCTAGGTAACGGGAGTTTATAACAAGAAAAATGTTATAAGTTAAAAATTTAAATAATCCCAAAAATAAATGACGTTACCCATGACGTTGATCTCCGTCATTACAAATACTAATCATTACTCTATACAATTCATCTCCCGCACCCTTATATTAATATATTTTCTTCCTCTAAGAGGCGCAAAATCTCTACACAAAGTTTTAAGGTTTAAATTTAAAATATAAAACACTCCTAAATCTATTTACGAATATATCTGAAATACATTTAATATAACATTCTATACAATGAAAATAATCACGTCGTAGTTCGTCAATTACTTACTTAGAAATAAAATATTTACAACACGTTCGTTCCTTTCTCCCGACAATACAACATGTAATTGTCCTTCCACATTACTTCTAAATCTCAACGGGCTTCAGAAAAATATTACTTCACTCTACATAGTCTTGTTCGTTTTTTACTTTAACATCTGGGATTCCATAATCCATACAATTAAGTAGAGACTAGTTCAAAAAGCTCCTACTACTTATCTGTTCATGTAATGAAAAATGAAAATCCACAGCCTGCTTCCAGTCTCCGAACGGGTCAGGGATGGAATGAATGAAGCCCCCATCTAGCGGCGAGAATATGAACTGTGCCGGCTGCCGAGGCCTGACGCACTCCTCTGGGGCAATGATTAAATGAATGACAGATGAAATGAAATGATAGTGGAGAGTGTTGCTGGAATGCAAGTTTGACAGGGAAAACCGGAGTACCCGGAGAAAAACCTGTCTGCCTCCGTTTTGTCCAGCACAGATCTCACATGGAGTGACCGGGATTTGAACCACGGACCCAGCGGTGAGAGGCCGGCGTGCTGCCGCCTAAGCCACGGAGGCAATACTGTTCATGTAATAAAAATACTTAATAAAAATACACATTTCCACTCGTTGAATAATTACCATAAATGACAAACATTAGGATAAGAACCATTTAATAGATCTCAGTTTACTCTCAGCTTCAACAAAGATCCATTAAACCCTATAATTTCTATCAGATTTAACTTCATCCAGGATCCGCTGTCCTGTGAATTTCAAGGAGTTTCAACTTTATTGAGACTATTTCAATAACATCCACAATTACTAAACTTCCGTAAGAATTCTCTTATAACTTCTTACTTTCATGAAATACATGCGTCCGTCACTACAGACATTTCCTCAAAAATAGATCAATGGCTACACACTGGCTCATTGTCTCACAAGAAATACCTCCGTCTACAACGGGAATAATAAATCTCATCCATCGAGATACTTCGCAAACTTCCATAACATTTCTTTCACTTCACTTTCCAATAATAAACTCTTCTTTCAGTCATCACAATCTTAATGAACATATAATAAAAATACTGGTTCTCTCCCTTCCTCAATTTAATAGGTAATGCGATAAAATTATCTTTAAATCTTTAAATCTTTAAATAAAATCTGATTTCTTTACTTCCCTCACATTTCTCAAAAATCTTTCAACAAACTGTAACATTTCTTCCATTTCATCATTACGTTATTTCTTACTTCAAAATACGCTCTCGTTCGCATCTGTTAATTCCACATTATAATACTTCACAAATTCTTTCTTTAATGTCTGTTCAACAAATTCTAATACTTTCAAAAAAAAACATTACTTACAAACTTTCTTCACCAAATTTGTTTCATTATTTCACAGTTCGTGACTTTCTCTAGATCTCTACAATAGATCTTTCGTAATTACATTCTTTGACATATACTTCCTTTCACATACTTGGAAAACATTTCCATTATTACATTTATTGATAAAACATAGATATCGTTCGATTTAATACACGTTTGAACTTTATAATAACAATTCTGAACAAACTACAAAATCCTGAGCTAAAGTATAAAATCTGAATTAAACTGTAAAATCTCCATCCAAATTTCGAATATCGCAAGAATCGAAGAATCGAAATGAAAAATCCATAAAATTCCGAAGTCGTCGAAAAATACTATCAAACATCCGCATGATGTTTTTACGAATAAAACAATGAAAAATGCAATATACTAATAAACAATATAGAAAAATGGCATTCAACAATAGTTGTCGGATATTCAAGATCTACAATTCTACATTGTGGGATATTTAGCGTTGGTCCTCGGACTACCTTGTGCTGGGTTAGAGTTGACATGAAGTGGACTCCCTTTGGTTAACCATTAGAAACGGAATGTTTCTAGCGGCTTAAGACTGCGAGGTGGTCAGCATTCTTGTCCAAATCTCCCTCCGAATATCTCGTGTGGTCAGGTACTGGGATTCGAACTCGATCATCATCGTGCTGTCTCCTTCTTCCGCCGATGACTCTTCTGATTGAGATGGGATAGCCCTTTCTCTCTTCGGCACCGGGTAATTTCCTGGTCGCCCTCGTACATGAATAACTTGCAGTCTTCTTCCCCCAATGTTCCCTGTAGATCGTCATTTGAGATGGTAAAATGACTGATGATTGTAGACTTTCTATTACGGGAGAAATGAGATGTTAATCTCCCCCGTGATGTTGATGTTAAGTCATTTCGGATGTTCTTGATGCCATCATAGTGTTGTTCCCATAATTGTTTAAGCGTTCATCACGACGCCTGTAGAATCTTCATGAAATTCCTCCCTCAACTTTTGAATTTTTATCATCTTGAAGCTGTAGCTTTGTTGTATAAATTTAATATTGTTTCCTCGCTGACTATCTATGTTAATATTACATCCACATTACTGAGTGCCTTCGGTGAATAATTCTATCTCTTTCGATCAACTTGGAGACTAGTTCGTTGTAACGTCCTTCTACTTCGAAG
Organism: Meconema thalassinum; assembly: GCA_946902985.2. Classification (NCBI taxonomy): domain Eukaryota; kingdom Metazoa; phylum Arthropoda; class Insecta; order Orthoptera; family Tettigoniidae; genus Meconema; species Meconema thalassinum. The sequence continues at coordinate 85,494,383 of OX336400.1, read as the reverse complement.
TCGTGGTTGATAAGAGCATCGCTTCCTCTCGTATTTTCTCCGCGTCTCTTTTCCAAAAACCGCGTCCTTTTCAATCCATGGCTCTGATTGGTTGCTTATATTAATTGATCAAACTCTTCATTACTAACTTAAGAACTCGGCTGTAATTATATTCAATCGTTCTTAATTATCATTTAACACTCTTCATGATGGTTTAATGTAGTAACTTTGTCCTAGTAATTATATATGTTAATTACTCTGTTGAAGTTAATTTTAATAGGCGGCTTCCCATTGGTCATGGTCGCGTTTCGGTCTCGCGTTGGCTCCCTCTTCTTTCTCTTGCCAAACGCTTAGTTCCTCTCCCCATTCTTTTTCACTCGGGAGTCCTCGTGACTGCTCGGGTTCTTAGTCATCCTAGCGAAACTTGTTCCGAGTCCCCTTGCGACTACTAATTTGCTATTGGCCGGCGAAGTAACTCAGTTAATTCACTCTCTAACCAAACCAGTTTTGTGATCGCTTCCAGCATCGATAAATTTTAACATGGGCTAATTTAGGAAACTGTCCACTATTTGTATAATTTTCTGTCTCGTCTCCCCAACGCGTACAACACGTTAGGTGAATTTAGTTTGAGAGCACAGTTTAACTAATCTATTTTTTTCGACATACGGGTTCATCGTAAGGATGATTTTGTTTGATACTGTGTAGTAGATATACCTATATTTGGATATCTGGGTGATATGTTGTAAACAGTAGAATTGCCTGTCTGTATTTCTGTGTATCATTATGTACGCCTATAACTCGTGTTCGGATGCTTGGTGCATCGTAAAATTAGGTATGGTAACCATGAGAGTCATTTCATGAATCATTTATTAAACTCTTCACCCTACTTTCCATACAGTAGAAAGGTGGATATAGGGGAAAACTTCTCAAAATGCATGCTAAATTAGGCGAAATATAAAACTTATCCTAGATGGATGACCAAAGCATATGTAGCGCTTCTCAATGTGAGACACAAAATTCGGGAGTCTATAAAGGATCTCCGAAAACCACATTTTAAGGCCCTTAAATTAACAGTGTGTGTGATATTGACAGAAAACTAACTTTGTTCTGATAAACTTATGAAGGAATGACAAACCGCTAACCATTGCAACAATAGCTAAATTGATAATGTCTGGTGTTAACACCGAACACCGTTCGAAGAACGGGTACTTCTGCTAACATATAAATAAACGAAGTTAATTAAATGGGCTAGAGTGCGAAAATCACTTGTGACAACGTTGGTTTTATTGAATTCGAATAATTAACATATTTCAGGACAGCAAAATATTGCCCAAAGGTGTGAAGTTCTCGGTGATAATTGATAAAAGACGTATCAGTATGTAAAATATTTAAACACTCTTTGCAATCAGATTTTCTACTAACAATTAGGCATTACTTTTAAGATGGTATATTGGCTTTCACGGAGAGTGAATTAAAACTCAGCAATTCTTCTAGGTTTGTGCCGCGTCTTGTGTGGGGTTTCGCCTAGGACACAAAGCTGGCTCATCGGCGGGCTCTTGGTGTCCCCGCCCGAACCCCCACTGGAGTAGCGAACTGCGCGCCACCTCCCTTTATATAAGGTGCAACTGCACCTCTTGACTGTTAGAACTAAAAACCCAAGCAGTCACAACCTCCCTATGAAGGCTTCCAAAAAGATGGTATATTGGCTTTCACGGCCAGTGAATTAAAACACAGCAATTCTTCTGGGTTTGTGCCGTGTCTTGTGTGGGATTTCACCTAGGACACCAAGCTGGCTCATCGGCGGGCTCTTGGTGTCCCCGCCCGGACACCCACAGGAGTGACGAAATGCGCGCCACCTCCCTTTATATTAGGTGCAACTGCACCACTTGACTGCGAGAACTAAAACCAGAGCAGCCTCAACCTCCCTATGAAGGCTTCCAAAAAGATGGTATATTGGCTTTCACGGCCAGTGAATTAAAGCTCAGCAATTCTTCTAGGTTTGTGCCGTGTCTTGTGTGGGGTTTTGCCTAGGACACCAATCTGGCTCATCGGCGGGCTCTTGGTGTCCCCGCCCGGACCCCCACTGGAGTAGATAACTGCGCGACACTTCCCTTTATATAAGGTGCAACTGCACCTCTTGACTGTGAGAACTAAAAGCCCAAGCAGCCTCAACCTCCCTATGAAGGCTTCCAAAAAGATGGTATATTGGCTTTCACGGCCAGTGTATTAAGACTCAGCAATTCTTCTAGGTTTGTGCCGTGTCTGGTGTGGGGTTTCGCCTAAGACACCAAGCTGGCTCATCGGTGGGCTCTTGGTGTCCCTGCCCGGACCCCCACAGGGGTGACGAAATTCGTGCCACCTCCCTTTATATTAGGTGCAACTGCATCACTTGACTGGGAGAACTAAAAGCCAGAGCAGCCTCAACCTCCTTATGAAGGCTTCCAAAAAGATGGTATATTGGCTTTCACGGCCAGTGAATTAAAGCTCAGCAATTCTTCTAGGTTTGTGCCGTGTCTTGTGTGGGGTTTTGCCTAGGACACCAATCTGGCTCATCGGCGGGCTCTTGGTGTCCCCGCCCGGACCCCCACTGGAGTAGATAACTGCGCGCCACTTCCCTTTATATAAGGTGCAACTGCACCTCTTGACTGTGAGAACTAAAAGCCCAAGCAGCCTCAACCTCCCTATGAAGGCTTCCAAAAAGATGGTATATTGGCTTTCACGGCCAGTGTGTTAAGACTCAGCAATTCTTCTAGGTTTGTGCCGTGTCTGGTGTGGGGTTTCGCCTAAGACACCAAGCTGGCTCATCGGTGGGCTCTTGGTGTCCCTGCCCGGACCCCCACAGGGGTGACGAAATTCGTGCCACCTCCCTTTATATTAGGTGCAACTGCATCACTTGACTGGGAGAACTAAAAGCCAGAGCAGCCTCAACCTTCTTATGAAGGCTTCCAAAAAGATGGTATATTGGCTTTCACGGACACCACACAAGACACGGCACAAACCTAGAAGAATTGTTGAGTTTTAATTACTTTTAAGCTTTGCGCAGTTTATATCAACTTTTGCTGCAGTTTCAATATAAAAATATATTTAAAAAGCTATTCGACATATAAAAAAAAGAGACAGTCAGACTGAAAGACTGGACTTTATATCATTTTAAATGCTACAAATGCTGAAAAATGCTAGAAAGGCTGGACGCTTCTCGCTTCGCTCGAAGCCAAAGACTCTTGACATATTAGATGATCAAGAAACAATCAGAACGCTAGAAAGTTACATGTTATGAGGAAGCTGGAGCGCGCGGTGAAAGGAGGGAGCTGGCTGGATGACGTCACGCTCGCCGTGTCGTTGCCGTCTCGTAACGCCGGAGCTCACCAGTGAACTCAGTACACATGCACCAAGTGGTACTATGGCAACAATGTGATGCATGTATTGGTCAGAAATAATCTGAAATAATATGATATATTGTTGAGCCAATTTTGAATGAAAGCCATTAGAATAGAAGTTACATGCATTTTAATATTGAACCTATCAGCAGGCTTAGAATCATGTTGGCAGCACTGGCGTAGGCCTATATTAGTAACTCCAAATTAATCTAGAATGCCGGGTACTATACGTGTGCAAAGTTTAGAGCTATTTGCATACTTTCTGATATATTGATATTAGGTTAACAAAAATAGAGACAGCACATATTAACAGTTGGCAGCCCTGGTTGCTCTTAAGAATACGCATTGTCATATCTGTTATGTTACAAATAGCACATACGAAATTTGGTTGAAATCCAAATATTATGGTATGAAAGTTACATGTATTTAAAGTTGGACCTCTCAGCAGGCTTAGAATCATGTTGGTAGCACTGACGTATATAAGTTACTCCAAATTAACATAGAATGTCAGGTACTATACGTGTGCGTAGTTTAAAGCAGTCGGCTTACATACTTTCTGATATATTGGTATTTGGATAAAAGAAATTAAGAGTATTTATTAACAGTTGGCAGCCCTGGTGGTTCTTAAGAATACGCTCAGTCATATCTGGTTATCTACACATACAACATACGAAATTTGGTTGTAATCCAATTGATAGTGTAGAAGTTATATGCATTTAAAAATTGGACCTATCAGCTGGTTTATAATCATTTTGGCAACACTGCCATGTATGACCTCCTGGAAATGAAACTGCAAAATTATTATCTATACGTGTACCAATTTTGAAATAGCTCCCATTCATACCTTCCATGATATCCAACATGGAGCTCAAATTTCAATTGCGATTTTTCAGCAGTTGGTAGCACTGACATAATTTGCAAATATGGCCGTGAGATATTCAGGTATAGATCTTTACTCCTACCAAATTTTGTTTCGATTGCTCCAGCCGTTTAGGAGTTGATAAGGGGGGGGGCGGCACACACACAGCCAGACAGACAGACAGACAGAAGGACAGACAGACAGACAGACACACATTTGCCCGATCTCATAAGTCTACTTTGTCCTCATTTTTGCAAAATGTGAAAAGTAGGCTAAAAATCTGGTCCCTACTGATGACTCACTAATTATTAGAATGTGGAATTTCGCAAGGCCAAAAGCAACCAATTGGAGATGGTTCCAAGAATGTGGGAAATACCTGATACAAATTGGTAGTCCAGGAAAGAACATTCACAACATATTTGAATTTCAAGAAATAGCTAAACACTATCAGGATATTAAATTGGAATATTAGCCCAGAAGACGGAGAGGGCCTCTTCCTGAAGCACGAAACAAGGTATTGATTGATTGAGTGAAGAAATACTGGAAGAATTTCAAGAACTTTAGAAGAACAAGATCTAGAAACAAATGAAATTTTGAATATGCAGTCCATAGAGGCTCAATTAATATTAAAATAAATGGCTAAGAAATGCACATATATTTAGTCCCCTAACTTCAACATACAACTAGAAGTTAAAAGCACGGCTGTGAGTTGGAAACGATGCACATTTGAAGAAAAAAAAGTCCTCTCGGCACGCCGGAAGGAGGAGGTAGATTTCACCGGACAAACTTGGCGAAAATAGGCAGAATATGCAGATTTTCGTAGAAGGATCAGACCTCATTTATTGCGAGAAGATATTTTATAATTGGAGCTTAATTAACTTTGTTTTTCGTCATTTTATGCTTATTTTAAACATTTTATTGTCTTATGATGACGGTAACCTTCTTGTCATTTGGGGTCCATTTTTATACTTGTGGTCACACTGTCCTTATGCAAGGTTTCGACACTGATGTGTGACTATGTAACGGTCTGTTACTTCTTCACGCAAAATTATATCTCCCGCAGAGATTTTGGTTGGTTGCTCAGTTTAGGGGCTGCGACAACGCGGTCATGTAACCCCGTGTACTTAGGGATGGCTGTATTAGTCTGTAATTCAGGTAAGGACTGCAGACGGTCAATTTCAAACAGTAGTTCCTAATGTTGCTACCAGGTACTACCGTCAACGACACCTAGCTGTGAACTTGTCTACTAGATGCCACCCCAACCAGCAACTCGCAACGAACGTTGCAACTTCCCCTCCAAAGCAAAGCATACTGAGGGATTTTAGCGCTCTTAGAAAAGCCGACGACTTCGACCGGCTTTGAAACCGCGACCTTGGGCATAGACATTCAGCATGCTACCAGTTACGTCACCGAAGCCACTTCCCACTTAGTCAGATGGAAATACTGAATCTGATCTCGTGCAAGTGCGTTGTCATGGCAACAATGAAGGCTCATCCCTCTTCAATTTAGTAGTGTTGCCATGGCAACCTCTGATAGCTCTTGGCATTTTCTTATAATTCCGAAATCATTTTTCTCATCCTTTGGCGTAATGGTGGGTCATATCAAAAATTCTTTCAGACAAACGTTTTAGGTAATTATTAGGGGAATATTGTCCATTTTGTACGGTTTTGATATTGTGCCTATTAAGAGAGATATGATTAATATTTCCCGAAAAAACCACCTTTTCCCACCCCTTTGGTCAATGGTTGGTGCTATAAAAAACTCTTCAAACATAAAATTTTGGGCTTTATCCGACACATAGTATGAACGTTGAACGGATTCGATATGTCACATATTAAGAGAGTTATAGCAATATTTCACTTTTTCGAAAAAAGCCCCCCATTTTCACCCCCTTTGACCGATTTAGCCCAGTAACGATCTCGACCGAGATTTTATAGGCATACATATTCGGTAAAAAATTCAAAGTGATTGGTGCAAAATTACGGCAGTTATCGTGTCCACAAGAAACTGATATACATAAATATATACATATACTAGCAGAAGTACCCGTTCTTCGAACGGTCTTTGGTATGAATAACCAGACGTTATCAATTCAGCTACTGTTGCAATGGTTAACGGTTTGTCATTCCTTCAAAAGTTCTTTCAGAACGAAGTTAGTTTTCTGGGAATATCACACACACTGTTAATTTAGGGGCCTTAAAATGTGGTTTTCGGAGACCCTTTATAGTCCCCCGAATTTTGTGTCTCACATTGAGATGCGCAACATATGCTTTGGTCGTCCTTCTAGAATAATGTTTATATTTCGCCTATTTTAGCATGTATTTTGAAACTTTATTTCCCTATACCCACCCTTCTATGAGAAGTACAGTGAAGAGTTATATAAATGATTAGTGTATTGACCCTCATGGATACCTACCCAATTTTACGATGCTCCAAGCATCCGAACACGAGTTATAAGTGTACATAAGGATACACAGAAATACAGACACACAAATCCACGTTTTTTGCTTGCATCCGTCAAAAAACCAACCGAAACGCGTAAAAGAAAGAAAATTGAAACTTTAATAAACAAACAATCATATGTTTATAGATAGGTGTATTTATGCAGGAGCAAAGGCAGCTAGTGGCCATGAGGCAAACTAACTCTATTGACTACAACGTGTATCACCCAGATGTCCAAATATGGATATATCAACCACACAGTATCAAACAAATTGAAGGGGCAGATGACCTCGTAGTTCCACCCTTTAAAACAACAATAACTAACTAACTCAAACAAAATCATCCTTACGATGTACCCGTTTGTTGACAAAAAGAATGATTAGTTAAAATGTGCTCTCAAACTAAATTCACCTAACGTGTACTACCTGACGTGAAAATAAAATTAAATACCTCAAATTCCTAAAAACCCGCAAAAATACAATTTCAATTCAGGAATTGTTGAAAATAATATTGCTGTTTGGAGATATAATAGACCTTCTGTACAACATATCGCACGTGTATGTCGGGTGAAAGAATTCTGGAGTGCCCCTTGACCCCCTTAAACGCATTGACGAATTTTACAGTCTTAGTTGGTTCCGTGATAACCTTATAGCCATTTGCAAACGTTCACAGAAATTTAATAAATGGAGTGGTATTGCTTCTTACAGAAAGAGATGGAAAGTTGGATGTCATCTCTTGAGATACTGTTGTCATGGTTACCGGCTTATATTCCTTGATTAGTTTATTAAATGAAATTAGTTTTCAGGGATTATCTCAGAAACTGTGGGTTAGAGAGCCTTAAAATTTAGTTTTCGGGGACACTTTAGGGCCCCCGTGTTTTGTTTCCGACACAGAGGGGCTGAAATTGAGCTTTGTCACGTCGTTGTGTGCCATTATATAATAATATTTTTTATTTAGTCAATTTACCCTCTAGGTTGGTGGTTCCCACGGACTCAGCGAGGGAACTCACCACTACCGCCTCGATGGGCAGTGTCCTGGAGCTTGGAACATCTGGTCGGGAGGGATACAACTGGGGAGGTGTGATCAGCACTTTGCCCAGGCGGCTTCACCTGCAAAGCGAACAGGGGCCTCATGAGGGATGGGAAGGGATGGAAGATTGGGATGGATAGGCTAGGAAGAGGGAAGGAGGCGGCCGTGGCCTTACAGTAGGTACCATCCCGGCATTTTCCCGAAGACGAAGTGGGAAACCACGGAAAACCACTTCGAGGATGGCTGAGGTGGGAATCGAACCTCCTCTACTCATTTGGGCCACCCGAGGCTGAGTAGACCCCGTTCCAGTCCTCATACCATTTTCAAATTTCGTGGCAGAGCCGGGAATCGAACCCAGGACCTCCGGGGCGGCAGCTAACCATGCTGACCGCTACGCTACGGAGGCGACATAATAATAATAATAATAATAATAATAATAATAATAATAATAATAATAATAATAATGATAATAATAATTGTATAATTATATAGAGATAGGGATTAAATAGACCTTCCGTACCACACCCACACGTGTAAATCACGTGAAAAAATTCTAGAGTACCTCTTGACCCCCTTAAGCGCAGTATACTGTATGTATTGATGCATTTTACACCGTAATTTGGTTCCGTGATAACCGTATAGCCGTTTACAAACTTTCACAGTAATGTAATAATTGGAATTGTATTGCGTCTAACAATGACCTGTGAGATTCTGTTGCCATAGTTACCGGGTTGCATCCTTTCATTATTTTATTAATTCAAATTAGTTTTCTGGGAATAACTCAAAAACTATTGGTTTTAGGGCCTTAAAATGTGGTTTTCGGGGCCCTTCGGGCCTCCGAGTTTTGTTTCTGATATTGAGGGGCTGAAAATGAGCTTTGTCTGGCCCTTCTACACCTATTTCAGCATGCATTTTAAGGGGGTATGCCCCTCATATGAGAGGTACGGAGAAGAGTTACATCAATGATTAGTGTCGTGCCTCTGAAGGATATCTGTACCAAATTTTACGTTGATCCACCCAGCCGTTCTCGAGTTATAAGGGAACATACTTGTCCACAGACAAACAAACAAACAAACAGACAGACAGACAGACAAAAATTTTATTTTCGCGCGCATCCGTCATAAAACAGTCTAAAACGCGTAAATAACGCAAATTTCCGTAGAAATTCAGAAAAAACAGACAAACTTACATTCTTATATAAATAGAGAAGATAGAGATATATACATACATAAATTATATATAAACTTTTGAACTGACGGTGGTTTTGGGGTCTGGGGGATGTGAAACGCGAAGATATGTCGAAATTTTCCGGAAGTCGAAACATGGGACCCATTGCAATAGTTAGCTTTCTAATGAAATGTATCTAATTTATGGCCAGGATCACGATTATATTAAACAAAATCCAAGTGGTATATAATTAACTTGAGAAAAATAGTAGTCGCGTGCAAAATGCCTCAGAAATCACTTTACGCTGTCAATTACTTACATATTACTATATATTTCAGAGTTACTGTTCAACATTTTTAAGCACAGTTATTGTTGATCATGAATTTATGGTTTCCTGGGATACGCCAAGTTTATCACTATCTATTTTACACGTAACAGTAAATATACGTGGTAACGCCATCTAATGGTATTTGTCATAACTCTAAATTTATGTCTATGTTACTGGTTGGAACAAAACTGAAAGTTATCACGTTGGTTTACCGCGGCTGTGTTTGAGCCAGGTACCGATGCGTCAAGCGCTCCTCTGCCTGGATTTGAATCTGATTTGGGCTAAAAGAAGTTTGGATTAATAACAAGAAGTTCCGTGACGAACTAAAGAGCCTACTTTTCTTAAAATTTAAGATTCATGCCAATGATTAATCTACCTAATGGACCTATCTAGAATAATGAGGAAATTAAATTGGTAATATCGAAATTTCTAATTAGTTCGAAATATACCTGGCATAATGTAGCCTAATAGAGCACTACAGTTGGCAGCCCTGGTGACTGAATATATTCTTAGTTCCATCTCTTAAGGTACAGAATACAAAATTTGGTTGAAGTCAAATGGATAGCATGGACGTTACATGCAGTTAGACATTGGATCTATCAGTGCGCGTAGATGATCTCTTGTTGTGCCAATTTTGGATGAAATCCATTTGCTAGTATCGAATTTACTGGTATTTTAAAATTGGACTTATCAGCAGGCTTAGAATCATGTTGGCAGCTCTGACATATATTAGTTACTCCAAATTAATGTAAAATGTCAGATACTATACGTGCACAAAGTTTAGAGCTATTGGCTTGCATTCCTTCTGATATATTGATATAAGGGTAAAAAAATATAAACAGCATTTATTAACAGTTGGCCGCCCTGATTGCTCTTAGGAATCGGTATAGTCATGCCTGTTATGGCACACATAGCATATACGAAATTTGGTTGAAATCCAATTGATAGTATAGGAGTTACATGTATTTAAAAATTGGTCCTATCAGCAGGCTTAGAATCATGTTGGTAGCACTGACATACATTAGTTGCTCCAAATTATTGTAGAATGTCAGGCACTATACGTGTGCAAAGTTTAAAGCTATTGGCTCGCATACTTTCTGATATATTGGTATTAGGATGAAAAATAGAGAGAGCATTTATTGACAGTTGGCAGCCCTGGTGGCTCTTAAGAATATGCTCAGTCATATCTGTTTATGTACTGCGCCCGTTGACGCATGTTTGCTCAGATAACAGAGACTAAAACGTATGCTGGAATGTAACTGAACATACTCTGCGAGCGGTGGGAAAAAGCTGAAGCAATATCGCTTATGATCATATTTTTATATATTTTGGATATTCCAAAAATCAATTATAATTATAACCAAGTAATTCTTCATATTTGAAGTACAGCATACTTCGTAAATCAATGAAACTATCAATTTACGCGGCTAGGTCATATCCTAAGATATCGCCATATTTGGTAACACCAGTTCCTATTTGTCTTTGGATGAGGCAACATCGATGTGCATGTTGGAGCACAAGTGAAAGTACGTCCGCGAAGGGAAACCATGTGGCACGACAAATCAGTGGATATTTTTCTCATGGATAGCCGTCATGGTATTATTTAACAATTTAAAAATTGGAGACATTCATCATTACATAAACTGTGAAATATTTTCATTCTACGAGGTGAAATGATGGACTTGTGTAAAGCAAACTTTATGACCGCATGGCCACACACACACACACACTTCAGTGTTACATAAACTGTGTAATTAATTAACTGTACAAAATCTACGAGTACAATCTTTGATTGCCAGATGGGCAGTATTTTTGGTTTAATATTTTATGTTATTATTTTCTGTAAATATCGGTGCAAAAGTCACGAGTGAGTGTCGCACAAGGGACAAGACTAGAGCCAGTGGCGGAGTGAAAATTAGCAATTTTTTTTACCGCATATTAGCTTCAGTGCACGCAAGTTTTCGTTAATTATGTGCTACGTTATTACCAACGCTAACATTACAATCATGCTAAACCATCAGATCTTCAAATACAACCCCAACCACACGATGGCATGTAATTTCTAAATCATGCGTGGGGAATTGGCAGAGGAAGATGTCCAAATACAATGAGAAGATAATCTAAAGCCATACACGAGACCGCATATAACATCTCATGGCGGGTCTCGAAGCAAGTGTCGCTGCATCTGTAAGTCATATCAAGTATTTGTAGCGTATTGTAATAAGTTGGAAACAGTAGATTAGTTTAATTTGGTTTCATTTATTCAAGTGCACAATGCATGTAGTTAATTGTAAGACGCGTGTGGAAAGTAATAGTATTATTAAACATTTATAGACGCCAGGAAGGCTGGATTTTCAATGCTCATTTCGTATCATTTCAAAACAGTTATTATGAACTTTTATTTTGTCAAGCTGATGACAAATAAACTAGTTTGGCAGATGTTAAATCGAGGCCAAGGTTACGAGCCAAACCCACTACACAGCACACTTGATTCTAGGCAATGCATCAGTATTTTGTTTAGAAGGCTGTGAGATTCTTAACATTATTACAAGTGGAATGCAGAGTTCCGTTATTCACATTTGTTGGCCAGATCAATACTTGAAAACAGGTTTATTTCCTTAAGAGATACCGAAGAAGATTGTAGTTTTACGTGACCGTGAATCTAGTGATTATGAGCCACGGGACCTCCTTTTTACGTGGAATCCGAACCACAGGACATGGCATTTCACTTCGAAAATCTCACATGCATTGACCGCAGGCAATGAATGCAACTGTATTTCGTAACCAAATGAACGCAGGTTTGACCTTATTCAGGGAAGAGGCAATTTTATAAATGCTCACACACACTTTTAGCTGGTATCAGAAGCCTTCATGTTTATTTAAAAGCGTTGTCAGGATGTCTTTTCTGTACACATAATCTTTATTACCAGCATTTCAAACGTGTATCAATTAGGAATCCACACTTTTGTAAATTAACGTTATGAGAGTATCATATGAGTCGTGACGGTGGATTAATAGCTCCGACATTGTTATTGTGGTTATACCGGTGGTAATGAACTATTTGAAGTCGTACCAAACCGAGGGCGCCTGGATCAATGAATCCGAAAAAAGAGTAAAGTAATTCGTGAGGACACAGGATGTCTAATAATTATGAAGTAATTGGTGAAGACACAGGGTGTCTAGTAAACTATTAAAATATTGAGTTATTTTGCTTATGTTGGATACGCACGTTACCTAAATACACTGAACGCTTTTAAAGGTCCATAAATTGAACAACAATACTGTCAGGGATAAATAATTGTGTGGAGCTTTAATAATCAAAAATAGGGTTTTGAAAACTAACGAATCTTATAATTCCCCCTGAGTCTAAATAAAATTTCTAAACATTAAAAATAAATTATTTTCTGGACCAACTGTTAACACTTAGATATTGTTAAGTTATTTTAGATACATTTTGATACATTTTCACATGAATAGTCGACAACTAATTGGTGATGTGATAACAAAAGCACACACATCAGATTAGTAGCAATATGAGTCGATGTAATTGTTTAATTACTATCGCATTTGCAGGCTTTCCTATATTTTTAGCCTACTTTCGATTTTTGCAAAAAATGAAAGTAGACTTATGAGATCACTACAGGGCCAAAAATTGTGTGTCTGTGTGTGTGTGTGTATGTGTGTGTATGAGTCTGTGTGTGTGTGTGTGTGTGTGTGAGTGTGTACTCTGAATGTCTGTCCCCTATCAATTCGAACACGGTGAAACCGAATTGAACGAAATTTGGCACAGAGGTAGAACAAGCAAAGGGCACCTCAGTGTCATGTTTTATATCGCCGCCATCTTTACCAAAACTGAATGGCGGCCACTCAAACGTTCAAAACGTAAAATCAAATAGCGACTAACCAAATAATCCGAGCTCTACCGAATTTGGTAACAACATACCTTCATATAGGACGCGTCTTGTGACCAAACTACAAGGTCATCTGCCGTACCAATGCAGGATGGCGGCCGTGCGAATCATGCAAACTTTATAATTCATATCATGGGACCCACCAGTTCCGATTATCGAGCCGAGAATCGATTTAACTGTTCTAAAGGAAGAGGCACGTTCGAAATTAAAAGTTTATTTTGTAATACTATAGTGCAGAAGTGATTTTAAAAAGCTGAGCCGTCTCGGTAAGAAGACAAGATGGCAGCGGATATCTTGTGCCTGACTTATATTTCACTAATTTGAGTATTGCATGCAATATAGCGTACTCATACAAAATAAATAACCTTTGTATGAAATGCTTTATAAATAAATAATATACTCCACTGATGAAATCGTTTAGTCTAAATCATTATTTGCTAACAAGTTATATGTAAGTCATTTTATATAGAACGATGTTTGTTGGTACAAATGGCTCCGTGGTAAAGTGTTGGCCTATCACTCATATGCCTGTGGTTCAAACCCCATCAGAGTTTTTTTTTGCTTGAAATTGTATATATTTATTGTTTTGTAATGATTCAGACGTTTTAAAATTAAGCGTTATATTTTGCATGTTACGGGGGAAAATATATATTTAATTAAAACATAATTCACCAGCAGATTTGCTCGAGACATCTAGCGGCCAAAAAGGTAACTGCACTCCGGCCTACTTATTAACTTCAGGATTTTATTGAAAATTTTCTTCTTATGGCCACTAGAATGCACTCGCCCTGTTAGGGTTATATTGTTCGATACTGCTCCACTAGATATCACGACTGGTCTACGTGGGACTCCATTGGTTAGTACCGTATACCATTGGCATTCTATGCGCATCGAACTTGAAGAATGACAGGATGATACTACGATAATTTTTTACTTTTAATTTTAAAGGGTTTGTAACAGCCTATTGTGCGTTATTTGAAAATGTTATTTGAAGTAAAAAACAAAACGATTACACATAGTAAATGAATTCTAGCCGTTGGTGCTAGTTCAGGTTATTAATTAATACGTTTATTTCAGGCAAATAGCAATCGAAAATATCCACATAGTTTGTATACACACATCTCTGAAGGGTCATGGAAGATTTGTTAATTCAATTAGGGTTATGAATGCCATGCACAACCAGACTTGTAAAGACATGCCTCAACTCAAAGTTGGATGTTGCCCACGGCAGGTCGATTATGTAATAATAACAATAATAATAATGTTATTTGTTTTACGTCCCTTTTAACTACTGCTGCTTTTAGATACGCCGGGGTGCCGGAATTTTGGCCCGAAGGTGATCTTTAACGTGCCAGTAAATCTACTGACACGGCTCCCTCGCATTTGTGCACCCTCAAATGCCAGCTGACTGCACCAGGATACGAACCTGCAACCTAGGGCCTGCAAGCGAGAACGTTACCTCTGAGCCACGCAGCCAGTCCGGTCGATTATGTCTCCAGATCCATAACATTCTTGAGATACTTCTTATCTATCTTTCCTCAATGATGGTAGTAGTTTTTTTCTAGGTTGTGGCGTTTGGTAGAGGTAAATAGTTTCTAAGGTCTTCAACCAAGAAATGATTCTATTATACTCTTTGATAATAACAACGAGTTATAACTATACCCATACATTTAGGAGAAAGTAGGCTATATGTTCTTTACTGAATATCTTGTTCTACTTTCTTAACACTTCGACACTATAACCGTTTGTTACAAACAGTAACAAATCGAGTACGCAGGCAGTGCCAATTGCACAACCATAGGAATGCTGAATTATTGTATGCATTTGTGTTGTATTAGCATAGCTTTTTTTTATTCAGCAACATTGTGCACATAGCTTGATTTTCTTAGTAATAAACGCATCTCGCTTATTAATTAATGATATTTAGGACTAGCTAAACACTTAACTCTAAAGATAAATGTTAGAGATGGCACCATCATAGCATAGGACAAATTTTCCCCTTGCTACTAGATGTAAATGTTCTAGTATTTGTAAACAAGTAAATGTCTTGCTTTGCTGTAGATTCTTTCGATGTTTGATCCTCCCGTAGTCATTTCGATGTAATTGCTTAGGGTCGATCTTACGTGCCATTCTCTTAGCTTGTTCATTTTAGTCGAATTTTGTATTAGGACCATGAGAGTAATTTAGATCTTGTTTAGGACTTTTTTATATATTTTCTTTCAAGGCAGAATAGTAACGGACTAGCCGTTTTGCAACTCTCATGTTAGGCTAGGGATTTATTCTGAATAAAATTTATTTGTGATTTTAACATAAGACTGACCTCTCTTTTCCTGTTTTAGTTTTGTTATCGATGCATTCCTCTGAGCTGGTTAAAGATCGAAACGCACTAATTCCCAACACCCCCGAGTGCAGACTTTGTGCTACACCAGCCTATGAATGTATCGTCCCCTCTACTTGTGTGTTAACTGGAAGAGGGTCTCGGAAGGGTCATTTGAAACCGGTGGCTCCCCGAAACCTTCGGCCAGCGGGCACAATACACATAGTACATACGGAATTTGGTTGAAATCCAATTGATAGCGAAGGAGTTATATGCATTTAAAAATTGGACTTATCAGTAGGCTTAGAATCATTTTGGCAACACTGTCATATATGGCCTCCTGAAAATTAATCTGAAGTATTATTATCTATATGTGTACCAATTTTGGAATAGTTTCCATGTATACATTCCAAGATATCCATTATGGAGCTCAAATTTCAATTGCGATTTTTCAGCAGTTGGTAGCACTGATATCATTTTCAAGTATTACATTGAGATGTTCCGGTATAGATCTTTACTCATACCAAATGTGGTTTCGATTGCTGCAGGCCGTTTAGGAGTTGATAGGGGGGACACACACAGAGACAGACAGACAGACAGACAAACATTTTCCCGGATCGATCTCATAAGTCTACTTTTTCCTCATTTTTGCAAAGTGTGAATAGTAGGCTAAAAATGAATTCGAAATTAGTTAATTAATTAATTCAACAAAAAATATCAAAATTAATTTTATAAGAACATAAGCCTAAGCTGAAAATTATAAAATAAATATTAAATATTAAAATTAGAGAAACAAGAATAATATTACTGATGTGTAACATCTTTCCAATCGGTATATGGATATTTTTGTGGCACTCGGTAGCTGGACAATTTTGTGGGAGTGATTTTGGAAAAGGGACGGAAGTGGATGGGACAGAAGTGTATGGTACGGAAACAATGAGCGCGCGTGGTGGCGGAGATCGGTACAACGACGTACTGTAGGCCATGTGGCTATGGGGAATGTATATCGCATACAGTTTAGTTCAAGGTTTGGAGGCCCCCATTTAAGATATTCCCACAATACGTCATCTTCAAGTTGTCGTTCTTTGGTGTGAAAATATTCATTGTATCATATTTGTTGAAAACAATTAGAATTTATTAAATCTTCATACTTTTGCTGTATTCTTATTTCATGTAAGCACTAGATGAACTATCGGCCATGTGGCTATGCGCAATCTATAACGCATTAACAAACACTCCAAACAACGTAGGAATTCAGTATATTAACACCGCCTACTAACAATAATTGAAACTTCGTTGGTCAAAACGTATCACTGGGAGAAATACATTTAATATACCTTCTGCACACCTAATTTTCAATCGCGCCTATACTTGGCAGTGCGCTCTATCGGCAAAAAGAGGCCATTTTCAATAATATCGCTGGCATGGGTTCACTAACTGGCTGGTATAGAGCACAGCTCGCATCAAGTAGGCAGTGGATTGCATCCGCCACGGCCGAGCTCCCGCATACCGTAGTTCAACTAGTTGAAGGTAGATGTCACTACTGCAGATCCATTGGAGAACCTTGTTCTAATTAAATATATATTTTCCATTGCAAAATGCATATTATAACGCTCAATTGTGTAACGCCTCAGTACTCAAAAAACAATAAATATAAAAAAAATCAAGCAAAAGTATACAACTCTAATAGGACTAGAATTCCAGCCCGCTGGTTGAGAGTCCAACGCTGTAACCACAGACCTAATTATGTCCTGCCATAATGAATGTTATCAATCGATTAAGATACAACACCCTTAGCCAATAATAACTTTGACTAAGCGATTTCTTCACTGGAGTATATTTCAAACTAAGTTCATTTCATACAAAGTTCCTATTTATTTTTATATCTGTAGGCTATATTGCATGCAACATACTCAAATTAATGAAATATAGTTCAGAACGAGAGATTAGCTGCCATCTTGTCTGCAACCAAGAAGGCTAAGCTTTTTAAAGCCACTTCTGCACTATAATATTACAATATCCATTTTCAATTTTGCATTGCAAAATGCACAATATGTTATCAATCGATTAAGATACAACGTCTTAACAAATAACAATTATGATTTATTACGGTCAGGATTTGGCACTGGAGTTTCTCAAGTAGTTATTTCAATGACCAACAGAGTTCACTGTTAACAAGGGGTTTGGGCTCCCGGGACACACATAGTAGGATAACATGTCACATGATACATGATACACTGTAAGGCTTGTATATTTTTAGCCTACTTTTCACTTTTTCCAAAAATGAGGAAAAAGTAGACATATGAGATCGGGCAAATGTGTGTCTGTCTGTCTGTCCTTCAGTCTGTCTGTCTGTCTGTCTGTCTGGCTGGCTGGCTGTGTGTCCCCCTCCCCCTATCGACTCTTAAACGGCTGCAGCAATAGAAACAAAATTTGGAAGAAGTAAAGATCTATACCTGAATGTCTCACGGCCATATTTGAAAATGATGTCAGTGCTACCAACTGCTGAAACATCGCAATTTAAATTTGAGCTCCATGTTGGATATCTTGGAAGGTATGAATGGGAGCTATTTCAAAATTGGCACACGTATAGATAATAATATTGCAGTTTAATTTCCAGGAGGCCATACAAGGCAGTGTTGCCAAAATGATTATAAGCCTGCTGATAGGTCCAAATTTTAAATGCATATAACTTCTACACTATCAATTGGATTTCAACCAAATATCGTATGTGGTATGTGTACATAAGCAGATATGACTGAGCGTATTCTTAAGAGCCACCAGGGCTGCCAACTGTTAATAAATGCTCTCAATTTTTATTAATCCAAATACCCAAATATCAGAAAGTATACGAGCCGACAGCTTTAAAATATGCACATGTATAGTACCTGACATTATATATTAATTTGGAGTAACTTATATACGTCAGTGCTACCAACATGATTCAAATTGATGATAGGTCCAATTTTAAGATGCATGTAACTTCTATACTAACTAATGGATTTCATTCAAAATTGACACAACTATAGATCACATTATTTCAGATTATTTCTGACCAATACATGTATGTCATTGTTGCCAACATGATTTTACGCGCGCTATTAGATCCAATGTTTAACTGCATGTAACGTCCATGCTATCCATTGGACTTCAACCAAGTTTTGAATTCTGTACCTTAAGAGATGGAACTAAGAATATATTCAGTCACCAGGGCTGCCAACTGTAGTTTTATATTAGGCCAGGTATACAGTATTTCGAACTTATTAGAAATTTCGATATTACCAACTTAATTTCGTCATTATTCTAGATAGATCCATATAGATTAATCATTGGCATGCATCTTAAATTTCAAGAAAAGTAGGCTCTTTAGTTCGTCACGGAACTTCTTGTGTTTAAATACAATGTTGAACTGGATTCTTTTAAAATAATTTTAGTTTTTACGTCTTTCACGTTTCTTGTCAATTCCCTATTTGCTTTCACTTGTATTGTATGAGAATAATAGAGAAGTGAGAGAAGCCAGTCCTGAAAATGCCCTCAATTATTGTTGACTTACGCCAAAAGAGAAAATCCTTTATAATTATATGTAGGTCTTAGAGTTATGTACTGTTACATGTAGATTATTGTGCACGTGTAGTATTCAAACTTCAATCGCATGATTAGGGCACAAGAAGTATAAACGTGATTTTAAAATTTTGCACAGCTGCCATCTTGTGGTTATGAAAAAATTGAAGTAAATTAGATGCCAGTGGATTAACATTTGTATAAGGATTTACTCTACCAAGTTTCACTGCACTCGGATGGTTAAATTGCGAGAAACGTCCATTTGAATATTTAAATTTCGCGTCACCGCCACATCACACACGTTCATCACACACGACAATTGACCTGATATCAGTAAAGAACACAGACAAAGTGCTTCAATACGGGCAGACATCTGTACCTGGAATTTCTGCCCACGACTTAATCTACTTGTCCTACTCTTTAAAATATAAGAAGACCAAACCAAGGACCATCACGTACAGAGACCTCTCTAAAATTGACACGCCATCCTTGATAGAAGACGCTCTCATTGTACCATGGCATGACATACTGAATATTCACAATATAGATGATAAAGTACACAAAATGAACGACTACTTGACAAGACTATATGATAAACATGCTCCAGTGAAAACTGTGCGAGCGACGCGTCCTCCAGCACTCTGGCTCAGCACGGAACTGAAAGAACTAATGTCTAAGCGAGATTCTGCGCACAGAAAGTTTAAGAAATTACCCACGCAACAGAATTATGATGACTTTAAAAAGCTCCGAAACAGGACATCCCAAGCAGTACGTAACGCTCGAACCAGGCATGCTCACAACTTGCTCGGGCGTAATATCAAACCCTCTGCGGCGTGGAATGAACTAAGAAACATCGGGATAGGCAAAGGAAAAAATGACGACCCCATTAATCTACCTCTTGACACACTCAATGACTATTTTACTAATACAGGACATTCTGTCAACCCAGACATAAAACACAGAACTCTCACCAACAACTACAACACCCCCACCCCCAACAGAGAAAAATTCTACTTCTCGCATGTCACCCCCGTCACAAGTAAGACGTGCCATTCTTAGAATCAAATCAAAATCGAAAGGGATCGACAATATAGAAATAGAAATATTCAAACGAATCATTGACATTATACTTCCCACAATTACACACATATTCAACTACTCGTTAATGACTGGTACGTACCCATCGCTATGGAAAGCGGCTATTGTCATTCCAATCCCTAAAAACACACAAGCCAAAAACGTGAGTGACTATCGCCCAGTGAGCATATTATCTGCCATCTCCAAATCTCTCGAATTTATCGTGTACGAACAACTCTCCTGCTATTTGCAAGCGCACAACATCCTTGATGAGCACCAATCTGGCTTCCAGAAAAATCACAGCACTACTACGGCACTACTTAAGGTCACGGATGACATAAGAAAGGCTATGGATAGTGGGCAAGCAACAATCATAGCACTGCTTGATTTCAGCAAAGTATTTGATTCTGTTGAACATGACATATTACTCTCTAGCCTATTCAAAATTCATCTCTCTATGAACAGTATCCAATGGGTGGACTCATATCTACATGGGCGCCAACAGCGCGTTAAAAGTAATTCAAATCAAATGTCTTCTTGGCGCTCAGTGGTGAGAGGAGTCCCTCAGGGATCAGTTCTAGGACCCCTTCTCTTCTCGATCTACATAAATGATATCACTTCATCGATAACTAAATGCAAATATCACTTATACGCTGACGATGTACAACTCTATCTGCATGCTGCACCAGAAAGACTATCGCAAGCAATCAAAGCTTACAATGAGGACTTAACTGAAATTTGTAATTGGTCCAATTCACATGGACTACGACTGAATGAGACAAAAACACAAGCTATCATAATCTCCCACCCAAAAATTCTTCGTAAAATAAAAAATAATCCCACCCTACCAAACTTACGCTTGCGCGACTCCCCAATCGAATTCCGAGAATCAGTCAAAGATCTGGGCGTGATAATTGACGAACAACTCTCTTGGACGCAGCAAGTCCACAACGTCTCTTGAAAAGTATTTTCCGCACTGAATTCATTGAGACGATTTGGGAATATTTTCTCTCGCGTGTTAAAAGAACGACTTGTTTCCTCCCTAGTACTGCCTCATTTTGACTATTGCGATGTGGTATACAATGACCTGTCTGCTACTCTTAAAAACAAACTCCAACTAGCACAAAATGCCTGTGTACGCTACATATGCAACTTACGGTATTACGACCACGTCACCCCTGCGTACGAACAACTCAGCTGGTTGCGACTAAATCAACGCTGCGATCTTCATTCTTTATGTCTTTTCCGACAAATACTCTTAAGTTCCTCTCCAGCTTACCTGCATTCTCATGTTCACTGCCTCTCACACGAACATAGTCTTGGTACACGGTCAAAAAATGATTCACTCAGGCTCATACCAATACACCGTACGGTACGCTACACTAACTCCTTCGTAGTTTCTACTGCACGACTGTGGAACAACCTGCCGCGCTCTGTCAGAGGAGCAACCCCGTCTAACTTCAGGCAGCAATGCCAGCTGTACATATCACAAAAGAAATGAAACCTGAACTCAACACGCCAAATATTTGAATCCTTATGCTGAGTTATATTCGTGTTTCTAATTTACGTTTTATTTATTTTCTGTTTAGTTACCTAAATGTTTTCTTACATCCTTTTAAATGCGCATTGCAAAATCAATATTAGGCTATAGTAATAACTCATCCATGATGCTTATCATCATCATCAACATCATCACATCATCATCAGGTTCTGTTTTATTAGTGTTTGTGTTTCCCTATTAATTCCTTACTTTAGCTATAATTAACTAATTACAATAATTTTTCCTACGCCATGCTTACCTGCCATTATATGTATTGTGATCAAATCTGAAATGTATTCCTGTTAGATTTAAGTACCATTGTTAAGTTTTGCAAATAATGTAATAATGTATTAATTGTAAAATCTGGTTAGATGGATGAGAGGGCCCAATGGCCCTAATCTTGCCAGACAAAATAAATCTATCTATCTATCTATCTATCTATCTATGTTGGATTACTGATCACCAGGTTATTGAAAGTCCTATAGTGAACTTATATTCATAGCCCCTACGAAATTAAAAAAATGCAGTTTGATTGCTGTAATGGATTCCTCGATATTGAGAACCGTTTAAATATTACGGGTGGGCGCCATGTTGGATTGTTATATGTATAGACCATAGAGTCATGTACCATTAAAGGAAAATTATTGCGTAGGTTCATTATTCAAACTTTCACTTCGATCGCATGATTACGACACAAGAAATAAAAACTTAATTTTAAAATTCGCACAACCACCATCTTGAGGTTATGTAAACAATTAAACTAAATTTGATACCAGTTCATTACAATTTGTATAAACTTTTGCTGTACCAAGTCTCATTGAGTTTGGATCATTAAATCGCAAGAAAAGTCTATTTAAAACTTTCAACTTCGCTTGGCCGCCATGTTCGTTTTGTAGCTAACCGAGTTTTAAAAGTCTCACAGATGAACTTCCAGTAGTGCCCTTTATCTCCGTACAAAATTTCAGGGTGATACCGGTAATAGTTTCAGAGATATTGAATGCCGGTGAAATATTTGCACAGCCGCCATCTCTAGGTTATGTAAACAATTGAACGAAGTTAGATGTCGGAGCATTACAATGTGTAAAACCATATACTGTACCAAGTGTCATTGCGTTTGGTTGGCTGAATCGCGAGAAACGTCTATTTAAGAGTCGCAATTTCGCTTGCCACCATGTTGGTTTTGTAGTTACCAGGTTTACAAAAGTCACATAGGTGAACTTCTAGTAGTTCCCTTTATCACCGTACAAAATTTCAGGGTAATATCCGTAATAGTTTCGGAGATATTGAATGCTGATGAAATATTTCGCACAGCCGCCATGTTGGATTGGTGAGACGTAACAAAATTTAAAGGGCACGGTCGGGGTCGTCCGTAATAGTGCTATGAACTTACCGAGTTTCATTGAAATCGCTCCAGCCGCTTAGTTTTTATTACGGGGGGAACACACACACGAATCATACACGCACACAAAGACACACGGACAAAAGTTGATCTCATAAGCCTATTTTTTACATAACTGAATATAGGCTAAAAATATAATTGTAACGTCAGAGGATTTGGACAACACACTTGCGGATACGGATACAAGTCGTGTGTTTTTGGGGGGCAGATGCGGATAACAGTCTTGCTGATGAGGGGCGGTTGCGGATAACGTTTTTTTAAATCTGCGCAGTGCTCTACCTATCGGGTATACGATGAACGTCATACACACCGCCAGCATGCCACTCACCTACTGGGGATTAGGAGAACCTCTACAAGACACACCACAGCCACAGCACATAATCAGTGTCTACATGTTGAAAATACATTCAACCAAGCAATATAGAAGTATACACAAGATGATTAATATTCTTTATCGTACAAAACTATTTTATGTCGGAAAAATATATTCCTTAATCTCATACTACAAAAGTGTGGCTTATATTTACAAGATACATTGAAATACTGCAATGTGCGAAATATTTCACGTACAATAAATAACTTTGACAGGTTATAAGCATGAATATTTGCTGCTGTCTGCTGAAAGCACCGCCATTGTGTCCGAGGTGTTCCTGAATAAAGGTGATTCCCGAATGGATAGTTTATAACAAGTTCGTGCAACGGCCTTATTACAGTGAAAGGCCAAATTTATAACCAACTCGGAGTAGCGACAATTCCACCGAGAGCATCTTAGAGGTGGGACTATCGACTACTTTTAACCATCGACTTACTCGTCATTCATTGGAATTTACTATCGACTACTTTCAGTCGAAAGGTTATCTATATCCGCATAACTCCTAAGCATGTTGTTTCATGTATTCGACTGAAAGTAGTCGCAGTAGTAAACATCCAACGTTTAGAATGAAGCATTGGTCTTATGGCGCGTTACGACAGGGTTGCCACTCAGGCGCGGATTAAAGGGGGGGGGGGGGGGTCACGGGGGTCATGACCCCCCCCCCCCCAAACGGAGACCAAATTTTTTTGCAAACTCAAAAAACCAAAACACAATTACCAGACAAATAAAACTTAATGAATTTTAACTGAAAAACAGTTTTTTTTTTCATTTTATTCAATACTGAATTATCTTTATTGGAATTATTATGTTCTGTTACAACTGTACATATTTACAACTTCAAACCTCTTGTATAAAAACTATTAGTTATACAACAAAATCAACTCGTCTATTTTGTTTAGCAAACCTTGTGATTACCGAATCGATGTTTATAGTGATGTCACGATGAATGTGCAGTAATGCACGGATAGGAAACTGGGGCTTTTTTGGCACCAAAAATTTTTGCCGACATCCAAACTGCAACCTTGGTTGGCAATTTAAGCTGTGACTTTCTCCCTTTGTCGGTATCAACTCGACTTGCCGAAACTGTAACGTACCTTGATCCTTTTCTCGAAGCTCGATGTAAGAGTCGCAAAACAAGCCGTAGCAATTTGTACGAATATTTTTGGTGCGCTAAACGCATCAAATTTCTATCCATGAAGCTTGCAAAAAATTTGGTCTGGTTTTGTACGTTTGGTTATTTTGTGATTGCGTTTTTAGTGATACCATTTTTCTTAACAATTTCAATTCTCTGCCCCCCCCCCCCCCAAAGCCAAACTCTAGATCGAATCTCTGACCCCCCCCCCCCCCAAAACCAAACTCTAGATCCGCGCCTGTATGCCACTCCATGAGAGGAGGCAGTACTAAGCACTTCGCGTACACTTTCCGCACATTCAGCGATTGTGCAGTGACGAAGATTTGAATTAAGTACTGTATAATAATACTAATAGTAGGCTAACATAACACATACAAGGAAATTAAATTAACTATAACGTATGCTGAATGTAACATAAAGAAAACAATCAAAATAAAATAAATAAATAAAGTAAAAGCACAAGGAAATGTGTGAAGTTTCGACTGCAGTTAAAGTTGAAGTACGTTATTAAAGAAAATACTCCTCATTGGCTTACCTTTCATGATGACAGCAGACAGGCATCCCGTTCGTCATCACAGTCAGTTGATTCAGTATCTGATGAAGAGCTGTCACCCAGATTTATGAGCAGAGGTTCAATGTCATCCTGAATTTCATCGGCTTTCCGCATTTCAGACTCGATTTTTTTTACAAGCTCGACACAGTCTTTCCACTTTTCGGTTGTCACATTATTAAATCCTTCCAGTATCAACTGCTCCATATTTTTAGCCTATTTTTCACATTTTGCAAAAATGAGGAAAAAGTAGACTTATGAGATCGAACCGGGAAAATGTGTGTGTGTCTGTCTGTCTGTCTGTCCTTCTGTCTGTCTGGCTCTGTGTGCGTCCCGACCTATCAACTCCTAAAAGGCTGCAGCAATCGAAACCAAACTTAGTATGAGTAAAGATGTATACCGGAATATCTCACGTCCATATTTGAAAATGATGTCAGTGCTACCAACTACTGAAAAAACGCACTAGAAATTTGAGCTCCATGTTGGATATCTTGGAAGGTATGCATGGGAGCTATTCCAAAATTGGCACACATGTAGATAACACTATTTCAGTTTAATTTCCAGGAGGCCATACATGAAAGTGCTGCCAAAATAATGTTAAACCTTCTGAGAAGTCCAATTTTTAAATGCATATAACTTCTACACTATCAATTGGATTTCAACCAAATTTTGTATGTAATCTAATATGTGTACATAAACAGATATGACTGAGCGTGTTCTTAAGAGCCAACAGGGCTGCCAACTGTTAATAATTGATCTCTCTATTTTTGTATCCAAATACCAATATATCAGAAAGTATGCAAGCCCTCAGCTTTAAGCTATGCACACGTATAGTACCTGACATTTTGGAGTAACATATACTTCAGTTCTACCAACATGATTCTAAGCCTGCTGATAGGACCAATATTTAAATACATGTAACTTCTATACTATTAGTTGGATTTCAACCAAATTTCGTATGTGCTATCTTAACATAACAGATATGACTATAAGTATTCTTAAGAGCAATCAGGGCTGCCAACTGTTAATAAATGCTGTCTATATTTTTTACCCTAATATCAATATATCAGGAAGTATGCAAGCCAACAGTCCTATACTTTGCACACGTATAGCAGCTGACATTCTAGATTAATTTGGAATAATTAATATAAGTCAGTGCTGCCAACATGATTCTATGCCTGCTGATAGGACCAATTTTAAAATACATGTAACTTCTATACTAACAAATGGATTTCATCCAAAATTGGCACAACAAGATATCATAATATTTCCGATTATTCCTAACCAGCAAACGCATGACATCGTTGCCCACATGCTTTTACGCGTGCTGATAGATCCAATGTCTAAGTGCATGTAACGTCCATTGGACTTCAACCAAATTTTGCATTCTGTACCTTAAGAGATGGAACTAAGAATATATTCAGTCACCAGGGCTGCCAACTGTAGTGCTCTATTAGGCTACATTATGCCAGGAATATTTCGAACTAATTAGACATTTCGATATTACCAACTTAATTTCGTCATTATTCTAGATAGGTTCATATACTGGAGAATAATCATTGGCATGAAAAGTAGGCTCTTTAGTTCGTCACGGAACTTCTTGTTTTCTTTGAAGTTCAAATTGTTCATTTTAACATGATGTTTGACCTGACTCCACACTAATTCAATTGGATTTAGTTCGCAATGATAAGGTGGAAGGTGTAGAACTAAATGACCCATTTCTTTAGCCATTTCATCAATTTTGTACTTATCGTATTTATATTTCACACTTTTAATAATTTCCATTGAATGTTTCTACAACAAATGCTCTTCATACAGCTCCCCATGCGACGAAAGCCATTCCTGCATTTTTCCTTTTTTCCATGCCGAAGTCAGAATAGCCTCAACTTTACGACTGTGATATGACGCATTGTCAATAACAATCACAGATTTGGCCGGCAGGTTAGATAGCACTTGGTGTTTGAAATAATTTTCGTATGTTTCACCAACCATTTCAACATGCGCGTCTGCGGTGTTCTTTTTGCACAAAAATACTAACTGCGCCTTGGGTACAAATCCATTTTCATTTCCTGTGTGGACTATATCAAACCGCGGACCTCGTGCAGTAGGGGCCTTTAGACCTGTCGAAAGTCCCCCCAGAAACGCTTGCTTTGGTGTTGTTATTGTCTTGTCTTGCCATATCTTCTCAATTGTAGTCCCAGTATTGACCCATGATTCATCACTATACACAACATTCCGCCCTTCATCTCTGTACTTTTTTATTGCCACAAGATAATCATGACGCCATATCACTAAATCACTCCTCTCCACCATTGGATTTATTTCCTCCTATCGCGTACTCAAATCCCATGTCCTTAAGCAGCGAATGGAAAGTAGATTTTTTTTTTAATCTGGAAGGTCGGAATCGGAGTTTACTGCAGCCAGGATTGAATGTAAAGTTGGTGGTTGGTTTCGAAAGTAAAATTTGTGGATTTTGCGTCGGATGCTTCTCCTCACAAAGTCATTATATTTAACATTCCTGCTATTCTTGCGACGTGTATTACTTAGCCTCTTTTTGCGTGGCGACAGTACTGGACCCTGTCCAGTCTCACTACATATTTTAAAAACGGCAGTCTTTGATATTCCTGGCCAGAGCAGTTTCATTGACTAAATTATTTATACTTTCGTTTGGTTTAAGATTCTTAAAATAACTGAACACATGAATTACGACCTGTTTTTCCCTTCTTCTGAGCACTTGACCACGCTTTCTATTCGCAAAACTATCCTTTGTTCTACTTAAAATACGTAAAATACAACACGTTAAATCAAACAGAACTGATGCACACACACTCAAGATAGAGATTGCTGAACAACTGAAATATAAGCTCGAAGGGCACACTAATAAAGCAGAGTAGCAAGCTGCACCCCACTGTCCTTCGAACGTCATTCATATAATCCGCGGTCAATGAACAGCCCGGCCTGTGTAAACAATTAAACCTACACTCTGGTTAAGCAGGTAGGAAACTTCTTCCAACATTCCTCTACAACTCTCAAACTGACATGACATGGTTATCTTTAAAAATAGAAAAGTTGGCAGCATACGAACTTTTTCAATGCTGCTATGCGGTTATGAGAGAATATTCAGAAGTTTTACCTACATGAAAATTGTAATATTGCCAGTATAAAATATTTCAATAATCCATCATCAAGACGGCACATTTAGCTACACGTGTGTGAAAAATAGGCATCACAAAGTCAATGCAACATGATTTAAGATCGATTTTACTAAAAAGGGGACACAGTTTATCGTTTTTTTTAATATGGTTATCTAATTTTTCTAGCATTTCTATCAAGTTTACGTAGTTCTAATATAGGAAAAAAAAAGATCGGCAAAACATAGTTCTACCCGAATATGCTGTTGTTTCGACAAAGAAAAATTTTCGACTGATATGGCAACAGTGGATTGCTAGAAAATGACAGCGTCATACATGTCTCACGTGTAACAGAAAGAGAGAAGAATATCCCTATCTAACCAGTGCTTCATTCAAAACGTTGAATGCCTTTATAGGCAGCGTACAGAGCGCTGTAAGCCGTTATCCGCGGAGTTGAGTCGTACCAACAGATGAAAATCAAATTTCTCCTTAACCGACCTAATTCTGCAGACGTTAGTTTGGACTACGCGCCACTCGGCAACATGCAATTGGTCAAAGTTATTTATTTATTTATTTATTTATCTTTACTGTGCTTCGAAATGGTGGTTTAGAGAAGTGGTTTACGGCGTGTAGAGTGCAGCCATTATTTGCAATGTTGCACATGTCATTTAATGCAGAATGTGTCTGAGTAAATGTTCCCCGATATTGGTAGGCATACAGGGTACATTACCACCTGTATGAACTGTGGATATGTGAAATAATAGAGCAATACTTAATTAACCCAAGAGTAAATTAAATCACTATAACTGAAATGGGGGTCTTAAGTACCGGTAACATTTCCATAGCCAACATTGAATTAATCACAATTCATTTTTGATACCACAAAATAAATGCAAAATATTTCCATAGAGTCACAAACAAGTTATGTGTTCACTAATTTAATCCTCTCTGAAGTAGAGTTGAAATACGACCTGAACAAATAAACGACGGCCTACAGGAAATAGAAACGAAAATAGAGCACTTTAGAACAGCAACGAGAGCGAACGTTCAGTGGAGATGTTCGCAACCATGTAAATAAAAAAATAAGTAGTTCCGTGGATTGCCTCTATCAACATACAAATTTCAGTTTGAAAGTTGTGACTGATTCGTAGATATTGAGAACCGTCTAAATATTTTAAATAGTCGCCAGGTTGGATTTTTATTTATGTACTATTACATGAAGATCATTGTGTACGTGTGGTATTGAGAATTCAATCGCATGATTAGGACACAAGAAGTAAAAACGAGATTTTAAAATTTCGCACAGCAGCCATCTTGTGGTTAGGTAAACAATTGAAATAAATTGGGTGCCAATGGATTAACATTTATACAAGCATTTATCGTGCAAAGTTTCACTGCACTCGGATGGTTAAATCACGTGAAACATCCATTTAAATATTTATACTTCGGGTCGCCGCCATGTTGGATTTGTGCTCACCAGGTTACTGAAAGTCATATCGGTGAACTTATGTTCATAGCCTCTATGAACACAAAAAAATCAGTTTGATTTCTGTAAAAGATTAGAAGATATTGAGAACCGTCAGAATATTTCGGAAGCTCGCCATTTAGGAATGTTTTATGTAGGCTATATAGCATAGAGTTATGTACCATTAATGGAAAATTATTGCGTAGCTTCATTATTCAAACATTCACTTCGATCGCATGATTACGACACAAGAAATAACAAATTAATTTTAAAAATTTGCACAGCCGCCATTTTGAGGTTATGTAAACAATTGAACTAAATTAGACGCCAGTGCATTACAATCAATATGTCAAATCATTTACTGTACCACATTTCGAGCGCGCTCAGATTGTTAAGTAACGAGAAAAGTCTATTAAAATGTTTCAAATTCACTTGGCAGCCATGTTCGTTTTGTACTTTATAGGCTTTTGAAAGTTACATAGATAAAAGTGTAGCAGCGCCCTTTATCTCCGGGGGCGTGGTGGCTCAGCGGTCTAGCTGTATGCCTCTCACCAAGGCGGTCCGGGTTCGATTCCCGGTCAATGCATGTGAGATTTTCGAAGTGAAATGCCATGTCCTGTGGTTCGGATTCCACGTAAAAAGGAGGTCCCGTGGCTCATGATCTCAAGATTAACGGTCACGTTAAACTACAAGCTTCCTTTCCTTCCTTCCTTTATCTCCGTACAAAATTTCAGTGTGATATCATAAATAGTTTCGGAGATATTGAATGCCAGTGAAATATTTCGCACAGCTGCCATTTTGAGGATATGTAAACAATTGAACTAAATTAGACGCCAGTGCATTACAATGTGTATACACATTTGCTGTACCAAGTTTCATTACGTTTAGATGGTTAAATCGTGAGAAAAGTCAATTTAAAATTCTCAACTTTGCTTGGCCGCTATGTTGGTTTTGTAGTTACCAGGTTTTTCAAAGTCTCATAGGTGAACTTCTAGTAGTTCCCTTTATCACCGTACAACATGTCAAGGTGATATCGGTAATAGTTTCGGAGATCCTGAATGCTGGTGAAATATTTCGCACAGCCGCCATGTTGGATTGGTGAGATACAATAAAATTTGAAGGGCACGTTCGGGGTCGGCCAGAATGGTGCTATGATCTTACCGAGTTTCATTGAAGTCGCTCCAGAAGTTTAGAATTCATTAGGGGGGGGGGGGGGGGGCACACACACCATCGCTCACACAAACACACACGCGCACACAAAGACAGACACACGGACAAAAGGTGTCTCATAAGCCTATTTTTTCATAAAATGAAAATAGGCTAAAAATCTTTAAGGCGCCACTATCCACGAGCTGAAACAATTGACGACCAGAACGTAAAACTATCCGAGGGCTTTCTACATGTTAAAACAATTAGGATCAGTCGAGTATGTTACGGTGCAGATACGGTGAGTAATCGTTGAATTCATTCGACTGTTTTTAAAAGCAGTCAAACAAGTCGATAGTTTTAACTTTTTTCAGTCGGCTGCAGCGGTGCTGCCCATCTCTACTAAAACAATTGACGACCAGAATCAATTTGAGCGTACACGCCCTCCGACTTACTACCATGCTATTAATGTACGGTATGTCTACACCTGATTATTCCCGTTTCAAACGGCGTCGGGGATGAGATGCGATGAATTTCTAACGTGACGGATGGTTTTACGGCCGGATGCCCTTCCTGACGCCAATCTCATGAGAGGAGTTAATGAGAGATGAAATTAATGAAGATGAATGAAACTTGGTAAGGATGTGGAAGGAAGTGGCCGTGGCCTGTCTAAAGGTACCGTCCCAGCATTTGCCTGGAGTTGAAAATGGGAAACCACGGAAAACCATTTCAAGGACGGCCAAAGGTGGGGATCGAACCCACGCATCTACCGACTCCGCAGAGAGCTTGGCCCCGTGGCCTAACGCTGCGCTTTAGGGAGCGCAGCCGCTGCTGTCGGTATCTGTAGTAATATGATAAAGCTGAAGAGTTTGCGTGTTTGTTTATGTGTTTAAACGCGCTAATCTCTGGAACTACCAGTCGGATTCGAAAAATTCTTTATGTATATGACAGCCTGATTCAAGAGGAATAGTTTAGGCTGTGTAGCATTAGGCTACACCTGTCAGGTAACCTTAAAGATTGTATTTTGTTCAGTAAGTCGGAAGAACAAGCGCTCCAGAACGGCTTCAATAATACCGGTCTATAGTTGCCATGCAATGCGGGCCGCATCACGTCGCCCCTACCGATGTTTGGGTGCAGAATTGCGAGCTGCTTATAAATTGCAGTCACGGGGAGTAATTAGTGCAAAAAGATTTCTTTGGCCCCTTAAAAAAGTTATCATCATGACAATAGTATGCCTCTGTATAAGGGCGATGGTGTTGGTGCAGTTTACTGAGGTAATCAGCTGCAATAAGCGTTGGTGCTTTCAAATTTACTTTCATTTATTCCGATCCGTATCCTTGAGGGCTCCAGTTCTGTAAAACAAATAAATCCACCGGGCGAAGCCGGGCACTACTGCTAGTTATTTATAATTCAATCAATCAATCAATCAATGTCTAAAGGCAATGCCTTGTCGATTCAACCATTGTCTTCTGTCTTCAGCTTGTCTTTTCATCTCACAATAGAAACCACATCCTACGTTTTGTATCAATGCTTGAAGGAATTGCTTCCTAGGTCGACCTCGCACCTTCTTTCCTAAGACCTTTCCTTCTGGTAGATAAAGGTATTATGACGCACGGTGTGTCCAATGAACTTAGCTGTTCTTCTCTGAACTGTTACCATCAGCTGTTTCTTTCCCTGGATTTCTCGCAGTATACTTTCGTTTGTTCATTTTTCAGTCCAACTGACCTTTAGCATTTGTCTCCAGACCCTCATCTCAAACGCTTCAAGCCGTTTCCTATCCTGTTCTCGAATTGTCCAAGATTCACAACCATATAATTATAGAAATTAAAATAAATTAATATGTTGAAACACATCATCATCATCATCATCATCATTTATTGTACACTAGCTGAAGTACCCGTTCTTCGAACAGCTTTTAGTACTTGCTGGCCTAAATCATTAATATAATCACACATTCATAATGTAGCCTAGTTATGCTATTTCCATGTAACCAACTACATGTGTAGACTACATGCATTTTCACTCACCCAATTATTAATCAGAGGAAGGAAAGTGAAAATCCACAGCCTGCTTTCAGTCGACCGACCGGGTCAGGGAATGGAATGAATGAAACCACAATCTAGCGGCGAGGATATGAACTGTGCCCGCTGCCGAAGCATTCCCATGGGGCAATGATTAAATGAATGACATATGAATTGGTTGGTTGGTTCTTAAGTTTAGGGGCTGCGACAACGCAGTCATGTAGCCCCGTGTACTTTGGGTGTGTGTAGAAACTGTCTGATAACCGGAGTTAATTGTGATGACTGTATTAGTGTGTGTTATCTGTTTATTAATTCATGTAAGGACAGCAGACTTTTGAATTTTTCAAATAGTTCCTACTTTTGCTGCCAAACGCCACCGTCAACGACTACTAGTTCAGAACTTAGCTACCAGACGCCACCGCAGTAGGCTCTTGGCAACGAACGTAGGAACATACGAGCGTTGTTTACATTCTTAACCTATACAATTTAGCTTCACACAGGTGTAATTAGTGGAAGGTTCTTTAACATGCCATAAATCTCCGAAGAAAGGAATACTGAGGGATTTTTAACGCTCTTAAAAAATCCGACGACTTTGGCCGGATTTGAATCCGCGATCTTGGGTATAGAAGCTCAGCACGCTACCAACTACGCCACCGAAGCCGCCCACAGATGAAATGAAATGATAGTGGAGATTGTTGCTGGAAGGAAATTGTGACAGTGAAAACCGGAGTCTGCCTCCGCTTTGGAGGTAGGAGACTGCGTTTATATATTGGAAATAAATATCAGCTTCTATGTACTAAAAGTTATATATATATTTGCAGTCGTTTCATTCCGCCGCATGGCTATTGCCCCTACGGTGGCGGGCCCCCTTAGATGGTTTCGCCGTCTCTTCGGGCCAAGGTGTTTAGGTGAGGTGGAAATTTTGGTGATGGGTGGGTTTGGTTTTGGGATTTGGAAGAAAGTGTGTGAGAATTTTTAGTTGGGGCATTGCTGTGAAATTTGGAGAAGGGCGCCGGGGGGCGAAGTATTGTTTTGAGAAGGGAGAGTTAGGTGCAGGAATGGGGATGTGGGGGTGAAGGGTGACTGCTTCATTGTATGTAGGTATAATTTTAAATGTCGGAAATTTTCGACGAACAAAGAAAACGCGGAAAACATGGAAACAACTGCTGCATGTGCCAAAGAAGATGAAGGGGATTTGCGTATATTGGGATGTTTAAAGTAAGTAAGTAAGTAAGTGTGGTGGAGAAAAAAGGAGGACTGTATTTACGTCCAGATCATAAGGTGTTTTTTTTTAAATTTATATATGATGTCGATGAGAAGGGAGTATTAGATGTTTGTTGAGATGAGAAGGAGAGTGGTATGGTAGTAAAGAGAGGGAAAGATTGAATTGTAGAGCAGGTGGTATGAGGACCGTGGCTAATTAAAAAGTTGAGCTGGGGGGACTTTTAACGGAAGAAGAGAATGGGTAGATGAAGGGTTATGATGTCAACGGTGTAAGAATTGCTGGTGGAGGTATGAGAAGATGAACATGATGATGATGATGATGTAAAAGTTAAATAACCTTTCTTAAATATTGAACACCTATCGTTTAACGTCATAAACAGTATGCTAAAAATTCATCAAACTAGGTAGCAAATGTCATAAGAGTAACTAAACAAACTTGAGTCATTCTAAGTAATAATAACAAAATTAGTTATAATCACAGCAAATTTTCCAAGTTTATGCCGTGTCTTGTGCGAGATTTCGCCTAGTAACTCCGAGATGGTTCATCAGCGAGCTCTAGTGGTCCATTTGCGGACCACCAAACCAAACTACGCGGTACCTCAATTCTTAACTAGAACACCTCCGGTACTTTACTGCGAGAGCTAAACGCTCAAATAGTCTTTCACCTCCCTATAAAGGCTTCCAAAATAATTGTATATTAAAATTCAGGGCCAAGCAACTTTTTTAGGTTTACGCCGTGTTTTGTGCGGGGTTTCATTGGCCGTGAAAGGCAAAATACCAACTTTATTGAAATAAGTTTGCCCAATTCTGCAGTAAGATTAATTATGAAACTATGAAAACTAAATTAACTAATGTGACAGTCGGTAGACTTCGACACATTAGTCTGTGAATTTGGGTTTCTGATCATGGTAAAAAACGACAAAAAGCAGATAAATATTGGACAACAGAAAGATTCAGTTAACAAAAAACAAATCTATAAACAGTAAGAAAGCATCCCGTGCTAAGTACAGTACAAAGCACTATAACATTGTAAATCAGCGTAAAGATCCAAATACTCACACTAAGAGTATAAAATTAGACTCAAAATCACGCCTCGCTTCAGACCGCACAAACCATCTCTATCAATAAAACAGTTCATGTAGGGACTAACATAGACTAACATAGATCGGCGTTGACCGTGGTTTATAGCACACATTTAGGTTTTACTCGCTAACCGTTGGAGATAGACGAAAAATGATAAGGACCTTTCATATAGAAAATTAAATTTTAAACCTCGTATATACCATCAAAAGTTTGCTATTTCTTAGCGTTCTCTTTTTATTTCAAATGGAAATATGAAATTCTGAAACCTAAGGGTGTAGTGACGTCAGTAAAATGGTCACCATTTTTAAATAGTGCAAAATATTGAAATCGAAAGTAGCCTGTATGTTACCAAGGTAATCACCTACATCCATTCAAAATATCATTTAAATCGGACCAGTGGTTCTTGCGTGATTGAGTAGCACACAGACTCACACCATGTCATTTTTAGCCTACTTTCGATTTTTGCAAAAAATGAAAGTAGACTTATGAGATCAACACAGGGCGAAAAATTGTGTGTCTGTCTGTGTGTTTTTTTGTGTGTGTGTGTGTGAGTCTGTATGTGTGTGTCTGTGTCTGTGTGAGACTGTGTGTGCACTATGAATGTCTGCCCCCCCTCCCCCCTTATCAATTCGAACACGGTGAAACCGAATTGAACGAAATTTGGTACAGAGGTAGCTCTAGCAAAGGGCACCTCAGTGTCATGTTTTATATCGCCGCCATCTTGACGGAAACGTAATGGCGGCCACCCAAATGTTCAAAGCATAAATCGAATTACGACTAACCTAATCATTCGATCTCTAGCTAATTTTACAATATCATATCTTTATGTGGGGAACATCCTTTGACCAAATTACAAGGTCATCAGCCCAAAAGTTTGCGGATGGCGGCCAAGTTTGTGTGCAAATCGATTCCCCCTATTAATTCAAACACGGTGAAACCGAATGGAACGAAATTTGGTACAGAGGTAGCACTAGCAAAGGGCACCTCAGTGTCATGTTTTATATTGCCGCCATCTTGATGGAAACGTAATGGCGGCCACCCAAATGTTAAAAGCTTAAATGAAATTACGACCAACCTAATCATCTGATCTGATTCGGTTTTGAAACATTATACCTTAATGTATGTTGAATCGTTTGACCAAAGTAATAGGACATCAGACCAATAATTTGCCTGATGTCGGCTATGTATGTGTGCAAATCGAATCCCCTTATCTATTCATACACGGTGAAATTTGGTAGAGATGTAACACTAGCAAAGGGCACCTCATTGTCATGTTTTATATCGCCGCCATCTTGACGGAGACGTAATGGTAATGTTAATAGCTTAAATCAAATTAAGACCAACCTTATCATCTGATCTCTACCAAATTTTGCAACAACATACCTTTATGTGAAAAGCGCTCGTTGACCAAGCTACAGTGTCGTCAGTCCAATAGTTTGCATATGGCGGCCATATATGTATGCAAATCGATTCCCCCTATCAATTCAAGCACGGTAAAATCGAATTGAACGAAATTTGGTACGTAGGTAGCACTAGCAAAGGGCACCTCAGGGTCATGTTTTATATTGCCGCCATCTTGACGGAAACGGAATGGCGACCACCCAAATCTAATTGCTTGATCTCTACTAAATTTTGCAACAACATACCTTTTTGTGGGAAGCATCTTTTGACTGAACTACAAGGTCATTAGCCCAATAGTTGGCAGATAGCGGCTATGTATGTGTGAAAATCGATTCAGCATATCAATTTAAACACGGTGAAACCGAAGTGAATGACATTTTTTACAGATGTAGCACTAGCAAAGGGCACCTCATATTCATTTTTAATATCCGTTTAACACGTTGTATTTCTACAAGCTACTACAACCAACATTCAATTATACTCCTTGAAAAGGGCAAAGAGTTATAACAATACCCATGGATTTATGAGAAAGTAGAATATATGTTATTTACTGAACATCTTGTTATATATTAATATGGATGTCAGGCCATTAAGGCCCATGACAGAAATCTAAGAAACATCAAATATACAATATTACATAACACTATCCTAATCAATCACACAGGAGGCATTATCCCGATAACAATCTCAAGCATTTGTTACAAATTCCGTCCCATTTTTAGCCTATTTTCATTTAATGAAAAAATAGGCTTATGAGATCACCGCGTGTCTGTGTGTCCGTGTTTCGGGTGTGTGTGTGTTCCCTAATAACATCTAAACTGCAAATGTGAATTCAATGAAACTCGATAAGACCATAGCACCATTCTGGCCGACCCCGACCGTACCCTTCAAATTTTATTTTGACACACCAATCCAACATGGCGGCTGTGCGAAATATTTCTCCAGCATTCCGTATCTCCGAAACTATTACCGATATCACCCTGAAATTTTGTACAGTGATAAAGGGTACTACTAGAAGTTCACCTATGAGACTTTCAAAACCCTGGTAACTACAAAACCAACATGGCGGCCAAGCGAATTTGAGACTTTTAAATAGACTTTTTTTCGCGATTTAACCATCCAAACGAAATGAAACTTGGTACAGCAAATGTTTATACACATTGTAATGCACTGGCGTCTAATTTAGTTCAATTCTTTACATAACCTCAATATGGCGGCTGTGCAAAATATTTCACTGGCATTTTATATCTCCGAAACTATTACAGATATCACCCTGACATTTTGTACGGTAATAAAGTGCACTGCTACAAGTTTATCTGTCTAACTTTCAAAAACCTGCAAAGTACAAAACGTATACATATTGTAATTCACTGGCATCTAATTTAGTTCAAATGTTTATATAACCTTAAGATGGCGGCTGTGCGAAATTTTAAAATTAAGTTTTTATTTCTTGTGTCGTAATCATGCGATCGAAGTGAAAGTTTGAATAATGAAGCTACGAAATAATTTTCCTTTAATGGTACATAACTCTATGGCCAATACATACAACAATCCAAAATGGCGAGCATCCGAAATATTTTGACGGTTCTCAATATCTACGGATCATTTACAGCAATCAAACTGATTTATTCTTATTTTTATAGAGGCTATGAACATAAGTTCACCTATAGGACTTTCAGTAACCTGGTGAGCACATATCCAACATGGGACGCGATGTATAAATATTTATATGCACGTTCCTCGCGATTGAACCATCTGAGTGCAGTGGAACTTTCCACGTTAGATGCTTATACAAATGTTATCATTGGCATCTAATTTATTTCAATTGTTTTCATAACCACATGATGGCAGCTGTGTGGAATTTCAAAATCTCGTGTTTACTTTTTGTGTCCTAGTCATGCGATTGAAGTTTGAATACCACACGTACACATTAATCTTCATGTAAATAGTACACAAATAACAAGAAGTTCCGTGAAGAACTATACAGCCTACTTTTCATGCCAATGATTATTCTACAGTATATGAACCTATCTAGAATAATGACGAAATTAAGTTGGTAATATCGAAATATCTAATTAGTTCAAAATATACCTGGTATAATGTAGCCTAATAGAGCACTACAGTTGGCAGCCCTGGTGACTGCATATATTCTTAGTTCCACCTCTTAAGGTATAGAATACAAAATTTGGTTGAAGTCCAATGGACGTTACATGCAGTTAGACACTGGATCTATCAGCACGCGTAAAAGCATGTTGCCAACAATACCATGCGTGTGCTGGTCAGAAATAATCTGAATTATTATGATATCTTGGTGTGCCAATTTTGGATGAAATCCATTTGTTAGTATAGAAGTAACATGTATTTTAAAATTGGGCATATCAGCAGGCATAGAATCATGTTGGCAGCACTGCCTTGTATTAATTACTCCAAATTAATCTAGAATGTCAGGTGCCATACGTGTGCAAAGTATAGAGCTGTTGGCTTGCATACTTTCTGATATATTGATATTAGGGTAAAAAGAATATAGACAGCATTTATTAACAGTTCGCAGCCCTGATTGCTCTTAACAATACTTATAGTCATATCTGTTATGGTACACATATCACATACGAAATTTGGTTGAAATCCAACTGATAGTATAGAAGTTACATGTATTTAAAAATTGGTACTATCAGCAGGCTTATAATCATGTTAGTAGAACTGACGTATATAAGTTACTCCAAATTAATCTAAAATGTTAGAATATACGTGTGCATAGTTTAAAGCTGTTGGCTTGCCTACTTTCTGATATATTGGAATTTGGATAAAAGAAATAGAGAGAGCAATTATTAACAGTTGGCAGCCCTGGTGTCTCTTAAGAATACACTCAGTCATATCTGTTTATGTACAGATATTACATACAAAATTTGGTTGAAATCCAATTGATAGTATAGAAGTTATATGCATTTAAACATTGGACCTATCAGAAGGCTTAAAATTATTTTGGCAACACTGTCATGGTTGGCCTCCTGGAAATTAAACTGAAATAGTCTTATCTACATGTGTGCCAATTTTGGAATAGCTCCCATGCATACCTTGCAAGATATCCAACATGGAGCTCAAATTTCTAGTGCGTTTTTTCAGCAGTTTTTAGCACTGACATCATTTTCAAATATGGACGTGAGCAATTCCGGTGCACATCTTTACTCATACTAAATTTCGTTTTGATTGCTGCAGCCGTTTAGGAGTTGATAGGGGGGGGGGGGACACACACACAGCCAGACAGACAGAAGGACAGACAGACAGACAGAAGGACAGACAGACAGACATAAGGACAGACAGACAGACATAAGGACAGACAGACAGACACACATTTTCCCGGATCGATCTCATAAGACTACTTTTTCCTCATTTTTGCAAAATGTGAAAAGTAGGCTAACAAGAAGTTCCGTGAAGAACTATACAGCCTACTTTTCATGCCAATGATTATTCTACAGAATATGAACCTATCTAGAATAATGACGAAATTAATTTGCTAGTATCGAAATTTCCAATTAGTTCGAAATACTGTATACCTGGCATAATGTATCCTAATAGAGCCCTACAGTTGGCAGCCCTGATGACTGAATATATTCTTAGTTCCATCTCTTACGGTACTAAATACAAAATTTGGTTGAAGTTCACTGGATAGCATGGACGTTACATGCAGTTAAACATTGGATATAACAGCGCGCGTAAAATCATGTTGGCAACAATGTCATGCATGTATTGGTCAGAAATAATCTGAAATAATATGATCTATTGTTGTGCCAATTTTGAATGAAATCCATTAGTT
The DNA here is from genome assembly GCA_946902985.2 of Meconema thalassinum. Taxonomy (NCBI): domain Eukaryota; kingdom Metazoa; phylum Arthropoda; class Insecta; order Orthoptera; family Tettigoniidae; genus Meconema; species Meconema thalassinum. The sequence continues at coordinate 85,454,057 of OX336400.1, read as the reverse complement.
AGTATAGAAGTTACATGCATTTTAAATTGGACCTATCAGCAGGCTTAGAATCATGTTGGCAGCACTGACGTATATTATTTACTCCAAATTCGTCTAGAATGCCAGGTACTATACGTGTGCAAAGTTTAGAGCTATTGGCTTGCATACTTTCTGATATATTGATATTAGGGTAACAAAAATAGGGACAGCACATATTAACAGTTGGCAGCCCTGGTTGCTCCTTAGAATACGCATGGTCATATCTGTTATGGTGCACATAGCACATACGAAATTTGGTTGAAATCCATATGATAGTATGGAAGTTAAATGTATTTAAAGTTGGACCTGTCAGCAGGCTTAGAATCATGTTGGTAGCACTGACGTATATAAGTTACTCCAAATTAATATAGAATGTCAGGTACTATACGTGTGCATAGTTTAAAGCTGTCGGCTTGCATACTTTCTGATATATTGGTATTTGGATAAAATAAATTAGGAGCATTTATTAACAGTTGGCAGCCCTGGTAGGTCTTAAGAATACGCTCAGTCATATCTGGTTATGTACACATACAACATACGAAATTTGGTTGAATTCCACTTGATAGTGTAGAAGTTATATGCATTTAAAAATTGGACTTATCAGGAGGCTTATAATCATTTTGGCAACACTGCCATGTTTGGCCTCCTGGAAATTAAACTGAAATATTATGATCTGTACGTGTGCCAATTTTGAAATAGCTCCCATTCATACTTTCCAAGATATCCAACATGGAGCTCAAATTTCAATTGCGATTTTTTAGCAGTTGGTAGCACTGACATCATTTTCAAATATGGCCGTGAGATATTCAGGTATAGATCTTTACTCCTACCAAATTTTGTTTCGATTGCTGCAGCCGTTTAGGAGTTGATAGGGGGACACACACACACAGCCAGACAGACAGACAGAAGGACAGACAGACAGACAGACAGACAGACACACACACACACACATTTGCCCGATCTCATAAGTCTACTTTTTCCTCATTTTTGCAAAATGTGGAAAAGTAGGCTAAAAATCCAACCTGGCGACAATCTGAAATATTTAGACGGTTCTCAATATCTACGAATCTATCACAACAATCAAACTGAAATTTTGTATGTTGATAGAGGCAATTAACACGAGTAGGGTATATGAAAATAGGCTGTATAATTCTTCACGGAACTGCTTATTCTCTATCCATTGCATCTTTCAGTACTGATGTTGGTTCCACCTGCTGCAACGTTATCATCACCTTATCCCTCCATCTCGTCCTTGGACAGCCTCTCGGACGTTTGCCAATCAGCTGAGCATTGAACACTCCGTTAGGGATATATTCCACAGCTCTTACGATATTTCCCATCCTCTGGAGTCGTCTTCCTCTGATGATCCTACCCACATCAGCTTTCCCAAAACGTTGGTATAAATCCTCTTTTTCCCTCCTTTCCCATCTTCCATCTTCCCTATTGTAAATAGGTCCATATATCTTTCTGAGCACTTTCCTCTCAAATGCACAAATGCACTCTTACAGTGTCTGTGAGATCGGTAGAAACGCATACAAGTAAAAAGTTAGTTTTGCCCTATATATGGTTGATGGATAGCAGTAGGCCTCTTCTGTAAGAGCATAAAATAATTGTAAATTTGGTTGTACCCCAATCTTAAATTATTGGCTAAATTATAAACAATATTAAGATTGAAATTACACTACCTCGTGGTACAGTGGCTAGCATTCTTGGCTGCCGCCCCGGAGGTCCGAATTCGATTCCCGGCTCTATCAAGAAATTTTAATTTTAATTCTGGTCCAAGGGCTGGAACGGTGTACACTCAGCCTTGTGAGGCAAAACTGTGGATTCCACAGTATGGTACTTTTGAGAAATAAATTATCACCTTGTAAAAAAAAAAGTTTACCTTTCTGCTTAGTAAATTGACAAATATTTCGATATTTGCCATTCACACTCCATAGATCATAATAGAAAATTCATTAAGTATAAAATTTTATTTGTGGTTGGTTGGTTGGTTGGTTCTTAAGTTTAGGGGCTGCGACAACGCGGTCATGTAGCCCCGTGTACTTTGAGTATGTGTAGAATCTGTCTGATAATTGGTGTTAATTGTGATGACTGTATTAGTGTGTGTTATCTGTTTTTAATTTAAGTACTGCAACTTAGAAATTTTCAAATAGTTCCTACTTTTGCCGCCAAGCGCCACCGTCAACGATTACCAGGCCAAATTCAGAACTTAGGTACTAGACATCACCGCAGTCGGCTCTTGGCAACGAACATAGAAACCTAAGAGCGTTGTTTACATTCTTAACCTATCCAATTTAGCTTCACACAGGAGCAATTAGTGGAAGGTTCTTTAACATACCATAAATCTATGACATGGGACCGCCGGCAAAAAAATTTATTTGTGTGTTGTGTGGTATTTTACAACTTTTTTGTATTGCCAGTAGGCTATATAAACTTTGAATCTTATCTAAAATAATTACACAAAATTATATGCTCTAAGATATTGGTTGATATTTCTGGGTATTTTTCGGTGTCAATCCCCTGAGATTACTCACAATTTTCCAGTATAGTCAGCACCCCCTCCTCCCCCCCCCCCCCCGAAAAATTGTATATACGCCCCTGCTTAACAGTAGTAAATACTGTTGTAAATAAGTGCTATACAGGGTGTTTCTAAATTCCCATTACTGACTTTGTAGGTTTGCAGTGGGGACGAAGACGGTTAAGTTTAGCAGAGAAACTTGTGTCCAAAAACGTACCGTCTTGCCGCTACCCGAAAAAAAAAAATCACAGCTCCCGCATTTTCGGCGCACTGTTCGACTCCTGCTGCTTGTCGTCTGGGCTCGAAGTGACGACCACGGACGTCATCACTAACACGGAACCTCCGTACCATGTTCTGGTACACACGATCACCACCCCCTGGTCCTCCAACATCCACCGCAGCCATAACCTGTGCCAGTAGGTCTTCCTCGGATTCCACAGGGGTCTCATAAATCAAGGTTTTCATGTGACCCCACAGGTAGTAGTCTAGCGGTGTTAAGTCAGGTGAACGTGCAGGCCAAGCAATCGGGCCACCACGACCTATCCACAGTCGCCCAAATCTGTGGTGCAGATTAACTCGGATCGTAAATGAAAAAATTGCTCTCGTCACGCCGGAAGGCGGAGGTAGATTTCACCGGGCAAACTAGGGGATAGGCGAAAATAGGCAGAATATGCAGGTTTTCGTAGAAGGATCAGACCTCATTTATTGCGAGAAACTATTTTACAATTGGAGTTTAATTAAATTTGTTTTTCGTCTTTTTATGCATATTTTTAGCCTACTTTCGATTTTTGCAAGAAATGAAAGTAGACTTATGAGATCAACACAGGGCCAAAAATCGTGTGTCTGGCTGTGTGTGTTTGTGTGTGTGTGTGTGAGTGTTTGTATTCTGAATGTCACCCCCCCCCCCTTTCAATTCGAAAACGATGAAACTGAATTGAACGAAATTTGGTACAAAGGTACAACTGGCAAAGGGCACCTCAGTGTCATGTTTTATATCGCCGCCATCTTGACCGAAACGTACTTGCGGCCACCCAAATGTTAAAAGCTTGAATCAAATTACCACCAACCTAATCATCTGATCTCTACCAAATTTTGCAACATTGTAACTTTATGTATAAAGAATCTTTTGACCAAACTACAAGGTCATAAGTGCAATAATTTGTGGATGGCGGCCATGGATGTATACAAGTCGATTCCCCCTATCCTTTCAAACACGAAAAAAAACGAATTGAACGAAATTTGGTACAGAGTTAGCACTAGCAAAGGAAATCTCAGTGTCATGTTTTATATCGCAGTCATCTTGACGGAAACTTAATGGAGGCTACCCAAATGTAAAAATCTTCAATCTAATTACGACCAACCTAATCATCTGTTCACTACCAAATTTTGCAACAACATTCCTTTATGTGAGAAGCGTTCTTCGACCTAGCTACAAGGTCATCAGTCCAATTGTTTGTATATGGTGGCTGTGTATGTGTGCAAATAGATTCCCCCTATCAATTCAAACACGGTAAAACCGAATTGAACAAAATTTGGTTCACAGGTAGCACCAGCAAAGGGCACCTCAGTGTCATGTTTTATATCGCCACCCTCTTTACGGAAACGGAATGGCGGCCACCCAAATGTTAAAAGCTTAAATCAAATTACGACCACCCTAATCATTTGATCTCTACCAACTTTTGCAACAACATACCTTTTTGTGGAAAGCATAGTTTGACTGAACTACAAGGTCATCAGCCCAATAATTTGCAGATAGCGGCCATGTATGTGTGCAAATCGATTCCCCATATCAGTTCAAACACGGTGAAACCAAATTGAATGAAATTTTTACAGAGGATGCACTAGCAAAGGGCACCTCATATTCATGTTTAATATCCGTATAGCACGCTGATCAACAAGCTACTACAACCAACATTCAATTATACTCCTTGAAAAGGACAAAGAGCTATATGTTCTTAAATTAACATCTTGTTTAACATTTCATTGTCTTATGGGGACGATAACCTTCTCGACATTTGAGGTCCATTTTCAGCCTACTTTCGATTTTTGCATAAAATGAAAGTAGACTTATGAGATCACTACAGGGCCAAAAATTGTGTGTCTGTGTGTGTGTGTGTGTGTGTGTGTACTCTGTCTGATCCCCCCCCCCCCCCCCCTAACAATTCAAACACGGTCAAACCGAATTGAATGAAATTTGGTACAGAGGTAGCACCAGCAAATGGCATCTCAGTGTCATGTTTTATATCGCCGCCATATTTGCCAAAACTGAATATGGCGGCCACTCTAACGTTCAAAACGTAAAATCAAATAACGACTAAACAAATAATCCGATCTCTAGCAAATTTGGTAACAACATACTTCATATAGGACGCGTCTTGTGACCAAACTACAAGGTCAACCTACGTACCATTTCAGGATGGCGGCCGTGTGAATTATACGAACTTTAGCATCCATATCATGAGACCCACCAGTTCCGATTGTCGAACAGGGAATCGTTTTAACTGTCCTAAAGGAAGGGACACGTTCGAAATTAAAAGTTTATTTTGTAATACTATAGTGCAGAAGTGATTTTTAAAAGCTGAGCCGTCTCAGTTACAAGGCAAGAAGGCAGTTGATATTTTGTGCCTGACTTATATTTCACTAGTTTGAGTATTGCATGCAATATAGTGTACTAATACAAAATAAATAAACTTTGTATGAAATGCTTTGTATATAAATAATATACTCCACGGATGAAATCGTTTAGTCAAAATCATTATTTGCTAACAGGATGTAAGTAACTCATTTGATATCGGACAATGCTCGTTGGCACGTTTTGCAGCGTGGTAAAGCGTTGGCCTATCACTCGAATGACTAAGGTTCAAAGCACATCAGAGTTGTTTTTTTGCTTAAATGTTTGTATATTTATTGTTTTGTAATGACTCAGAAGTTTTAAAGTAAGCGTTATATTGTGCATATTACAATGGAAAATATATATTTAATTAAAACAAAATTCGCCAGCGTCATGGAAAGATTTGTTAATACAATTAGGGTGGTGAAAGCCAAGCACAGCCAGACGTGTTAACACATGCCTCAACTCAAAGTTGGATGTTGCCCACGTCCGGTCGATTATTTAATAATAATAATAATAATAATAATAATAATAATAATAATAATAATAATAATAATAATAATAATAATAATGTTATTGGTTTTACGTCCCTTTTAACTACTGTGACTTTTAGAGACGCCGGGGTGCTAGAATTTTAGCCCCGAAGGGATCTTTAACGTGCCAGTAAATCTACTGACACGGCTCCCTCGCATTTGCGCTCCCTCAAATGCCAGCTGAATGCGCCAGGATACGAACCTGTTACCTAGGGCCCAGCAAGCGAGAACATTACCCTTGAGCCACGCAGCCAATCTGGTCGATTATGTCTCCAGATCCATAACATTCTTGAAATACTTCTTTCTTTCTTTCTTTCTTTCTTTCTTTCTTTCTTCAATGATGGTAGCAGTTTTTTTCGAGATTGTGGTGTTTGTTAGAGGTAAATAGTTTCTAAGGTCTTCAATGAAGAAATGATTCTATTATACTCTTTTATAAATACAAAGAGTTATAACTATACTCATACATTTAGGCGAAAGTAGGCTATATGATCTTTACTGAACATCTTGTTATACTTGTAGTCACACTGTCCTTATGCAACGTATCGACCCTGATGTGTAACTATCTAACAGTCTGTTACTTCTTCACGCAAAATTTTATCTCACGCAGAGATGTTGGTTGGTTCCTCAGTTTAGGGGCAGCGACAACGCGGTAATGTAGCCCCGTGTACTTTGGGAGTGTGTCGAATCTGTTTGAAAAACGGTGTTTATTGTGATGGCTGTATTAGTCTGTAATTCAGGTAAGGACTGCAGACGGTCAATTTTAAGTAGGGGAGACCCGGGCAAAGTGGCCAACACGGGCAAAGTGGCCAGGCCAGGTTTTTGGGTCCGTAAGGTGCTGCTCCCTAGCGTCAGTCATCATAACTACATGAGTAGGACGCCATTAGTTGTGTGAGGATGTTTGGGTACTATGCGTTTGCGTTTGTCAGTTTGATGAAGAAAACATTGGTTTTTCCTAGTGCTGATCTAAGGTACGTGCTTAATACTATTCGCTTTGTACTTTTCTGTGATTTTCTTAAGTTAATCAACCACATTGCTAAGAATAGTATGTATTTACGCTCAGTTTAATATCTCAATCAACTGTGTAGGTTTCAGTAGATGCGGGGTTAGAGGGATTTTAATTAATGGATTATAATTGTAATACTAAATATTATTAAGTATTAAACAGGTTTTAGTATAATTTGACTCATATTTTTGGCTCATATAATAGGTAATAGCTTATTATTATAGTTTATAGGTAGGCCTACATAGATATTTTTGGTTTTAGGTTTTGAAATGGTCTACAAATACAAGAGGAAAAGCGAGCAGCAGAATGGGATGCGGGTGCGATGCAGAGAGCTATGGAAGCGGTCACAAATGATGGAATGCCCTATTCAACTGCGGCCAAAACGTTCTCCGTTCCAAGAAACACTCTGAAGAGGAGGGTCCTTGGTAAGAATATTGATGCCAAGGGCAACAAAAAGGTGCTGGGGAAGTACCGTGTTGTTTTCACAGAAGAACAAGAAGCAGAACTGGTACGGCACATATTGGATTTGGAGGTACGTTTCTTTGGTGTCACGATTTTAGATCTTCGCTCTTTAGCATACAGCCTAACTGAAAAAAATGACATTCCGAACAATTTTAACAGAGAAACCAAAATGGCTGGCTTAGATTGGGTTGCTGGATTCAGACATCGGCACCCCGAAATTAGTTTAAGGAAACCAGAGCAGACCTCTGCTGCTAGGGCTCAGGCATTCAATAAACATAACGTGACAAAGGTTTTTTAATATTCTCAAGAGCGTTCAAGAGAAACATTTCCACCCTGCCCACAGGGTTTTTAATGTAGATGAAACTGGGCTCGTAACAGTTCAATCAAAGAGCTCTAAGATTCTCGCTCTCAAGTGTAGGAGACAAGTTGGAGCTCTGACATCAGCAGAAAGAGGCCAGCTGTCGACCTTTGTTGTGTGCATGTCAGCTGGCGGAAACTTCATTCCTCCATTCGTTATTTTTCCAAGACTTCGAATGAAAGCAGAGCTCCAAGATGGAGCTCCACCAGGAACAATGATTGCATGCCACCCGTCTGGTTGGTTGCAGAGCGATATTTTTCTTCAGTGGTTTGACCATTTCCTTGCTCATGCCAAACCATCAGCTGCCGACCCAGTGTTGTTAATATTAGATGGTCATTCTACCCATGCAAGAAACCTGGCATTTATTGAAAAAGCGAGGGAGAAGCACACTACCGTGGTTTGTTTACCGCCTCACTGTAGCCATAAAATGCAGCCTCTTGATGTCTCGTTTATGGGCCCTTTTAACACATTCTATGTTCAAGCTATTGAAAAATATCTAAAAAAAAATCCTGGAAGGGTTGTTACCCAGTTTCAAGTTAGCCGACTTCTTGGGGAAGCTTTCTTAAAAGCAGCAACTCCAGCCACAGCAATAAATGGATTTCGCAAGTGCGGCATTGTGCCGCTAGACAAAGATGTCTTCACAGAAGCTGATTACGTTGCTGCCGAATGCACTGATGTGCCTCTTCAACAGCCTACACCAAATCAATAAGGTCTTGAAGCACGTTAGACTGAAGACCCCGTACTCGAGGCAGCTGAAGAAGACGTGGAAGAAGAAGGCCTACTTCTCGAAGACCCACAAGATCAAACTGAGGCTGGGCAAGAATTTCTACAACCTGGACCATCTTCGAGACCCCAGCCAGATCCACCCTCCAGTCCACAACCAGGGACCTCTTCCAGCTCACAAACAGGACCTTCCTTCGCTGTAAGCCCAAAAGATATAATCCCTTTACCAAAAACAACCGTTGTTAAAAAGGAAACAAAAAGGGAAAAAGGAACTGCTGCTGTGCTAACCTCAAGCCCATATAAATTGGAATTAGAACAAGCAAAAAAGGAAAAGGAAGAAAAGAAAAGGCAAAAGAAATGAGGCGAGTAGCAAGGGAAGAGAAGAAGAAAGAGAAAGAAGAAAACGGAAAGACGACAAAAAGGAAAATGAAGACTACAAACACAGTAAGCAAAGCAGGAAAGAAATATCAAAAAGGAAAGTGTGGAGTTAAGGTGACACGTCAACTACAATTTGATGAACAATCTGACAGCAATGAAAGTGACACTGATTGTCTCTACTGCAATGAATAGTATTCATGTTCAAAGGGTCGTGAAGGATGGATAAAATGCTCTGGTTGCAGCCGCTGGGCCCACGAAGCTTGCGCAGGATGTGAGGAGGAGGACGATCATTTCGTGTGTGAATATTGTCTGTAGGAACAACAGAAACAAGTTACTTTGTAAAATTTATCTTTAGCGATTTTTTCATTTAATAATTTTGTGCCTTTTTGTGCCATTTCCATGTTATTTGCCTAATTACATTCAATACATTTCTAACATTGATATAAATCTGTTTACTCTTTATTAAAACAATGCCGGGCAAAGTGGCCATTTGGTAGAGTTTAAAAAAATATAAAAAAACAAGATGTTCAGTAAAAAACATACAGCTTACTTTCTCCTAAATGCATGGGTATTGTTATAATTCTTTGTCCTTTTCAAGGAGTATAATTGAATGTTGGTTGTAGTAGCTTGCTGAAATACAACGTGCTATAGGGATATTAAACATGAATATGAGGTGCCCATTGCTAGTGCTACATCTGTATAATATTTCATTCAATTCGGTTTCACCGTGCTTGAATTGATATGACGAATCGATTTGCACACATACATGGCCGCTATCTGCAAACTATTTGGCTGACCTCATAGTTTTGTCAAACGATTCTTCATACATAAAGGTATACTGTTACAAAATGTGGTAGAGATCAGATGAATAGGTTGGTCGTAATATTATTTAAGCCTTGAACATTTGGGTGGCCGCCATTACGTTTTCGTCAAGATAGCGGCGATATAAAACATGAAACTGAGGTGCCCTTTGCTAGTGGTACCTCTGTACTAAATTTCGTTCAATTTGGATTCACCGTGTTTGAAAAGATATGGGGAATCGATTTGCACACAAACATGGCCGCCATACGCAAATTATTGGGCAGGTGACCTCGTAGTTTGGTCAAAAGATTCTTCATACATACAGATATAAAGTTACAAAATTTGGTAGGGATCAGATGAATAGGTTGGTCGTAATTTGAATTAAGCTTTGAACATTTGGGTGGCCGCCATTACGTTTACGTCAAGATGGCGGCGATTTAAAATATGACACTGAGGTGCCCTTTGCTAGTGCTACCTCTGTACCATATTTTGTTCAATTCGGTTTCACCATGTAAGAAAAGATAGGGGGAATCGATTTGCACACAACCATGGCCATTTTCCGCAAATTATTGGGCAGATGACCTCGTAGTTTGGTCCAAAGATCCTTCGTACATAAAGGTATAATGTTACAAAATTTGGTAGAGATCAGATGAATAGGTTGGTCGTAATTTGATTTAAGCTTTGATCATTTGGGTTGCCGCCATTACGTTTTCGTCAAAATGGCAGCGATATAAAACATGACACTGAGGTGCTCTTTACTAGTGCTACCTCTGTACTAAATTTCGTTCAATTCAGATTCACTGTGTTTGAAAAGATAGGAGGAATCGATTTGCAGACAAACATGGCCACCATCCGCAAATTATTGGGTAGATTACCTCGTAGTATGGTCAAAAGATTGTTCATACATAAAGGTATAAAGTTACAAAATTTGGTAGAGATCAGATGAATAGGTTGGTCGTAATTTGAATTAATCGTTGCACATTTGGGTGGCCGCCATTACGTTTACGTCATGATGGCGGCGATTTAAAACATGACACTGAGGTGCCGTTTGCTAGTGCTACCCGTGTACCAAATTTCGTTCAATTCCGTTTTACCGTGTTTGAATGGATAAGGGGAATCGATTTGCACACAAATATAGCCGCCATCCGCAAATTATTGGGCAGATGACCTCGTAATTTGGTCAAATGATTTTCCATACATAAAGGTATAATGTTACAAAATTTGGTAGAAATCAGATGAATAGGTTGGTCGTAATTTTATTTAAACTTTGAACATTTGGGTGGCCGCCATTATGTTTACGTCAAGATGGCGGCGATTTAAAACATGACACTGAGGTGCCCTTTGCTAGTGCTACCTCTGTACCAAATTTCATTTCAATTCCTTTTCACCGTGTTTGAAAAGATAGGGGGAATCAATTTGCACACAAATATGGCCGCCATCCGCAAATTATTGGGCAGATGACCTCGTAGTTTGGTCAAATGATTTTTCCATACATAAAGGTATATGGTTACAAAATTTGGTAGAAATCAAATTAATAGGTTGGACGTAATTTGATTTAAGCTTTCAACATTTGGGGGGCCGACATTACATTTACGTCAAGATGGCGGCGATATAAAACATGACACTGAGGTGCCCTTTGCTAGTGCTACCTCTGTACCATATTTCGTTCAATTCGGATTCACCGTGTTCGAATTGATAGGGGGGGGGGGGACAGACTTTCAGAGTCCACACACACACTCACACACACACACACGCACACACACACTGACACACAATTTTTGGCCCTGTGTTGATCTCATAAGTCTACTTTCATTTCTTGCAAAAATCGAAAGTAAGCTAATAAAAGGAGCTACTTATAGTACTACACCTTAGAAAATCCGACGACTTCGGCCGGCTTTAACCCGCGACCTTGGGCATAGAAGTTCAGCATGCTACCATTTACATCACCAAAGCCGCTTCCCACAGAGTCAGATGAAAAACTGAATGTGATCTCGTGCAATGGTGTTGTTATGGCAACCTTTGGTGGCTCATCCCTTATAAATTTAGTAGCGTTGTCATGGCAACCACTCATGGCTCTTGGCATTTTCTTCTAATTCCGAAATCATTTTGCTCATCCCTTGGCGTAATGGAGGGTCATATCAAAAATTATTTCAGACAAAAGTTTTAGGTAATTATTAGGGGAATATTGACAATTTCGTACGGTTTTGATATTTTGCCAATTAAGAGAGATATGATTAATGTTTCCCAAAAAACCCACTTCTTCCCACCCCATTGGTCAATGGTTGGTGCTATCAAAAACTTTTCATACATAAATTTTTGGCCCTAATCCGACACATAGTATGAACATTGAATGGATTAGATATTTCACATATTAAGAGAGTTATAGCAATATTTCCCTTATTCGTAACAAAGTCCTCCATCTTCACCCCCTTCGACCGATTTTCCCCATTAACGAACTCTAACGAGATTTTATAGGGATACATATTATGTAAAAAATTCAAAGTGATTGGTGAAAAATTACGGCAGTTATCGTGTCCACAAAAAACTGATATATATACGAGGCACGTCAAGAAAGTAAGTTCCGTTTGGTAATAAAATTAAATCGTGTACATATACAGAAGAAATATTTCTTGCACACCATTCTACACCTCTTAAACTACTTTCCCACATAACTGCCGAACTTTTGCAGGCATTTGTCATAGCGTGGCACAAGTTTTTGGATACCTTCTTCATAGAAGTTTGCCGCCTGTGTCTTCAACCAGTTGGAAACATCTTCTTTCAGGTCGTCGTCATTGCTGAAGTGTTGACCGCCAAGGAAAGACCTGAGATGTATGAACAATGAAAGTCGCTAGGTGCGAGGTCAGTGATGTATGGAGGGTGGTCAAACACGTCCCAGCCTAATCCCTGTAGGAGGTTTTTCGTCACATTTGCAGTGTGTGGTCGTGCGTTGTCGTGAAGAAAAACAACACCATTTGACAGCAACCCTCGGCGCTTATTCTGTATTGCGCGGCGCAATTTCCTAAGTGTCTCGCAGTAAGCATCTGCGTTGATTGTTTGACCACGCGGTAAGAAATCAATGAGTAAGATGCCTTTCCAGTCCCAGAACACTGTGCACATCATTTTCCGAGGTGTCAAGATTTGTTTCGGCTTAACCTTTGCTGGGGATGAAGTGTGCCTCCATTCCATTGATTGCCGCTTACTCTCAGGGGTGTCGTAAGAAACCCAAGTTTCATCTCCTGTCACTATCTTTGTCAGAAATTCTTCGCCGCCTTCATTGCAACGGGTCAAAAACTGAAGTGCACTACACATCCGTTTTGTTTTGTGTTGCTCCGTAAGAATCTTTGGTACCCAACGTCGGCAAAGTTTAAGAAAGTTCAGTTTTTCGGTAACAATTTCATGAATTAGTGATCGTGAGATTTGGGGAAATTCCATTGCGAGATCACTAATTGTAAACCTGCGGTTTTCCCGGATCTTGTCATCAATCGCGTGAACCATTTCTTCTGTATCCAAAGATGGACGCCCACTTCGTTCTTCATCGTGCACTTCACTACATCCTTCATTGAACTGTCGGACCCATCTTCTCACCATTGAATCACTCATCGCATTTTGTCCATACACTTCGCAAATTTGCCGATAAATTTCAATTGGTTTCACTTTCCTACCACAGAAAACAGAATCACAGATCTGATTTCACAAGCGGCGGGATTTTCAATCAACACCGACATTGTACGAGTAAACATGCACAACAACGCGTACGTGGCTGACAGTGCTCACCAAATGGCGCACGTTTCTTCTCCTTGATACAGAGCGTCTACCGCGCATATGCGGAACTGCGCTGCAGCGGAACTTACAACTAGTTGAAGACACAAGCGGCACACATCTATGAAGAAGGTATACAAAAACTCGTGCCAAGCTACGACAAATGCCTGCAACATTTTGGCAGTTATGTGGAAGAGTAGTTTAAGGGTTGTAGAATTTTGTGTTATAAGTATTTTTTCTGTATCTGTACACAATTTAATGTTATTACCAAACGGAACTTACTTTCTGGACGTACTTCGTATTGTTACGTGCCACCCCCTAGTGGCACTTCCGTTAACTGGATTACGGTGGGTAGAAAGCACAACACAAATTATTCCTTTAAAGAAACGTATTAGCTTTATTGCGGGCCAGAAAGATACACCACACAAATAGCAAATACAAGCAATTAGTATCTCACTCTAGTTTCCTCTCGTAGAGAACACTTGCCTTAACTTGTCAAGAAGCCACATAAGTTAATCCTTCCTAATGAGACCGGTGGCCTCGATAGAACTACATGCAACACTTTCTTGAATACGCAAGTACCGTTATTTACGATAACCGGTCACTCACCACTACACTCTGCTTCGCTTAACGCTGGCTAGGGAAACAGCCCCCGGGGCTTTCGCAATTCACACACTAACCTCTGCTGCACTGGAAAACACACTCGCTCAAGACACAGTTTCTCCGTAGGCTTCACACACCTTTACCCAACAACTGTCGCTCAAGGTAAAAGCTCGCACTAGTTCGAAAAACACTGTCCACCCCGCTTGACAGGTCGCTCTTATATAGCAGGCTGGTGACACTAGATTCTAGACCCGTCCAGGATTCACGGCTTCTCGAGGTTTCCATCACTGGCTGGGTCAGGAATATTCTGGACCATCCCTTTGTCCTAGTAGCCCTGTTGCGTAAGGCGCACGTAATACACTGAGGCAGAGCACAGCCCGGGCAGCTGTGACTCAACCGGCGAGGCGACGAAACGAACTCACAGCCGTAACAGTATATTTTGAAACCTTATAAGCACGTTAAAGATCCCCTTCGGGGCAAAATTCCGGCACCCCGGTGTCTCTAAAAGCCAGTGTAGTTAAAAGGGACGGAAAACCAATAACGTCATTGAAACCTTATTGATTTGCCGATCAATAAGTCTTCATGATTTTTATTATTATTATTATTACTTATATTGAACCGAACGGTGTTAGGCTGACTGGTGTCGAACGTGGATCACAGAGATAGATGAGCTCAGAATAGAGAATCCGGCAAGGAACGAACACGAGATCTTTTGAGGGAGTTTAAGCTATAAAAACCCCTAGAGAAAATACATATTAAATCGCTGTTGTGATATGAACTAATTCTGACATTATTTGTTAATATAATGCAGGGGATAATAGCAGAGTACTGCATTATTGGGCTGTATGGTGTATACAATTCTGGACTGAGTGCAGAATGTTTGAGCGCTTGACAGTTGTTAAATGACTCTAGAATATAGGCGTGGTTTCTTGGAGCCGTGTCACTCACTGTGACCTACTTATGCCGTCTGGAGCAGATCAGGAGGGTAATATATGGTCAAGTTATTCCCCGTTACAGAATAGAGAGGCCAGGGGGATGAGGAGATACCAGAGTAATTTAATTATTACTCATGATTGGAGTAACTCAGAGACATGAGGAGTGCACCTATGTGAATGTATAGCCGGGAGGCTAATTATCAAGCCATTAAACATTGAAATCGAGGCAGATTTAATGGAACGCGCAGTGACACAGTAGATCTGAGGTTAGCGGCAAGATCTGACCATGTCTTCGGGGATTTACCAAGGACGACGCGTGGGAAGCGCTGGCAAAGGCAATTAATATTAATTAATTGGCCGATCGATCCTCGAGCACGCAGACAGATTTGTGATCAGCGAGGAAAAATGCACCATAAAAACATTATTTCAAGACCAGAAACGTACTGAGAGAGAAAAGGACGCTGCAGGGAAATTTTCGGTCTACTTTTTCTCTCCAAACGGATATAAGGGCTGGAGGGAGGACAGACGCAGTCAGTCGAACCATACTTAAGCGCAGATAGCACGTCACCCGAGCTCAGAAAGGGGGCGCGCGGACTTTAACAGCTTAAGTGCAGCAACATAATAATCATGCGTTAAGGCATGAATTAATAACGATTAATGTAGTCAGTTGAACCGCAGTCTAATGCGAAGTGCACGTTACCGAGTTCAGAGAAGGGACGCTTGGACTTCAACATGAAGAGCCATGCAGTAAGACATTTATTAATACCAATTATTAAAGTCAGTCGTGCCATACGTATATAGTCGGCATTACGAGGGACTACTATCAAGCACGCAGGAAATGTACCGTGTGATATACAAGGTAGGACAATTGAAGGTGGTAATTGCACAAGTACAATGTATAATGGATGAGCGCAGTATGTAAACTATTGGTTAGACATAGCATAGGATGTCGAATTGCGCAGATATAAACTTTGTTATGCAAGGGATGAAATTTCACAGGAATACCAATGTAATTAATGCTCAGGACGATATGCAAGCATATTTATGCGATATCAGGAAATTTTTCTAAGGAGATTGATAGACAGATTGGGGGACCGCTAGGAATCATTAGGCAGAGAATCGAGACTTTCAGACGAGATGCGGGGCAAAAACGGAGGAGAGATCTTCAACGCCTGCATTTCTGATATTCTGCGAGGAGAGGTCAACCATTAAGAAATGTACATAGCATTCGTGTGATTTTAGTGATGATCTTTTAAATATATGTAAAATTAATAGTGTAACAAGTGCTGTAACGTGTTGTGTGAATAAGGAAGCAACAGCTTCAACATGGAAAAGCAAAGTGTCGTGTGTTTTGTAAGGCAAAAGTTATGTAAAATGTGTGTGGGAAGTGAAAGAATGCCTTGCTAATTTGCAAAGGATGGCGGGCATTACTGGAAGAAATGTGTGGTTGGAGCCACCAGATTAACCAATGTGAGTACCCAAAAACCATGATTTTGTAGTAATTATAGTCCACTGTATGTTGAGTGATTTCAAAATTTATAAAATATGCCAACAAGAGTCAATTTTAAGAGGTAGGACCTCAATATATTATGTTGTGTTGATTTTAGTCAAGTTGAGATGTCTTTGTACATCATTGAGTGGATGAATCGTTACCACTAATGTAAAAAGGGCAATTCAGTTATATAGAAACTTAACGTAACGAACACGGATGTTCGGTTATTGAAAAGGTTTACGTTGTGTCGGTTATGGTAATTCATGTCAGGAATGATAATAACAATAAGAAGAATACAAGAATACACATCAGGGAAAAATGGTTGTAAGCAAAATATATATGCTAATTGGAATATTTATCTATCCAAGCAGTAATATTATACATGAAGGGCTAAGCAAAGCAATTTAAAATCAGAGTATATTATGATAATGGCAATAAATATGCAAGAATCTAGGAAATGGAAGGGTTTAATAGAGAATTGAATTTGCAGCTTGTGAATAAGCTTGTAAGAGTAATTGATAGATTTATCTTACTAATTAAAGGACGGGATCATATCACCATGGTCACGGGAGCCAGGTAATCTATTCGACGTGTGAAATCTCGTATAGCCTAGGGGGTACAGAGATATTTATTATGGCCAGAGCGTAATTAGTGATTGACCCTAGCTCTGTGGATTGCCATGAAATGCTCCGGGTTTGAATCCAGTGGTGTATGGGAGGATAACAATGGAAACCTCAGCATGACACCTGATATCGACCGAGAACTAGCTATTGAATTTTTTTTGGACGGCAGGATGTGCCTGACCGTATCATTTAATAAGATGCCGGCTAGCCAATTCGACCGGTGAATGATGAATCTCGTTCCTTCATATAATGTAAATGGACCTGTTGAGGCCAGTTATTAATATCCTAAGGTTAGGAATAAATGATTAAACAAGTCCATACCCTGTCTTGCATACAGTTTAGTTAAATCATATGGGATGTGTAGGTCAGTGAGACTGCACTATTGTATTTAAAGCCACAGGTTACTGCTTGGAGATAAAGAGAGAGGGAATATAGAAAGGGACGTAGCACGTGTTTTGTTACCACCCGACTCAGTCCCATTGTATACAAGAAGAACCGAGGGAGAGATGTTTAACGACCCTTGGAGCGTGACATTTAGAGTGGAGAGACTTTGAAACCCTGTTTGTAAGAGTCATTGTTGTATTGTATAATGAATTTGTTTGGTTTGAAACACATTGATAATTAAGGATCACTCTGATGACTTAATATTTGGCAAACTTATGAGTTGTTGAATGTTGCATTTTTATACTGACATTGTCACTTCGTTCCGAAGGCGGACACTTGATGTCATAGGCTATGCCCACGCAAGGGTAGCATAATATACCATCCGACACAGCGGCAACGGAATCTTTGAAATTGAACTCGCAACGGCATACAGTGGAACTGTAGAAAGTGGAACTGCAGAAAGGGAACTGAAGAAAGGGGTATAATTACAAGTAACAGTGGAGTTGCAAGTAAATATGATGTGCAACTCATAAATTGGTTAATGCATGGTAAAGCATTTTGGTGGGAAGAGAGATACAGAACACAATTGTACGCATAATGTAAATTAGGATGTGTTGAGAGTAAACAATTAAGATTGTGAAATTAAAGGGGTCACAATAGGTGACATAAGATTGTAAGTACAGTTTATGTGTAATTTACCTGTGCATCAGCGTACTTGAGAATGAATTTTGATGTTAATCTCATGGTAAATGAATGAATAATCATTTGGATTTGCTAGGATGATGTGCAAATATTAGTGGATTGTAGGAATAATTTTGCATTGTTTTGTGTTATATTGTTGGGATTGTGTTTTTGTTTGTTTGAAGCCATGATTTAGAGCTTAATTAAAGTCTTTAGAATAGAGTTGTGCTTTATTATTGTAGAGTTGATACCTTTTAGTCTCAGATCAAAAATATGCAACTGCTCAGTGGGTGAACGGTACACGCCTGAGGACTGATGCTGGCTGGAGGAAGAAGCATGTTTTCCATGGAAATTACTCACATGGGTACAATATCCAGGCAGTGCATGTTGAAGTAGGCTACCGAAGGCAAGTAGTGTGTTGCAACGCTTGCGACAGAGGTGGTGGGATAGTTATTCCTGGGGACGACCTAGTAAGCCGAGTTCAAGGCCGAACTCAGAGTGAACGCGCATAAAATTTGCTGTCATTATGGGCGTGCCAGAGGTGAATTTCCAACTGATACCCGATTGAAAAAAAAGGAAGATTGTAGTTTTACGTGACCGTGAATCTTGTGATTATGAGCCACGGGACCTCCTTTTTACGTGGAATCCGAACCACAGGACATGGCATTTCACTTCGAAAATCTCACATGCATTGACCGGGAATCGAACCCGGATCACCTTGGTGAGAGGCATACAGCTAGACCGCTGAGCCACCACGCCCCATATACCCGATTGAATCATTGAATCAGAAGATAGGACGCCTGACCCACGCGGAGATGTGCGTGCTATAAAAAAGACGCTGAAAACACGTGTATGAAGAACCGCCGATCCGATAGGATTCCGCATGAGTGCATTGAGACGTTCAGATAAAAAGAAGAAGTTTGATACTAGTCCCAGGTCCGTGAGTTGAAAACTACAGATTATTTTATCAGATTGCCCCCACCCCACTCCTTTCTGCCAGTTTCTAATAAATTGATCGGTGATGATTAGTTTGAGACACAATTTGATCAGGCGCCGATAGGCATAGTTCACGCCAGTTTGAGACAAAATTTTATGGGGCTCTGGTGAGCATAGTTCACGCCAGTTTGAACGAACATTTTATTGTGCTCTTGGGAGCAGAGTTCACGCCAAGTAGAGTAGAGATCTCTAGTTGAGATAAGCGATACTCGGCATAAGTAATTTGAGAGACTTTTAAATGCCAGCTGCGTGGCTGACTAGACAGTAATATTTTTCTGTAATATTTTTGTGTTATATTTTGTTATGTATATGTGCGTGTGAATCAAGCAGATGCTTAGTAGGGCCAGTTCTACGTGGAGTAATCGCCAAGGACTCTTGAGTGAAAGTCAGTAGCTCATAGTGATTCTAGCAGGGTAGAATTTTAATTTTGAACATTTCTTTTTAAGAAGCCACGCCAAGATGTCTACAGCAAGGTCGATTGGTGGGATGATGTGCTACGCCTCTACCAGAATGTCGACGATGACGGAGTAAATTTCCCGTGGGGAATGCTCTGGGATGGAGGTTGATTTTTTGCAAGCTGGACGGTGATGTACAAACCATTGATTTATTCAATATGTAGCTAGATTAGACGCGGGAACGTTGTAAATAATTTTTGTTCATTAGTTTTTTTTTTTGTATTTTAGATTTCGTGCTCCGACACTCTTATCTTATAAATGTACGTTGGCACGTGGCCAAAATTTTGTTTGATTGTATATTTTTCTTATGAGTCATTATTAGTAAGCACGGCGCGTGCATTGGGATTTTATTCATGCGAATGCGAAGTTCGTCATGAATGATAAATGGTGCTGTACTCAAATTCATTTTTATCAGGAGAAGGGTGTAAAAGTTGTTAGATGTTTTACGAACAGATTAATATTCATACTAGGGTTGCCGAGCGCAACACGTTAAGATGTCACTGTAGGACACCTTAGTTCTTGAGGTTTTTTATATCCCTTTTCAGGATCTTCAGTCACGGACTAGACTGGGAGCGCATGTCGGTGGAAATATTTATGTCTTTTATTCCAGGTTTCTGCCAATCCCATACGTGTGATTCTGGTGTGTGTATTGTGTCAAAATGTGTGTATTTGATTCTTCGTGATGAGGGGTAGAATGTGCCTACCGCCCTCAAATTGTGGTTGTATTTTTGATTGGAAAGGGGGAGCGCACTGGGAGGCTACCTTACCTTGTCCTGTGCTGATTCTTGGATTTCCGTGGGAAATGCTAAGATATTTGTATTTGACACACACACGTATATTATGTGCTATTGGGAGCACGCTTCTTCGAGACTCGAGCCATTGCTTTGGCAGGTCGAGGTATTTGACACGTGGGTTGACAGATGTTGCAGATTCCACGTTGCGCCCGTCTATGTCTGGTAATTCATCGTTTAGGCAGTCCAGCTACGACCAACTGACCCCAAGAAGCTATCTGTAGCAAACCTGTTCTTGTAATGATCTTTGGATCATAATATTAAATTGGGAGTTCGCCATGTCCGTTACGAATTACTGCATATCGTATAAAATGAAATATTTGTTGTTATGATGTAAATGTTGGCTTGAGCATAGTGACTTCTGTGACTCATTTCATTTGCTTACATGTTATATTTTGGTTTGTTGTGACACCGTTGGGTGTATGTAGTATTTCATGTAAAGATGGCAAGCGGCCATGTGTGTATTTTTCTTGATTGGTCACGTGTTGATTTACTTGTGTTAATTTAAAACGTCCTAATTTTTAGGCGTTAGTGTTGATTGCTACGGCAATTCTTTTATTACAGTTTCATGCGGAAATTATGTATTTGTCTTATTAAGTGTAAGAAGTGTCAGATTAGTTTAATTAGTTTTTAGATTATGTTCCTAGTGTCTGTTTAGCTCTAAGACAATGCAGATTCGTCCCCTGAAAGTTTACTGGATGGTAACGAATCTCGCATTAATTGTACACATCGTACCACATGTAGAAAAACCGCACACGCACATGTCATTGCAGTAATTTGGGACATTTGGTCCAGATGTTTACGATCTCTCCTGAGATCAGGCCTGTTTGGCACCTTTATTAATTCAAGGGGGTGTCATTTGGGAGTCCTGGTTTTTATTGTAAATAGTGTAAACTTGTTGATCTGTTAATTAAATTCATTTGTTTTAATCCTGGTATTCACTTTTTCCTGCATGTTATTTTGTTATATGTTACCCTGCATGTTATAAGAAGCGGTTAACAACAACTTTACGAAATGGACCGTTACACCCCAGAAATCGAGTCTCATATGCTTCTTCGCAAGGTTCAATATATACATAAATTATATATAAACTTTTGAACTGACGGTGGTTTTGCGGTCTAGGGGATGTGAAAAGCGAAGATATGTCGACATTTTCCGGAAGTCGAAACATGGTACCCATTGCAATAGTTAGCTTTCTAATGAAATCTACATAAAATGAGGTGAAGTAAAACATAAATTTCTCACCAAATCAATACTTTTTACTTACATAAAAATTCTACAGGTACATGTTTCGAAAACTCATAATGTTTCCTTCCTCAACCCACTAATTGGTGTAAAACATCAAATTACATCAATAACCTCACTAAATCACAAAAACACAGTTCACATTTATTCTCTTGTTCTTCTTTTTTAGGCCTGTGTCATTCGACACATTAATATCACTCACGGAATAAACACTTATTAGTTGAAGTAACGAATATGGTACAAGGAACATAGACACATTTACTCATTGCTAGTTTCAACGTGGGTTGCTGAAATGCACACAAGTGTCGTATAACATTATGTGCTTTCGAAACATGTACCTGTAGAATTTTTATGTAAGTAAAAAGTATTGATTTGGCGAGAAATTTATGTTATAATTCATGTTAACATGGTCAATACGGAACCTGGAATGAGTGCAATTGAGTGCAATTAAAATGAGTTGCTGCGCCATCGTGCTGAAACCACATGTTTTGACGCACATGCAGTGACACATCGTCTAAGAACGCATGCAGTACGTCTTCAAGGAATACCAAGTACTCGGCACCCGTGAGATTTCATGGAAGAAGGTATGGAATGTCAACAAACCTGCAGGCGATGTGGGACATCAGGTGATCGTTCAATGACGAACGTACGCGAGTCAGTGGCGCCGAAATGTGGCAACTGTAATTCGGTGCTCTGGTGTTTTCTTGCGGGTAGTGGGAAGACAGTACGTTTCCGGGCACAAGTTCGTGGTTGGTTGGTTCCTCAGTTTAGGGGCTTCGATAACGTGGTCTTGTAGCCCTGTGTACTTTGGGTGTGTGTAGAATCTGTCTGATAACCGGTGTTAATTGTGATGGCTGCATTTGTGTGTGTTATCTGTAATTTAGGTAAGGACTGCAGACATTCAATTTTCAAGTAGTTCCTACTTATGCTACCGTCAAAGACAACTAGATGTGAACTTGGTTACTAGATGCCACCACAGTCGGATCCTGGCAACGAACGTTGAAACCTAAGAGAGCCTCTTAAAAAATCCGACGGCTTCGGCCGGGTTTGAACCCGCGGTCGTGGGCATAGAAGCTAAGCATGCTAACAACTACGCCACCGAAACACAAGTTCCTGTTCTAAACTTAATCGTCTTGGTCCACACTACAAGCCCTCAAAGTCTGTAAAGGAAATTTAGAAGCACCCTGTATACATATCCACTGAACTTAAATTAAGCCTAAGTGAACAGGATCTGATGATGTTCGCTTAACAAACGAAACTAGACAACCAATTTAGCCTCTATTTATGTGAGAAGTGTTTTATAAGGTGTATAAATAATTCATTGTGATTTATGTTAGGAACTAGGAAATTAATTGCAATTCCTCGCACAATCTAATCTGAACACACTAGTGTTGACCGATTGGAAAGCTTCTAATTATACACCGTTCAATTTATCACGTTCATGTACTAATCGTGTGACTATCTCTGAGAAATGGAACTGTAAGCCGACAATTCCTTCTTCATGTGTAAATTATTGTGTGTCTACCAGTGTGTAATAGGGGAGTGGTCTCGACTTACGCTTGTCCTTATACTTACCCCGATCTATCGTTTCCTTCGTGCAGTGACTTCAGTGTTTGTCTGCGTGTGTAATAGGGGAGTGATCTCAATTAGCGCTTGTCAATGTCCTTACCCCGATCTACCGTTTCCTTCGTGCAGTGACTTCAGTGTTTGTCTGCGTGTGTAATAGGGGAGTGATCTCAATTAGCGCTTGTCAATGTCCTTACCCCGGTCTATCGTTTCCTTCATGCAGTGACTTCAGTGTGTGTCTACCAGTGTGTAATAGGGGAGTGAACTCGACTAGCGCTTGTCAATGTCCTTACCCCGATCTATCGTTTCGTTCATGCAGGGACTTCAGTGTTTGTCTGCCAGTGTGTAATAGGGGAGTGATCTCAATTAGCGCTTGTCAATGTCCTTACCCCGATCAATTGTTTCCTTCATGCAGTGACTTCAGTGTGTGTCTACCAGGGTGTAACAGGGGAGTGATCTTGACTAGCGCTTGTCAATGTCCTTACCCCGATCTATCGTTTCCTTCATGCAGGGACTTCAGTGTTTGTTTGCCAATGTGTAATAGGGGAGTGATCTCAATTTGCGCTTGTCAATGTCCTTACCCCGATCTATCGTTTCCTTCATGCAGGGACTTCAGTGTTTTTCTGCCAGTGTGTAATAGGGGAGTGATCTCAATTAGCGCTTGTCAATGTCCTTACCCCGATCTATCGTTTCCTTCATGCAGGGACTTCAGTGTTTGTCTTCCAGTGTGTAATAGGGGAGTGATCTCAATTTGCGCTTGTCAATGTCCTTACCCCGATCTATCGTTTCCTTCATGCAGGGACTTCAGTGTTTTTCTGCCAGTGTGTAATAGGGGAGTGATCTCAATTAGCGCTTGTCAATGTCCTTACCCCGATCTATCGTTTCCTTCATGCAGTGACTTCAGTGTGTGTCTACCAGTGTGCAATGGTCAAAACGTCTCGACTAGCGCTTGTCAATGTCCTTGCCCCGATCTATCGTTTCCTTCATGCAGTGACTTCAGTGTTTGTCTGCCAGTGTGTAATAAGGGAGTGATCTCAATTATCGCTTGTCAATGTCCTTACCCCGATCTATCGTTTCCATCATGCAGTGACTTCAGTGTTTGTTCGCCAGTGTGCATTAATGGAGCGATATCGACTAGCGCTTGTCAATGTTCTTACCCCGAACTATCATTTCCTTCGTGATGTAACTTCAATGTTCGTCTGCCAGTGTGCAATAGGGGATTGAACTCGATCAGCACTTGTCCATATCCTTACCCCGATCTATCGTTTCCATCATGCAGTGACTTCAGTGTTTGTCTGCCAGTGTGCAATGGTCAAAACGTCTCGACTACCGCTTGTCCATATCCTTACCCCGATCTATCGTTTTCTTCGTGAAGTGACTTCAGTGTTTTCTGCATCTTGAATTTCATCACCCCCATCATATCTTCTAAAAGCGACTTGCCTTTCACTTTCATCTGGAATCATGAAATAAAAACGAGATCATATAATATTGGGTTCAAAGAGCCTTATTACGCAGGGTAGTGACATTTTATCTCCTTATATTAAATAATTCTTTAGAGGAGGAGGTGCAGTGGTTGGGTCATATAATTAGACTGGAGGATTCTATATCCAATTATGCTTTTAACTCAACACCAACTGGGAGACGCCCGAGAGAGCAAGATGGAAGGATCGGATATAATGGCTCAAGGAAAGGTGTAAGATGGACCAATCTGTGACCAATACTAGTGCACAAGTCTCAGTCCTTCTTGTTGCTATTATTACCTGTGTTCATTTTTATATAAGTTTTTATTCTCTTGTTTTCTGCCCTGGGCCTTAATGGCCTGTTAAATGCATTATATTATGATAATGAATGTTAGTGCTTGGTATTACTAACATCGGTTCCCTTAAAAAACCTCGAATGTGAACATTTTAACTAAGTGCAGTTTCATCTGCTTCTTTCGAATAACCCATTTGGAGGGTGCAATGAATCAACTTTGGCTATTTTTCATTGTATTCGATTTCCTTTCCTTCCAAATTTCTTCATGCTTCTAGAGTAGGCCTGTCCAGCTATGTCACTGGTGGCTGTGGTGCCACGCCTTGCCACGAGACTCGCTCCTTGGGAGACTAAACCCCGCTCTTCCCCGCTCCACCACCGCTCCTGCCACCTTCTCTTGCTACAGAGGTGAAGACGGACTTGCCCTCCGCCTCCCTCCGCATCCACACTCGTATCCTAAACATGCCACGCTGTAGTGAAATGGGTCATAACCCAAGTGTCAAGCAAGGCAAAAAGAAGATTCTGATTTCACTGAATTCATGGCAAACGCAATGCAACCGAATATTGCAAATCTAGTTGCATTGCAATCGAAAACAAGAACTACGTAATGATGTGACCTGTTGATAGTTGTAAATAGTTTTATAAAGTAATAAAGCAGGCAGTGTTATTCAAAGGATTTGTTATAGCTACTGATTATTGGTTACTACTGTCGACCAAAATATTATGTATATACTTTCGAGTTTGAAGGTTGTTTGAGAAGTAACCAATAACCTACATAAAATCCAATAATATCATCATTTTCGTCGTTCTATATTACGTTAGTTCATGTAGGTTTGGAATTTTTAATTTATATTTTAATATTTTTTATCGCAGCTGGAACACAAAAAGTGCCCGTTCATAAGCGTCTTTAACCATGCGTCACATTTAAGAATTATTGTCTCACAAACCAGTCATCAGATCAAACAGAAATTTTTACACAATATACATTGAAATGTTGTAAAACAGAATTATTAATTTCAAAATTTTGTGTGTCCAAGAAATAAAGTTGTTATCGTTTTTGTAACTTAGCGTTTTCTCGGCTCGGTGTCGTTGGAAAATGTAGTTCTTGATCGCGTTGTAATCCTTATACATCAAAAAGGTATGCTGTATGACTGTGAAATACGTACTGTGAAAAACTTAAAATAATTCAATTATTTAAATCGGTTTGTATTTGTACGGGGAAGTATGACATGGTTCACCACCTAGTCGCTCCGGGGAATACTGTACAGCGTTGCTGAGATGGAGCCCATCACTTCCGAGCGAGGCGCGCCATGACGCATGATGGGCTCCATCTTGGCAACGCTGTACAGCTTTGGTTTTATAGATTTAGCTGATTTTCGGCTGTTACTGTTCTGGTGTCCACTTCACTACACCCTCCACTGAAGATCGACGCGTCTATTCCCATCCTGCCTATACGTTGGCTGGTTGCTAGCGCTATCTCACGCTGTACCTTGAACAATACTGGGCGATGCTAACGCCATCTGTTGATGCATCGTACAACTTACTTTCTTATGTGGAGCAACAACGACGTCAAAACATTGGCCTCCAACTAGAAAAAAAAAACTTGCATGAACAAGCATCGTGGCATCTGGGGACTTTTCATTGCGAGGAAAGGACAACTAGAGTACGAAATGGTGGAACGAATACCGTTTCATACCCAGAAACATAACTTAAACCAGCTGGATCAAACGAAGAATGTATTGATGCCATAATGCACATTGAGGCTTACCGTATTTTGTAGTTATTAGGCTAATGAATTATAGATTATTTATTAAGAAAGCAGTAATTGAAAAAGAGAACGGGAAATTCTGAGCAAAATATACGGCCTGATGCGAGGAAATTTTAAATGGATGGAGAACCATAGGCTTTCAGAATCTAACAGAAAGGTGCATTAATGCTATGAGGAAGAGATGGTTGAAGATATATGGACATACAGCTAATGAGCTACGATATTATAACGTCGATCCATTGCGAGATTGCAAGATTGCTGTATAGTGACGTTGCAGGCACGTGCCGCTGTAAGGAAAGTATGTTAACGGGGCAGAGGTGAATGTGGAATCAGTCTAGTGACGATACAGTACGTGCCGAAATTGGGTAAATACACCGAGCTTTCTTGGATATGAAATAAATGTGGACACTGGACCAGCTGATCATTTCCCCATTTTGTGTGCATCAGGAAACATCCTCAACATGTTCATGCAAAAGATGGCCTCACTGGGAATCACGAGAGTATTAATTGGAAGCATGCGAAAGTCTGTGATACTAGATTCATGCATCACTTCATGAATATGTAAGCAACCATTGTTGTACTTGATCAATGATCCATAGCTGAATTATGAAAACCTTTGTACAGTGAAACCCCTCTAGTCCGAACCCCAGAAATCCAAACTCCCGGGTAATCCGAACGAGTTATTTTCGACAATTTCAAGTTTGAAAAAATAAATAAAAATACGCAAAGAAGAGAAACTTATTTTAGTCATAAAACAATTATATATTCTACAATATAACGTTATTTTAAATACAAAGAACTACAATTAGCACACCTAACAAAGTGTAAATGTGCCTAAGCTACATACTTATCTCATCCAGGATTGAA
Source organism: Meconema thalassinum (assembly GCA_946902985.2). Taxonomy (NCBI): domain Eukaryota; kingdom Metazoa; phylum Arthropoda; class Insecta; order Orthoptera; family Tettigoniidae; genus Meconema; species Meconema thalassinum. Next base: position 85,426,732 of record OX336400.1, on the reverse strand, counting down.
AAACGGAATAGTTGGTTATTGTAATTCCTTAGGTTAATCGCTTTGCAAAAACAAATGAAATAACAATAGAAAAACACAAAATGTCAATCATTCACTTGAAATCAGTTATCTTCAATTGTCGAAGCGACGAAAACATTTCCGCGGTGGCAATCGTGCGCCAGCGTCGCATGAACATGACATCGTTTGGCGTGACTACTGCGTTTTGTTCTACGAAGCGCAATGCGATGTTAAGAGCAGATGCAGCTTCAGTGTAAGTCACATTGTCTGTCGAAGTTTCTTCTTCCTCACTGTCGCTAGCTCAACGTACAGTCCTATACCGTAACGAGGGCTGGTTATTATGTTATGGACGTTTTCGGCTAATCCGAACAAATTGAAATCCGAACAGGCTACAGCCCCAATTAGTTCGGATTTCAGGGGTTTCACTGTAATATAAATATATTTGTGAATAAATAATAATGATAATAATAATAATAATAAAATAATAATGTGGCAAGATCAATAGAGTCGCCCACTTCAAATAGCCTACCTAGGTGAAGTGCTTGAACAGACTGGAAAATACAAAATCGTGCAGAACATCAAGTTAATGAAAATGAAGAGAGCCTTATACGAGTCAAGACACAGGGTGTCTACAACAAAAAATGTCTGTCCACATTCACCAAACTTCATCATTACAACACGGTTATTAAACCTGAGGTGCTTTATGCCAGTGAGACATTGACGTTACACATTAAGGGTGACTTGGAAAAAATCCCCACAGAGGAAAGAAAACTAATAAGGAAAGTTATTGGACCAAAACACACAGATGAAGGATACAGGCTTCACTCCAGAGACACCACCGAGATATTGTCCAACCTCGCAGCAAACATTAGAAAGAGGCGACTAAAATGTTACGGTCACATCAGCAGACTCCCACAAAACAGACTCACCAAGAAAATTCTTAGATACATACTGTGCCCTTATTCAACAGGTGATGTTTTGGTGCAAGGCACAGTCTTGTTGATTTGCAAATTTCGAATCACGCGCGACTTTTGTTCAAGAAGGAATGGAAGCACTTACTGAAGGCATGTGGCGCGCGTGGTGAGAACGACGAAGCTTCGATATTATCAATTCTTATTTGATGTTTTGGAGACACCGCAGGTAATGCATTTTCCTGGCACTGGGTTTGGAAGAGTTTGAATCATCTCGGAAGAAAATCGGTTCACTGGATGCCGAGATATTAACATTAGAATGTTCTGGACCGAGGCAAGCTTATCTCCACGTGCTATGACGCGCCGGCCGCATGGAAGTTTCTGGGACCCTGGACAGGTATAAAAGAGCGCTGAGCCACGATGAGAGTAGCTTATTCATAGGGAAGCACAGTGCGTGCTAGTCGTTAGCTCATTCTTCATTGAAACACAGTGCGTGCTAATCATTCGATATTGCCGGACCCCTGTATGGTCATTTCTTCGAGCCACTGTGATAGTATTCTACACGCTGAGTAGATGTTATTATATAATGCTCAAAAAATTTAAAGCACCACTTTTTTCAAAGGCCACCAAATTTTGAAAATTTGACCTACAATCTCGAAATCTCAGTGTGACGTTTGTCCTGACGCCTACCAAGCATATGCTTCAGCACAACTCCCCAACTTGAGTAGTTTCGGGGTAGCACCCCGAAAACCAGCCCATTTTCGAAAACCGCAAATTGAACTTTGCGAAAAACGCTGCAGGACTTGTCGCAGGTTGCCAAAGCAGTCGAAAATGAATGAGTCTTGCTCTTAAAGGTTCCACAAACACGTAGAAATCGTTACATTTGACGTTTGGGCATTTTCAACCCCCTTCATCATCCCCTAAACATGGACTACCATTGGGGGCGTCTGAGAAGGTACCGGGTGTGTTTAACCATCTGAAAACCTGCACACCGTCCTCAGTTGCTGATTGCAGTAAGTTCTTAAGGCCTCCGGCAATGTCCACACCCACTAACACCCTCAACTGGCATGGGACCATACCACCCCCTCTCGATTCACCCCTAAGGAAGGTTTTAATCGAGATGTTTATCAGTGCTGTGAATGCGGGGGTCTTCCCCTACCGTTTCAAAAAAGAAGCTGTGCCTTTGTCACCACCCCTTCCCCTGCAACCCCCGTTTGTATGATTTTTAGAATCAGGCCCTTTTTAAGGGCTGAAACGAGGTCTTAATCACTGAAAGGGCTGTAAAGGTCATTAGAAGTAGTGGTGACACGAAATCAACCCCTTCCGATCGATGATTGACATTCCGTCCCCGAAATTCGAAATTGTTGCACCCCCAACCCTCCCTGTCTGGACGCGTAACGCGTCATGGCAGAGTTCTCAGAGTTGGATGGAAATGAAGCTTATGGCCTGACATGGAGCCCAAAACAGCAGGTTGGATGGAAATTCATCGGTAGGGTGGGAAACGGGACCAAAAATTTTCAAAAAAGTTAACAGCCACTAGTAAGTACACCAATGCATAGGCAACCCACATCACGTCATTTTTCTCTCATTGCCAAACTTTGTAACCTATTGCCGATCATAGGCAACCCACACGCACGGACGTGATGTGGGTTGCCTATGCATGGGCGAACTTACTGTAAGCTGTCCACTTTTTTGAAAAATTTTGGTCCCGTTTCCCAACCTACCGATGAATTTCTATCCAACCTGCTGTTTTGGGCTCCATTGCAGGCCATAAGCTTCATTTCCATCCAACTCTGAAAACTCTGCCATGGCGCGTTACGCGTCCAGACAGGGAGGGTTGGGGGTGCAAAAATTTCGAATTTGGGGGACGGAATGTCAATCATCGATCGGAAGGGGTTGATTTCGTGTCACCACTACTTCTAAGGAACTTTACAGCCCTTTCAGCGATTAAGACCTCGTTTCAGCCCTTAAAAAGGGCTGGATTCGAAAAATCATACAAACGGGGGTTGCAGGGGAAGGGATGGTGACAAAGGCACAGCTCCTTTTTTGAAACGGTAGGGGAAGACCCCCGCATTCACAGCACTGATAAACATCTCGATTAAAACCTTCCTTAGGGGTGAATCGAGAGGGGGTGGTTTGGTCCCATGCCACTTGAGGGTGTTAGGGGGTGTGGACATTGCCGGAGGCCTTAAGAACTTACTGCAATCAGCAACTGAGGACGGTGTGCAGGTTTTCAGATGGTTAAACACACCCGGTACCTTCTCAGACGCCCCCAATGGTAGTCCATGTTTAGGGGATGATGAAGGGGGTTGAAAATGCCCAAACGTCAAATGTAACGATTTCTACGTGTTTGTGGAACCTTTAAGAGCAAGACTCATTCATTTTCGACTGCTTTGGCAACCTGCGACAAGTCCTGCAGCGTTTTTCGCAAAGTTCAATTTGCGGTTTTCGAAAATGGGCTGGTTTTCGGGGTGCTACCCCGAAACTACTCAAGTTGGGGAGTTGTGCTGAAGCATATGCTTGGTAGGCGTCAGGACAAACGTCATACTGAGATTTCGAGATTGTAGGTCAACTTTTCAAAATTTGTTGGCCTTTGAAAAAAGTGGTGCTTTAATTTTTTTGAGCAGTATATTTCGAAGCACCGTGAGTGTTAGTCTTCGTAAATGTGTGAATTTTAAGAAGTTATTTGGCTATCAGTTGCCCGTTGATACTTATAATGTTCTTCAAATGGACATATGATAGACTTTGTCTATAGAACTTCGCATTGGAACTTTGAGTTTCCAAACAGTCAGTGCCGAGCTTTGTCTTGGTAATTCAACGATGATCCACGACTTAAATACTTTCAACTTCGGATACTAGTCTTACTTGGCCAAATAATTAGCCGACGTTGGGACCAGCCATGCATTGCGCGTTCTGGGAAGGGCATACTCTCACCCGATAGGAGAATAGAGGGGCCCATCTGTATTTTACGGATGTGTGCCAGGGCAATCCATATCACCCGACCACAGGCATTAGCCAACGATGGGACCAGCCGTGCGTAGCGCGTACTGGGCGATGCATAATCTCAACCGTTAGGACTAGCATACAATACCATACCAGTATTAGTGAAAGCTGCATCAGAATTACGACTGGCTGAAAGTTATGGAGCAAGCGGGTCGAACCCTGAATTTTCAAATAGCACAAGCTATAATGATGCTACAAATGAACTGTAAGGATCGAGTTAGTTTCAAGCCAGCATTAGAACTTTCGATTATGTGCAATTAAACGGATTGTGGGTAGTCATGGAGGCCGATACGAGACTTTAAGTGCGCGTTCGACTGGACGAGCAAATGGAGTAATCCTAGGACATGAAACCATAAATGGAACCGACCAGGAGGTCTTTCACTGAAAGAACATCAGCAATGTAAGCTAACATTTACTTTCGTAGTCTTTGGCATTTGGAAATTTTCATTTGGAGAGAAATATCATAACACCTATTTTCTCTTTGCATTTTGCAAACCAGCATTTTTTGGAGTGTTCTGAACACTAGTTCTTCTATTATGAGTCTATGGACAATGACATGAATCGTTGGTTAGATTTTTTTTGTGATTGCCATTATGGTCATCAGCCGTAGGATCTTCGAAGTTAACTTATTTATTTTTTGGAAATGGGTGTTATTTTTCGTCCAAAGATTTCGAGCTTGGATATTTCAAGTGGTTTAAGTCCACATTTCCAGTTTTGGAAGCATAATAATAAATGAATTATTTCTGAATAATAATAATAATATCATATTTTCGGAGCAATAATAATAATAATAATAATAATAATAATAATAATTTTCGGAATAATAATAATAATAATAATAATAATCGTATTTTCTGAATAATATTAATAATAATAATAATAACAATCATGATATTTACTTTTCTCAATAATAATAGTAATGTTTTGTACCAATTTTGAATATTGAGTTATAGGAATATGAAACGGCTTATTTCATTTTGCGATTTATTATCCAGTTTCAATGGTTTAATGCACACTCATATCTAACGGAAATGTTGTATATAAATGGATAATGTTAAACATTTTGGTAGTTGCGTGAGATAAATTGTGTCTTTACGACACGGAAGGCAATCGAAATATCGAAAGAAGCCTGTATAATGTAGGGTTTCCTTCAGTTTTTGTAAATGAGGCATATTATGGTAAAGTCATTAGATGACTATATTTGAACAGGGGTAGACACGATTAAAATGTACATTCATGTGATGATCGAATTGATACGATTTATTGGAGGAGCAGTGAAGCTTCCTGATGAACAAGCATATGGCTTGATATAATATATATATGTGTGGAAAATAAGTGTGATTTTAGTCATTCAGTTGTGAACTGAGTTAATATGAATAAATATGTTATAATGTGTTGTGTCAGCCACAGAGATGGTTGGACAGCTTATAATAGAAATATGTTGAGGTAAATAATTAAGAATAAATAAACTGTATAAGGGAAACCCCTATTATTATTATCCACGATCATCACAAATAATTTCAGTCAGATTCATGTGTCAAGTCAGATTTAACCTATTATTTGTCAGACTCGGTTTAAACACACCCTAGCTTTGCCGACGCCTTACCGAATGTCTAAATGAGTATAAGATTGGAAAATTTAACGCACCGAAAGAATGACTATGTGCAAAAATATGACAATTATTAAAACTCAGCAATTCTTCTAGGTTTGTGCCGTGTCTTGTGTGGGGTTTCGCCTAGGACACCAAGCTGGCTCATCGGCGGGCTCTTGGAGTGTTCTGAACACTAGTTCTTCTATTATGAGTCTATGGACACGGCACAAACCTAGAAGAATTGCTGAGTTTTAATTCACCGGCCGTGAAAGCCAATACACCACCTTTTTGAAAGCCTTCATAGGGAGATTAAGGCTGCTTGAGATTTTAGTTCTCGCAGTCAAGTGGTGCAGTTGCACCTAATATAAAGGGAGGTGGCGCGCAGTTCGTCACTCCTGTGGGGGTCCGGGAGGGGACACCAAGAGCCCGCCGATGAGCCAGCTTGGTGTCCTAGGCGAAACCCCACACAAGACACGGCACAAACCTAGAAGAATTGCTGAGTTTTAATTCACCGGCCGTGAAAGCCAATATACTATTACAATTATTGTTTGTTAATGAGAAACCATTTATAAATATTAAAGGAAAATTATATTTCTTGTAAACAAGTTAAACGAGTTTCATAACTGGATAAAATTAAAAATTAACTGGTCAATTCTTTTGTGGAAGTGAATAATTTTGAAGTTGAAGGAATAAATAAGTGAATCAATTCATTGAGATAAATATGTTGTTATTGTTGTATGAGTAATAAATCGAATACTATTTTCGAAAGATACGATATCTTGATGTAAATAATGTATTAACTATGTGATTTCAATGTTGAAAGAACATGGAAAATAATTATAATTTGTGGTCAAATGTGACATAATTAATGGAATGAATATTTTGATTAAAATCATGTGATCAAATAAATCATGAGAAGATCACATTCTTTTGAAATTCTTACCTAAGGATCAGATCAATAAAACAATACGGTAATATTTGAACTCATGTTTGCCAAATATTTATTTTTTCAATGAATTCAACCCTTAGACATCTTTGAAATAAAATTGTGACAGTGATTCCATATTTTCTTCGATAGTGAAAAGTTATTGCACTCTCAATGAAAGACAAGAAATGGCTTAGTGAAATAGAAAAAGACCTTCAAGAAATTGGCATTACGGAGTAAATTTTAGATGAATGACTCCAGTTCAGAACATTAATCAACAACCATCATTTCTCTGAGAAAATATACAGTATATATATAAGTCTATATAAATGATCATAAAATTAACTTAGTTCCTCAATTTAAGTATCTTGGAGAAATTATAACACATAACTTAAACGAAAAAGTAACTTGGGTAAATAGAACAAATGAAATGAAAAAGGCACAATCTCTAACCTGGTCAACATATAAAAAAAATGCTTATCAATTGCTATTAAGATCCTACATTATAAAACTGTAACTCTCCTTGAAGCCACTTATGCTTGTGAAACACTGTTCCAATTAAAAATGAACAAAGAACTGATCAGCTCCTCAAAACGGAAAGAAGAATCATTAGAACGTGCATAAATAAAAAAGTATCTGGTTGAGGGAGTCTGGAGGATTCTCCCAAATGAAACTGTCTATCGTGAGATTGATCCAATCACCAGCACAATGAAGAAGGAAAGAATTTCATATTATTTTCACATCTTACGGCTTCCAGAAAGCAGAATTGTACGCCAACTGGTGATGAAATATCTAGGAAAGAAAACTGCAGGAAAATGGATCCAAGAAATCCAACAAGATCTCAAAGCAGTTGGACTCAAGATAACAGATGCCGAGGAGAAAAATAAAATTAACACAATTCTTAAAACTTTCAAATTTTCTGCAGAAATGACACATAGAAAGCCTATGGATATTTCAGATGAGTTGAGAAAATCCCGATCTGAAACAATGAAAAAGTACTGGAAAGAGCGCAAGAACCAAGCAGTACTACCTTCAAAGAAGAAGTGATTGTGAAACGACTCAAGTGGTCCAATGTAACCAATCAAGATTAATAATAATAATAATAATACCAGGACCTAGAAATCATGGACTGAAGAGCGGAGGAAAATCTTTAGTGCCCAGATGAAGAGATTTGGGGAGAAGAAATAAACATCAATAGGAAGATAAGTTCTATCGCGCTCCATAGATGGGCATAACGATGTGAAAATAATAATAACTAGCTGTACCCGGCTTGCGTTACAATGCCAATTGAAGAAAGAGGTGGCGTTGTAACTTTGTTTGTTGAAGTGCCTTTGGATACTCATTTTTAGCCTATTTTCAATTTTGAAAAAAAAAAAATAGGCTTATGACATCACCTTTTGTCCGTGTGTGCGTGTGTGTGTGTGTGTGTGTGAGGAGTGTGTATGTGTGTCCCCCCTAATAACTTTTAAACGGCTGGAGCGATTTCAATGAAACTCGGACGACCCGGACCGTGCCCTTCAAATTTTGTTACATCTCACCAATCCAACATGACGGCTGTGCGAAATATTTCACCAACATTCAATATCTCCGAAACTATTCCCGATATCACCCTGGAATTTTTTACGGTGATAAAGGGAACTACTAGAAGTCCACCTATGTGACATTTGAAAAACTGGTAGCTACGGAACCAACATGGCGGCCAAGCGAATTTGCGACATTTAAATAGACCTTTCTCGCGATTTAAGCATCCAAACGCAATACAACTTGGTACAGTTGGTATGTTTATACAGATTGTAATGCACCGTCATCTAACTTGGTTCAATTGTTTGCATAACCACAAGATGGCGGATGAGCGAAATATTTAACCGGCATTCTATATCTCTGAAACTATTAACGGTATCACCCTGAAATTTTGTACGGAGGTAAAGGGCACTACTGGAAGTTCATCTATAAGACTTTCAAAAACCGGTTAACTACAAAACGAAAATGTTCAGTAGACCTTTCTCGCGATTTAATGTTCCTACCGCAATGAAAACTGGTATAGGAAATGTTAATACACATTGTAATACACTGGTATCTAATTTAGTTCAATTGTTTACATAACCTCAAGATGGCGGCTTTGCGAATTTTTAAATTAAGTATTTATTTCTTGTTTCGTAATCATGCGATCGATGTGAAAGTTTGAATAATGAACCTACGCAATAATTTTCCATTAATGGTGCATGACTCTATGGCCTATACATTTATCAATCCAACATGGCGACCATCCGAAATATTTAGACGGCTCTGAATATCTACGAATCTATTATAGCAATCAAACTGATTTTTCTTATGTTCATAGAGGCTACGAACTTAAGTTCACCTATAGGACTTAAAATAACCTGGTGATCGCAAATCCAACATGGCGGCGACGCGAAGTATAAATATTCACATGGACGTTTCTCGCAATTTAACCATTCGAGTGCAGTGAAACTTGGTACAGTAAATTCCTATACGAATGTTAATTCACTGGCTTCTAATTTATTTCAATTGTTTCCATAACCACAAGATGGCAGCTGTGCGAAATTTTAAAATCTCCATGTTACTTGTTGTGTCCTAATCATGCGATTGAAGTTTGAATACTAGACGTACACAATAATCTTCATGTAACAGTACATAACTCTAGGACCTACATATATAAAATTCAACATGGCAACCATCCGAAATATTTAGTCGGTTCTAAATATCTACGAATCTATTACAGCAATCAAACTGAAAATGTGTATGTAGATAGAGGCAATTAACATAAGTAGGATATATGAAAATAGGCTGTATAGTTCTTCACGTAACTACTTGTTTCTTTTTATGTTAACTGCCTCCTAACTATTGTAAAATGGATTTACTATCTCAGAAATATTTGTGGGAGCGTGCTCGATAACTCACCAAAGTTTCATCGCAATCGGATAAATGGTATATGAACGCATCCGGGACTTTGTTTAAACGATTCGCGTGCCATCACACATTTCCTGAATCTGCTCGTGCGCTACCTATTGTAAAGTGGATTTACTTAGTCAGAAACCTTCGCAGGAGTGTACACATTAACTCACCCAAGTTTCATCGCAATGGGATGAATGGTATATGGACGTATGCGGGACTTTGTGGAAACGATCGCACGCCATTTTGATTAAGTTACTCACGCGCTATCTATTGTAAATTGGATTTATTTTGCCTATAACTTTTCCGGGAATATGCACAAAAACTCACCAAAATTTGATCGCAATCGGATGAATTGCCGATGAACGCATCGCAAACACTCATGTGTTTAAACTACTCGCAAGCTATCAATTGTAAATTGGATTAACTATGCCTACAACTATCCCGGGAGTGTGGACAACAACTCACCAAAATTTGATCGCAATCGGATGAATACTTTAAAAACGCATAAAAGACGAACAGACAAACATTCTTTTTTATACCCAGGTACAGTATATATAAAATAAAAAATCCCCTTTAAACACCAAATACGGTAAAATCGCCCAGGTCTGCACTTTTAAATACCTTGGCAAAATTATACAGCCCACAGGACTTAATCGAATCGCCAATGAAGACAGTCACTAAGATCCAGAAGGCCTACAGGCTAACGAAAGTCCATTACATCAAGAAATGCTTTTCGACGAACGCCAATTACGACATTATAAAACAGTTACTCTTCCAGAAGCAACATATGCCACTGAAAAAATAGTAATCGATGGTCATTCCAAGATGAGGGAACTGGAAGAACAGGAGCGAAAAATTCTCTGGAAGATCTACGGAGCAATCAACAGAAACGGCATTTGGATGATGAGACCTAGTACAGAAGGTCTATTCGATAACAGACGAAAATGGAAAACGCAGAGCCAAATTTTACACTCACATCCACAGGATGGCCAACTGCAGATTGCCAAAGAAACTACAGAGTTAATGCCCAAAGAATGGCTTTAAGAGGTACAGAGAGACTTACAAGTAAGCAGCATAGAAAATTTCGAAGACCGAACTAAGTGCCTGACGAAAAACGCTAATGTTAAGTTTGAACCAAGATCATTACGACAACCTGGGAAAAAGTGGACGGATGAGAGGAAGAGGGAACATTCCGCGAGAATGAAGAGATTTTGGGAGGAGCGGAGGAGACACGCCTCCAAATGACATCATGTTATCAAGTTTAATTGCTCTCCAGTAGAGGAATTTTCGCTTAAATCAATAATAATAATAATAGTTCTTACGCCTTCAAATGTATCGTCAAAGGCGTCGATGTCCAGCAGGTAGGCTGGAAAGCCGACAGATACCACCATGTTGTTCACCTTCTCGTAAAATCTCTTCTTTGTCTCTGCGTCCATCCAGTCCAGGCCGCTGACTATATGAATGAAGCTCTCCAAGACCTCAGACATTAAACCCATCACCTAGAACAAAACGATGACAGTAAATGAATTTTCATAGAACTCATCCTGAACAACTTACGAGGCCCAACAAGAAAATAAGTTTGGTTGGTTGGTTCCTCAGTTTAGGGGCTGCGACAACGCGGTCATGTAGCCCCGTGTACGTTGGGTGTGTGTAGAATCTGTCTGATAACCGGTGTTAATTGTGATGGCTGTATTAGTGTGTGTATCTGTTTTAATTCAAGTAAGGACTGCCGACGATTAATTTTCAAGTAGTCCCTATTTTCGCCGACAAACGCCATCGTCAACGACCAACTAGTTCAGAAATTAGTTACCACATACCACCGCAGTCGGTTCCTGACGACGAACATAGGAACCTAAGAACGTTAGTCAAATTTTTAACCTATATTAATTTAGCTTCACACAGGTGTAATTAGTGGAAGGTTCTTTAACATGCCATAAATCTATGACATGGGACCGCCGGCTTTACTTCCCCTCCGAAGGAAGGCATACTGAGGGATTTTTAACGTTCTTAAAAGATCCGGTCGCCTCTGTAGAGTAGAGGTCAGCATGGTTAGCTGCCGCCCCGGAGGTCCTGGGTTCGATTCCCGGCTCTGTCACGAAATTTAAAAGTGGTATGAGGACTGGAACGGGGTCTATTCAGCCTGGGGTGGTCCAAATGAGTAAAGGGGTTCGATTACCACCTCAGCCATCCTCGAAGGGGCTTTCCGTGGTTTCCCACTTCGTCTTCGGGCAAATGCCGGGATGGTACTGTCCCCGATAATCCGGATAGTAGGCTGTCAGATATCCGCCCCCTCAATCGGATTGGCAATAATCAATCGCACCGGCACAGCTACATCAATGAAAATGGCACTGACAGATACTACCGAGATTAGAGCACAGCAGTTAACAAGAAATTATTGTGGAACACACTAAAATATACGGGGGTTCATACTTACCTTTACTTACCTATTTAAATTAATCTCGGGTATGGGTTGCCAACTGGATCACTTAAAAGTATGCCCTCACAATAACCTCCACCATGATATTCAAAATGAACCAAAACGGAAACAAGAAACTTTAAACTGTACAATAATTTATTTCACAAAAAGGGATAATATAACAAAAATTGAACAACAAAATAAACGTGGCAATCAGAAGCCATTGTCAATGTAATCATGTCCTCCTGTAGGACTTGTAGACTTTGCATACAAAATTTCAGCTTTCTAGCTCAAAAGAACGTAATAATAATAATAATACACTTGGAATGGATAAGGGAGTTGGGACGAGACATATAGCAATTGTTTTCCTTTTCATAAACATCACATTTTATTTATAACAGCAAGCCTGCTATGTAGACGACCTTGGCCTCTATCATACAGTTGCCAGGCCACCTGCACCATGTCGCATGCTTGCATCGTCAAGTGGACCCACCTGTCCAGCCAGCGTTAGCATATGCTAGTTACATCAGAGCCTAGCTCCTTTTCAAAACACTTTAAATGTCCTCAACTCAACTCAAATATTATCACGCAAATCTTTTAAATGCTCCATTCAAATATCAATGGATTACTCTAATAATCCCAAAACTTGTTTAATGGTATAATCCAATTGTTTAATTAGCGTTGTTTAGAGAATAATAACAAAATAATTAATGTTTATAACAAATACTCCTTAATTATTTATAACATTATTAATTGTTTATAATATTGTCAAATGACAATTGAAAAATTTATACACGCCTCTATTAATCCCGTTCGTTTCAAATTATTATTAAAGATATTTACATAGTTATTTACATTATTTATATTATTAATTTTAGAAATACATTAAACCACACGTCTATCCGGTTGATAATTACTTAAATCGTGGTAATATAATCGACCAATGAAGGTTAGTTATATTTAAATGTTAGATTCAGGTTTAATAAGTTTTAATAATTATTATTATTTGTGACGGTAACCTCCATTCAAAATCGTTATCTCAAATTATTTAAACACTCTTGTTAATTTTAACAGTAACTTCACATGATTAATTTTCAAAGGACCTGGACAATACACTCAGCGGAAAAATACCTCGCTCAAACGCACAAAAATGCACAAAATAGGCCCAGAATTCATCATATATCTCAATATATATGGCATCAAAAACTTCCACAATACATACAAAAAACCTCCACTTATAAATTCATTAACCTCATTAATATTACTGTGTGAACATCCTTCACTTATTCAAGGGCATTATTCATCAGCGACTTTTACACGTCCACTGAACTAACGATTATACATCCATAGTTCCACTTTAAAAATTCTTATATTCATTAATTGTTTCAAAACTGTTATTATATTTAACCTTCGTGGGTTTTATTCATGAATCGATATGAAGTAAAAATTTGCCAATCAGAAATAAATTTAATAGCCAATACGATTATACACGCCTCTCTGGTTTATCAAAATTGAGATTAATATCTTCAAAGTAACGCAGTATAAAAATACTATCTTCAATCAAAGTTCATCTAAACTGCACAAATAATCGAATAGAATACAATTAGACTGTGGAATGCAAACATTATTGTTCCAATCTAGAATTGAGAAAAATTCCTATCAAATGTTCATTACTATAGTGTATTCAATAAATCGTAAGCAAAGTTCATATTTCATAAAATTGTCTATAATGCAATGGTATTTCAAAACTGACGATAAATGTCTATGTTGCAATCATGTTCATAAAACGACTAGTATTTCCAAGATCGTCGATACAGTAATAGATTTTAACGCTCTAAAATCTTTTAATTATTCTTCTTTCTTGAGGATGACAGAAAATTGGTCAAAGTAATTTACTGAATAGAATTACTTTAATAAAATGACACGCTGTCTGAATTCAAATTTGCCATAGAAAATCGTTAACTTTACAGTCAAATCGTGACTACAAAAATATGCAAATTACTGAAAGAATATATTATATCAGTCTCAACTGATCCAAAATTATATAAATATGCCAATGACATAATAATGTCTCAATAAATCGTAGAAAAAGGCATAACTCAGCAAAGTGTACTGAGTACAGAAATATCAAGCAAGAATATGGGGCAAAATATATGGGACAGAAAATATGGGAAAAATGGTTGCTCAGATATCGCTAAATGACTCAAATAAAACAAGAAACGTTCACGACTACCTTATCTGTTGATTGAAGTTCTAGAGGAAAATCTTCCAAATAAGACTGCTGATGGTTCCATTTCACCAACGTAAAGATGTACTCCGACCTCGAACCTGGAACCAGCGCCCTCGGAGAATTGAACTGCTTCCTCCTCCGGAAATTGCACTGCTCCGTGTAGACGATAGACATCCTTCTGGCAAAACTCTTCTTTGTGAGCCGGGCCTACCTGGCCTCTCTTGATAGTTCCCTGAAGTTCTGGTAGAAATTCGCCATGAAGTTTATTGCATTTATTTCCGCAGAAATGTTCTTAATTGTAGAGTATGAAAATATTTCCACTGCCATTTGATATAATTCAGCGTTGGACCACGATGCATGAGTGTAGTTGGATGTTCACTACATGCTCGCTTCTGTAGAAAGACGATTAGCGAAGTTCCATGCTGCTATTTCACTCCATTGATATATGTCCCAATTGCATTAAGGTTTTAGCCTTCCATCTCCACTTCTGTTATAATCATAATTGAAAGTACTGCCAGATTATAATGTTCCATATTAGAATGCAGCGTTGTATCACCAAATGCAATATGTAGTATCACGGTTGCATTACACGTGTCAGCCGTAGCGTAGAATGTGATATTATAAAGTGCCTCTCAGGTGGCGAGAAAATCACTTTTGTCTGCCGTCTTAAAATGCCAATATCTTCCAAATTATAATCGTGAAAATGTTCAACTTTACTACACACTTCAATACTGTTATGCACAATAGAATTAGCTTAAAGGCACTAGCTAACTCTTGATAGGTTATCTTGTAGACTCGTTTATGCGTGCGTTTCAACTTCGCCTAGTTTCAATCACCGTAAAATGGAACTGCTGCACGCTCCGTGCTCGTTCGATGCGGTGGGCTTTATCACGCGCTAATAACGACTTGCTTCACCGAATCACTCGAAAACGACTATGAGACAAGAGAAATATATATGCGATATGAGAGCTCCTCTCTGCTGTGCAAGACCTTTTATCAACTTCATAAGGGGCGTATCCATCCCTTCCATAACTTGTTCCTCCGTCATTACTAGAAGTTCTAACTTTGGCTATACTTGACGGATTTTCAAATTTCAAAAACTCAATTAATTTCTTCAAAATTCCATATCAATGCCATAACTGAAAATAGATTTCCACAATTCTGCATTCCAAAAGTAATTAAATATAGTAGTTTCAGTAATCTCCGTCTCCTTCCAAACTATCATTCATTGGTTCGAGCCTTTCCTCCAATAGCGTAACTTCTTCCTTAGCACAATTCCTCGTTTCCCTGCGACTGCGTCGTAAATCTCAGATCTTTCTCGAACAAAATCATGACGTCACCAAGAATCTCAGCTCAACCAGCCTACTTGCATAAAGTCTGCGTCATCCGTGCCTACGTCATGAATATCCACGTCACAACTATGACAGCCATAACTTTATTCATATTTGCCAATACAGCCATCGTGGTCTCAATATAATTCAATTTACGGGGGCATTCTCCCTTCACCACGTTTTAAAAACAGTTGCAAATTGTTTTTAAACTCTGTGTTATAAATATCTCAATTCACTTGAACACGAAATTGAATTATAATTCTACTCTTGTATGATATTTCCTCTATGTTCCTTAATCATAAGTCTCTTCTTCTCTGGGTTGTGTGTGGCTAATGAATTCTCTTCTCTCTATTTTCTCTTCTGTCCTGTATTCCTGTTTTCCAAATTCTGCTGGCTTGTAGAAGGACCAGGATCGATCAATACATCCTGTCTTTTCTTCTGGTTTTCAGCTTCCTTCTCTCGTAATTCCTTCAGATACTGCTGATTTTCTTTCTCTCTTTCTTGATACTTGTCGGGTGTCATAACCTGACCTTGAGAATTCTGATTTCGATTCTGGTTATTTCTATTGTAGTTCCTATTGTAACCCTGGTTATTTTAGTATCTACCTCTTCCATTATTATAATTCCCTCTATTGTTGTTCCAGCCTCGTCTTTGCTGATATGGACGGTAACCTTGTGATCTGTTGCGAAAATAATTATTCCTGTGAGGACCTACATTTTCAGTTTTCTCTTCCTCAGCAGGCTTATCAGTTTGCTGAACTTGATCCAAGTAGACTGTATTGATGTCTTTGAATTCGTGTCTCTGACCTTTTTGAACCACATTTGGCATTGGACTCGTGTAGTCAAGCCTTCTCAATAGTTCGTCCATACTGGTGAAAATCTGATATTTGACGATATGATAAGTCTTCTTACTTCCACAGGCAGCATACGAGAAATAGCATCGATCAACTGCTCTGTCGACAATGGGGGTTGCAAAAATCTCAAGCGCGATAACTGGCTCGTGAAGAAATCAGCGTACCGTGTTGGAAGAGTACCTGAATACTTCCTCGAGTATACCTCAGCTCTTAATGAATTCTGTGCTTCTATTGACCAGAATCGTTTAATCAGTGCCTCTGCAAATTCATCAAAATTACCAAAAGTGTACCGAAATGCGCTGAACCATTCAAGGGGTCCTCCAGCTAGAAATCTTTCTACGATTCTCATCTCTCTTTCTCTGGGAATATGAGCTTCAATAAAATAGTCTTTCAGGTTCCTGATATATTCTATCGGTGTTAGACTATCAGTATTGCTAAATTTTTGAGGTTTGTCCTCAAAGTTTCGGATGACTGTCACATTTCTCGGATATGAATCCATGTAATTCTTCCCACTATCACGATATTTCCATTCAGGTTCAATATTCCTATCCTCTTCTTCTTGAAATCTGAATATGCGTTCCTCAGGACTAATATATTTCTCTTCTGTAGCGAGGTTACATCTTCTGACGTAATTCCTTTCATCTTCACAAGTCAATCCTTCTGGATCCTTATCTGTGATTTCCGTGATGACTTTCCTAATCAACTCGTCTTTATAGGTTTCCATCATGCTAGCTTCTCCTAGTTTCAAATTCTGAAGTTTGCTCGTAGTTTCATTGACATCAGAGACAACCTTATGAATTTGTTCCTTTAATGTTTGCACGTCCTGACCCATTTGAGTTCTATCCTCTATCTGCTTTTCGGATAGCGAATCCATCCTTATACTCAAATCCTTTCTAATTTGAACTACTTCATTATTTATGTCTACTTGTGTACCGGCAAGTATTCGTTCAATTCGCTCCTGAATCTGAGTGACATGTTCCCCACTTGACCTGTTCCATTCATCTTTCCAAACCGTTACATTTGCAGTTAACATTTCCGCAATATCTACTTCAATGTCTTCCTTAAGTAAACGATTATGATCTAAAACTTGGGTTCTCATGACCTCTACATCATATTTTAAACCAGCTAGAGAAGCTGTTGTCCTAACAGACTCGTCAACCAACCTAGTTGTTAAAGCACTAATGTTACGAGTACAAAGCGTTTTTGAAGTTTCAATTTCTTCTCTAACTTTATTAACATCAGTTTGAACTTTAGCAATGTCTACAAAAACTGTATTAACTTCTACTTGTATCTTATTAATGTCGCTTTGCATCTCATTTACATCAGAATGAATATTATTTATGTCTACTTGAACGTTTGACACATCGGTTCGAACATTTTTAATCTCTCTTTGAACCTCTTCTACCTTATCTTGTACAGTAGCAACATCATTCCTAACAACGATTACTTCTGCTCTAGCACATGAAATATCACCCCGGACATTAGCAACATCAAGATTCAACATAGTAAGGTCTTTCTGTACCTTAGAAACATCAGTCTTAACATCTGAAACATCTTTATGCACATTGGATAAATCTACTTTAACCTCTGAGACATCTTTATGGACATTGGACACGTCTGTGCGCATGTCAGTTACAGCATTCTCGATTCCCTGGGTACTGATATGTAAACGCGACACATTATTTTCTAAGTTTGCAGAACTGGTCTGAAGAACTTTCAAATTTTCATCCAGCATCTGCTTTACACTTTCATTCATGCTAGCTTTCAAATTAGCAGACATATTACTAGAATTCTCCTCCATCATCTCCTGCATTCGACTAGTATTCCTAGCTTCCATCTCCTTCACACTTTCATTCAGCCTAATAGACAAACTGTTGGACATCTCCTCCAACATCTTCCTCATACTCTCATCTGCCATCTCAATAATATTTCAATAATCGACTGCTTTAAGGACATACATCAAACAGAGCAAAATAACAACATCTGAGCAACATCTTTCACCATATATAAAGTTTGAGCAATTTTCAGTCTTAAATCTAACTTATAATTACCTTATAATTAACCTTCGTAGACACTTCATGTTGAAATAAACTCAAGCACATGTTCAAATTTCTTTGGTTCATTTTAAAATATCCTAACACAAATAATTTACATTTACAATCCAAATAGTTTAATTTTATCTTTAATATGACTAAACATGTCATACGCCGGCCAAATAAAATAAGACTCCAGATCATAGGCGATTTTTCTAAGTTTCCAGCCTATTTAACCTCTCTCAAGTTGTACAAGATCTGATCTTTTCTGAGTGTAATTTTCCTAATACAACACAACATTTAATCCCTATATAATCACACCCTCACATTCTACAATTGGCCAAGACATCTAACAAAGAATCAACCTCTTTATTTAAGTCTTCACAATCCCATTGACATCGATAACTTGGTAATCCAATGCTATTCGAACACTCCACACGAAATTGCGGTGCCAATTCTACTGGCGTTCAACCTGGTAATCAAATGTTTTGCTGATCGAGCTCCACGTTTTAGGGTCGCCAATCCTACTGGCATTCAACCTGGTAATCCAATTTTGTCGAGCCCCACGAATTTGCGGCGCCAATCCTACTGGCATTCAAACTGGTAATCCAGGTTTGTTGAACGTGCCCCACGTTTTAGGGTCGCCAATCTTACTGTCCCCGATAATCCGGATAGTAGGCTGTCAGATATCCGCCCCCTCAATCGGATTGGCAATAATCAATCGCACCGGCACAGCTACATCAATGAATGTGGCACTGACAGATACTACCGAGATTAGAGCACAGCAGTTAACAAGAAATTATTGTGGAACACACTTACATATACGGGGGTTCATACTTACCTTTACTTACCTATTTAAATTAATCTCGGGTATGGGTTGCCAACTGGATCACTTAAAAGTATGCCCTCACAATAACCTCCACCATGATATTCAAAATGAACCAAAACGGAAACAAGAAACTTTAAACTGTACAATAATTTATTTCACAAAAAGGGATAATATAACAAAAATTGAACAACAAAATAAACGTGGCAATCAGAAGCCATTGTCAATGTAATCATGTCCTCCTGTAGGACTTGTAGACTTTGCATACAAAATTTCAGCTTTCTAGCTCAAAAGAACGTAATAATAATAATACACTTGGAATGGATAAGGGAGTTGGGACGAGACATATAGCAATTGTTTTCCTTTTTCATAAACATCACATTTTATTTATAACAGCAAGCCTGCTATGTAGACGACCTTGGCCTCTATCATACAGTTGTCAGGCCACCTGCACCATGTCGCATGCTTGCATCGTCAAGTGGACCCACCTGTCCAGCCTGCGTTAGCATATGCTAGTTACATCAGAGCCTAGCTCCTTTTCAAAACACTTTAAATGTCCTCAACTCAACTCAAATATTATCACGCAAATCTTTTAAATGCTCCATTCAAATATCAATGGATTACTCTAATAATCCCAAAACTTGTTTAATGGTATAATCCAATTGTTTAATTAGCGTTGTTTAGAGAATAATAACAAAATAATTAATGTTTATAACAAATACTCCTTAATTATTTATAACATTATTAATTGTTTATAATATTGTCAAATGACAATTGAAAAATTTATACACGCCTCTATTAATCCCGTTCGTTTCAAATTATTATTAAAGATATTTACATAGTTATTTACATTATTTATATTATTAATTTTAGAAATACATTAAACCACACGTCTATCCGGTTGATAATTACTTAAATCGTGGTAATATAATCGACCAATGAAGGTTAGTTATATTTAAATGTTAGATTCAGGTTTAATAAGTTTTAATAATTATTATTATTTGTGACGGTAACCTCCATTCAAAATCGTTATCTCAAATTATTTAAACACTCTTGTTAATTTTAACAGTAACTTCACATGATTAATTTTCAAAGGACCTGGACAATACACTCAGCGGAAAAATACCTCGCTCAAACGCACAAAAATGCACAAAATAGGCCCAGAATTCATCATATATCTCAATATATATGGCATCAAAAACTTCCACAATACATACAAAAAACCTCCACTTATAAATTCATTAACCTCATTAATATTACTGTGTGAACATCCTTCACTTATTCAAGGGCATTATTCATCAGCGACTTTTACACGTCCACTGAACTAACGATTATACATCCATAGTTCCACTTTAAAAATTCTTATATTCATTAATTGTTTCAAAACTGTTATTATATTTAACCTTCGTGGGTTTTATTCATGAATCGATATGAAGTAAAAATTTGCCAATCACAAATAAATTTAATAGCCAATACGATTATACACGCCTCTCTGGTCTATCAAAATTGAGATTAATATCTTCAAAGTAACGCAGTATAAAAATACTATCTTCAATCAAAGTTCATCTAAACTGCACAAATAATCGAATAGAATACAATTAGACTGTGGAATGCAAACATTATTGTTCCAATCTAGAATTGAGAAAAAGTCCTATCAAATGTTCATTACTATAGTGTATTCAATAAATCGTAAGCAAAGTTCATATTTCATAAAATTGTCTATAATGCAATGGTATTTCAAAACTGACGATAAATGTCTATGTTGCAATCATGTTCATAAAACGACTAGTATTTCCAAGATCGTCGATACAGTAATAGATTTTAACGCTCTAAAATCTTTTAATTATTCTTCTTTCTTGAGGATGACAGAAAATTGGTCAAAGTAATTTACTGAATAGAATTACTTTAATAAAATGACACGCTGTCTGAATTCAAATTTGCCATAGAAAATCGTTAACTTTACAGTCAAATCGTGACTACAAAAATATGCAAATTACTGAAAGAATATATTATATCAGTCTCAACTGATCCAAAATTATATAAATATGCCAATGACATAATAATGTCTCAATAAATCGTAGAAAAAGGCATAACTCAGCAAAGTGTACTGAGTACAGAAATATCAAGCAAGAATATGGGGCAAAATATATGGGACAGAATATATGGGAAAAATGGTTGCTCAGATATCGCTAAATGACTCAAATAAAACAAGAAACGTTCACGACTATCTTATCTGTTGATTGAAGTTCTAGAGGAAAATCTTCCAAATAAGACTGCTGATGGTTCCATTTCACCAACGTAAAGATGTACTCCGACCTCGAACCTGGAACCAGCGCCCTCGGAGAATAGAACTGCTTCCTCCTCCGGAAATTGCACTGCTCCGTGTAGACAATAGACATCCTTCTGGCAAAACTCTTCTTTGTGAGCCGGGTCTACCCTGGCCTCTCTTGATAGTTCCCTGAAGTTCTGGTAGAAATTCGCCATGAAGTTTATTGCATTTATTTCCGCAGAAATGTTCATAATTGTAGAGTATGAAAATATTTCCACTGCCATTTGATATAATTCAGCGTTGGACCACGATGCATGAGTGTAGTTGGATGTTCACTACATGCTCGCTTCTGTAGAAAGACGATTAGCGAAGTTCCATGCTGCTATTTCACTCCATTGATATATGTCCCAATTGCATTAAGGTTTTAGCCTTCCATCTCCACTTCTGTTATAATCATAATTGAAAGTACTGCCAGATTATAATGTTCCATATTAGAATGCAGCGTTGTATCACCAAATGCAATATGTAGTATCACGGTTGCATTACACGTGTCAGCCGTAGCGTAGAATGTGATATTATAAAAGTGCTTCTCAGGTGGCGAGAAAATCACTTTTGTCTGCCGTCTTAAAATGCCAATATCTTCCAAATTATAATCGTGAAAATGTTCAACTTTACTACACACTTCAATACTGTTATGCACAATAGAATTAGCTTAAAGGCACTAGCTAACTCTTGATAGGTTATCTTGTAGACTCGTTTATGCGTGCGTTTCAACTTCGCCTAGTTTCAATCACCGTAAAATGGAACTGCTGCACGCTCCGTGCTCGTTCGATGCGGTGGGCTTTATCACGCGCTAATAACGACTTGCTTCACTGAATCACTCGAAAACGACTATGAGACAAGAGAAATATATATGCGATATGAGAGCTCCTCTCTGCTGTGCAAGACCTTTTATCAACTTCATAAGGGGCGTATCCATCCCTTCCATAACTTGTTCCTCCGTCATTACTAGAAGTTCTAACTTTGGCTATACTTGACGGATTTTCAAATTTCAAAAACTCAAAATTAATTTCTTCAAAATTCCATATCAATGCCATAACTGAAAATAGATTTCCACAATTCTGCATTCCAAAAGTAATTAAATATAGTAGTTTCAGTAATCTCCGTCTCCTTCCAAACTATCATTCATTGGTTCGAGCCTTTCCTCCAATAGCGTAACTTCTTCCTTAGCACAATTCCTCGTTTCCCTGCGACTGCGTCGTAAATCTCAGATCTTTCTCGAACAAAATCATGACGTCACCAAGAATCTCAGCTCAACCAGCCTACTTGCATAAAGTCTGCGTCATCCGTGCCTACGTCATGAATATCCACGTCACAACTATGACAGCCATAACTTTATTCATATTTGCCAATACAGCCATCGTGGTCTCAATATAATTCAATTTACGGGGGCAGTACCTACTGTAAGGCCACGGCGGCCTCCTTCCCTCTTCCTTGCCTATCCATCCCCATCTTCCATTCCTTCCCATCCCTCATGAGGCCCCTGTTCGCTTTGCAGGTTTGGCCGCCTGGGCGAAGTGCTGATCACACCTCCCCAGTTGTATTCATCCCGACCAGATGTTCCCGGCTTCAGGACACTGCCCATAGAGGCGGTAGTGGTGAGTTCCCTCGCTGAGTCCGTGGGAACCACCAACCTAGAGGGTAAATTGACTAAATAAAAATTAAAAAAATTAAAAAAGATCAGACGACTTTGGCCGGGTTTGAATCCGGAAAATAAGTTTAATGATAGCATTTAAGCCATTTTCAGTGTTGTTTTTATTGACAATTGATATTTTTACATTCAGGCGGTGAACACAAATTAATTCCAATTACTGGAAATTGCGAGAAACTAGCCTGAAATACATGTGATTAAGATACATTTTTAACATGTTAACCATGAAACGAAAAGAATGGTCCTCAAAAAATAACCCTCATTATGATCGATAGAATCTTTTAAAATATGGCTAACACAGTTAGAAACAAGTAGGTCCGTGAAGAACTAAATAGGCTATTTTCAAATATCCTATTGGTGTTTTCTATTGTAAACTCTCCCAGCTATTAAAAGAATTTTCCCGTTACTAAATACATGTATACTTGATACAAGACCTATGTCTCCACTAACACCATTGTATAGAGAAAGTACTGAATGTGCTAGAATATATAACTATAAGTATCGGTG
Organism: Meconema thalassinum; assembly: GCA_946902985.2. Classification (NCBI taxonomy): domain Eukaryota; kingdom Metazoa; phylum Arthropoda; class Insecta; order Orthoptera; family Tettigoniidae; genus Meconema; species Meconema thalassinum. Next base: position 85,403,213 of record OX336400.1, on the reverse strand, counting down.
AATAAGACTACTCCCACTAAATGGCATCCTCCTGTAACGCATCACGGGAGTTTAATTTAAGAAAAGTCAAATGCTGAGAATTCATTAAATCATTCGTAAACCGTCACCCACCCTTCTACAAAGTAATGCGTGAAGAATTTGCTATTACTTGAAAATCCACAGCCTGCTTCCAGTCGACCGACTGGGTCAGGGAATGGAATGAATGAAGCCCTCATCTAGCAGCGAGGATAAAGAACTGTGCCGGCTGCCGAAGCCTGCCGCACTCCCCTGGGGCAATGATTAAATGGATGGCATATGAAATGAAATTATAGTGGAGAGTTTTGCTGGAATGAAATTGTGACAGGAAAAACCGGAGTACCCGGAGAAAACCCTCTCTGCCTCCGCTTAGTCCAGTACAAATCTCACATGGAGTGACCGGAATTTGAACCATGGACCGAGTGGTGAGAGGCCGGCGTGTTGCCGTCTAAGCCACGAACGTTCTTTGCTATTACTTCTGGGATATAAGTAAAGCAATAAGCCCCCCCCCCCCCCATAATAGAAATATAAACATACAAGTGTTTATTTATCTAGAGTCAAATGGTTATTACTAGGGCTAGGATTTCGATGATTTTGCATCTCTAATTTCTTTTTGGTAAATCCAATTCATTAATGAGTTTTATATAAATGTATTAGAGAGTAAGAGGTGCTAAGCTAAACATATTTGTTTCTCTAATTTTGTGAAACATGACATTTTTGTTTTTTTGATTGCATTTTATCGCACTCCTGCAATGGCATTGTGCTTTTCTACTGCTGAATTTGCTTCTCCAGCCTGTTACAGGTCATCTCATGCCAGACAGGTAGATACAGCACTGAACGAAACCTGCAGGTTGATAACAGGTTGCTTAAAGCCTATCCCAACAGATAAGCTCTACTACCTGGCTGGTATAGCACCACGTGTCCGCAGAGAGGTGGCTGCCAAGAGGGAGAGGCTGAGAGTGGAAGAGAACAACGCCCACCCACTGCATGGATAGAGTACTCCTTAACAACGGCTGAGGTCCCGAAAGAGCTTCCTGATGACATCTGAGATGCCTACCGTCTCACCCTAGCAGGCAAGGCTTCCTCACCCCTGCGGTTGCATACCAGTAGCTGAAGAACTACCACCCGGACACAACAAATGCTGGTTGGTGTGGAAGTCCCTGAACAGGTTACGATCAGGAGTCGGAAGATCCCGAGACAATCAGAGGAGATGGGGCCTCAGTACATGTGACAGGTCTTGCGAATGTCGTCAAGAACAATCCACAAAACTCATGCTTCACTGCCCTCTGTGCCCTTCATCTTGTTCAGAGGAAGATCTCCGGCAAGCCACTCCGAGCTCCTTGGACGTTGCTCAGTTGCTTATATGTATAGCAACTGTACATTTGTATGTTTCCGACGCCAGAAATAAATAAATTGCTTTTTTATGCATTTTTCAATACTTATCTGGTTTTTTATTGCATTTTATATGCATTTGAAGTACTTCTTGGGTATACTTTACTCTCTTTTAAAGTTTGTCAGGGTATTCATGTATACCACTTATTATACCTGTTTCTACGGGATTGGGGATGGGATGCAATTTATTTATATGTGGTGGATGGTTATTAAAGCCGGATCCCCTTCCTGGCGTCAACCTTGTAAGAGGAGATGAATGGAACTGGGCTAGGAGTTGAGAGGTCGTGGTCTATTAGCAGGTTTGGTCTTGGCATATGAGTTGATCTGAAAGTGGGAAATGGTGGAGAACCATTTCAAGTCGGCCAACGGTAGTGTCTACTGGGTCCGGAGAAACCTGGACCCATGGCCTTGTACCTCAGTGCGCATAGCTACCACGGCAGGTTTCATCTCTTCAAGAGGGATATTATCAGTTTTTAATTACATTTCTAACAAAAGTTTGGTGCTTTTCAGTCGGTCAACACGAATGTACCCAAATAGAGCTGGGTTATGCCCTGATCCCGAAATAAATTACATAAGATTAATAAATACACTAGGATGACCAGTTTCGATCGTCAAGCGATCATCATCAGATCCATTACACTTAGACTATAACATCTATTTTTGAGAATACAGGTGAAAAATATATACAATATGTACAATTATTTAGTTGCAGTGATGCAACAGTCGGTGTATGTTAAATGTGGTATATCTAACGTTAGGTAAACTTCTAAAATAGTGATGAAAATCCGGAATTTGTCTGTTAGGGGTGATTATATGGTTTTACAAAATCAACAATGGTTATACTGAAATAATACAAGCTTATACTTATCGAGTTGTCTCCTTAACTGGAACTTGAAGCAGTTGCGTGTTTCCTTAGAAACCAGTTGTAGTCGACTAACCCCGAGTGTTCGCTGGGTGGAACTGGTTTTCCCCTTCCTCCCCCTTTAGTTGCTATGTTCTTCCAGAGGTCAGTGCCATGTATATTTGTGTGACTTTGCCAAATCTAGATAAAAGTGTATGCTATTGAATGCAGGAGTCTGCAACTACTAAAGACCGTGAGACCGTGGAACTATCTTCGCCACGCATGGGCTAAAAAGCCATTTATACTAAGCGGTACACGGTCTATTGAAGACGTTCCGGCACCTTTAATACTGCCGCGCTTATCGGCCTAGGTTTATTGCAGAAAAATGTACATAGTACACCTGATCCAAATAACATTTACCTATAAACACCGCTATTTACCCCCCCCCCCCCTTTTATTTAGCTTGGCTGTATCGCTAACTTGTGTCTTGTTTTCGACAGGGTGTGTTTTTTAGTAGAGCGAAAAGGGGTGAACTCTCCATAAAAGTGTGTTCATTTAGATTGTTGGGATTGTTTTGTTTGGCTAGGTGAATCTCGATTGCTTCTTTTATGTCGAGAGCTCTGCCTTTCGATTCGTGATGAATTATTTTTAGATCAGTCTCGATTTTAGTGAAGCTCTGCCCCGTGTCGCACATATGTTCGCATACGGCTGAATGTGTTCCGTATCTTATCGCATTCCTATGTTCATTATAACGTGTATCTACTCGTCTTCCGCTCTGTCCAATGTAATTAGCTTGACAACCGATGTCTTGGCATGTTATAGAATATACCCCTGACTTTGAATACGGGTCTTGTTTATTTAGATTGCTATTTTGCAGGTGCCTCCCGGTCGTATTATTCGTTGTGAATGCTATTTTTATGCCTTGCTTTTTGAATAGATTAGTGATTTCATATGTGTTCTCATTCACATAGTTGAAGCGCGCGAATTTTTTCTCATTAATGTCCGGGTTTGGAATCATTTTATCTTTATTTTTATGTTTGGCTACAATTTGGTCTATTTTGCTTGGCGGGAAATTGTTTTCCTTTGCTATTTGTTTAATGGTTCTTATTTCCTTATTATAATTGTCTGTTGACATGGGTATGTTTAAAGCTCTGTGCACCATTGAATTGAACCCCGCTAATTTATGCGTACTGGGGTGATTAGACTGATTGTCGACTGCATGCGAGGTTTGTCTGGCTTTTCGGAATATGGGGTATGAAAGCTCGTTGTCCTTACGTTCAATAGTTATGTCGAGATAATTTATTTTTCGATCTGTTTCGGATTCCTTAGTGAATTTGATTGAGTGGTGTAGGCTTTTAATGGATTGGAGAATTGTTTCTTCGCTTGTTAATTCAGTATCGTAGATGCAAATTACATCATCTACGTATCTTTTCCATATTATTATTCCCCTTGTTGAAATCTTTTCTAAAAACTCATTCTCTAGTGCATTAATGAAGATGTCAGCGATTAATCCGCTTAGTGGTGATCCCATCGCTAATCCTTCTGTTTGTGTGTACATTTTATTGTCGAATTGAAACGCGTTTTGGCCGAGAACGACCCTCAATAGTCGCACGATCTCGTCAGTTTCTTTTTCCGAATTGTTGGATTTTAAGTTATTTTCGATAGTGTTGATTGCATCATTAATAGGAATATTGGTGTACATGTTAGTTACATCGAAAGATACAAGCCTCATGCTAGGTTTCATTTGTAGGGTGTTCAGTGCTGTTCCTAATTCCGTTGTGTTCTTTACAGAGTTGTTTTTGTCGTTGGAAAGGCGGCGTTTTAAGATTTTTAGTAACTCTTTGCTGATTTTGAAATTAGGTGCATTCCTACAATTGACTATTGGTCTCATTGGGCACTCATTTTTGAGTATTTTTGGTTGTCCCCTCAATGACGGTATTTTCGGGTTCATGTTTATTAGTTTTGATTTGTCAGCTTTGGTCAATATGTATTCTGTTTCTTTTAATACACTTTTTATTTGTTTTTGGAATTTATTGCTGGGGTCTTTTGCTAATTCCTTGATTTCGTTGTTGTTTAGGAATTCGACTGTTTTTTCAATGTATTCTGTTTTGTTCAAAATTACTGTGGTATTTCCCTTATCTGCTTTTGTGATGATTAAGTCATGTTCTTTTATTTTTTGCTTCAATGACTTTATTTCTTTTAGTTGTTTGTTGTTTTGAGTGTAATTGTTTTCGCCCTCTCGCTTGAGGATTTTTTTGGCTTCGTTGGTGGCAAGGGAATTAACCAAAAATTAACCAAAGTTATTTACATTGCTTAGTTCTTAACTTTCGTTGTGGGGTTTGAAGCCATTTTTTCAGTGTTGCCTTAGTATTTATTAATCTCATGTAATTTATTTAAGGATTAGGCATAACCCAGCTCTTTTGGGTACATTCGTGTTGACCAACTGAATAGCACTAAACTCTTCTTTCTTAACTTTAGGTAACTTCATAAAATGAACTTTATCTTCACTTAACTGTACTATTTTATTCAGCGTGATTTTGAATTTATTTTACGGGCATTTTATAAATTCTATCGGGCATTTTTGTTGTTGAGATTTTGAGGCCCAAACTGTAATTTTAAAGTGCATTTCTCATTGTATTATAGGGCGTTAAAATCCCAGCCCTAGTTATCTACTACGATAAACCCAAGTGACAAGCCCCCAAAACAAATTACAAATATGAACACACACAAAAATCACGAGCCATACAGTAGTCGCATATGATGTGTAACATGTGACATGTTATCCTATTATGTGTCTGCCGGGAGCGCAAATCCCTTGTTAACAGTGAACTCTGTTGGTCATTGAAATAACTACTTGTAATCCACCAGTGCCAATGATTTATTGTAGGAATATCTTTAATGGGGCCTCCAAACCTTGAAGTAAACCGTATGCGATATACATTACACATAGGGCTGTATGTTGGCCAACAGTACCTCGAATGCATACATTAAATAAGAATACAGTAAAAGTGTGAAGATTTAATAAATCATAATTGTTTTCAGGAAATATGATATAATTAATATTTTCACACCAATGAACGACAACATGAATATTATTTATTGTAGGAATATCTTTAATGTGGCCTCCAAACCTTGAAGTAAACCATATGCGATATACATTCCACATAGCCACCAGAGTACGTCGTGGTACCAATCTCCGCCACCGCACGCACTCATTGTTTCCGTCCCATTTCCGTTCCTTTTCCAAAATCACTCCCATAAAATATATCCAGCTACCGAGCGGAAAGATGTTACACCACAAAAAAAAAAACAACAGCAAAATCCACCAAGTTACTAAACCAAATAGTCAGTGTTCGTCCATTATTGTGCTGAATGAATTGAAATGAATTTCATTTTATCAAAAAGCCTGTTATCCTCTGCCAATGGAATCACTCAAATCCTCTGGAGAATCGGTTAAGATAATAATGTCGTCATCAAATCTCAGAGTTGTAATAATTTCATCATGAACCTTCCCTAAGACCCAAGATAAAATTTGTGGCTGAGTGCATTTCTTATTATATAATGGCACAATAAATACATATTTGAAGACAAAAGCCGCATTCTTAACAAAAAATACAGGTCACAACTACTGTACCTATTCTGGCAATGCGTCAAGTAGCAAGCTTATAGGGGAAGACGAATGGGTTCGAACCTCACCGTGCATGCCCTTAAAAATGGTTTTCCGTGTCTTATCATTATCAACTCAAGGTGGAAATGTAAATAAACTTTCTAACAGGCCACGGCTGCTTCCTTCCACGGTTCATTCGGCACCATTCATTTCACCTCCAATTGACATTTCTGATGAGTTGGGCGTTTGAAAAGGCATGCGAAAGTAAAACCAACACTCCACATAGAAATAACATGTCATCTCGAACCCCATACAAATGGGAATGAACGATAGGTCAGAACAACTTCTGCTAATAAAAAAAAGTCCTCTCGTCACGCCGGAAGGCGGAGGTAGATTTCACCGGATAAACTTGGGGATAGGCGAAAATAGGCAGAATATGCAGGTTTTCGTAGAAGGATCAGACCTCATTTATTGCGAGAAAGTATTTTATAATTGGAGCTTAATTAACTTTGTTTTTCGTCATTGTATGCATATTTTAAACATTTTATTGTCTTATGGGGACGGTAAACTTCTTGTCATTTGGGGTCCAATTTTAGCCTATTTTCAATTTTGAAAAAATAGGCTTATGAGATCACCTTTTGTCCGTGTGTGTGCGCGCGTGTGTGTGTGATTCGTGTGTGTGTCCCCCCCTAATAAAATCAAAACGGCAGGAGCGATTTCAATGAAACTCGGAAAGTTCATAGCACTATTCCGGGCGACCTCGACCGGGCCCTTCAAATTTTGTTACGACTCACCAATCCAACATGGTGGCTGTGCGAAATATTTCACCAGCATTCAATATCTCCGAAACTATTACCGATATTACCCTGACATTTTCCATGGTGATAGAGGGAACTAGTATAAGTTCACTTATGTGACTTTTGAAAACCTGATAACTACAAAACCAACATGGCGGCCAAGCGAATATGCGACTTTTAAATAGACGTTTCTCGCGATTTGGCCAAGCAAACGCAATGAAACTTGGTACAGTATATGTTTATATACATTTTAATGCACAGACATCTAACTTCGTTCAATTGTTTACATAATAACAAGATGGCGGATGTGCGAAATATTTCACCGGCATTCTATATCTCTGAAACTATTAGCGGTATCTCCCTAAAAGTTTGTACTGAGATAAAGGGCACTACTGGAAGTCCATCTATAAGATTTTCAAAAACCGGTTAACTACAAATCGAACATGGCGGCCAAGGGAATTAGAACATTTTAAATAGACCTTTCTCGCGATTTAATGTTCCAAGCGCACTGAAACCTGGTACAGGAAATATTTATACACATTGTAATCCACTGGTATCTAATTTAGTTCAATTGTTTACATAACCTCAAGATGGCGGCAGTGCGAATTTTAAAATTAAGTTTTTATTTCTTGTGTTGTAGTCATGCGATCGAAGTGAAAGTTTGAATAATGAACCTACGCAATAATTTTCCTTTAATGGTACATGACTCTATGGCCTATACATTTAACAATCCAACATGGCGACCATCCGAAATATTAAGACGATACTGAATATCTACGAATCTATTTTAGCAATCAAACTGCATTTTTAATGTCCATAGGGGCTATGAACTTAAGTTCACCTATAGGACTTTAAATAACCTGGTGATCACAAATCCAACATGGCGGCGACGCGAATTATAAATATTCACAAGGACGTTTCTCGCAATTTAACCATCCGCGTGCAGTGAAACTTGGTACAGTTATACGAATGTTAATCCACTGGCTTCTAATTTATTTCAATTGTTTCCATAACCTCAAGATGGCAGCTGTGAAAAAATTTAAAATCTCCTTGTTACTTCTTGTGTCCTAAATATGCGATTGAAGTTTGAATACTACACGTTCACAATAATCTTCATGTAACAGTACATAACTCTAGGACCTACATATATAAAATTCAACATGGCGACCATCCGAAATATTTAGTCGGTTCTCAATATCTACGAATCTATTACAGCAATCAAACTGAAATTGTGTATGTTGATAGTGGCAATTAACATAAGTAGGTTATATGAAAATAGGCTGTATAGTTCTTCACAGAACTACTTGTTATACTTGTGGTCACACTGTCCTTATGCAAGGTTTCGACACTGATGTGTAACTATGTAACGGTCTGTTGCTTCTTCACGCAAAATTATATCTCCCGCAGAGATTTTGGTTGGTTCCTCAGTTTAGGGGCTGCAACAACGCGGCCATGTAACCCCGTGTACTTTGGGTGAGTGCAGAATCTGTCTGATAAACGGTGGGAATTGTGATGGCTGTATTAGTCTGTAATTCAGGCAAGGACTGCAGGCGGTCAATTTCAAGCAGTAGTTCCTAATGTTGCTACCAGATACTACCGTCAACGACACCTAGCCGTGAACTTGGCTACTAGATGCCACCGTAACCAGCAACTCGCAACGAACGATGGAACTTCCCCTCCAAAGGAAAGCATACTGAGGAATTTTCAGCGCTCATAGAAAATGCGACGACTTCGGCCGGCTTTGAATCCGCGACCTTGTGCATAGAAGTTCAGCATGCTACTAGTTACGTCACCGAAGCCGCTTCACACTTAGTCAGATGGAAATCTGAATCTGATCTCGTGCAAGTGCGTTGTCATGGCAACGTCTGATGGCTCATCCCTCATCAATTTAGTAGTGTTGCCATGGCAACCTATATAAGAATGAATGTTTGTGTTTTTTTTCTGAATTTCTACGGAAATTTGCGTTATTTACGCGTTTCAGACTGTTTAATGACGGATGCACGAGAAAATAAAATTTTTGTCTGTCTGTTTGTCTGTCTGTGGACAAAGTGGTTGTTCCCTTATAACTCGAGAACGGCTGGGTGGATCAACGTAAAATTTGGTACAGATATCCTTCAGAAGCACGACACTAATCATTGATGTAACACTTCTCTGTACCTCTCATAAAAGGGGGCATACCCCCTTAAAGTACTTGCTGAAATAGGCGTAGACGGGCGAGGCAAAGCTCATTTTCAGCCCCTCAATGTGAGAAACGAAACTCGGCCCTAAAGGGACCCCGAAAACCACATTTTAAGGCCCTAAAACCAACAGTTTTTGAGATATTTCCAGAAAACTAATTTCATTTAATACAATAACGAAAGCATGCAAGCCGGTTACCATTGCAACGGAATCTCACAGGATCATCTATTGCTGTAAGACGCAATACAATTCCATTTATTACATGACTGAGATAGTTTGCAAACGGCTATAACGTTATAACGAAGCAAATTAAGCCGTAAAATTCATCAATGTCATATAATGCGCTTAAGGGGGTCAAGGTGTCCAAGAGATTTTTTTCACGCGATTTACACGTGCGGGTGTGGTACGGAAGGTCTATTATATCCCTATCCCTGTATTTTCATATTATTATTATAGTTATTATTATTATACTACGGCCTACAACGACGAGACAAAGCTTATTTTCAGCCCCTTGGTGTCAGAAACAAAACTCGGTGCCCGTAAATAGCAGTAAATGGTCCCCGAAAAGTACATTTTAAGGCTCTAAAACCAACAGTTTCTGAGCTATTCACAGAAAACTAATTTCATTTAATAAACTAATGAAGGTATGCAAGCTAGTAACCATGACAACAATATCTGAAAAGGTTACATCCAACTTTCCATCTATTTCTGCAAAAAGTAAAGCCACTCCATTTATTAAATTTCTGTGAATATTTGCAAATGGCTATAAGGTTATTACGGAATCAACTAAAACTGTAAAATTCATCACTGCGCTTAAGGGGGTCAAGGGGTACCCTATATTTTTTTCATACGACTTAAATGTGCGCTATGTCGTACAGAAGGTCTATTATGTCTCCAAACAGAAACATTATTTTCAAAAATTCCTGAATTGAAATACGGTAGTTTTTTTTTTTCTTTTGGGAATTTGGGCCATTGGAGTCTAAAAAACCTGAATTTTCATGCACCGCAAGCCTTTATAAATTATTAAAGGGGTCTTCCTCTGGATGGGGACATGACACAACAGTGAAGGTCAGTTTTATTTGACGTGTATTGCGTTTCGTCTACGAGGTTTTCATTTTTTTTTCACGTCCGGAAGTACGCGTTAGGTAAATTTAGTTTCAGAGCATATTTTAATTAATAATTTTTCTTTGTCGAGAAACAGGTTCCAAGTCTCTAACCATTGCAACAGTAGCTCAATTGATTACGTCTGGTTATTAATACCGAAGACCGTTCGAAGAATGGGTACTTCTGCTAGTTTTCTTATAATACCGAAATCATTTTTCTCATCCCTTGGCGTAATGGTGGGTCATATCAAAAATTCTTTCAGATAAAAGTTTTAGGTAATTATTAGGGGAATATTGTTCATTGTGCACGGTTTCGATATTGTGCCTATTGAGAGAGATATGATTAATGTTTCCCGAAAAACCCACTTTTTCCCACCCCTTTGGTCAATGGTTGGTGCTATAAAAAATCTCTTGAAACATAAATTTTTGGGCTCTATCCGACACATAGTATGAACTTTGAATGGATTCGATATTTCACATATTAAGAGAGTTATAGCAATATTTCACTTTTTCGAAAACAAAAGCCCCCCATTTTCACCCCCTTCGACCGATTTAGCCTGGGAACGAACTCGACCGAGATTTTATAGGTATACATATTCGGTAAAAAAATCAAAGTGATTGGTACAAAATTACGGCAGTTATCGTGTCCACAAGGAACTGATATACATATATATATACATAAATTATGTATAAACTTTTAAACTGACGGTGGTTTTTGGGTCTGGAGGATGTGAAACGCGAAGATATGTCGAAATTTTCCGGAAGTCGAAACATGGTACCCATTGCAATAGTTAGCTTTCTAATGAAATCTACCTAAACAAGTAGTTCCGTGAAGAACTATACAGCCTATTTTCATATATCCTACTAATATTAATTGCCTCTATCAACATACTAAATTTCAGTTTGATTGCTGTAATAGATTCCTAGATTTTGAAAACCGACTAAATATTGCGGATGGTCGCCATGTTGGATTTTTATATAAGTAGGTCTTAGAGTTATGTACTGTTACATGAAGATTATTGTGTACGTGTAGTACTCAAACTTCAATCACATGATTAGGACACAAGAAGCAAAAACGAGATTTTAAAATTTCGCACAGCTATCATCTTGTGGTTATGGAAACAATTGAAATAAATTAGATGTCAGTGGATTAAAATTATTGCATAAGGAATTAATGCACCAAGTTTCACTGCACTTGGATGGTTAAATTGCAAGAAACGACCATGTGAATATTTATACTTCGCGTCGCCACCATGTTGGATTTGTGATCACCAGGTTATTAAAAGTCCTATAGGTGAACTTATGTTCATAACCCCTATGAACATAAAAACATATAGTTTGATTGCTGTAGTAGATTCGTAGATATTTAGAACCGTCTAAATATTCCGGATGGTCGCCATGTTGGATTGTTATATGTATAGGGCAAAGAGTCATGTACCTTTAAAGAATAATTATTGCGTAGATTCATTATTCAAACTTTCACTTCGATCGCATGATAACGACACAAGAAACAAAAACTTAATTTAAAAATTCGCACAGCCGCCATCTTGAGGTTATGTAAACAATTCAACTAAATTACATACCAGTGCATTACAATGTGTATAAACACTGGCTGTACCAAGTTTCATTGCGTTTGGATCATTAAATCGCGAGAAAAGTCTATTTAAAACTTTCAAACTCGCCTGGCCGCCACGTTAGTTTTCTAGTTAACCAGTTTTTTAAAGTCTCATAGATGATCTTCCTGTAGTGCCCTTTATCTCTTTGCAAAATTTCAGGTTGATACTGGTAATAGTTTCAGAGATATAGAATGCCGGTGAAATATTTCGCACAGCCGCCATATTGTGGTTATGTAAACAATTGAACGAAGTTAGATGCCGTAGAATTACAATGTATATAAACATATACTGTGCCAAGTTTCATTGCGTTTCGTTGGTAACATCGCGAGAAACGTCTATTTAAACGTCGCAAATTCGCTTGGCCGGCATGTTGGATTGGTGAGATGTAACAAAATTTGAAGGGCACGGTCGGGGTCGCCCGGAATAGTGCTATGAACTTACCGAGTTTCATTGAAATCGCTCCAGCCGTTTAGATTTTATTAGGGACACACACACACACACACTTCACACACACACACACGCACACACACACGGACAAAAGGTGATCTCATAAGTCTATTTTTTCAAAATTGAAAATAGGCTAAAAATAAGATGCATATGTGTGCACCCAGAGTTTGAAGAGGATAAATTTCTCCCTCATATCTTTCATTGCTTGTTGAATTCGCTACTGTGTTACGTTAGCGGCTTCGGTGGCGTAGTTGCTAGCATGCTGAGCTTCTATGCCCAAGATCGCGGGTTCAAACCCGGCCGAAGTCGTCGGATTTTTTAAGAACGTAAAAACTCCCTCAGTGTGTCTTACTTCGGAGGGGAAGTAAAGCCGGCGGTCCCATGTCATAGATTTATGGCCTGTTAAAGATCCTTCCACTAATTACACCTTTGTGAAGCTGAATTAATATAGGTTAAACATTTGACTAACCTTCTTAGTTTCCTACGTTCGTCGTCAAGAGCCGACTGCGGTGGCATCTGGTAACTAATTTCTGAACTAGTTGGTCGTTGACGGTGGCGTTTGGTGGCAAAAGTAGGAACTACTTGAAAATTGATCATCCGCAGTCCTTATTTGAATTAAAACAGATACACACACTAATACAGTCATCACAATTTATACCGGTTATCAGACAGATAGCTTGCCACGGTGGGTGAGTGGATAGCGTGTCGGTCTACTAACCCAAAGTTTGCAGGTTCGCTCCTGGCCGTGGTAAGTGATTTTTGAAAGGCGACAAAAATACGACACGCATGCCATACGATGTTGACATGTCAATGAACCCATTTGAATTCAGTAGGCCGTGTCCACAATGGCAAAATTAATCTCGGGAATTTCCGCCAACACAAAGTTCCTCATTCCTCTACTAGAAAGCGCTATAGTGTTCAAGAAGCTTAGATATCTAACCTCCTTGACATTCTTAGTGATTCAAGGAACAACGAAATTAGACATGCAAGCTACCCTCTGGGTGTCAAATTACAAAGCTTGCACCCGGCACCCGAGGCTATACGATATTATTATTATCATCAGACAGATTCTGCACACACCTAAAGTACACGGGGCTACATGACCGCGTTGTTGCAGCCCCTAAACTGAGGAACCAACCAACCAACCAACCAACCAACCAACTGTGCTACTTTGGTTAAAATATTCCGTGTGGTATAATTTTGTAATCCCTATTTGATTCAGACCAGTGTTATGTTAGTTGTTGTTTTAAAGGGGGGGGGACTACGAGGTCGTCTGCCCCTACAGACCAGTGTTTACAAATTAGGACTGGGACATTTAATCTTCTAATTTCAGTCATCGAATAGTCGAATAATCAAAGCAGAAACCCTGATTATGCTACAAATAACGATTAATCGATAGCCCGTTTAATTGATTAATCGATTTTTCATTTATTCGATTAATCGGTTGGTTGAATAATTGTTTAATTGTTTTGTCGATTAACCGATGTACATCACTCCTTTCTCTACTCTCACTGAGGCAAAACATAAATGTATTTAAGGGGGAAGACCCAGCTTAACACAGGAAAAAAGGCCAATATTCATTCGATTGTTAAATATGCTACAAATATTGTTGACAAATGCTGCACATATCCCAGTATTGGTATGCTTCCTGGCAACCAGAAGCAACTTCAATATGTAAAAATTCTAATTATAACATTTATAAATAAAATTTCCAAAATTTCCCGCCTTTTTAACAATGTATCTCTGTTTCCCTTATAAATGCCAAGTTTATAAGATTTTTCGTACTTTTCCTTTTTTAAAGTATGTATCAAACCTCAACCTACAAAATGAACCTCAATCACTAACATACACTGTGATTTAGATTTTTATTTATTTTATATTATTCAGGTGCTCAGAATATAAACCCTATAAAAAGTCTAAATCACAGTGTATGTTAGTGATTGAGGTTCATTTTGTAGGTTGAGGTTTGATACACTCTTTAAAAAAGGAAAAGTACGAAAATTCTTATAAACTTGGAATTTATAAGGGAAACAGTGATACATTGTTAAAAAGACTGGACATTTTGAAAATCTTATTTTAAAATGTTATAATTAGAATTTTTACATTATTGAAGTTGCTTCCGTTTGCCAGGAAGCACACCAATACTGATATATGTGCAGCATTTGTCAACAATATGTGTAGCATATTTAACAATCGAATGAATATTGACCTTTTTCCTGTGTTAAGCACACCAATACTGGGATATGTGCAACATTTGTCAACAATATGTGTAGCATATTTAACAATCGAATGAATATTGTCCTTTTCCTGTGTTAAATAATTAAAACACTCTGCTCAACAAAAGTTTGGACTACCACCATCAATTGTGTGCTGACGCTGCCATAGAGGAGTGGGACCTCTTCTTATTCTTCTTGGTCGAAGTTCGATTTCGAACGTCGTGCCCTTTACGCAATTAATTCTGTTAACAATAGCCCGCCATACACCGCGGTTGTCTGCTGTGTGCATTAATTCTGAAGTGGCAGCTTACTGTCGACCAGAGTATTATGTGCACTCGAGTTTAAAGGTTGTTTTTGAAGTAACCAATAGATCTACATAAAATCCAATAACATTATCATTTTTGTCGTTCTATTTTACGTTAGTTCATGTAGGCTGGTGATTTTTAATTTATATCTCAATATTTTTTATCGCAGTTGGAACACAAAAGGGCCCGTTTTTGTGCGTGTTTCAACCATGCGTCACATTTAAGAATTATTATCTCACAAAACCGTCATCATTTTTCATTTCATTTCATATTTATTCATCAGTGCCTTACACTATATTTACATTACACTGAAGGGAGTCTCTGAAAAGAGCAAAGCCCCACTTCGCATTCGGGATGCGTCAGAGCCCCCACAAATCCACATTTTAACACAATATACATTGGAATGTTGTGTAACTGGTTTATTAATTTCAAAACTTTTTGTGTCCAAGATACAAATTTGTTATCATTTTTGTAAGGTAACGTGTTCTCGGCCGGGGTGGTTCGAATATGTAATTCTTGGTCGCGTTGTAATCCTTATACCTCAAAAAGTTATGCTGTAAGGCCGTGAAACACGTAAATTAATTCACTTATTTTATACCAAGCGAGGCGCGCTATGACGCGTGATGGGCTCCATCTCGGCAACGCTGTACAGCTTTCCCCGGAGCGGCTAGCAAGTGAACCATGTCCTATTTTCCCGTACAAATACAATCTGATATAAAATAAGTGAATTAATTTACGTATTTCACAGCCATGCATCAAAACGTTTTGATGTATAAGGATTACGACGCGACCAAGAACTACATTTTCCAACCACCCCGGGCCGAGAAAAAGTTACCTTACAAAAATGATAACAACTTTGTTTCTCTGACACACAAAATGTTGAAATTGATAAACCAGTTATACAACATTCCAACATTCCAATGTATATTGTGTTAAAATTTGGATTCAATCTGATGACGGGTTTTTGAGATAATAATTCTTAAGTGTGACGCATGGTTGAAACACGCTTAAAAACGGGCTCTCTTTGTGTTCCAACTGCGATACAAAATATTAAAATATAAATTAAAAATTCCAAACCTACATGAACTAACGTAAAATAGAAGAACGAAAATGATGATGTTATTGAATTTTATGTAAGTCTATTGGTTACTTCCCAAACATCCTTCAAACACGAGTGCACATAATACTTTGGTCGACAGTCGTCAGACTCTTTATCTGGTCAAGTTACCGGTTCGGGTCACGTCCCCTCGGCCGTTTTCCGTCAACTTTGCCCTGGATGATACACTTCGCAATGCCGTCTCGCTGGATGACATGGCCGAAAAATCTGAACATTTGCCTTCGGGTATTAAGGAGTAAGCGTGCTTTAGGAACAATCCTTAGCTCCTTCAGAATAGATCCATTTGTTCATCTTGCTACCCACGATATTCGTAGCATTCTTCGATAACACGTCATCTCGAAGCTTCGATTCTCCTACGGCAGGCAGCATTTATGGTCCAGGACTCGGAGCCATACGTGACGATAGGAAATACCAAAGCTTGAAACAGTCGCTTCTTTGTTTCGTTGGTAATAATTATGATGATCTTTCCATATTCTTGTTAGACTAGACGGTGCTTTCTTACCCCATGATAAACTTGATGGTCTCCTCCATGTGCCGGGAGGACTACTAAAGACTGATACTGATCATCATGAGATACAGATTTTTTTTTTTTTATTTTCAAAAGGGACACTTAGAAGCGAGTTCGCTTTGTTTTTGTGCCGTTTCATTGTTATCTAAACACTATTGTTTTCAGAAGGACTGATGTTTAGTTTTTTAATTAGTTATTGTATAAACCTCAATGAGTTTACTATAAGAAGTCTATGCTATTCCAAACTTTTGTTGAGCAGTTCATATATTTTTAAATAATGTACTTTTTGTGAAAACTGGGCTAAAACAAAGTAAAACAAAAATATTCTTGTCCTAAATTTTAAACATTGAACAAGAATTCAAAATCTATGCTGAAAACTCTTTTTTTTTTTCGAAACCATTCCCAATTTGATTGAAGCCACTGACTCTTATTTGGCTGGTGTTAACATAAACAAGGAAGGACACTCTGTTTATTCAGGCAAAAATAAGCGTAACTCAACTTAAGCGATGATCTCACTTATCTCGTGTCTACTAATCAATTAATCGATTCTTCAGCTAGCCAATTAATAGATTCTTCGGTTAGCTGATTAATCTGTTATTCGGCTAGTCGAGTAATCGATATATGGTCAGTTGATAAATCGCTTATTCATTTTCGATTATTATTATTATTATTTATTTATCGTACTGTATGGTGGTAGAAGGGTCGCCTCCGTAGCGTAGCGGTCAGCATGGTTAGCTGCCGCCCCGGAGGTCCTGGGTTCGATTCCCGGCTCTGTCACGAAATTTGAAAAGTGGTATGAGGACTGGAACGGGGTCTACTCAGCCTCTGGTGGTCCAAATGAGTAGAAGGGGGTTCGATTCCCACCTCAGCCATCCTCGAAGTGTTTTTTCCGTGGTTTCCCACTTCGTCTTCGGGCAAATGCCGGAATGGTACCTACTGTAAGGCCACGGCCGCCTCCTTCCCTCTTCCTAGCCTATCCATCCCATTCTTTCATCCCTTCCCATCCCTCATGAGGCCCCTGTTCGCTTTGCAGGTGAGGCCGCCTGGGCGAAGTGCTGATCACACCTCCCCAGTTGTATCCAACCCGACCAGATGTTCCAAGCTCCAGGACACTGTCCATAGAGGCGGTAGTGGTGAGTACCCTCGCAGAGTCCGTGGGAACCACCAACCTAGAGGGTAAATTGACTAAATAAAAAAATAAACAAGTAGTTCCGTGAAGAACTATACAGCCTATTTTCATATATCCTGCTCATGTTAATTGCCTCTATCAACATACAAAATTTCAGTTTAATCGCTGTAACAGATTCGTAGATACTGAGGACCGTCTAAATATTTCAGATGGTCGCCAGGTTGGATTTTTATTTTTGTACTATTACATTAAGATTATTGTGTACGTGTGGTATTCAAACTTCAATCGCATGATTAGACAACAAGAAGTAAAAACGAGATTTTAAAATTACGCACAGCAGCCATCTTGTGATAATGCAAACCATTGAAATAAATTACATGCCAGTGGATCAACATTTGTATAAGCATTTAACGTGCAACGTTTCACGGCACTCGGATAGTTAATTCGCGAGAAACGTCCATTTAAATATTTATACTTCGCGTCGCCGCCATGTTGGATTTGTGCTCACCAGGTTACTGAAAGTCCTATAGGTGAACATATGTTCATAGTGTCTATGAACATAAAAAAATTCAGTTTGGTTGCTGTAAAAGATTCATAGATATTGAGAACCGTCTAAATATTTCGGGAGCTCACCATTTAGGAGTGTTATGTGTATAGGCCATAGAGTTATGTACCATTCAAGGACAATTATTGCCTAGGTTCATTATTCAAACTTTCACTTCGATCGCATAATTACGACACAAGAAATTAAAAATTAACTTTAAAATTTCGCACAGCCGCCATCTTGAGGTTATGTAAGCAATTGAATAAAATTAGATGGCAGTGCATTACAATCTGCAAAATCAATTACTGTACCACATTTCACTGCGCTCAGAGAGTTAAATCACGAGAAAAGTCTATTAAAATATTTTAAATTCGCTTGGTCACCATGTTCGTTTCGTACTTTACAGGTTTATGAAATATACATAGGTATACCTGTATCAGTACCTTTTATCACCGTACAAAATTGCAGGGTGATATCTGTAATAGTTTCGGAGATATAGAATGTCAGTGAAATATTTCGCACAGCCGCCATTTTGAGGTTATGTAAACAATTGAACTAAATTAGACTCCAGTGCATTACAATGTGTATAAACATTTGCTGTACCAAGTTTCATTACATTTAGATAGTTAAATCGCGAGAAAAGTCTATTTAAATGTCTCAAATTCGCTTGGCCGCCATGTTGGTTTTGTAGTCACCAGGTTTTTGAAAGTCTCATAGGTGAACTTCTAGTGGTGCCCTTTATCACCGTACACAATTTCAGGTCGATATCTATAATAGTTTCGGAGATATTGAATGCTAGTGAAATAATTCGCACAGCCGCCATGTTGGATTGGAGAGACGTAACAAAATTTGAAGGGCACGGTCGAGGTCGCCGGGAATAGTGCTATGAACTTCCCGAGTTTCATTGAAATCGCTCGAGCCGTTTAGATTTTATTAGGGGGGGACACACACACGAATCACACACACACGCACACACACACACACACACACACACACACGCACACACACACGGACAAAAGGTGATCTCATAAGCCTATTTTTTCAAAATTGAAAATAGGCTAAAAATGATGGTAGAAGGAATAGATCAATTATTTACAAATATATATACAATGAGAGCCTCCGTGGCTTAGGCGGCAGCACGCCGGCCTCTCACCGCTGGGTCCGTGGTTCAAATCCCGGTCACTCCATGTGAGATCTGTGCTGGACAAAACGGAGGCAGACAGGTTTTTCTCCGGGTACTCCGGTTTTCCCTGTCAACATTTCATTCCAGAAAAACTCTTCACTATCATTTCATTTCATCTGTCATTCATTTAATCATTGCCCCAGAGGAGTGCGACAGGCTTCGGCAGCCGGCACAGTTCATATCTTCGCCGCTAGATGGGGGGCTTCATTCATTCCATTCCTGACCCGGTCGGAGGCTGGAAGCAGGATGTGGAATTTCATTTCATATACAATGATATACACTAAGATACACTTGATCTAAAGTTTGGAAAATTAGAGTCCAAAATTTAACAGTTGAATCCAGTCAATGGCTTCTTGGGACAGCTTGTGTAAGTCTTGCAATGTTCCTTTGAATGCTCTGAGGGGAACGTGCGAAGACTATGTGTTGTTCTTCGCCACAGTCACATGTAGGAGAGGACTTCCAACCCCATTGGTTCAGGATCGCTGCGCACCTTCCTTGGCGCCGAGGTAGATGAAATCCTGCAGGCCGAACAAAGGGGTTTTGGTTATCTGATGGTGTGTCAACGACGTTTGTTCCTGTCATTAGGTACTCCAGGCATCTAGGATTTGGGGCCGATAACCTAGATGTTAGGCCCCTTAAAACAACAATTATCATCATCATCATCATCATCATCTAGGATGTTAAAGTTGTCGTCCTACAGGCTGATTGCTGTTCTCCATGATGGTTGCCTGGACTTCAGTCGCTGTGCTGATGTTACTGGGAGCACGGAGTGTAATGGCAGCGATGGATTGTTTTGGATTTTCTTCCATGTGTTCCTCTATGACTGGAGACTTCTAAGGGGAGGAGGTGGAATATTACTTCGTACTGGTAGCCAGTGAGTGTTGGTGGATCGCAGACATCCAGTAATGATGCGCATTGCTTGGTTCAGTTGTGTGTCAACAATTTTGGTATGGGCACTATTGACCCATGTAGAGCAGCAGTATTCTGCGACTGAGTACGCGAAAGCCAGAGCTGTGGATCGAAGAACTGTTGCGTTGGCGTCCCTGTCAGTTTCTGGAGTATGTTGTTACGGGTTTTGATTTTAGCTGCTGTGTTCTTCAAATGTGTTTTAAATGTCATTGACCTGTTTAAGATCATCCCTAGGTATTTTGGAATGCTGCAATATTGGAGAATCTGCCCTCTATGGGTTGGTGATTTGCATTTTTATTCCGATTAATTTCAAATTATTCTAATAATCTATTATTAATTACCGGAACATAGCTTATTATTAGCTCTATTACAAATAATACCACACAAGAAAAATGTAAATGTCCTCGTCCACAGCTGAAGCTAGGTAAACTTACTTTATTCTTGGTGCCAGTAAAAGTCTTCTTGTCAACAAAGAAGTAGCTGACGACATTTGGCAGCAGCTTGGTGACTGCTGCCCTGCAGTACGTGGTTCTGTCAACAAAGAAGTGACGTGAATGAAATCATTAAGCATTTTTTGTTCCCTATCTTGTCTGTACTTTTGACTGTAACTTACGGTAAATCCGGGAGAGTTGGCGCACCTTTACATTTTAAGAATTACTCCGATAGTTGCTGTACATCATCATCATCATCATTTATTGCATTAACAAGCCATTAGGACCCAGAATAGACAATAAGGGCATAAACAAGAAGTTCCGTGACGAACTAAGGAGCCTACTTTTCTTGAAATTTAAGATTCATACCTATGATTAATCTTTATGGATCTATCTAGAATAATGACGAAATTAAGTTGGTAATATCGAAATTTCTAATTAGTTCGAAATACTGTATACCTGGCATAATGTAGCCTAATAGAGAACTACAGTTGGCAGCCCTGGTGACTGAATATATCCTTAGTTCCATCTCTTAAGGTACAGAATACAAAATTTGGTTCAAGTCGAATGGATAGCATGGACGTTACATGCAGTTAAACATTGGATCTAACAGAGCGCGTAAAATCATGTTGGCAACAATTACATACATGTATTCGTCAGAAATAATCTGAAATAATATGATCTATTGTTGTGTCAATTTTGAATGAAATCCATTAGTTAGTATAGAAGTTACATGCATTTTGAAATTGGACCTATCAGCAGGCTTAGAATCATATTGGCAGCACTGGCGTAGGCCTATATTATTTACTCCAAATTAATCTAGAATGCCAGGTACTACACGTGTGCAAAGTTTAGAGCTATTGGCTTGCATACTTTCTGATATATTGATATTAGGGTAACAAAAATATAGACAGTATTTATTAACAGTTGGCAGCCCTGGTAACTCTTAAGAATCGGCATAGTCATATCTGTTATGGTACACATAGCACACACAAAATTTGGTTGAAATACAAATGGTTGTATAGAAGTTACATGTATTTAAAGTTGGATCTCTCAGCAGGCTTGGAATCATGTTGGTAGCACTGGCGTATATAAGTTCTCCAAATTAATATAGAATGTCAGGTACTATACGTGTGCTAAGTTTAAAGCTGTCGGCTTGCATACTTTCTGATATATGGGTATTTGTATTTAAAAAATAGAGCATTTATTAACAGTTGGCAGCCCTGGGGGTTCTTAAGAATACGCTCAGTCATATCTGTTTATGTACATATAGCACATACGAAATTTGGTTGAAATCCAATTGATAGTGTAGAAGTTATATGCATTTAAATTTTGGACCTATGAGCAGGCTTATAATCATTTTGGCAACACTGCCATGTATGGCCTCCTGGAAATTAAACTGCAATATTATTATCTATACGTGTGCCAATTTTAAAATAGCTCCCATTCATACCTTCCAAGATATCCAACATGGAGCTCAAATTTCAATTGCGATTTTTCAGCAGTTGGTAGCATTGACATCATTTTTAATATGGCCGTGAGATATTCAGGTATAGATCTTTACTCCTACCAAATTTTGTTTCGATTGCTGCAGCCGTTTAGGAGTTGATAGGGGTCACACACACAGCCAGACAGACAGACAGAGAGAGGACAGACAGACAGACACACATTTTCCCGGATCGATCTCATAAGTCTACTTTTTCCTCATTTTTGCAAAATGTGAAAAGTAGGCTAAAAAATCTCATATACGAAACAACACAGGCATTACAATAGGAGGGACTGAGACTTTTCACAAGTAACGGTCGCAGATGATCTTCCACCTTTCTCTGTCCCTTGCATCCTCCACAGTTGCTGTTGATGCCATCTTTACCAGTGACATTATCGCTCGATCCTTCCATCTTGTTCTAGGGCGGCCTCTCGGGCGTCTCCCAGTTGGTGTCGATCTGAAAACACAATTGGATATGGAATCCTCAGCTCGAATGACATGTCCCAACCATTGCAACCTCCTCCTCTCCAGATTCCGTTTGATGCTCGTTCTCCCAAAGCGTTGATAAAGGTCTTTGTGAGATCTTCTTTCCCACCTTTCTGTTTTTGCATTATATAGTGGACCATATATTTTCCGCAAGACCTTCCTTTCAGTAACGCAGAGACGTTCTTCAAGCGTTTGAGCATGGCTTCCTATAACCAGTCCTTGCCCATAGCAGAGCGGCAACGCCGCACTCACGTCTGTGTGTGGCAAGCAGGTAAGCATGGTGATGAATGGTGCTGAACGTGCGAGTCCGCATAAAATTGAATATATTCCTTTATCGCTCGCTGTATCTTCAATAGTGTTTAAGGTAGACCCGAGAGCGAAGGCTAATCATCTGGGAAACGTAAGTACAGCTCCTAACACAACGTCGTTATTCTATAATATTAAATTATAGTAAGCTCTCTATTCTACCACATGTGGTTTCTCTTCTGTATTATTTCAAAGCTTCATGCATTTTGATCTTTAAGCTTCATACACTTGTAAAAATTTAAATGTGTTGAAACAACAATCGTACGTTGATACTAGCGGAGTCTTGATTCTCGTCAATAATCAGTAGGCTTACTTTCGATCGGCCATGCCCTACGATAGCTACTTTTCTCATGTCTTCGTTAGTATTTAAGCAGTGTAAGTAAAACAAATACACATAATTCATTGATATGTCCGTACTAATTAGTTACTAAAACATAGAGAGCGATTTATTGCATGAGGAAGTTACCTTCGTCTATTTCTGTTCCGTATGATGTCAGAATAAGAATGCCTGCTGGAAATAACAGATATGAATGACGGAGAGACAGCTTACCGAGCTACCTAGCAGAGGCAAGAGATGTCTCGAGAAGTCTAATGCTGAATTATCATCATCATCATCATCATCATCATTATTATTATTATTATTATTATTATTTCCAACCCATATTATTGCCGTTTCTACGGGGTTGGGGTTGAACTATGATGATTTTTTTAAAATGTGGCGAATGGATTTTACGGCCGGATGCCCTTCCTGACGCCGGCCTCACCAGAATAGTTAATGAGAGATACGAGGGCTGTTTTTTTCAACATCCGATGGGCTATATAAAAATAACAGATTGACATACCAAACTGATTTTATTACTAAATGTTTGCTTGTTTTGTACTTATGTTTCAACATAATCGTCAAAACGATTGAAACATTTGTCGTATCGTTACACCAGCTTTCCAATGCCCTCGGCAAAGGTTTCTGCCGCCACTGATGTGGGTACGTCTGGAGAGTCTCCTGAAGTTTTTCCTTTTTGGCTAGGCGTTGGCGCTCAACCATACCTGCAATTCTCGAAAAAGGTGAAAATCATTCACGACCTCACTGTGCCAACGTTACGATAGACTTTCTCAAAGAATTCAAGTGGGAAGTTTTCGACCATCCGCCTTTTAGTCCATGCCAGCACTAAATGATTTCAACCTTTTTCGAGAATTGCAGGTATGGTTGGGCGGCAACGCCTAGCCAAAAAGGAAAAACTTCAGGAGACTGTCCAGATGTACCCACCTCAGTGGTGGCAGAAACCTTTGCAGAGGGCATTGGAAAGCTGGTGTAACGATACGACAAATGTTTCAATCGTTTTGACGATTATGTTGAAACATAAGTACAAAACAAGCAAACATTTAGTAATAAAATCAGTTTGGTATGTCAATCTGTTATTTTTATATAGCCCTCGTACAATGACTGAAACTGGGCAAAGAATTGGATGGAAGCGTCAGTGGCCGGCATTTGCCTGGAGCTAAAAATTGGAAACCACGGAAAACCATTTCAAGAACGGTTGACGATGGGGTTCGAACCCACTGGTCTTCCAAGTCCAGAGATAGTCTGGTCCCAGGGCCTTGCACCTTAACGTGAGTAGCTACCCCGGTCGATGTTACCATTATTATTAGTAGTAGTAGAAGTAGTAGTAGCAGTACAGATAATCTGTACTGAATTTGCCGTCAGATTAGTGAGACATATCTCATTATTGTAATATCAATAGTATTTTATAAATAAATAAAATTATTAATATTATTATTATTAGTATTATTATAGGCAGACGCATTGAATAGGCCTACTTCAAGTGATTATTATTATTATTATTATTTTTTATGGCATGAAAGATACATATGATACAAATAAGGTGAAAAACTTAATTGCTAGTATATACAAAAATGTAAAAAAAAAGTTCTGACAAGGAAGAAGATACAAGCATTACAAATGGATGTCCAACGAGTTTAACCAATTCACTGCTTCATCTGTAGCCTGATGTAATTCTTGTAGCGTCCCACTGAACCTCCTTATTGGGCATTCCATGGCAATGTGATAAACCGTTTGTGGCACTTCACTGCAATCGCAGGCTGGACTGTCGATCATCTTCCACTTATGCCTCCAATACTGGCATCTACCATGTCGGGTTCTTAGTCTATTTACTGACGTCCAATTTTTAGCCTACTTTCGATTTTTGCAAAAAATGAAAGTAGACTTATGAGATCAACACAGGGCGAAAAAAGTGTGTCTGTCTGTGTGTGTGTATGTGTGTGTGTGAGTCTCTGTGTGTGTGTATGTGTGTGTGTGAGTCTGTGTGTGTGTGTGTCTGTGTGTGTGTGAGTGTGTGTACTCTGAATGTCTGTCCCCCCCTATCAATTCGAACACGGTGAATGCGAATTGAACGAAATTTGGTACAAAGGTAGCACTAGCAAAGGACACCTCAGTGTCATGTTTTATATCGCCGCCATCTTTACTAAAACTGAATGGCGGCCACTCAAACGTTCAAAATTTAAAATCAAATAACAACTAACCAAATCATCCGATCTCTACCAAATTTGGTAACAACATACCTTCGTATAGGATGCGTCTTGTGACCAAACTACAAGGTCATCCGCCATACCATTTCAGGATGGCGGTCGTGCGAATTATGCAAACTTTATAATCCATATCATGGGACCCACCAGTTCCGATTATCGAGCCGAGAATCGTTTTAACTGTTCTAAAGGAAGAGGCACGTTCGAAATTAAAAGTTTATTTTGTAATACTATAGTGCAGACGTGATTTTAAAAAGCTGAGCTGATTCAGTAATAAGACAAGATGGCAGCGGATATCTTGTGCCTGACTTATATTTCACTAATTTGAGTATTGTATGCAATATAGCGTACTGATAGAAAATAAATAAACTTTGTATGAAATGCTTTATATATAAATAATATACTCCAGTGATGAAATCGTTTAGTATAAATCATTATTTGCTAACAAGTTCTATGTAAGTCATTTTATATAGAACGATATTCGTTGACACAATTAGCTCAGTGGTAGAGCGTTAGCCTATCGAACGAATGCCTATGGTTCAAACCCGATCAGAGCTAGGTTTTTTGCTTGAAATGTTATATGTTTATTGTTTTGTAATGACTCATATGTTTTAAAATTAAGCGTTATATTGTGCATATTATGGTGTAAAATATATATTTAATTAAAACATAATTCGCCAGCAGATTTACTCGAGACATCTAGCTGCCAAAATGCTAAGATGGCGGACGAGATCGAAAGTCGTTTGCAATTGCTCTCAGATTTCTACAGAATACCGCTGATGTAGGTGCATATATGAAGAAAGAAACTAAAGATAATATTCATAAAATGGTGAGTGTCATTGTAAATTGCTTTAATGACATGAAAATCATGCTAGTTACTAACAATAGTACGAGAAATCAGTTTCCTCAGCAAGAGGTCAATGAGGTTATCCAAAAGGATGGTATATCCATGTTAGATAGAATACCTACTGAACTGGTGGCGTCATCTCACGGCAACTCGCCTAGTTTACATAGCAATAGTCAGTCGCATGACGGATCACAGAACATTCAGAAGAATGAAGGAATGAACTCGAAGACGACACCTAGTGAGCGACGAGTTGATGCAATTGGTACAGAACAACGTGGTCATCATCAGGTGCTATCTAGCGGACACTCGCAGAACAGTTCTGGGAGCAACGGACATGGCATGGAGATAACACCTTTCGAGGTGAGAGATGAGTCCATGCTTTCAGAACAGCACGTTCTGGGTCAGGAGCAATCTAGTGGCCAACCGGTCAACCTCCAATTGGGCAAAATAGATCATCTCCCCGAACACGACATGGAGGTAAGAATTACAAGGAAATTAACGCAGGATATGCAAGCCATGGTTGAGACTTTAACAGTCAATCTTAAGAGGATGGTATGTGAGGAAATTAATAAGAGAACTTCCATTCATGATACTGAACTTATCAGCCGATGTGGTAAGGACGATTTGCAAGCAATCACCTCTAATACGACATCTATGGAACCTTTGATGTATCAAAGCCGTGCATACAAAGATCGGATTGTCGATTATCGACCTGCACAACGTAAACCCCTGTACTTGAACTCGCAGTCATCAATCTCGACAACAGAAGACCCATGCTTGATCAACTCCAAAAATGGTAGTACGTCAAATATAACAGAATTACATGCGGCAGAACCAAGAGCATGGTTATACATAGGGCGACTCCACCATAACGCTACAATAGAAATGGTGCAGCGCCACCTATCCAATCTTCATGTGACAAATATAATCGAGTGTGAAGAACTTCCTACCAGCGACAAGGTTAAAGCTCTAAGAGTAGTTATACCTCTACATGAACTTCCAAAGGTCTACGTTCCAGGAGCGTGGCCGAGTGGTGTCATCGTGAGACGATATCGGCTTTTTCGCTCCCGCAATAGAGGAATTTCACTTCCAGCCTAACCAGCTTCACGTCTTACTCTGGAATGTTGAGGGTCTTAAGAGCGCCACAACATTCACTAACAATAACCTACTGCATTCTCATGATATACTTATATTACTAGAGACTCTTTCGACCAAACCCATAGACATTAATGGATTCTACGCACAGCATATACCTGCAACACAAGGGTCAAGAGGTAGACCAATGCGTGGCACCTCCTGCTACTACAAACCCAGCCTAGGTAAAATTCAGAGTACGCACCAAGAGCATGACACGTTGATAATAAACTTCGAATGGATATCAGTGATTGCCATATATGCACCGCCACTAACACCTATTGAAGAGTTGATAGCAACCATCATGCTTTCCTTGGGACACGTAGCTCTAGGCAGAGACATAATACTGGCTGGAGACCTAAACTGCAGACTAGACATTGATAATCAAAGAGCGAAAGAACTTCTTGAACTAATGACAGAGGAAGGTTTTATCCTTGTTAACAAGGTTGAAGACAGAACTTATTTTGCACATTCAGGGTGTAGCACAATAGATTTAGTTTTTTATAAAGGCTGCAACATTAAGCTTCTGAACTACACTGTATGCCTCACTTCAGAGGAGGCGCTGATAAAGAAACATTGTCCAGTCTCGACCCACTTTAACATCTCAAGATTGGATAAGAGAGAAAAACCTGAATATACTAATCCTTCTCGACAGATCGATAAAGATGTTCTTAAACAGAACTTTGAGGAATGGAAAGAACCTGATAATTGTATGGAGAAAAACAATATTGACGCAGCCGCCTTATCCCTGGAAAAGACAATTAAATCTGCATTTTATGGTTTGATAGAGAATGCTATTTGTTGAGAAGAAGCGTCCTTGAGGCCATGCATGCAGCAAAATTCAATCAGAACCAGGAGGCAATAAAACATTACAGCATCATTAAGAAGGAATACAAAATGCTCTTATCTGTAAAACGAAATTAACATCTGGAAAAAGAGGCGAGAAGGATAATAGAAGAAGCTGTCAGCGATCCATTTCTAGCATTGAACCCTAGGAAAATACAATATAGTGGAAAAATAGAAATGATTGAATGGGAAGAACACTTCAGGAACATACTAAACGTTGAAGAAGATCTTGGCAATCCCGTGGTAGCTTTGTCAGGAACATACCAAAAAGAAACTGACCCGTTCACAATGGAGGAAGTGCACGAAGCTATTATGTCACTAAAAAACAGTAAGGCCTTTGGACCCGACGGTATATGCAATGAACATGTGAAAGACTCATCAGAGGTATTACTTTCAGCAATTTCGGACCTAATGAATCTTTGTCTTCAAATGGGTAACATCCCCTCAGCATGGAGAATTTCGACTATCAAAGTGATGTTTAAGGGGAAAGGTGACCAGTCAGATCCGAACTCCTACAGAGGGATTGCTATAGAAAAGACCATGATGAAAATAATGACAAAGCTCCTTACGAAGAGGATCACAGAAGAAGTAGACCATAAACTCCCAGATGAACAGTTTGGATTTCGTAAAGGACGGAGTGCCTTTCATGCCATTACCAACTTACTCAATGACATTGAAGAAACACTACGACACCCTGGTGGAAAATTTCATGTTGTTTTTGTTGATTATGCAAAAGCTTTTGACATGTTAAGCAGGCCTTTAATACTCGCAAAACTGGAATCCATAGTGGGTGAGGGTAATAAACTAACGAACCTGATAAGTAACATTCTGACGACAAACTTCATAGAAATAGATGACAGTGTCTCAACCTCGAATTTGATAATGCAAACCAATGGAGTACTTCAAGGAGACCCACTTAGCCCCCTCCTGTTCAACATAGCGACATATGATGTGGTGATGGCAACTAGGCAAGGAACAGCAAATCTCACAATATTATTATACGCAGATGATATGGTCATTGGCTCGAGATCCATTACTGAAGTTCAAAAAGCCTTAGACAATCTAGATAGGTGGACAAAGGACAACAAGATGAAAATAAACACAGAGAAAACAGTGAAAATGACGTTTCGGAAAGGAGGCAGAGAGGCTTCAGGAGACAGGATATTCCTAGGAACGACTCCCCTTAAGTCAGTCAAAACATTTAAATATCTAGGATTGACAATGCAAACAACACCAAGAGCCTACAGAGTCCACATAAAATCTCGAGCAATAGCCGCTACCAAAGCCATATATGACATCAAAACAATCACGAAGCTCTCTTTGGGAACTGCTATGACATTATTCGACGCGAAAATAACGCCCATCGCCACATATGGACTTGAAATCATATGGGAGAAATTACCCTGGCAGACTTGAGGACGCTTGAAGCAGTCAAATCGCGCTTCCTGAAGGCTACCCTGGGGATATCGAAATATACAAAATCAAGATTAGCATATGAACTCGCCAGGGAGACCTTCTTCATTGAGGACCCCCGGAAGAAGAGAGGGCTACCATCCACAGACGCCTGGAAAAAACTAATGCAGGAAAGAATACAGAAAAGGGACGGAATCTGGTTCGAGTTTTACACCACGGAGGCCTTGATGACTAGGACATGGATGAACACAAATCAAGACTTGCGACACTTTGTCAATTCGATGGCAGTACATGGGTATCACCATAAACTGTGTAATACCGAGTACTTTCATGACCCTGATGAATCCTGCGTATGTAAATTATGCGGGGTGCAATGTAGTAGATACCACGTAATTTCTTGTGCAAATCGGGGATCATCCATTGTAAAATTTTGTGAATGACAGTTTGTTTTCATCAATATGCACAATTTGTGCGATTTATCTTTAATAAAAAGGTAACTGCACGCCGACGTACTTATTAACTTCCAGATTTTATTGAAAAGTTTCTTCTTCTGGCCGCTAGAATGCACTCGCCCTGTTAGGATTATATTGTTCGATATTTCACCACTAGATGTCACGACTAGTCTAAGTGGGGCTCCATTGATTACTATACCATTGGCATTCTATGCGCATCGAATTTGAAGAATGACAAGATGATACTACGATATATTTTTACTTTTTATTTTAAAGGGTTTGTAACAGCCTATTTTGCGTTACTTGAAAATGTTATTTGAAGTAAAGAACAAAACGATTTCACATAGTAACTGAATTCAAGCCGTTGGTGTTAGTTCAGGTTATTAATTACTACTTTTATTTCAGGCAAATAGCAATCGAAAATATCTACATAGTTTGTATACACACGTCTCTGTAGGGTCATGGAAAGATTTGTTAATTCAATTAGGGTTGTGAAAGCCATGCACAACCAGACGTGTAAAGACATGCCTCAACTCAAAGTTGGATGTTGCCCACGGCAGGTCGTATATGTAATAATAATAATAATAATAATAATAATAATAATAATAATAATAATAATGTTATTGGTTTTACATCCCTTTTAACTACTGCTGCTTTTAGAGACACCGGGGTGCCGGAATTTTGGCCCGAAGGGGATCTTTAACGTGCCAGTAAATGCACTGACACGGCTCCCTCGCATTTGTGCACCCTCAAATGCCAGCTGACTGCGCCAGGATACGAACCTGCAGCCTAGGGCCCAGCAAGCGAGAACGTTACCGCTGAGCCACGCAGCTAGTCCGGTCGATTATGTCTCCAGATCCATAACATTCTTGATATACTTCTTATCTTTCTTTCTTTCTTCAATGATGGTAGCAGTTTTTATCTAGGTTGTGGCGTTTGGTAGAGGTAAATCTTTTCTAAGGTCTTCAACAAAGAATAGTTCTATTATACTCTTTGATAATAACAACGAGTTATAACTATACTCATACATTTAGGAGAAAGTAGGCTATATGTTCTTTACTGAACATCTTGTTTCAGGATAAGTTGAAACCAGGGGGGCGTTGAGTTGGATCCGGAATTAGTTGATATTTATCTGGATTCGAGGAAACCCAATTGTTGCGCCATGCTTGATAGACATTAAATTGCTCTTGAACCAATTCCTCACCTAGTAACCAGGGAGGTTTCCTAGATGTCAATCTGAGATGTGGTTGAAAAATGTCCTGATGAATTGGTAATGAAGGATCTTTACAGCATTTTTTCCATTCTTTCGCCAGTGCCAATTGTCTACGGAGGTGAGGAGGCGGAATTTTTGAGAGGACTGGTAACCAATCCAGAGGTGAAGATCGGGTGGTTCCTGATATAGTCGTCATAGTATCATTCAGCTCAGTATCAATTTTCTGAATATGAGCGCTATTTAACCACACAGGACAGCAATATTCGGCCACTGGGTATACTAGGGCAAGAGCTGTTGTTCTATTGTAAAAGTTGATGCAGTTGCACCCCAGCCTGACCCAGACAATTTGAGAAGAATATGAATGCTTCAAGTGAAAGTAGGAAACGAAAATTGTTAACACTTCTATGAAGTATTTATTTGATTCTTGTCATGTTTTAGTATAAGTTAAATTTATGTGAAGTAATTTTATCAGTTTTATCGTTTTATTGAGTAATTATTAAATACCTTACATTAGAATCTCCTTTTGTTATCTAACAATATACGCACCTTCCCCCGTCCATATAGCCTATATTAGTGAACTTCTTTCCAATAACCCGATTTCAAATTAGAATATTGGGAGACAGCAATGCCTACTCTGCCCTAGGCGCACGGCAGGACCAAGACGCATGACGCTGGCAAAGCGGTGTTGCAATTCGGTGTGGCCATGGCCTGTTTATAGGTGGCTATGGTTTGAGGCGTGGCCCAGGTCTCACAGCCATATACGACCACAGATCTCACCAAGGTCATGTAGATATGTACTTTATTTTCCTGTGAAATCAAACGTGATTTGAAAAGATTGTTCAAGCTATAGAAAAAACGATTCGCTGTAGTTACCCTTTGCTGTACTTCCTTTGCTATCTCATTCCTAATCGAAAAGGCCGATCCTAAATATTTGAAATCCTTTATCATCTCAAAATTATGCCCATCAATATTTATGCTATTAAGATTGTTCTGCCGACGAGACACCCTCAGATATTTTGTTTTTGAGTCGTTGATATAGAGCTTAACCTTAAAATGTTTGCATTAGATCACGTATGAGCAAAACATCTGCATTTGTAAATAAATGGGAGAAAAGAAGGATCAAAGATATTGTTGTATCAGTGACGTCTCTCCCTGGAACGCGGGAGAAATGCTGATTTTGCTCGGGAGAGATGCCGTGAATAAAATAATTAGTAACAAAATCAAATTTATGTTAATTTCTTCAACTCTAAGACTATTATTATTTAGAAAATAGAATTTATCTTTAAAAAATTCTCCACCTCGTCAATACAAACTACGTGTTATTTTAATTTAGCCGTACATTATAAATGTTATATGTTTTTATACAGGCCTCATTTAACAACCACAAATGGACCCATTGTGCTTTATCCAGGTTTCCGGAATCCATTCTTCGTTTTATTGTTCGTACCTGAATTCCGTTGCACCTGTTTGCCTTCCTGAATAGTATTCCCTTTGTATTCAGCCTTTTTACACATTTTCTTAACCTTTCCTCTCCCACTGAGCTCTTATGAGTGAGCCTTTACTTTTGTGCTGAGTAGGCATGCAATACATTTTTAGCCTACTTTCGATTTTTGCAAAAAATGAAAGTAGACTTATGAGATCAACACAGGGCGAAAAAAGTGTGTCTGTCTGTGTGTGTGTATGTGTGTGTGTGAGTCTGTGTGTGTGTGTGTGTCTGTGTGTGTGAGTGTGTGTACTCTGAATGTCTGTCCCCCCTATCAATTCGAACACGGTGAATGCGAATTGAACAAAATTTGGTACAAAGGTAGCACTAGCAAAGGACACCTCAGTGTCATATCTTATATCGCCGCCATCTTGACGGAAACGTAATGGCGGCCACACAAATGTTCAAAGCTTAAATCAAATTACGACTAACCTAATCATCCGATCTCTACCAAATTTTGCAACAACATACCTTTATAGGGGGAGCATTCTTTGACCAAACTAATAGGTCATCAGCGTAATAGTTTGCGGATGGCGGCCATCTTAGTGTGAAAATCGATTCCCCCTATTAATTCGAACACGGTGAAACCGAATGGAACGAAATTTGGTACAGGGGTAGTACTAACAAAAGGCACCTCAGTGTCATGTTTTATATCGCCGCCATCTTGACGGAAACGTAATGGCGGCCACATAAATGTTCAAAGCTTAAATCAAATTACGATTAACCTAATCATCCGATCTCTACCAAATTTTGCAACAACATACCTTTATAGAGGAAGCATCCTTTGACCAAATGACTAGGTCATTAGCCTAATAGTTTGCGGATGGCGGCCATCTTTGTGTGGAAATCAATTCCCCCTATTAAATCAAACACGGTGAAACCGAATGGAACGAAATTTGGTACAGAGGTAGCACTAGCAAAGGGCATCTCAGTGTCATGTTTCATATCACCGCCATATTGACAGAAACGTAATGGCGGCCACACAAATGTTCAAAGTTTAAGTTAAATTACGACTAACATAACCATCCGAACTCTACCAAACTTTGCAACAACATTCCTTTATGGAGGGAGCATGCTTTGACCAATCTAATAGGTTATTAGCCTAATAGTTTGCGGCTGGTGGCCATCTTTATGTCAAAATAGATTCCCCCTATTAATTCGAACACTGTGGAACCGAATGGAACGAAATTTGGTACAGAGGTAGCACTAGCAAAGGGCACCTCAGTGTCATGTTTTTTATCGCCGCCATCTTGACTGAAACGTAATGGCGGCCACACGAATGTTCAAAGCTTAAATCAAATTACGATTAACCTAATCATCCGATCTCTAGCAAATTTAGCAACAACATACCTTTATGGAGGGAGCATCCTTTGACCAAACTAATAGGTCATCAGCCTGATATTTTGCGGATGGCGGCCATCTTTGTGTGAAAATCGATTCCCCTTATCAATTCGAACACGGTGAAACCGAATGGAACGACATTTGGTACAGAGGAAGCACTAGCTAAGGGCACCTCAGTGTCATGTTTTATATCACCGCTATCTTGACGGAAACGTAATCGTGGCCACCCAAATGTTAAAAGCTAAAATGTAATTACGACCAACCTAATAATCTAGTCTCTACCAAATTTTGCAACACCATATCTTTATGTGGGAAACATATTCAGACCAAACTGCAAGAACATCAGCCCAATAGTTTGCAGATGGTGGCCAAGTATGTGTGCAAATCGATTCCCCCTATCAATTCAAATACGGTGAAACCGAATTGAACGAAATTTGGTACAGAGGTAGCACTAGCAAAGGGTACCTCATATTCATGTTTAATATCCCTATAGCACGTTGTATTTCAACAAGCTACTACAACCAACATTCGATCATACTCCTTGAAAAGGACAAAGAGTTATAACAATACCCATGCATTTAGGAGAAAGTAGGCTATATGTTCTTTACTGAACATCTTGTTATTTCTAAAAATAATATAATTGTATGCAGCAACAATGATGTTAACAATAAATAATAATAATATCATATGGCCTTGGGTGTCGGGTGCAAGCTTTCTTATTTGACACCCAGAGGGCAGCTTGCATGTCGAATTTTGTTATTCCTTGAAACACTATGAAAGTCAAGGAGGTTAGATATCTAAGCTCCTTGACACTCTAGCGCTTTCTATTAGAGAAAGAAGGAACTTTCTGTTGGCGGAAAATCCCGAAATTAATTTTGCCATTATGAACACAGCCTACTGAATTCAAATGGGTTCTTTAACATGCCAACATCGTATGACATGCGTGTCATAATTTTTGACGCCTTTCAAAAATCACTTACCACGGCCAGGAGCGAACCTGCAAGCTTTGGGGTTAGTAATCCGGCACGATAACCACTCACCCACCGTGGCAAGCTCTGTTGACAATGAAACCAATTAAATAAATTAGGTATTTTATGAATCATGAGATAATAAAATACTCGAATAGAATACCGGTTCCCTCTGGTTAGTTTAAATGTTTGGTTTGTTCCTTAGTTTAGGGGCTGCGACAACGCGGTCATGTATGAAAAATCGCCTACTTTCAAAAACAAAAAATATTTTTTTAAATATAACAAGTTATCCATAGGAAAGGGGGCCTCAGACAGAGCTCTACGACACCTCATTCGTTAAAATCCGACCATGCGTTCGAGAGATATCGGCTTAGTCTCACACGGCGGCCATGACACTGGTTAGAATTGGCACTGCTCTCCTACTTGAATATTTGTAAGATATATGCCAGAAATGTTCCTTAGGGTATTCCTCTTTAACATGAAATAATTCGAAATAACTGAAATCTAAAATTTCAGAAATAGTAACACAAAAAAGCTTAGTATCACGGAGTTACTTAACTTTACCCTACTTGGGAGGAATATGGAGTTGTCAGCGGAATGACCAGTCCACCTTACACAGTACCGTAACTTATCACAAGACCATGCTCAGCAAATGAGAATGTCGACATTGTGCATTCTCGATGCCACGTAGCCGGGAATAGCAGTTATGTTGTTCATTCTAGCGAACAAGACTGATCGAAACCGAGCAGGTGTTTGTCTGGCTCTAATGGCAAGGAATGACAAATCAGATTATAGAATATTTGCGGAACTTCAACATAGCGTGTTTACCATATCAGCCTTATCCCCCTCCACCACCGGCATACTTGTGTCTTGTTAAAATTCCCTGTCTCAAATTGAAACTACGTGGCTCTCGATTCAAGAACTATGTGGTGACTCACAAGGATATCACAAACATTGGCTAACATTATAATGTTTGAGCACTGCGTTGATGCAGGTGAGTACACGTATATATTATTTATGACCAATGAGTTTTATTGATGTGTAACATCTTTCCACTCGGTATCTGTATATTTTTTGTGGGGGTAATTTTGAAAAATGAAACAGATATGGATGGGACGGAAACAATGAGCGCGCGCGATGGCGGAGATTATTACTGTCAGCCATGTGGCTACGTGGAATATATATCGTATACGGTTTACTTCAAAGTTTGGAGGCCCCATTAAAGATATTCCTACAATAAATCATCTTCAAATTGTGGTTCTTTGGTGTAATATATCCATTATATCATATTTGCTGAAAACAATTATGATTTATTAAATCTTCATACTTTTGCTAGCGGGTGAGTTAGCCGTGGTCGTTACGGCATGACTGCTGGCAGTCGCTCACATCCGGGAGGCGAGGAGGTTCGAATCCCCCCGCCGGCAACCTTGAGGATGGTCTTCTGTGGTTTCCCATCTTCCTTCCAGGCAAATGCCGGGGTTGGTCCCTCACTGTAGGCCACAGCCGCTACCTTCCAACTCCTCGTCCTTACACTCAAACTTTCCTCCCCAGACAACACTCCACACGCGATGGTACTTGTAGCTCACCCATTGGGTGTCCGCCTCCAAGCAGCTACAAAACTCGCGAGCTGAACATGTCCTCTTTTCTGCTGAACCAATAGGCCAAATTTCACTTCCATAGCGTGCCACGCTCCAGACAAAGGCTTTCCAAAATGACTTCCTAATACCGAAATCTATATTCGATGTCAACAGATTCCTTTTTCTGTAGAAGTGCTTTCCTTGCCTGATCCAACCTACTTTTTATATCGTCTTTGCTTCGTCCATCAGAGGTTATTTTGTTTCCTAAGTAACAGAAGTCTCCTACTTCCTTAGGCTTTTCACCGGCCAATGTGATGTCCATAGAGGTTTCTGATTTATTTCGGCTGCATTCCAATATTTTTGTTTTATGTTAAATGATTATGCTAGAAAATGGAATTTCCAATAAAATATTTCAAATCTAAACTACTATTAATCTTAAAATACCAATTGATATTCATTTTACATTAAATCTTCAATAAGGAAAGGTGTTTAACATGATTAAGTTCAGATCACTACGTATGAATTATCTTGTCAAAACCCGGAATTAAAGCAGGTCTTCTGGGACACGAGTTCCAATATTACCAGCTGCTCCAAGTGAAAGAATCTAGTAACCCTTTGAAGTAATATTTCTCATCAGTGTCTCACCTTGAGGGGCGAATGTAGTCTGGATACAACGACTCTACAAAACTGTTGTGAATATCGCGCATCTTCTTATTCGAATGCATGACAAGAACTTCCAATACTTTCCACCATAAGTAGTTCCCTGGAAAAGACAAATCACATAATATGGATCATTATCATAACGAAATAAGAAGTGATGAACGTGATATCAAATAAATAAATAAACACTGCGAAATGAAGTGGTATACCGAGAGAGTGAATCAATAATACAGGTAGATACAATGCGGAAAAGGATAATCTCTCTTTTTCTGCCATATCTCACGCCTACCAGAAGCCAGACTAATAAAGCAGCTCTTTTGTTACTTCAAGAAAAGTAAACCAAAGAACAACTGGTTCAAAGAGATCCAGCATGATTTAGATTAATTAAATTTAACGATGCTCCAAATTAAAAATAGAGAAGAAAATATTTTAAGGAATAAACACTTACGATTCACATTAATAACATTTGAACGGAAAAACTACACCATCACCGATGAACAAAGGGCAGCAAGTCAGATAGAATGAAGAAATTTTGGGTGCATAAGAAGCAGAAGCTGAATCGCTAAATTAGATGCCAGTGCATTACAATGTGTATAAAGTTATAGTAATTGTTGTTTTAAGGGGCGGAACTACGAGATAAATGTGTATAAACATTTACTGTACCATATTTCACTGCGCTCAGATAGTTAAATCGCTAGAAAAGTCTATTAATTGTATTTGTATTGATTAATGTGCTCCAATGAGGGCGTAAAATATGGGGGGGAATAACCAGCCTGGTGTAAACATTGGTAACCCAATTAAAGTGCTCTGCATCGTTGTTGTTTATTTCTTTTCTGTTTATTTACAGCAAATATGGACATTATTACACAGGTAGCACTGTAACTAACGACCATACCATGAACGGACCAGACTTACTATATCAGTGTCTACAAACTCCTACACGTAACTCAACATTACGTGCACCAACCTCGATGAAGGCATGGCAACGACGTGCGAGATTCTGTATACAGGCCGGACGTTTGTTTTAGATGAGTGAAAAATCTTAATGGAAGCCTGGAGGCGAGTTACTACAGTACCTGTGTTGTTATCAGCTGCCCCAAGCGGTCCGATGGTTGACTAAGCTGTTTCACACTACTGCTAGGAGTACAGTCATTGGCTAATATAATGACATTCTGTTCGTAACTACGAAACGCGTACTTCCGCGACACACAATACTTCGATGAGGACTGTACTGTCAGCTCCAGTCTGGAATTCCATTATATCAGATCGGTGGTGACAAGTGTGAAGCGATAGGGCGAGAGAGTGAGTGTGTGTAGGCTCACCCGCTGGCTTCAAGGTCAAGGGCAATCGTCTAAAACAAACGTCCGGCCTGTAACCGCGCTACCTTCCGAACGATATAGGAACCTCAAGCACAGAATTGGTCGTCGACATGATTATGTACTCCGTTGACTGGCTAGTCTAGTGTACACGTTTACTGTCAACAACCATAACTAACTACTCAGGACACCATGTCCACAGAAAAGGAATCTGTTGACATCGAATATGGATTTAGATATTAGGAAGTCATTTTTCAAAGTCTTTGTCTGGGGCGTGGCGCTCTATAGAAGTCAAACACTGCCTGTTGGCGCAACAGAAAAGAGGAAAATAGAGGCGTTTGAAATGTGGTGTTACAGGAGAACGATGAAGATCAGATGGGTAGGTAGAGTAACAAATGAATAGGTATTAAGACGAGTGGGAGAGGAGAGATGTTTTTGGCGACTGCTAATGAAGAGAAGATATAGGTTCGTAGGTCACACAGGCCTACTAAGACATTTAGGAATAGCAAACATAGTTATGGAAAGAAGGGTCGAGGGCAAGAACTGTAGGGGTAGACCAAGGTTAGTATACAGTATCTTAATCAGATTGCCCTTTGAAAGGCGATAAAAATCACGACATGCATGTCATACGTTGTTGACATGTTAAAGAACCCATAATGGCGAAATTAATCTCGGGATTTTCCACCAACACAAATGTTTCTCCATTCTCTACTGGAAAGCGCTATAGTCCCAAGGCGCTTAGATATCTGACCTTCTTGACTTTCATAGTGCTCCAAAGAATAACAAACTTCGACTTGCAAGCTGCCGTCTGGAAGCAAATAACAAAACTTGCACCCGGCACCCGGGGCCATACGATATTATTATTATTTTCCTCATATGTTCACCATATCGTTAGGTACAATTCACCATTTCATCGGCATTTGTTGCAAGATGGAGTGGAGATCTCTAAACTGGTAGGTTGAGGAACGAACGAACTATGGAGCAGGTCTCTAAAATAACTGCTTTCTGCATACCGGTATGATACCTGTGGAAGAGATTATGATTGGCAATACAGTGACAAATTCTTGTCGCCACATCTGTCGGATCTCTTCAGCCAGGGACATGTATTTCGTCACTTTCTCAACATAACTGTGCTGGATGTTATGCGAGTTAGGGACTGCGATGTCTATTAAATGAGTTTTCTTCTGCACTTTATCAATAAGAATAATGTCTGGCCTGTTTGTTGATATAGGTCTATCTGTGATCACTGATCTGTCCCAGAGTAGCTTGTGTGTATCGTTCTCCAGAACAGCATCAGGAATATATTGATAGTAAGGCAGAACATTATTACTTTATGAGTGCTTCTTTGCCAGGTTCAGGTGGATTATCTTGGGTACTTGGTCATGTCTCTTCAAGTAATATGTAGATGAAATAGTTGTACAGACCCCTGTGATATGCTGGATGGTCTCCGATTCGCAATGGCATCTCCTACATTTCGAGGGCTCAAAATGACAAGGTTCTATTTGACATTTTTTGAAAAAATGAGATTTTTATTTCAGAGGGTGGAACACTGCAAGATCTATATGTACTATTGGTTTTATACGGTTATTATAATTTTTGTGGGCAGTAAAGTCATTTTGACAAAGTTCTAATTGCATATTGTGCTCCACCTTGAGAATGACAAGGTTCTAATTGAATATTCCAAATGTTTTTAGTTTTATTAGCATAAACAAATAACATGTTATACGAGACTTTTTAGATATAGAATTTCAGTATGACATTTCACTAAATCCAATTGCATTTAGGTTAATTTACAACAATTTGGAAGTAAAACAGTAGTTCAGTGCGTCGTCATTAATTCAGAAGAAAGCAAATTGTGGTTAAGTAGTATTCTTGGGGTTGGCTGGCCTGCTAGACAGTCTTTCGTCTGTATTGCTTATTCATCATTCTTTGGATACTGAAGAGTGTATCATTCTGTTTACTGAATGTACCGGTACTGCAAGAGTGTAAAATTTCCCGATTGAGAAGAATTGTAAAAGGAAGTAAGTACTCGTGTTACTTTTTAACAGCAATGACGAATCTAGTTTTAATTTAGGTTTATTTCCAAACTGTAGTTTATTCATAAATTACTTTAAGGTTGTTAGCACGAATTATTATCTAAATTTTACAATCTTCACCGTTTGAAAGATTAATATATTGTTGCAGACTGTTTCCAAATCATATTGGTTCTTAGTGCAACCTTCCCGGCACTGATGACAATATCAGTAAAAATATCGAGAGTTCCAATCAACATGAAAGTGAAAAACTGTGAGACCCTTTACGGCTGCTCCATATTCAGATTCATCTTGTGAATCAGAAAGTGAGAAAACACCTACTAAGAAACGTCGAACCAAGGCTAGGCAACGTCACCCGTCTCAGTGGAAAAGTATGATAAGGAAAGACTGTCGTCAACATGAAAAGGAGTACACATACAGAAGAGGTACGCTTCCACCTTTACAGAAGATGAAAGACTTGATATCTTTAATTCGTAGTATTATGAGTTAAGCCAGAAAGAAAAACATTATTTCTTAATACAGAACACAGACAGTATTGACACAGACAGCTGTGAAAGGTTCAAAGCGCACTAATGCATTCAAATATCATTTTATTAAAAAATGATTGTATAATACGTGTCTAAGTCTCTTTTTGGGGGGGGGGGGGGCACTCTAGCAGTAAGCCAGAAACCTGTGTATAACGCCCATAAGTGCAAAAGTAGTGCAGGAACACCGAAGTCTGATGAAACAGGCAAGTGTACCAGGGATAAACTCTCAAAAAAAAGGGAAGGATAAAGTTAGGAATCATATACAATCTTTTTCTACTTGTGAATCGCACTACTGTAGAGCTAATAGTAAGAAATTGTACCTTGATACTAATCTAAATTAACAAAAATTGTATGAATTGTACGTAAAAGAGTGTGAGACAGAATGATTGGAACCAGTTAAAATATACATGTACAGGCATATATTTTGTAATGAATTTAATTTGCCGATTTCACAGGCCATCATACAGCGAAAGCTGAGTAAAGA
This sequence comes from Meconema thalassinum, assembly GCA_946902985.2. NCBI lineage: Eukaryota > Metazoa > Arthropoda > Insecta > Orthoptera > Tettigoniidae > Meconema > Meconema thalassinum. Next base: position 85,361,762 of record OX336400.1, on the reverse strand, counting down.
GAGAATTTGTGACATCCGGTAAATGTACAAGTGGATGCCACTCTTGAATAAAACCTACTATGAGTCTATTTTTAAGCAGTATGGTTCCTAGTCAAAAACTCCAAATGACTCGTCAGTTCTTATTTAAAATATTCATAATCATTCCAATGTAACATTCTATGCAGAGCTCCACCGTTCCATCATTTATATTTTAGTGAACTTGGGCACAATCTGATTTCATTTAATTTTTCGAAACAGTTGTTTAAACGGGCAGAAAGACCGAGATTTCACTTTTGTTAAAGGAACACTAGGTTTTTAGGGCAGCGAACTATTTTTTTTTTAATTTGAAGAGTTTTTTAACGAAGGATGTCAGAATGGACATCAAAATATCACACTGAGTTCAAATGTAGAGGGATCGTTTTGTGAGCAAAATATATACAACAGTTTCTATGTAAAAATGTGCAAGTAATGATAATTAAACTGAAAATGGTTCATTTGAAATTATATATGATGATGATGATAATTGTTGTTTTAAGGGGACTAACATCTAGGTTATCGGCCCTTAATGGTTTGGGTGATCGTGAAGATGATAATGAAATGTAAAACTATAACTAAATCTAACTACTAACTTATATACTAGAAGATGAAATTGGAAAACAATTGGAGAATACGGCAAAAAAAGGCCAGGAGAAAAAGAAATCCCTCAACCCTCGAAGAATGAGGATTGAGGGACTTGGCAGGAAGGAGAGCCATGAAAGGCAAATAGGAAAGTGAAAGAGGAGAGGGTCTGCCACAGAGGCAATGGAAAAAGGGAGGAAAACTGGACCCAGCTCAGGAATCCCCCAGGGTCGCCAACTCCCGAACTCACCAGCCGTGAGCCTTTGAGGGTGTAGCTATATCGAGGGTGCACCAGAAGTGGTGGGGCTGCACACACGCTGCCTCCTTGAGGGCCTAGTGAAGAAAGCGGGAGACATCATGAAAAGAGAAAGAAGGCTGACCCCTGGCAGAAGGAGGGTATCAGTAAAGTTGAGACAAGGGCCAATTAAGGCGGGAAAGTGAAAGACACCCTAGGCCTCGGATACCCTAATACCGTCGGAGTCGGAAAAGAGCAAGAGTTAACCAAGGGAGGTCGATAGGAAAGATGACAGAAAGGCGCACGGCACAAGGAAGTGAAGTAAATTCGAACTCAGCTGGGGCCCCGTGGTCGCCAACCCGCGTCCTACTAATCGTGAGCCCCTGGTGGGGGGGATGAAATATATAATTTACTGGCCATGTACAGTCTGTTTTATGCATTCCTTATTATTTCAAGCATTAAACCATAGTAAAACATCCTATTACATCATTCCTACATTTCTCAAATCTACCTACCATTTGGAATGACAAGGTTCCATTGCTGACATGATTTCCTAATTCACAGCATCCACCTGCCAATTGCTTATAATAAGTGCTCATTGCGGTGTTTGAAGCCATATTTTCAGTGTTGCCTTAGTAAACAAGAGTTTAGTGCTTTTCAGTCGGTCAACACGAATGTACCCAAAAGAGATGGGTTATGCCCTAATCCTGAAATAAATTACATGAGATTAATAAATATTTTTTAATCTCATTATTAATCTCATGTAATTTATTTCAGGATTAGGGCATAACCCATCTCTTTTGGGTACATTCGTGTTGACCGACTGAAAAGCACTAAATAAGTGCTCATTTCACTTAAATAGATAAAGGATAGACTAGTCAAAAACTCAAGCCTCACTACTGAAGAATCCCTTAATTAATGTGAACTTGGTAAGCAGTCAAACTTTAAAAATGCTCTCCTGTAAAATTTATGAAAAGTCAAATAGAACCTTGTTATTCTGAGCCCTCGATTTGTCATCTGGCATGCCTGCCTTAATTATGTATTTTAGGTAGTTCTTTGTTGCCACTACTTGATCTTGAATCACGACCATGAACCCCTCAGTGTCAAGAAATAGATCCGCATGGGTCAGCCTGCTGTTCGACGAATGTACAGTATGTCGACATATTCTTGACTGAGATCATACGGATGACGGCCGTGCAGTGCTTTCTGAGTCCACTGTTGAAGCTTGTTGGATATGTGCTCTTCTGACGTAGCTAGCTGCACATCCCTGGCATGGAGAAGGTCTAATGGCGTGTACTTGCCATCCACCTTAATAACAGCCTGAAGCAGGGGAGACTTCTTCTTGCTCAAAAAGTAGGCCTGAAGATTCTTCACTTGCTTGGCATGTAGGTGTATAATATCAGTAAGCGCGCGTCCACCTCTCTGGCGTGGCAAAGTCAGTCGTTCAACTGCTGACTTCGGGCGCTCCCGATATTATACTCCAAGTGCTTGTAGACTTTATGTGCAATACATGATGTAAATAGTTTATAGAGAATGGATAGGCAAGTGACTGGCCTATACTTTGCAGGGTCTACAGTTCTTTCACCTTTCGGGAGTAGGTATGTCTTCCCTCGCATCAGGTAGGAGGGTATCAGTTGTGGATTTTCAAGGAATTTGCTGCAGTGGAGGGCAAGATGTTCGTGTGTACAGGTGAATCGTTTGATCCAGAAGTTATGGATATTGTCTGGTCCAGTGGCTTTCCAATTTTGTGTCTCATTCGCAGCTCGTGTAACATAATCTGCGGATACAGACGAGTCCTGCATTGTGTCAACTTCTGACATTCTTTGCTCCTCAGTAAGCCATGGAGCGCTGCTGTTGTACTCTCCCGTATCGGACCATACAGAAGACCAGAAGTTCTCTACCTCCGCTTTTTGGGGTGTAGGGCCTGTCCTACCGTCAGTTTCTTCGAGATTTCTATAGAAGAATGTCTCATTTGCGGCAAATAAGTTATTTTGTCGTTTTCACTGATTGGACTCTTTATACCTTTTCGCCTGAAGTTGTTGCTTCAAGGTGTCTAAGATTTCAAGAGGCGTCTGATTATATTAGGAGGATTATATTTAGCATGTTTCTTCTTTGAAGAGCTCAACAGTTCAACACAATGACCGACTTTGTTACTTCGATTGCCGGCTATATATTGTTGAAATCTTCCAATGTTTCTTCGGAGCTCCTCAATAGACCTGACTAAACGTAGCTCCCAAGATGGTTTAGTCTGTTGTCTGTTAGTCAGATGTGGACCATATTTAAGTCTACCACCAACTGTTTTACCACAGCGATCGCTCCAGCATAAATGGAGGTCTGCACATCACTGAAACAGCTTGAGTTGAGTGCAAGATGAGGAGCAAGGATATCCTCATTCATTATTCTCACTGCAACTGCAAGCTTCCTAGAACAGTGCTGCTTTAGGATTGTGGGACGCTGAATGGGGTCAGTACCTTCAAATTCAGCAAGAGATTTCCTAAATTCATTCTCAAGTTGCTGGCTTGCTCGGTCACCTATAAATTTACTCATCAACGCACAATCTTTCGTAGGATTGCCATGATGTAGGTCTGATGGTTGCCGAATTTTAATAGGAGTTGTTATATCTCCATTTCTCACTTGCTCCACTGATTTGAGAGTGTTGCTGGCAGCAATTTCTGTCCGTAACATCTTAAGTTGTTCCTCAGGGATGAGATTCCTCAGTACTATAGCACGGCGTTGGTCTGCTATTCTCTGTACCGTTACATTGTTTTCAGGATACTGCTGGCAGAATGCGGCATACAGCTTCTGTCTGTATGCGATGGCATTCGCCTCCATACCAGTTATCTGATAATAACAGCGCATGACACATGTATTCATCTCACTTGTCCATTTCATGCGCTGTCTCGGTTCGCCTGCTCTCGTGGTCTCCTGAATCACAGAAGAAACACTATTCTAGGATGCTACTATCAACATCGGCTGTAACAAGTTCGGGGTGTTCCCCGATCAGGGCCCGCCTGTTCAGCTCCTGATCACCACCGGCTTGCATGCTGTCACACCCAGCGATGGCTCCAAGGGTGCCCCGACGATCCTCGGGTAGCGGCCTTATAGATTCACTTTTCTTATTTCGTCTCATCATGCTGATAGTGTGCCTTTTATACCTATGGCCAGGATATAATTTCGACCGCCCCTAACATGGGGATCAGACGTCGTTAGCAGCCGCCCGCTGCGAATCAGACGCTGCTACAGTGAGTTTGATTTTGGGGTTTTCATCCCCTATGCAGGTTGCCTTCACTACGGCAAAAGAGTCCTACCTACCCTAAATGATTAAAAGTCTAGTACTCATTTCTTGTTAAATTTTGCCGATGTTTTTGAAGCTATTATCTAATACGAGTATGAGACGAGCTACCGCTAACCTGCATTGGTACCATCAGATCTTAATCGACCTCTTCGTGTTACTCTTATTATTATTATTATTATTATTATTATTATTATTATTATTACTATTATTATTAATATTAACAGATTGCCTTGGATGCAGGGTGTGGTAGCTATGTAGAGGTGAAACCATTAGCTCAGGACATTGAGGCATGGACTGCTGCATCAATCCAGTCTAAATACTGAAGACTCAAACAACATCAACAGGACACTGTTTCACATGTTTACGTCCATAGCACCTTTGGGTGACCTTGGAGACCACATGTTCCTCTATGTCGATGTGGTCAGTGTGGATTGTCGGTAATCGTTCGGCGCGCTCATACTAAAACATCTGTTTATCCAGTAGATATGTACTTACGGAGTATTGTTGGATCTGAATCTTTCAAAATATGAGCAATTGCGGGAATGTGCTCTGGAGATTCGAAGGATACTGTATCATTGAAGTTGATTGGCGCAATGTTGTCAAATAATATGTTGAAGTAGGTCATCCAATCAACCTGAAACAATAAATTCCAATTCAGATCCATGCCTGTTTCATTGCATCAATAGAACATTCTGCAGTTAACCAAACAAAGAAGGAAATTAATAAAAGAGTAGTCTTGGTAACTATTAGGGCCAAGTCCCGACGATGGGCTTCGACTATTAGCTCGGGAATGAATGAATACTGCAAACCGGAAGTGCCCTCATTTCTTTTTTGAACGACTGTTTTAGCCTATTTTCATTTTATGAAAAAATAGGCTTATGACATCACCTTTTGTCCGTGTGTGTGTGCGTGTGTGTGTGTGTGTGAGCTGTGTGTGTGTTTGTCCCAAATAACTTCTAAACGGCTGGAGCGATTACAATGAAACTCGGTAAGATCATAGCACTATTCTGGCCGACCCCGACCTTGCCCTTCAAATTGTATTGTGTCTCACCAATACAACATGGCGGCTGTTACAGATATCACCCTGAAATTTTGTACGTTGATAGAGGGTACTGATACACGTTTATCTATGTAACTTTCATAAACCTGTAAAGTACAAAACGAACATGGCGGCCAAGCGAATTTGAAATATTTTAATAGACTTTTCTCGTGATTTAACTCTCTGAGCCCAGTGAAATATTGTACAGAAAATGATTATACATAATGAAATGCACTGGTATCTAATTGTTTACATAACCTCAAGGTGGCAGCTGTGCGAAATTTTAAAATTAAGTTTTTATTTCTTGTGTCGTAATCATGCGATCGAAGTGAAAGTTTGAATAATGAACCTAAGCAATAATTGTCCTTGAATGGTACATAACTCTATGGCCTTTACATATAACAATCCAAAATGGCGAGCATCCGAAATATTTAGACGGTTCTCAATATCTATGAATCTTTTACAGAAATCAAACTGAAATTTTTAATGTTCATAGAGGCTATAAATATATGTGCACCTATAGGACTTTCAGTAACCTGGGGAGCACAAATCCAACATGGCGGCGACGCGAAGTATAAATATTTAAATGGACGTTTCTCGCGAATTAACTATCCGAGTGCAGTGAAACGTTGCACGTTAAATGCTTATACACATGTTAATCCACTGGCATCTAATTTATTTCAATTGTTTGCATAATCACAAGATGGCAGCTGTGCAGAATTTTAAAATTGTGTTCTAATCATGCGATTGAAGTTTGAATACCACACGTACACAATAATCTTAATGTAATAGTACAAAAATAAAAATCCAACCTGGCGACCATCTGAAATATTTAGACGGTTCTCAATATCTACGAATCTATCACAACCTTTAAACTGAAATTTTGTATGTTGATAGAGGCAATTAGCATGAGTAGGATATATGAAAATAGGCGGTATAGTTCTTCACGGAACTACTTTTGTATGTTAGATATTCAGCGTTTGCACATTCCCGTAAGATAAACAAGTAGTTATGTGAAGAACTAACTACTGGTATTTGTAGTTTTTCAGTCGGTGAGCTCGAATTGACCCAATTATTTATTTATTTATCGTATGGGTTTTAGTGCCGGGAGTATCTGAGGAAATGTTTGGCTCGCCTGAATCTGTTGCTGCTGCCAGTGGACACACTTAGGTTGAGCTACAAGTTCCGTTCAATTTCAAGTATTTCCAACTTTCGCTACCAGATATCAATGATACCTAGTGGAGAACGTTGGGACTTTGATAGAGCGTTCCGACGAAATCTAACCTAACAATTTAGCTTCACACAAGTTTAGTCCGTGGAAGGATCTTATACATGCCATAAATCTATGAAATGGGACCGCCGCGCCGGCTTTACTTCCCCTACGAAGGAAGGCATACTGAAGGATTTTTAACGCTCATAAAAAAATCCGACGACTTCGGCCGGGTTTGAACCCCCTATCTTGGGCACAGCAGTTCAGCCTGCTACCAACTTCGCCACCGAAGCCGCTATTTACCCAATGACTGGGCGGGGTACGAGTACACTGTATTTATGAAAAGCCAAGAATACAACCATGACAGTCCTTGCCCTTATTGATGAAGTTTAAATATTTACTAATTTGATACCTTAAGTCAATTAATAGTTGTACTTTAATCACAGTACCGTATTCGGCAACATTGTAACCTTTTTCAGCGTTATACGAGGGTCGAGAAATAAGTCATGGCAACTATTTTTTAGCCCATTTTCAATTTAGAAAAAATAGGCTTATGAGATCACCTTTTGTCCGTGTGTGTGTGCGTGCGTGTGTGTGTGAGGAGTGTGTGTGTTTCCCCCTAATAACATCTAAACGGCTGGAGCGATTTCAATGAAACTCGGTAATTCCATTCCGGACGACCCCGAATGTGCCCTTCAAATTTTGTTACGTCTCACCAATCCAACATGGCGCCTGTGCGAAATATTTCACCAGCATTCAATATCTCTGAAACTATTCCCGATATCACCCTGGATATTCTTACGGTGATAAAGGGAACTACTAGAAATTTACCTATGTGACCTTTGAAAACCTGGTAACTACAAAACCAACATGGCAGCCACGCGAATTTGCGACATTTATATAGACGTTTCTCGCGATTTAACCAACCAAACGCAATAAAACTTGGTACAGTATATGTTTATACACATTGCAATGCACCGACATCTAACTTGGTTCAATTGTTTACATAACCACAAGATGGCGGATGTGCGAAATATTTCACCGGCATTCTATATCTCTGAAACTATTATCGGTATCACCCTGAAATTTTGTACGGAGATAAAGGGCAATACTGCAAGTTCATCTATAAGACTTTCAAAAACCGGTTAACTACAAACCGAACATGGCGGCCAAGCGAATTTGAAAATTTTAAATAGACCTTTCTCGTGATTTAATGTTCCAACCGCAATGAAATCTGCTACAGGAAATATTTATACACATTGTAATCCACTGGTATCTAATTTAGTTCAATTGTTTACATAACCTCAAGATGGTGGCTTTGCAAATTTTAAAATTAAGTTTTTATTTCTTGTGTCGCAATCATGCGATCGATGTGAAAGTTTCAATAATGAACCTACGCAATAATTCTCCTTTAATGGTACCAGAATCCATGGCATATACATTTAACAATCCAACATGGCGACCATTCGAAATATTTAGACGGCTCTGAATATCTACGAATCTATTATAACAATCGAGCTGAACTTTTTTATGATCATAGGGGCTATGAACTTAAGTTCACCTATAGGTCTTTCAATAACCTGGTGATCACAAATCCAACATGGCGGCGACGCGAAGTGTAAATATTCACATGGACGTTTCTCGCAATTTAACCATCCGAGTGCAGTGAAACTTGGTACAGTAAATCATTATATGAATGTTAATCCACTGGCAGCTAATTTATTTCAATTGTTTCCCTAACCACAAGATGGCAGCTGTGCGAAATTTTAAAATCTCCTTGTTACTTCTTGCGTCCTAATCATGCGATTGAAGTTTGAATGCTACACGTACACAATAATCTTCATGTAACAATACATAACTCTAGGTCCTACATATATAAAATCCAACATGGCGACCATCCGAAATATTTATTCGGTTCTCAATATCTACGAATCTATTACAGCAATCAAATTGAAATTTTGTATGTAGATAGAGGGAATTAACAAAAGTAGGATATATGAAAATAGGCTGTATATTTCTTCACGGAACTACTTGTTTTTCTCTCGAACAGGAGACAACACGGAAAATCTACGATATGCATTTGGAAATATAGGGCAAGTACGTAGGCTATGCATAGTGCCTGAACATAAATTTTGACGTTAGGAGATGCTCGTAGGTAAGAGACAGAACACAGGCCATGGGTAAACATTGTTTTATTATGGTATAGACAGCAAATACACAAGACTACGTACAAAGGACAGGTCTCCACTGGTTACTGACCTTCGAAATAATCACCCAAGGTGTCTACTGTGCGTTGCCAGCGGTGGGGCAGGTGCTGAATACCATTCGCGGCATGTGTATCGCAACGTGTAACACCTCCCTCCGAAATGATTTTACGATGTCTTCTTTGTTAGCAAACCGTGGTCCACGTAGTGGCTTCTTGACTTTGTTGATTAGATCATAGTCACATGGGCTCAGATCAGGCGACTAAAGAATCAAGCTTCTGCTTGTTGATTTCCATTGTGTGACGTTCTCACTCACATACTGAACTAGGGGGCATGCTCAGACCCACACTGTTGTTTACATACACGCAAGTACATACCGTACGTTTCCAAATGTGTATCGTAATTTTCCGTGTTGTGTCCTGTTCGCCAGAAAAACAAGTAGTTCTGTGAAGAACTATACACCCTATTTTCATATATTCTACTCATGTTAATTGCCTCTATCAACATACAAAATTTCTGTTTGAAGGTTGTGATCGATTCTTAGATATTGAGACCCGTCTAAATATTTCAGATGGTCGCCAGGTTGGATTTTTATTTATGTACTATTACATCAAGTTTATTGTGTAGGTGTGGTATTCAGACTTCAATCGCATGATTAGGACACCAGAAGTGAAAACGAGATTTTAAAATTTCGCACAGCTGCTATCTTGTGGTTATGAAAACAATTGAAATAAATTAGATGTCAGTGGATTAACATTTGTATAAGCATTTAACGTACAAAGTTTCACTGCACTCGGATGGTTAAATCACGTGAAACGTCCATTTAAATATGTATACTTCGCGTCGCCGCCATGTTGGATTTGAGCTCACGAGCTTACTGAAAGTCATATAGGTCAACTTATGTTCATAGCCTCTATGAACGTAAAAGAATTCAGTTTGATTGCTGTAAAAGATTCGTAGATATAGAGAACCGTCAAATTATGTTTAATGCTCGCCATTTTGGATTGTTATATGTATAGGCCATAGAGTTATGTACCATTAAAGGCAAATTATTGAGTAGCTTCATTATTCAAACTTTCACTTTGATCGCATGATTACGACACAAGGAATAAAAACTTAATTTTAAAAATTGACACAGCCGCCATCTTGAGGTTATGTAAACAATTGAACTAAATTCGATGCCATTGTATTACAATATGTATAGTCATTTACTGTACTACATTTCACTGCGCTCAGATAGTTAAATCATGAGAAAAGTCTATTAAAATGTTTCAAATTCGCTTGGCCGCCATGTTCGTTTAGTACTTGACAGGTTTTTGAAAAGTACATAGATAAACTTGTAGCAGTGCCCTTCATCACCTTACAAAATTTCAGGGTGATATCTTAAATAGCTTCGGAGATATTGAATGCCAGTGAAATATTTCGCACAGCCGCCATTTTGAGGTTTTGTAAACAATTGAACTAAATTAGACGCCAGTGCATTACAATGTGTATAAACAATTTCTGTACCATGTTTCATTACGTTTGGATGGTTAAATCGCGAGAAAAGTCTATTTAAAGTCTCAACTTCACTTGGCTGCCATGTTGGTTTTGTACAGTAGTTACCAGGTTTTTGAAAGTCTCATAAGTGAACTTCTAGTAGTTCCCTTTATCACTGTAAAAAATTTCAGGGTGATATCGGTAATAATTTCGGAGATACTGAATGCTGGTAAAATATTTCGCTCAGCCGCCATGTTGGATTCGTGAGACACGATAAAATTTGAAGGACACGGACGGGGTCGGCCAGAATGGTGCTATGATCTTACCAAATTTTATTGAAATCGCTCGAGCCGTTTAGAATTTATTAGGGGGGGAGGGGAGGGGTTACACACACACACCATCACACACCATCACACACACACACACACACACGCACAAACAGACAGACACACGAACAAAAGGTGATCTCAAAAGCCTTTTTTTTTTCATAAAATGAAAATAGGCTATAAAAGTTACCATGACTTATGACTCGACTTCCGTATAAAATACGGAAAGAAGGAGGAATTAAACACAAAAATTTCCTGATCAAAAGTTGTTATCAAAATAAGGCTTATGAGATCACCTTTTGTCCGTGTGTGTGTGTGTATGTGTGTGAGTGTGATTCGTGTGTGTTGTCTCCCCCCCCCCACCCCTAAGAAAATCTAAACGGCTGGAGCGATTTCAATGAAACTCGGTGAGTTCATAGCACTATTCCGGGCGACCCCGACCGTGCCCTCAAATTTTGTTATGACTCACCAATCCAACATGGCGGCTGTGCGAAGTATTTCACCAGTATTCAATATCTCCGAAACTATTACCGATATTATCCTGACATTTTGTATGATGATAAAGGGAACTACTATAAGTTCACTTATGTGACCTTTGAAAACCTGGTAACTACAAAACCAACTTGGCGGCCAAGCGAAAAAGTGACATTTAAATATACGTTTCTCGCGATTTAACCAACCAAACGCAATGAAACTTGGTACAGTATATTGTACAGCATCCCAGGGGTATGCACCCCTTGGAGACCATCCCCCCAACATCTGGCTAAATCCCCTAAAATGGCAACCCTTGGAAAGCCGGGGCAACATCCATTAATACTGTAAGGACAGCTTGCTACTCCATAAAGCAGCTCAAGCCTTACGTAATCATTACACTCAGCGACATAGTACTAACTGGGCCAATACATTGCTGACAGGAGGGCGTCAGAAGGTATAAGAAGACGTCCTAATGAGGTCAAACTCTCTCTCCATTGTCAGTGCTCCATCAAGACGGCCGAAGCTACGCTGGTGTCAACCGAGGTGAGTCAGTCAAATCGTGTTCAGAGTTCCTATTTATGTAACCTGCAACCCACAACTTGTATCACATTATAAACATAATTTCATTCCCTACAAGGGACTCACACAAAGAATATCACAGACCAATAAAACACTTGGTCCACACTCTACACTAGCATTACTGTTATACGCCTCTTTACATCCCAACGCCCTTCCTTACTCCCGTCACAGTCAGACGTGACACACCGTAGTAATAACGCCAACTCAGACGTCATTGTATTCCTCACAGCGGCTCGCGTGCTCAAGTGAAGCGCGTGCCACCCGGCTGATACGAGCAGAGTCGATTACATAACAAGCAGTCAGCTGAGCGACTAGCACAGCGACCCTTCGCAGTGGGTCCCATCCCCTCAAATACTACCACATTATTTATAGGAACGCCCCCTAGTTCCTAGCACACCACAACACACTACACTGGTCAGCTTGCCCTGTCAAGGGGAGCTACCCTTCTTTAGGCACAACCTCATAAATTAGTACAGCAACTCTCCCTTTTAGATCCACCCCCAAATAATGGATCTAAAACAATATGTTTATATACATTGTAATGCACCGACATCTAACTTCGTTCAATTGTTTACATAACCACAAGATGGCGACTGTGCGAATTTTAAAATTAAGTTTTTATTTCTTGTGTCGTAGTCATGCGATCGAAGTGAAAGTTTGAATAATGAACCTACGCAATAATTTTCCTTTAATGGTACATGACTCTATGACCTATACATTTAACAATCCAACATGGCGACCATCCGAAATATTTAGACGGCTCTGAATATCTACGAATCTATTATAGCATTCAAACTGATTTTTTTTTAATGTCCATAGGGGCTATGAACTGAAATTCACCTATAGGACTTTCAATAACCTGGTGATCACAAATCCAACATGGCTGCGACGCGAATTATAAATATTCACATGGACGTTTCTCGCATTTTAACCGTCTGAGTACAGTGAAACATGCTACAGTAAATCCTTATACGAATGTTAATCCACTGGCATCTAATTTATTTCAATAGTTTTCCCATAACCACAAGATGGCCGATGTGCGAAATATTCCACTGGCATTCTATATCTCTGAAACTATTAGCGGTATCACCCTGAAATTATATACGAATATAAAGGGCACTACTGGAAGTTCATCTATAAGACTTTCAAAAACCGTTAACTACAAAACGAACATGGCGGCCAAGCGAATTCGAAAATTTTAAATAGACCTTTCTCGCGATTTAATGTTCCAAACGCAATGTAATCTGGTACAGGAAATGTTTATACACATTGTAATGTACTGGTATCTAATTTAGTTCAATTGTTTACATAACCTCAAGATGGCGGCTGTGCGAATTTTAATATTAAGTTTTTATTCCTTGTGTCGTAATCATGCGATCGAAGTGAACGTTTGAATAATGAACCTACGCAATAATTTTCCTTTAATGGAACATGACTCTATGGCCTATACATTTAACAATCCAACACGGCGAACATCCGAAATATTTAGAAGGCTCTGAATATCTACGAATCTATTATAGCAATCAAACTGATTTTTTTTATGTTCATAGGGGCTATAAACTTAAGTTCACCTATAGGACTATCAATAACCTGGTGATCACGAATCCAACATGGCAGCGACGTGAATTATAAATATTCACATGGACGTTTCACGCAATTTAACCATCCGAGTGCAGTGAAACTTGGTACAGTAAATCTTTATACGAATGTTAATCCACTGGCATCTAATTTATTTAAATTGTTTCCATAACCACAAGATGGCAGCTGAGCGAAATTTCAAAATCTCCTTGTTACTTCTTGTGTCCTAATCATGCGATTGAAGTTTGAATACTACACGTACACAATAATCTGCATGTAACAGTACATAACTCTAGACCTACCTATATAAAATCCATCATGGTGGCCACCCGAAAAATATAGTCGGTTCTCAATATCTACGAATCAATTACAGCATTCAAACTGTAATTTTGTATGTTGATAGTGGCAATTAACATAAGTAGGATATATGAAAATAAGCTGTATAGTTCTTCACGGAACTACTTGTTATTCTTTTTCTTAAGTTAACAGCCCCGGGGCAGGTTTGCAGCAGCTCGCCAATCTTCCCGAGTCTCGGCCATCCTCTTCAATTCACGTTATGATTTTGTGATCGTGTCTGTCAATATCTGTGTGATGAATGCAAGAGGTGGTCTTCCTCTTGTGTTTTTTCCTTCTAACATCCCTTCCATGACTCTTGCTAGCAGGCTATTCTGTCTGAGAATATGTCCTAACATATTTGCTCTTCTTGTTTTCAGACTCTTCATAAAGCTTCTACTTTCTCCTGCTCTTCTGAATACTCTTCATTTGTCATATGATGTATCCAACTGATCTTTAGCATTCTTCTCCAGCACCAAGCCTCAAAAGCCATCAACTTCTTCTCTTCTGACTTCCCTATTGTCCATATCTCACTACGATACAAAGCCACACTCCACACGTATGTCTTCAACAGTCTTTTCTTTATTTTTAGGTGTATACTTCTGGATGTGAAGAGATTCTTTATTCTATAAAAGGCGTTCTTTGCCTGAATAATTCTACTCCGAAATTCTCGTTTCCTGGTTCCATCATACGTTATCAAGTTTCCCAGATACTTATATTCCTTCTCATGTTGTATTCAATTTATTATTAGTGCTATTGATAATTCGATACAGCCATTTATGGACTACAAATACACTACAATTATCCAGGTCTTCGTCTTCAAGGTGTTTTTTCCTTGCCGTTTAGCTTCCTGCCAGAGATTTTTCAATCTTTGACTACTTCTCAATCTTTCTTCCACTGAAAGTGTGAGCCTTCATTTGGGGGGATCCTTCACACTTGCAAATTTAGTTGTGAATCTTGTTCTGTCCAACACTTCCACCAGTCTTGATATACCTCCTGAAGACATGGAGGTTGCACCTTCCACTTCTCTTGAAGGTTAAGAATTATTGTATTTGCTAACCTCTCAGTTCTAGTTCGTTTATTATGGCCATAAAACATCGATCTTCTTTCTCTCATACTGACAGAAATCCATTCACACTTGTCATAAAGCTCGTGAAATTTGAAATTTATATCCACCGTCAGGTAATTTCTTTGGACCTAGAATTTTCCGAAAGAATTTCCTTTAATTTTTCCCAACATAAAACAAGGTATATAAAATCAACTTCTGGAAAAATTACATGTATTAGTTTATGATCACAATTATGTTTCCTTTTCATGAGTGCTTTTACATATTATATACATTGCACCCCGCCCAGTCATTGGACAAATTCGTGTTAAAAATAATAATAACTAGTGGAAACCCTTCAAAACATGACGGGCAATGAACAACATATTTACTGAAGAAGTTTCATGTATAAGTTACATTCTTTGTAAGATTAGTTTTTGGCACTTTTGCAACTTTAAGGGCGTCAAAAGATTGCAGTCTCGACATTGCAACATACTGCTGGCGCAAATCTCACATCGAGGGACCGGGATTTCAACCACAGACCCAACGCTGAGAGAGCGTTGTGCTGCCGTCTAAGCCACGGAGTCTTCCCCAAGGTTTAAAAAAAAGGTATGAAAATAATATATTGTCGTAATAAAAGAAATATTTCCGGTGCAGCAGTGACGATTCAAATTGAAATCATCTGCTAATGACTCCCAAAAAGGTATGCGAATCATAAATAATACATTTTCAATAATCTGCCTTATGAAAGTTATGAAAAGGGAGGAGTACCTACTCTCAACAATTAATGAATCTTTCCCTCCTTTATAATTCTTATAAACAACTCTCACATTAAAACGCGCCGGACATCCGCCATGTCTGTAATGTCCATACTGATTCTGCGCATGCGCTAGGGCCAATAATTTTGCATTTTTGTTTATAAATTTAAAAATATATGGTAACATATTTTTATTTTAAAGACTCTCTGCAAATATACAGATCAAGGGCTTTCGCCAGAATGCCTTGCGAAGTCAATCGGTTCAGCCTTTCTGTTAATCTCGCAGTCCAAAAAATCAGCATACTGTTTTAAATATATAGATTTCGTATGGCCTCGGGTGCCTGGTGCAAGCTTTGTAAATTGACACCCAGAGGGTAGCTTGCATGTCAAATTTCGTCGTTCCTTTGAACGCTATGAAAGTCAAGGAGGTTCGATATCTAAGCTCCTTGACACTACAGCGCTTTCTAGTAGAGAATGGAGGAACTTTGTGTTGGCGGAAAATCCCGAAATTAATTTTGCCATTGAACACGGCCTAATGAATTCAAATGGGTTCTTTAACATGCCAACAACGTATGACATCCATGTCGTGATTTTTGTCGCCTTTCAAAAATCACCTAACACGGCCTGGGGCGAACCTGCAAGCTTGGGGTTGGTAATCCGGCACGTTAACCACTCACCCCCCGTGGCAAGCAAATTCGTGTTGACCGACTGAAAAGTTACAAATAACAGTTTGTATAGGCAAAACTGAAAGTTAGGCTATGCAAGAACTAAATAGCTTATTTTCACTGGTCTCTACCATTTGAAACTCTCCCGGCTATTAAAATGTGATGTAGGCTAGAGATTTTGGTACACGATCTATGTCTCCACTATGTCTCAATGTAGTTGTTTTCCCCATTTCTCGCTTTGTGTTCTGGGTTTTGGTTTTCGTGTTTGTTTTCTGATTATGCTTTGTGTTTTTATGGTTTTGTGTTTGTTTTTACTTTTGCTTTTGTTTTCGAATTTGCTTTCTATTTATGTGTTTTGTGTTTGTATCCGCTTTTGCATTTGTTTTCGAATTTCGCTTTATGCTTTCCTTTTTTTGTTTTGTTTGTTCTCACTTGTGCTTTTGTTTTATAATTCCGCTTTTTGCCTTCTATTTTTAGCCTATTTTCAATTTTGAAAAAATAGGCTTATGAGATCACCTTTTGTCCGTGTGTGTGTGCGTGTGTGTGTGTGTGTGATTCGTGTGTGTGTCCCCCCCTAATAAAATCTAAACGGCAGGAGCGATTTCAATGAAACTCGGATAGTCCATAGCACTATTCCCGGCGATCTCGACCGCGCCCATCAAATTTTGTTACAACTCACCAATCCAACATGGCGGCTGTGCGAAATATTTCACCAGCATTCAATATCTCCGAAACTATTACCGATATTACCCTGACATTGTCTAATGTGATAGAGGGAACTACTATAAGTTCACTTATGTGACTTTTGAAAACCTGGTAACTACAAAACCAACATGGAGGCCAAGCGAATTTGCGACTTTTAAATAGACGATTCTCGCGATTTGACCAACCAAACGCAATGAAACTTGGTACAGTATATGTTTATATACATTGTTATGCACCGACATCTAACTTCGTTCAATTGTTCACATAATCACAACATGGCGGATGTGCGAAATATTTCACCGGCATTCGATATCTCTGAAACTATTAGCGGTATCTCCCGAAAATTTTGCACGGAGATAAAGAGCACTACTGGAAGTCCATCTATAAGACTTTCAAAAACCGGTTAACTACAAAACGAACATGGCGGCCAAGCGAATTTGAAAATTTTAAATAGGCCTTTCTCGCGATTTAATGTTCCAAGAGCACTGAAACCTGGTACAGGAAATATTTATACACATTGTAATCGACTAGTATCTAATTTAGTTCAATTGTTTACATAACCTCAAGATGGCGGCAGTGCGAATTTTAAAATTAAGTTTTTATTTCTTGTGATTTAGTCATGCGATCGAAGTGAAAGTTTGAATAATGAACCTACGCAATAATTTTCCTTTAATGTTACATGACTCTATGGACTATACATTTAACAATCCAACATGGCGACCATCCGAATTATTTAGACGATACTGAATATCTACGAATCTATTTTAGCAATCAAACTGCATTTTTTAATGTTCATAGGGGCTATGAACTTACGTTCACCTATAGGACTTTAAATAACCTGGTGATCACAAATCCAACATGGCGGTGACGCGAATTATAAATATTCACATGGACGTTTCTAGCAATTTAACCATCCGCGTGCAGTGAAACTTGGTACAGTAAATCCTTACTCGAATGTTAATCCATTGGCATCTAATTTATTTAAATTGTTTCCATAACCTCAAGATGGCAGCTGTGCAAAATTTTAAAATCTCCTTGTTTTTTCTTGTGTCCTAATTATGCGATTGAAGTTTGAATACTACACGTACACAATAATCTGCATGTAACAGTACATAACTCTAGGACCTACATATATGAAATCCAACATGGCGACCATCCGAAATATTTAGTCGGTTCTCAATATCTACGAATCTATTACTGCAATCAAAAGAAATTGTGTATGCTGATACAGGCAATTAACATAAGTAGGATATATGAAAATAGGCTGTATAATTCTTCACGGAACTACTTGTTATTCTTTTTCTTAAGTTAACAGCCCTGGGGCAGGTTTGCAGCAGCTCGCCAATCTTCCCTAGTCTCGGCCATCCTCTTCAATTCACGTTATGATTTTGTGATCGTGTTTGTCATTATCTGGGTGATGTATGCAAGAGGTGGTCTTCCTCTTGTGTTTTTTCCTTCTAACATCCCTTCCATTACTCTTGCTAGCAGGCTATTTTGTCTGAGAATATGTCCTAACATATTTGCTCTTCTTGTTTTCAGACTCTTCATAAAGCTTCTACTTTCTCCTGCTCTTCTGAATACTCTTCATTTGTCATATGTTGTATCCAACTGATCTTTAGCATTCTTCTCCAGCACCAAGCCTCAAAAGCCATCAACTTCTTCTCTTCTGACTTCCCTATTGTCCAGATCTCACTACGATACAAAGCCACACTCCACACGTATGTCTTCAACAGTCGTTTCTTTATTTTTAGGTGTATACTTCTGGATGTGAAGAGATTCTTTATTCTATAAAAGGCGTTCTTTGCCTGAATAATTCTACTCCGAAATTCTCGTTTCCTGGTTCCATCATACGTTATCAAGTTTCCCAGATACTTATACTCCTTCACATGTTGTATTCAATTTATTATTAGTGCAATTGATAATTCGATACAGCCATCTATGGACTACAAATACACTACAATTATCCAGGTCTTCGTCTTCAAGGTGTTTTTTCCTTGCCGTTTAGCTTCCTGCCAGAGATTTTTCAATCTTTGACTGCTTCCCAATCTTTCTTCCACTGAAATTGTGAGCCTTCATTTGGGGGGATCCTTCACACTTGCAAATTTAGTTGTGAATCTTGTTCTGTCCAACACTTCCACCAGTCTTGATATACCTCCTGAAGACATGGAGGTTGCACCTTCCACTTCTCTTGAAGGTAAAGAATTATTGTATTTGCTAACCTCTCAGTTCCAGTTCGATTATTATGTCCATAAAACATCGATCTTCTTTCTCTCATACTGACAGAAATCCATTCACACTTGTCATAAAGCTCGTGAAATTTGAAATTTATATCCACCGTCAGGTAATTTCTTTGGACCTAGAATTTTCCGAAAGAATTTCCTTTAATTTTTCCCAACATAAAACAAGGTATATAAAATCAACTTCTGGAAAAATTACATGTATTAGTTTATGATCACAATTATGTTTCTTTTTCATGAGTGCTTTTACATATTATATACATTGCACCCCGCCCAGTCATTGGACAAATTCGTGTTAAAAATAATAATAACTAGTGGAAACCCTTCAAAACATGACGGGCAATGAACAACATATTTACTGAAGAAGTTTCATGTATAAGTTACATTCTTTGTAAGATTAGTTTTTGGCACTTTTGCAACTTTAAGGGCGTCAAAAGATTGCAGTCTCGACATTGCAACATACTGCTGGCGCAAATCTCACATCGAGGGACCGGGATTTCAACCACAGACCCAACGTCGAGAGAGCGTTGTGCTGCCGTCTAAGCCACGGAGTCTTCCACAAGGTTTAAAAAAAAGGTATGAAAATGATATATTGTCGTAATAAAAGAAATATTTCCTCTGCAGCAGTGACGATTCAAATTGAAATCATCTGCTAATGACTCCCAAAAAGGTATGCGAATCATAAATAATACATTTTCAATAATCTGCCTTATGAAAGTTATGAAAAGGGAGGAGTACCTACTCTCAACAATTAATGAATCTTTCCCTCCTTTATAATTCTTATAAACAACTCTCACATTAAAACGCGCCGAACATCCGCCATGTCTGTAATGTCCATACTGATTCTGCGCATGCGCTAGGGCCAATAATTTTGCATTTTTGTTTATAAATTTAAAAATATATGGTAACATATTTTTATTTTAAAGACTCTCTGCAAATATACAGATCAAGGGCTTTCGCCAGAATGCTTGCGAAGTCAATCGGTTCAGCCTTTCTGTTAATCTCGCAGTCCAAAAAATCAGCATACTGTTTTAAATATATAGATTTCGTATGGCCTCGGGTGCCTGGTGCAAGCTTTGTAAATTGACACCCAGAGGGTAGCTTGCATGTAAAATTTCGTCGTTCCTTTGAACGCTATGAAAGTCAAGGAGGTTCGATATCTAAGCTCCTTGACACTACAGCGCTTTCTATTAGAGAATGGAGGAACTTTGTGTTGGCGGAAAATCCCGAAATTAATTTTGCCATTGAACACGGCCTAATGAATTCAAATGGGTTCTTTAACATGCCAACAACGTATGACATCCATGTCGTGATTTTTGTCGCCTTTCAAAAATCACCTAACACGGCCTTGGGCGAACCTGCAAGCTTGGGGTTGGTAATCCGGCACGTTAACCACTCACCCCCCGTGGCAAGCAAATTCGTGTTGACCGACTGAAAAGTTACAAATAACAGTTTGTATAGGCAAAACTGAAAGTTAGGCTATGCAAGAACTAAATAGCTTATTTTCACTGGTCTCTACCATTTGAAACTCTCCCGGCTATTAAAATGTGATGTAGGCTAGAGATTTTGGTACACGATCTATGTCTCCACTATGTCTCAATGTAGTTGTTTTCCCCATTTCTCGCTTTGTGTTCTGGGTTTTGGTTTTCGTGTTTGTTTTCTGATTATGCTTTGTGTTTTTATGGTTTTGTGTTTGTTTTTACTTTTGCTTTTGTTTTCGAATTTGCTTTCTATTTTTTTGTTTTGTGTTTGTATCCGCTTTTGCATTTGTTTTCGAATTTCGCTTTATGCTTTCCTTTTTTTGTTTTGTTTGTTCTCACTTGTGCTTTTGTTTTATAATTCCGCTTTTTGCCTTCTATTTTTAGCCTATTTTCAATTTTGAAAAAATAGGCTTATGAGATCACCTTTTGTCCGTGTGTGTGTGCGTGTGTGTGTGTGTGTGTGTGTGATTCGTGTGTGTGTCCCCCCCTAATAAAATCTAAACGGCAGGAGCGATTTCAATGAAACTCGGATAGTTCATAGCACTATTCCCGGCGATCTCGACCGTGCCCTTCAAATTTTGTTACAACTCACCAATCCAACATGGCGGCTGTGCGAAATATTTCACCAGCATTCAATATCTCCGAAACTATTACCGATATTACCCTGACATTTTCTAATGTGATAGAGGGAACTACTATAAGTTCACTTATGTGACTTTTGAAAACCAGGTAACTACAAAACCAACATGGAGGCCAAGCGAATTTGCGACTTTTAAATAGACGATTCTCGCGATTTGACCAACCAAACGCAATGAAACTTGGTACAGTATATGTTTATATACATTGTTATGCACCGACATCTAACTTCGTTCAATTGTTCACATAATCACAACATGGCGGATGTGCGAAATATTTCACCGGCATTCGATATCTCTGAAACTATTAGCGGTATCTCCCTAAAATTTTGCACGGAGATAAAGAGCACTACTGGAAGTCCATCTATAAGACTTTCAAAAACCGGTTAACTACAAAACGAACATGGCGGCCAAGCGAATTTGAAAATTTTAAATAGGCCTTTCTCGCGATTTAATGTTCCAAGAGCACTGAAACCTGGTACAGGAAATATTTATACACATTGTAATCGACTAGTATCTAATTTAGTTCAATTGTTTACATAACCTCAAGATGGCGGCAGTGCGAATTTTAAAATTAAGTTTTTATTTCTTGTGATTTAGTCATGCGATCGAAGTGAAAGTTTGAATAATGAACCTACGCAATAATTTTCCTTTAATGTTACATGACTCTATGGCCTATACATTTAACAATCCAACATGGCGACCATCCGAATTATTTAGACGATACTGAATATCTACGAATCTATTTTAGCAATCAAACTGCATTTTTTAATGTTCATAGGGGCTATGAACTTACGTTCACCTATAGGACTTTAAATAACCTGGTGATCACAAATCCAACATGGCGGTGACGCGAATTATAAATATTCACATGGACGTTTCTAGCAATTTAACCATCCGCGTGCAGTGAAACTTGGTGCAGTAAATCCTTACACGAATGTTAATCCACTGGCATCTAATTTATTTAAATTGTTTCCATAACCTCAAGATGGCAGCTGTGCAAAATTTTAAAATCTCCTTGTTTTTTCTTGTGTCCTAATTATGCGATTGAAGTTTGAATACTACACGTACACAATAATCTGCATGTAACAGTACATAACTCTAGGACCTACATATATGAAATCCAACATGGCGACCATCCGAAATATTTAGTCGGTTCTCAATATCTACGAATCTATTACTGCAATCAAAAGAAATTGTGTATGCTGATACAGGCAATTAACATAAGTAGGATATATGAAAATAGGCTGTATAATTCTTCACGGAACTACTTGTTATTCTTTTTCTTAAGGTAACAGCCCTGGGGCAGGTTTGCAGCAGCTCGCCAATCTTCCCTAGTCTCGGCCATCCTCTTCAATTCACGTTATGATTTTGTGATCGTGTTTGTCATTATCTGGGTGATGTATGCAAGAGGTGGTCTTCCTCTTGTGTTTTTTCCTTCTAACATCCCTTCCATGACTCTTGCTAGCAGGCTATTTTGTCTGAGAATATGTCCTAACATATTTGCTCTTCTTGTTTTCAGACTATTCATAAAGCTTCTACTTTCTCCTGCTCTTCTGAATACTCTTCATTTGTCATATGTTGTATCCAACTGATCTTTAGCATTCTTCTCCAGCACCAAGCCTCAAAAGCCATCAACTTCTTCTCTTCTGACTTCCCTATTGTCCAGATCTCACTACGATACAAAGCCACACTCCACACGTATGTCTTCAACAGTCGTTTCTTTATTTTTAGGTGTATACTTCTGGATGTGAAGAGATTCTTTATTCTATAAAAGGCGTTCTTTGCCTGAATAATTCTACTCCGAAATTCTCGTTTCCTGGTTCCATCATACGTTATCAAGTTTCCCAGATACTTATACTCCTTCCCATGTTGTATTCAATTTATTATTAGTGCTATTGATAATTCGATACAGCCATCTATGGACTAAAAATACACTACAATTATCCAGGTCTTCGTCTTCAAGGTGTTTTATCCTTGCCGTTTAGCTTCCTGCCAGAGATTTTTCAATCTTTGACTGTTTCTCAATCTTTCTTCCACTGAAAGTGTGAGCCTTCATTTGGGGGGATCCTTCACACTTGCAACTTTAGTTGTGAATCTTGTTCTGTCCAACACTTCCACCAGTCTTGATATACCTCCTGAAGACATGGAGGTTGTATCTTCCACTTCTCTTGAAGGTTAAGAATTATTGTATTTGCTAACCTCTCAGTTCCAGTTCGTTTATTATGGCCATAAAACATCGATCTTCTTTCTCTCATACTGACAGAAATCCCTTTACACTTGTCATAAAGTTCGTGAAATTTGAAATTTATATCCACCGTCAGGTAATTTCTTTGGACCTAGAATTTTCCGAAAGAATTTCCTTTAATTTTTCCCAACATAAAACAAGGTATATAAAATCAACTTCTGGAAAAATTACATGTATTAGTTTATGATCACAATTATGTTTCTTTTTCATGAGTGCTTTTACATATTATATACATTGCACCCCGCCCAGTCATTGGACAAATTCGTGTTAAAAATAATAATAACTAGTGGAAACCCTTCAAAACATGACGGGCAATGAACAACATATTTACTGAAGAAGTTTCATGTATAAGTTACATTCTTTGTAAGATTAGTTTTTGGCACTTTTGCAACTTTAAGGGCGTCAAAAGATTGCAGTCTCGACATTGCAACATACTGCTGGCGCAAATCTCACATCGAGGGACCGGGATTTCAACCACAGACCCAACGTTGAGAGAGCGTTGTGCTGCCGTCTAAGCCACGGAGTCTTCCACAAGGTTTAAAAAAAAGGTATGAAAATGATATATTGTCGTAATAAAAGAAATATTTCCTCTGCAGCAGTGACGATTCAAATTGAAATCATCTGCTAATGACTCCCAAAAAGGTATGCGAATCATAAATAATACATTTTCAATAATCTGCCTTATGAAAGTTATGAAAAGGGAGGAGTACCTACTCTCAACAATTAATGAATCTTTCCCTCCTTTATAATTCTTATAAACAACTCTCACATTAAAACGCGCCGGACATCCGCCATGTCTGTAATGTCCATACTGATTCTGCGCATGCGCTAGGGCCAATAATTTTGCATTTTTGTTTATAAATTTAAAAATATATGGTAACATATTTTTATTTTAAAGACTCTCTGCAAATATACAGATCAAGGGCTTTCGCCAGAATGCCTTGCGAAGTCAATCGGTTCAGCCTTTCTGTTAATCTCGCAGTCCAAAAAATCAGCATACTGTTTTAAATATATAGATTTCGTATGGCCTCGGGTGCCTGGTGCAAGCTTTGTAAATTGACACCCAGAGGGTAGCTTGCATGTCAAATTTCGTCGATCCTTTGAACGCTATGAAAGTCAAGGAGGTTCGATATCTAAGCTCCTTGACACTACAGCGCTTTCTAGTAGAGAATGGAGGAACTTTGTGTTGGCGGAAAATCCCGAAATTAATTTTGCCATTGAACACGGCCTAATGAATTCAAATGGGTTCTTTAACATGCCAACAACGTATGACATCCATGTCGTGATTTTTGTCGCCTTTCAAAAATCACCTAACACGGCCTGGGGCGAACCTGCAAGCTTGGGGTTGGTAATCCGGCACGTTAACCACTCACCCCCCGTGGCAAGCAAATTCGTGTTGACCGACTGAAAAGTTACAAATAACAGTTTGTATAGGCAAAACTGAAAGTTAGGCTATGCAAGAACTAAATAGCTTATTTTCACTGGTCTCAACCATTTGAAACTCTCCCGGCTATTAAAATGTGATGTAGGCTAGAGATTTTGGTACACGATCTATGTCTCCACTATGTCTCAATGTAGTTGTTTTCCCCATTTCTCGCTTTGTGTTCTGGGTTTTGGCTTTCGTGTTTGTTTTCTGATTATGCTTTGTGTTTTTATGGTTTTGTGTTTGTTTTTACTTTTGCTTTTGTTTTCGAATTTGCTTTCTATTTATGTGTTTTGTGTTTGTATCCGCTTTTGCATTTGTTTTCGAATTTCGCTTTATGCTTTCCTTTTTTTGATTTGTTTGTTCTCACTTGTGCTTTTGTTTTATAATTCCGCTTTTTGCCTTCTATTTTTAGCCTATTTTCAATTTTGAAAAAATAGGCTTATGAGATCACCTTTTGTCCGTGTGTGTGTGCGTGTGTGTGTGTGTGTGTGTGTGATTCGTGTGTGTGTCCCCCCCTAATAAAATCTAAACGGCAGGAGCGATTTCAATGAAACTCGGATAGTTCATAGCACTATTCCCGGCGATCTCGACCGTGCCCTTCAAATTTTGTTACAACTCACCAATCCAACATGGCGGCTGTGCGAAATATTTCACCAGCATTCAATATCTCCGAAACTATTACCGATATTACCCTGACATTTTCTAATGTGATAGAGGGAACTACTATAAGTTCACTTATGTGACTTTTGAAAACCTGGTAACTACAAAACCAACATGGAGGCCAAGCGAATTTGCGACTTTTAAATAGACGATTCTCGCGATTTGACCAACCAAACGCAATGAAACTTGGTACAGTATATGTTTATATACATTGTTATGCACCGACATCTAACTTCGTTCAATTGTTCACATAATCACAACATGGCGGATGTGCGAAATATTTCACCGGCATTCGATATCTCTGAAACTATTAGCGGTATCTCCCTAAAATTTTGCACGGAGATAAAGAGCACTACTGGAAGTCCATCTATAAGACCTTCAAAAACCGGTTAACTACAAAACGAACATGGCGGCCAAGCGAATTTGAAAATTTTAAATAGGCCTTTCTTGCGATTTAATGTTCCAAGAGCACTGAAACCTGGTACAGGAAATATTTATACACATTGTAATCGACTAGTATCTAATTTAGTTCAATTGTTTACATAACCTCAAGATGGCGGCAGTGCGAATTTTAAAATTAAGTTTTTATTTCTTGTGATTTAGTCATGCGATCGAAGTGAAAGTTTGAATAATGAACCTACGCAATAATTTTCCTTTAATGTTACATGACTCTATGGCCTATACATTTAACAATCCAACATGGCGACCATCCGAATTATTTAGACGATACTGAATATCTACGAATCTATTTTAGCAATCAAACTGCATTTTTTAATGTTCATAGGGGCTATGAACTTACGTTCACCTATAGGACTTTAAATAACCTGGTGATCACAAATCCAACATGGCGGTGACGCGAATTATAAATATTCACATGGACGTTTCTAGCAATTTAACCATCCGCGTGCAGTGAAACTTGGTACAGTAAATCCTTACACGAATGTTAATCCACTGGCATCTAATTTATTTAAATTGTTTCCATAACCTCAAGATGGCAGCTGTGCAAAATTTTAAAATCTCCTTGTTTTTTCTTGTGTCCTAATTATGCGATTGAAGTTTGAATACTACACGTACACAATAATCTGCATGTAACAGTACATAACTCTAGGACCTACATATATGAAATCCAACATGGCGACCATCCGAAATATTTAGTCGGTTCTCAATATCTACGAATCTATTACTGCAATCAAAAGAAATTGTGTATGCTGATACAGGCAATTAACATAAGTAGGATATATGAAAATAGGCTGTATAATTCTTCACGGAACTACTTGTTATTCTTTTTCTTAAGTTAACAGCCCTGGGGCAGGTTTGCAGCAGCTCGCCAATCTTCCCTAGTCTCGGCCATCCTCTTCAATTCACGTTATGATTTTGTGATCGTGTTTGTCATTATCTGGGTGATGTATGCAAGAGGTGGTCTTCCTCTTGTGTTTTTTCCTTCTAACATCCCTTCCATTACTCTTGCTAGCAGGCTATTTTGTCTGAGAATATGTCCTAACATATTTGCTCTTCTTGTTTTCAGACTCTTCATAAAGCTTCTACTTTCTCCTGCTCTTCTGAATACTCTTCATTTGTCATATGTTGTATCCAACTGATCTTTAGCATTCTTCTCCAGCACCAAGCCTCAAAAGCCATCAACTTCTTCTCTTCTGACTTCCCTATTGTCCAGATCTCACTACGATACAAAGCCACACTCCACACGTATGTCTTCAACAGTCGTTTCTTTATTTTTAGGTGTATACTTCTGGATGTGAAGAGATTCTTTATTCTATAAAAGGCGTTCTTTGCCTGAATAATTCTACTCCGAAATTCTCGTTTCCTGGTTCCATCATACGTTATCAAGTTTCCCAGATACTTATACTCCTTCACATGTTGTATTCAATTTATTATTAGTGCAATTGATAATTCGATACAGCCATCTATGGACTACAAATACACTACAATTATCCAGGTCTTCGTCTTCAAGGTGTTTTTTCCTTGCCGTTTAGCTTCCTGCCAGAGATTTTTCAATCTTTGACTGCTTCCCAATCTTTCTTCCACTGAAATTGTGAGCCTTCATTTGGGGGGATCCTTCACACTTGCAAATTTAGTTGTGAATCTTGTTCTGTCCAACACTTCCACCAGTCTTGATATACCTCCTGAAGACATGGAGGTTGCACCTTCCACTTCTCTTGAAGGTAAAGAATTATTGTATTTGCTAACCTCTCAGTTCCAGTTCGATTATTATGTCCATAAAACATCGATCTTCTTTCTCTCATACTGACAGAAATCCATTCACACTTGTCATAAAGCTCGTGAAATTTGAAATTTATATCCACCGTCAGGTAATTTCTTTGGACCTAGAATTTTCCGAAAGAATTTCCTTTAATTTTTCCCAACATAAAACAAGGTATATAAAATCAACTTCTGGAAAAATTACATGTATTAGTTTATGATCACAATTATGTTTCTTTTTCATGAGTGCTTTTACATATTATATACATTGCACCCCGCCCAGTCATTGGACAAATTCGTGTTAAAAATAATAATAACTAGTGGAAACCCTTCAAAACATGACGGGCAATGAACAACATATTTACTGAAGAAGTTTCATGTATAAGTTACATTCTTTGTAAGATTAGTTTTTGGCACTTTTGCAACTTTAAGGGCGTCAAAAGATTGCAGTCTCGACATTGCAACATACTGCTGGCGCAAATCTCACATCGAGGGACCGGGATTTCAACCACAGACCCAACGTCGAGAGAGCGTTGTGCTGCCGTCTAAGCCACGGAGTCTTCCACAAGGTTTAAAAAAAAGGTATGAAAATGATATATTGTCGTAATAAAAGAAATATTTCCTCTGCAGCAGTGACGATTCAAATTGAAATCATCTGCTAATGACTCCCAAAAAGGTATGCGAATCATAAATAATACATTTTCAATAATCTGCCTTATGAAAGTTATGAAAAGGGAGGAGTACCTACTCTCAACAATTAATGAATCTTTCCCTCCTTTATAATTCTTATAAACAACTCTCACATTAAAACGCGCCGAACATCCGCCATGTCTGTAATGTCCATACTGATTCTGCGCATGCGCTAGGGCCAATAATTTTGCATTTTTGTTTATAAATTTAAAAATATATGGTAACATATTTTTATTTTAAAGACTCTCTGCAAATATACAGATCAAGGGCTTTCGCCAGAATGCTTGCGAAGTCAATCGGTTCAGCCTTTCTGTTAATCTCGCAGTCCAAAAAATCAGCATACTGTTTTAAATATATAGATTTCGTATGGCCTCGGGTGCCTGGTGCAAGCTTTGTAAATTGACACCCAGAGGGTAGCTTGCATGTAAAATTTCGTCGTTCCTTTGAACGCTATGAAAGTCAAGGAGGTTCGATATCTAAGCTCCTTGACACTACAGCGCTTTCTATTAGAGAATGGAGGAACTTTGTGTTGGCGGAAAATCCCGAAATTAATTTTGCCATTGAACACGGCCTAATGAATTCAAATGGGTTCTTTAACATGCCAACAACGTATGACATCCATGTCGTGATTTTTGTCGCCTTTCAAAAATCACCTAACACGGCCTTGGGCGAACCTGCAAGCTTGGGGTTGGTAATCCGGCACGTTAACCACTCACCCCCCGTGGCAAGCAAATTCGTGTTGACCGACTGAAAAGTTACAAATAACAGTTTGTATAGGCAAAACTGAAAGTTAGGCTATGCAAGAACTAAATAGCTTATTTTCACTGGTCTCTACCATTTGAAACTCTCCCGGCTATTAAAATGTGATGTAGGCTAGAGATTTTGGTACACGATCTATGTCTCCACTATGTCTCAATGTAGTTGTTTTCCCCATTTCTCGCTTTGTGTTCTGGGTTTTGGTTTTCGTGTTTGTTTTCTGATTATGCTTTGTGTTTTTATGGTTTTGTGTTTGTTTTTACTTTTGCTTTTGTTTTCGAATTTGCTTTCTATTTTTTTGTTTTGTGTTTGTATCCGCTTTTGCATTTGTTTTCGAATTTCGCTTTATGCTTTCCTTTTTTTGTTTTGTTTGTTCTCACTTGTGCTTTTGTTTTATAATTCCGCTTTTTGCCTTCTATTTTTAGCCTATTTTCAATTTTGAAAAAATAGGCTTATGAGATCACCTTTTGTCCGTGTGTGTGTGCGTGTGTGTGTGTGTGTGTGTGTGATTCGTGTGTGTGTCCCCCCCTAATAAAATCTAAACGGCAGGAGCGATTTCAATGAAACTCGGATAGTTCATAGCACTATTCCCGGCGATCTCGACCGTGCCCTTCAAATTTTGTTACAACTCACCAATCCAACATGGCGGCTGTGCGAAATATTTCACCAGCATTCAATATCTCCGAAACTATTACCGATATTACCCTGACATTTTCTAATGTGATAGAGGGAACTACTATAAGTTCACTTATGTGACTTTTGAAAACCTGGTAACTACAAAACCAACATGGAGGCCAAGCGAATTTGCGACTTTTAAATAGACGATTCTCGCGATTTGACCAACCAAACGCAATGAAACTTGGTACAGTATATGTTTATATACATTGTTATGCACCGACATCTAACTTCGTTCAATTGTTCACATAATCACAACATGGCGGATGTGCGAAATATTTCACCGGCATTCGATATCTCTGAAACTATTAGCGGTATCTCCCTAAAATTTTGCACGGAGATAAAGAGCACTACTGGAAGTCCATCTATAAGACTTTCAAAAACCGGTTAACTACAAAACGAACATGGCGGCCAAGCGAATTTGAAAATTTTAAATAGGCCTTTCTCGCGATTTAATGTTCCAAGAGCACTGAAACCTGGTACAGGAAATATTTATACACATTGTAATCGACTAGTATCTAATTTAGTTCAATTGTTTACATAACCTCAAGATGGCGGCAGTGCGAATTTTAAAATTAAGTTTTTATTTCTTGTGATTTAGTCATGCGATCGAAGTGAAAGTTTGAATAATGAACCTACGCAATAATTTTCCTTTAATGTTACATGACTCTATGGCCTATACATTTAACAATCCAACATGGCGACCATCCGAATTATTTAGACGATACTGAATATCTACGAATCTATTTTAGCAATCAAACTGCATTTTTTAATGTTCATAGGGGCTATGAACTTACGTTCACCTATAGGACTTTAAATAACCTGGTGATCACAAATCCAACATGGCGGTGACGCGAATTATAAATATTCACATGGACGTTTCTAGCAATTTAACCATCCGCGTGCAGTGAAACTTGGTGCAGTAAATCCTTACACGAATGTTAATCCACTGGCATCTAATTTATTTAAATTGTTTCCATAACCTCAAGATGGCAGCTGTGCAAAATTTTAAAATCTCCTTGTTTTTTCTTGTGTCCTAATTATGCGATTGAAGTTTGAATACTACACGTACACAATAATCTGCATGTAACAGTACATAACTCTAGGACCTACATATATGAAATCCAACATGGCGACCATCCGAAATATTTAGTCGGTTCTCAATATCTACGAATCTATTACTGCAATCAAAAGAAATTGTGTATGCTGATACAGGCAATTAACATAAGTAGGATATATGAAAATAGGCTGTATAATTCTTCACGGAACTACTTGTTATTCTTTTTCTTAAGGTAACAGCCCTGGGGCAGGTTTGCAGCAGCTCGCCAATCTTCCCTAGTCTCGGCCATCCTCTTCAATTCACGTTATGATTTTGTGATCGTGTTTGTCATTATCTGGGTGATGTATGCAAGAGGTGGTCTTCCTCTTGTGTTTTTTCCTTCTAACATCCCTTCCATGACTCTTGCTAGCAGGCTATTTTGTCTGAGAATATGTCCTAACATATTTGCTCTTCTTGTTTTCAGACTATTCATAAAGCTTCTACTTTCTCCTGCTCTTCTGAATACTCTTCATTTGTCATATGTTGTATCCAACTGATCTTTAGCATTCTTCTCCAGCACCAAGCCTCAAAAGCCATCAACTTCTTCTCTTCTGACTTCCCTATTGTCCAGATCTCACTACGATACAAAGCCACACTCCACACGTATGTCTTCAACAGTCGTTTCTTTATTTTTAGGTGTATACTTCTGGATGTGAAGAGATTCTTTATTCTATAAAAGGCGTTCTTTGCCTGAATAATTCTACTCCGAAATTCTCGTTTCCTGGTTCCATCATACGTTATCAAGTTTCCCAGATACTTATACTCCTTCCCATGTTGTATTCAATTTATTATTAGTGCTATTGATAATTCGATACAGCCATCTATGGACTAAAAATACACTACAATTATCCAGGTCTTCGTCTTCAAGGTGTTTTATCCTTGCCGTTTAGCTTCCTGCCAGAGATTTTTCAATCTTTGACTGTTTCTCAATCTTTCTTCCACTGAAAGTGTGAGCCTTCATTTGGGGGGATCCTTCACACTTGCAACTTTAGTTGTGAATCTTGTTCTGTCCAACACTTCCACCAGTCTTGATATACCTCCTGAAGACATGGAGGTTGTATCTTCCACTTCTCTTGAAGGTTAAGAATTATTGTATTTGCTAACCTCTCAGTTCCAGTTCGTTTATTATGGCCATAAAACATCGATCTTCTTTCTCTCATACTGACAGAAATCCCTTTACACTTGTCATAAAGTTCGTGAAATTTGAAATTTATATCCACCGTCAGGTAATTTCTTTGGACCTAGAATTTTCCGAAAGAATTTCCTTTAATTTTTCCCAACATAAAACAAGGTATATAAAATCAACTTCTGGAAAAATTACATGTATTAGTTTATGATCACAATTATGTTTCTTTTTCATGAGTGCTTTTACATATTATATACATTGCACCCCGCCCAGTCATTGGACAAATTCGTGTTAAAAATAATAATAACTAGTGGAAACCCTTCAAAACATGACGGGCAATGAACAACATATTTACTGAAGAAGTTTCATGTATAAGTTACATTCTTTGTAAGATTAGTTTTTGGCACTTTTGCAACTTTAAGGGCGTCAAAAGATTGCAGTCTCGACATTGCAACATACTGCTGGCGCAAATCTCACATCGAGGGACCGGGATTTCAACCACAGACCCAACGTTGAGAGAGCGTTGTGCTGCCGTCTAAGCCACGGAGTCTTCCACAAGGTTTAAAAAAAAGGTATGAAAATGATATATTGTCGTAATAAAAGAAATATTTCCTCTGCAGCAGTGACGATTCAAATTGAAATCATCTGCTAATGACTCCCAAAAAGGTATGCGAATCATAAATAATACATTTTCAATAATCTGCCTTATGAAAGTTATGAAAAGGGAGGAGTACCTACTCTCAACAATTAATGAATCTTTCCCTCCTTTATAATTCTTATAAACAACTCTCACATTAAAACGCGCCGGACATCCGCCATGTCTGTAATGTCCATACTGATTCTGCGCATGCGCTAGGGCCAATAATTTTGCATTTTTGTTTATAAATTTAAAAATATATGGTAACATATTTTTATTTTAAAGACTCTCTGCAAATATACAGATCAAGGGCTTTCGCCAGAATGCCTTGCGAAGTCAATCGGTTCAGCCTTTCTGTTAATCTCGCAGTCCAAAAAATCAGCATACTGTTTTAAATATATAGATTTCGTATGGCCTCGGGTGCCTGGTGCAAGCTTTGTAAATTGACACCCAGAGGGTAGCTTGCATGTCAAATTTCGTCGATCCTTTGAACGCTATGAAAGTCAAGGAGGTTCGATATCTAAGCTCCTTGACACTACAGCGCTTTCTAGTAGAGAATGGAGGAACTTTGTGTTGGCGGAAAATCCCGAAATTAATTTTGCCATTGAACACGGCCTAATGAATTCAAATGGGTTCTTTAACATGCCAACAACGTATGACATCCATGTCGTGATTTTTGTCGCCTTTCAAAAATCACCTAACACGGCCTGGGGCGAACCTGCAAGCTTGGGGTTGGTAATCCGGCACGTTAACCACTCACCCCCCGTGGCAAGCAAATTCGTGTTGACCGACTGAAAAGTTACAAATAACAGTTTGTATAGGCAAAACTGAAAGTTAGGCTATGCAAGAACTAAATAGCTTATTTTCACTGGTCTCAACCATTTGAAACTCTCCCGGCTATTAAAATGTGATGTAGGCTAGAGATTTTGGTACACGATCTATGTCTCCACTATGTCTCAATGTAGTTGTTTTCCCCATTTCTCGCTTTGTGTTCTGGGTTTTGGCTTTCGTGTTTGTTTTCTGATTATGCTTTGTGTTTTTATGGTTTTGTGTTTGTTTTTACTTTTGCTTTTGTTTTCGAATTTGCTTTCTATTTATGTGTTTTGTGTTTGTATCCGCTTTTGCATTTGTTTTCGAATTTCGCTTTATGCTTTCCTTTTTTTGATTTGTTTGTTCTCACTTGTGCTTTTGTTTTATAATTCCGCTTTTTGCCTTCTATTTTTAGCCTATTTTCAATTTTGAAAAAATAGGCTTATGAGATCACCTTTTGTCCGTGTGTGTGTGCGTGTGTGTGTGTGTGTGTGTGTGATTCGTGTGTGTGTCCCCCCCTAATAAAATCTAAACGGCAGGAGCGATTTCAATGAAACTCGGATAGTTCATAGCACTATTCCCGGCGATCTCGACCGTGCCCTTCAAATTTTGTTACAACTCACCAATCCAACATGGCGGCTGTGCGAAATATTTCACCAGCATTCAATATCTCCGAAACTATTACCGATATTACCCTGACATTTTCTAATGTGATAGAGGGAACTACTATAAGTTCACTTATGTGACTTTTGAAAACCTGGTAACTACAAAACCAACATGGAGGCCAAGCGAATTTGCGACTTTTAAATAGACGATTCTCGCGATTTGACCAACCAAACGCAATGAAACTTGGTACAGTATATGTTTATATACATTGTTATGCACCGACATCTAACTTCGTTCAATTGTTCACATAATCACAACATGGCGGATGTGCGAAATATTTCACCGGCATTCGATATCTCTGAAACTATTAGCGGTATCTCCCTAAAATTTTGCACGGAGATAAAGAGCACTACTGGAAGTCCATCTATAAGACCTTCAAAAACCGGTTAACTACAAAACGAACATGGCGGCCAAGCGAATTTGAAAATTTTAAATAGGCCTTTCTTGCGATTTAATGTTCCAAGAGCACTGAAACCTGGTACAGGAAATATTTATACACATTGTAATCGACTAGTATCTAATTTAGTTCAATTGTTTACATAACCTCAAGATGGCGGCAGTGCGAATTTTAAAATTAAGTTTTTATTTCTTGTGATTTAGTCATGCGATCGAAGTGAAAGTTTGAATAATGAACCTACGCAATAATTTTCCTTTAATGTTACATGACTCTATGGCCTATACATTTAACAATCCAACATGGCGACCATCCGAATTATTTAGACGATACTGAATATCTACGAATCTATTTTAGCAATCAAACTGCATTTTTTAATGTTCATAGGGGCTATGAACTTACGTTCACCTATAGGACTTTAAATAACCTGGTGATCACAAATCCAACATGGCGGTGACGCGAATTATAAATATTCACATGGACGTTTCTAGCAATTTAACCATCCGCGTGCAGTGAAACTTGGTACAGTAAATCCTTACACGAATGTTAATCCACTGGCATCTAATTTATTTAAATTGTTTCCATAACCTCAAGATGGCAGCTGTGCAAAATTTTAAAATCTCCTTGTTTTTTCTTGTGTCCTAATTATGCGATTGAAGTTTGAATACTACACGTACACAATAATCTGCATGTAACAGTACATAACTCTAGGACCTACATATATGAAATCCAACATGGCGACCATCCGAAATATTTAGTCGGTTCTCAATATCTACGAATCTATTACTGCAATCAAAAGAAATTGTGTATGCTGATACAGGCAATTAACATAAGTAGGATATATGAAAAAAGGCTGTATAATTCTTCACGGAACTACTTGTTATTCTTTTTCTTAAGTTAACAGCCCTGGGGCAGGTTTGCAGCAGCTCGCCAATCTTCCCTAGTCTCGGCCATCCTCTTCAATTCACGTTATGATTTTGTGATCGTGTTTGTCATTATCTGGGTGATGTATGCAAGAGGTGGTCTTCCTCTTGTGTTTTTTCCTTCTAACATCCCTTCCATGACTCTTGCTAGCAGGCTATTCTGTCTGAGAATATGTCCTAACATATTTGCTCTTCTTGTTTTCAGACTCTTCATAAAGCTTCTACTTTCTCCTGCTCTTCTGAATACTCTTCATTTGTCATATGATGTATCCAACTGATCTTTAGCATTCTTCTCCAGCACCAAGCCTCAAAAGCCATCAACTTCTTCTCTTCTGACTTCCCTATTGTCCAGATCTCACTACGATACAAAGCCACACTCCACACGTATGTCTTCAACAGTCTTTTCTTTATTTTTAGGTGTATACTTCTGGATGTGAAGAGATTCTTTATTCTATAAAAGGCGTTCTTTGCCTGAATAATTCTACTCCGAAATTCTCGTTTCCTGGTTCCATCATACGTTATCAAGTTTCCCAGATACTTATATTCCTTCTCATGTTGTATTCAATTTATTATTAGTGCTATTGATAATTCGATACAGCCATTTATGGACTACAAATACACTACAATTATCCAGGTCTTCGTCTTCAAGGTGTTTTATCCTTGCCGTTTAGCTTCCTGCCAGAGATTTTTCAATCTTTGACTACTTCTCAATCTTTCTTCCACTGAAAGTGTGAGCCTTCATTTGGGGGGATCCTTCACACTTGCAACTTTAGTTGTGAATCTTGTTCTGTCCAACACTTCCACCAGTCTTGATATACCTCCTGAAGACATGGAGGTTGCACCTTCCACTTCTCTTGAAGGTTAAGAATTATTGTATTTGCTAACCTCTCAGTTCCAGTTCGTTTAGTATGGCCATAAAACATCGATCATCTTTCTCTCATACTGACAGAAATCCCTTCACACTTGTCATAAAGCTCGTGAAATTTGAAATTTATATCCACCGTCAGGTAATTTCTTTGGACCTAGAATTTTCCGAAAGAATTTCCTTTAATTTTTCCCAACATAAAACAAGGTATATAAAATCAACTTCTGGAAAAATTACATGTGTTAGTTTATGATCACAATTATGTTTCCTTTTCATGAGTGCTTTTACATATTATATACATTGCACCCCGCCCAGTCATTGGACAAATTCGTGTTAAAAATAATAATAACTAGTGGAAACCCTTCAAAACATGACGGGCAATGAACAACATATTTACTGAAGAAGTTTCATGTATAAGTTACATTCTTTGTAAGATTAGTTTTTGGCACTTTTGCAACTTTAAGGGCGTCAAAAGATTGCAGTCTCGACATTGCAACATACTGCTGGCGCAAATCTCACATCGAGGGACCGGGATTTCAACCACAGACCCAACGTTGAGAGAGCGTTGTGCTGCCGTCTAAGCCACGGAGTCTTCCACAAGGTTTAAAAAAAAGGTATGAAAATGATATATTGTCGTAATAAAAGAAATATTTCCTCTGCAGCAGTGACGATTCAAATTGAAATCATCTGCTAATGACTCCCAAAAAGGTATGCGAATCATAAATAATACATTTTCAATAATCTGCCTTATGAAAGTTATGAAAAGGGAGGAGTACCTACTCTCAACAATTAATGAATCTTTCCCTCCTTTATAATTCTTATAAACAACTCTCACATTAAAACGCGCCGAACATCCGCCATGTCTGTAATGTCCATACTGATTCTGCGCATGCGCTAGGGCCAATAATTTTGCATTTTTGTTTATAAATTTAAAAATATATGGTAACATATTTTTATTTTAAAGACTCTCTGCAAATATACAGATCAAGGGCTTTCGCCAGAATGCCTTGCGAAGTCAATCGGTTCAGCCTTTCTGTTAATCTCGCAGTCCAAAAAATCAGCATACTGTTTTAAATATATAGATTTCGTATGGCCTCGGGTGCCTGGTGCAAGCTTTGTAAATTGACACCCAGAGGGTAGCTTGCATGTCAAATTTCGTCGTTCCTTTGAACGCTGTGAAAGTCAAGGAGGTTCGATATCTAAGCTCCTTGACACTACAGCGCTTTCTAGTAGAGAATGGAGGAACTTTGTGTTGGCGGAAAATCCCGAAATTAATTTTGCCATTGAACACGGCCTAATGAATTCAAATGGGTTCTTTAACATGCCAACAACGTATGACATCCATGTCGTGATTTTTGTCGCTTTTCAAAAATCACCTAACACGGCCTGGGGCGAACCTGCAAGCTTGGGGTTGGTAATCCGGCACGTTAACCACTCACCCCCCGTGGCAAGCAAATTCGTGTTGACCGACTGAAAAGTTACAAATAACAGTTTGTATAGGCAAAACTGAAAGTTAGGCTATGCAAGAACTAAATAGCTTATTTTCACTGGTCTCTACCATTTGAAACTCTCCCGGCTATTAAAATGTGATGTAGGCTAGAGATTTTGGTACACGATCTATGTCTCCACTATGTCTCAATGTAGTTGTTTTCCCCATTTCTCGCTTTGTGTTCTTGGTTTTGGTTTTTGTGTTTTTTTCTGATTATGCTTTGTGTTCTTGGTTTTGTGTTTGTTTTCACTCTTGCTTTTGTTTTCGAATTTGCTTTCTATTTTTTTGTTTTGTGTTTTTTATCCGCTTTTGCATTTGTTTTCGAATTTCGCTTTATGCTTTCCTTTTTTGTTTTGTTTGTTCTCACTTGTGCTTTAGTTTTATAATTCCGCTTTTTGCTTTCTATTTTTTGTTTTGTGTTTTCACTTTTACTTTTGTATTCGAATTTCACTTTTTGCTTTCAGTTTATGGTTTTGTGTTTGTTTCCACTCTTGCTTTTGTTTTCAATTTCGCTTTTTGCTTTATGTTTATGGTTTTGTATTTGTTTACACTTTTGCTTTTGTTTTCGAATTTCGCTTTTTGCTTTCTGTTTACGGTTTTGTGTTTGTTTTCTGCTCTTTCTTTTGTTTTTGGTTTTATGTGGTTTTTCATTTTCCTTTTGTTTTTGAATTTTCCTTTTCACTTTCTGTTTTTGGTTTTACCGACAGTTGTGGCTACGCTGGCTAAAGTGCAGCATTAGGTCATGGGGCCAAGCTCTCGGCTGACTCGGTAGACTCGTGGGTTCAAGCCCCACCGTCGGCCGTCCTTGAAATGTTTTTCCGTGGTTTCCCCATTTTCAACACCAGGCAAATGCCGGGACGGTACCTTCTGACAGGCCACGGCCGCTTCCTTCCACATCCTTGCCCAGTTTCATTCACCATCATTCATTTCATCTCTCATTAACTCCTCTCATGAGGTTGGCGTCAGAAAGGGCATCCGGCCGTAAAAACCATCGCCCCAAATACTTCCATCGCATCTCATCCCCGACCCCGTTGGAAAACGGGAATAATAAGGGGTAGACATACATACTTTCTGTTTTTGGTTTTGTGTTTGTTTTTTGCCTTTGCTTTCTGTATTTCTCACGTGGTTTTTTGCTTTTTGTGGGGGGCGAAATAAGACAGTCAATGAAAGCAAACCTTTGATACCTTTTATTTGCACCTCTGAAAAGCTCGGAACAGTTTTGTAAGGTGTAACACTAAATACATGTATCTCACACTAGTAAAGATGAATGTTCTTTAAAACGTGCACAGTCCAATCGTTTGTCATCATTCCGATGATTTCTTTTAAATTATTTGGCTCTGGGGGAGTTACTTCACTGACTGGCTTACCTGAATATGTTCCGTACCCTCAGTGGCATCGTCCCACACATCCTGAAGCTCTTGGATCTCGTAATCACCACCATTGCTACTATTGAAGTTCTTGCTTCTAAACTGCAATCAGTGGTACAGGTGTTAATTTTAATTTCAATCAGATATTGTTACGTACAGGCAGGTAAATAACCATGTCTAGAAAATATAAGGTGCATTCAAAAATAACGAGCCGGAGGCTGTAATGCGCAAAAAGGTGACGACATCGGCTAATCGTGGCGTGTGTAACGAGGTGTGGTTCCGACCAGACCGTGGAAGGTCACAGCCTGTCGCTAGAGAGCACGCGTGCACGTCACGTAACGATACAAAGAGAGCAGCAGCATGCATCAATCGTCCAACGCTGCCAGTCGCTTTGCAAATAGTGACATGGAGGCGTCAAATGAAGAGCAATGAGGTGTTGTTCGGTTTCTGACAGCGAAAGGAGTAGAGGGAACGGACTTTCATCGCCGAATGTCATAAGTGTACGGCCAACACTGCATGTCCCTTGCAAGGGTCAAGGCGTGGCACAAGCGCCTCAGGGAAGGACAGATGTCGTTAGCCGATGATGCCTGGTCTGGGGCACCCCCCTGCATTACCAATGACATCGTCCAGCTGGTTGATGCACTCATTACCCAGGACCACCGAGTGACAGTCAACGCCATAGCCGCCGTGGTCGGATTGAGCGTCGGAAGTGTGCACACCATCATGAAGGAACGACTGCACTTGTGGAAAGTATGTGCCCAATGGGTGCCCCACAGTCTTCAACCACACCAGGAAGCATGTCGAATGGCCTACTGTCTTGGTCATGGTTGGACGATTGATGTATGCTGCAGCTCGCTTTGTATCGTCACGTGACGTGTACGCGTGCTCTCTAGAGATGGGCTGTGACCTTCCACGCTCTGGTCGGAACCACACCTCGTTACACACGCCACGATTAGCCGGTGTCGTCACCGGTTTGCGCATTACAGCCTCCGGCTCGTTACTTATACTCCTGTAAACAATAGGACAATACTTTAACTTCAGTAGCTCAAAAATGGTTTAAATAGTATGCATGCAAAGGTTCTTGTGTCTGGTTTGAGTATTTGTTCAGAAAAAAAAAGGGACATGAGTTAAGGGAATTTTTAACAATATACTGTATTTTTTTAAGATTGTTTTTGTAATGTTCTCTGACACAAAATATTCAACATAGAAGCTTAGAAGCTCTTTAGTTCGTCACGGAACTTCTTGTTGCAAAATGAGAAAAGTATGCTAAAAAATAAATATACTTATCATCATGTACAATTGTTGCTAAGTGACATATGTCAACGTTGCAAAGCAAGATGATGGTAACGCGGTATAAACAGTGTGAGAATCAGCTGTTTGATCTGATCTTGTGTGTAAACACAAACTCTTATTATTCGCCAGTGCCTTCGCGCTTAAGAACCTACCAACAACAGAAAGTTCAGATGTGTCCAAATTATGGGATTCAACGCCAGTTTTCCAAAATAGCATTTATACTTTTCACGATTTAAGGGGAGACTCCACCGCAAAACTCCAATTTTTTTAAAGAATTTTTATTGGCTCTTTCAGACCCTTGGAGTGTTTTCTCT
The DNA here is from genome assembly GCA_946902985.2 of Meconema thalassinum. Lineage (NCBI taxonomy): Eukaryota > Metazoa > Arthropoda > Insecta > Orthoptera > Tettigoniidae > Meconema > Meconema thalassinum. The sequence goes on along the minus strand of OX336400.1, from coordinate 85,321,233 downwards.
TAGATCCCAGAGAGATTTGGTTCTATTCGAATTACAAATAAGTGTAAATAATATTTGATATATGGACTGCATGAGGGGGGCGTGGCCCACTGACAGCTGTCAAAGATAGTATTTTTGATGTTATCACTAGGGTTCGGAAGTTTAAGAGCTAAAGAAGTACAAAATATGCAAGCATATATGCCCTAAAAACTAGCTGAATATGACCTAAAAACTATAAAATATGACCTAAAAATCTATGACATCCTATTGAAAGGTGGAAGCACACTATTGTCATGTTCCGTACAGTGTCGCAATCTAACTTGTCCTGAAAGATGTGCTAAAAGACGTCCGTAGAGGAGCGCCTTCCTGGAATCAGGTCTTCTAAACCTGCTGTCTGCCTGTTCCGGGAAAAGAAAGAAAAACATATCTACTACACTATTCGGAAATCCTGTGTTTGAAACTCGATGCACATAACACGTACCATGTTAACGACAACTCAATTTAGACAAAAATGCTGAAATTATAACCATATATGTCCTTATATCACTAAAATATGACCAAATATCACCAAAACAATAACAATGGCCAAAATATGCAATTATAGGCAACATCAAGTTGCTTTAAACGTGGTCAGGCACCCGTCATTCAAACTTATTTTTCAGATTTTGGGTAAAATGAGCTCAGGAAAAAAATTGACCTTTCCTTAATATCCGAAACTTAGTTATCACCATCAAACACGACGATCTTCTCACCAATCGGATAATCTTTGTTCCAAAGTTGGCTCTTTGCTTTTCCTTCAAATGTAGCGATTCCTGGTGATAAAAAGCCGAACTAGAGATTTCAACAAACATTTTGTTGAGAGGTAAATATTTATAAGTGTGATTTCTAGCTTCAATACCAACTTTTTTATCCTAAATATTAACCAATCCCAGTGAATTTTTTGCTTGACGTAGTCATGAAGTATTTGCATATTTCTGTGCATTAATGATATGCAGTTTCAATGATTTTTATGACATTTATGTACAAATTATTTGAAAAAGAATTGAAATTTGAAAAATAAATAAGGGTAAATAAACAAACATTCTCATAAAATAAATGCACAGAACTCTTAAACTATGTCCTGTTACTGTGTCTGAAGAAATTGAAATGTAAAAATTGATATCTCAATACCAAAAGTTGGTTTTCAAAAATGCCATTAAAAACGTCATTAAAAATTAATAATTCAAAAACCACTCAAGTTATGACCTTCAAACCTTAGACATTGCTACATCATTACGTAATATATATGATTACAAAATTAATTTGAAATCGATGCAGTAGGAGGGAATTTAATTTTTTCAGAGGAGTCTCCCCTTAATGCACTAAATATATTTACAAGGCGCTGAAGTTACTGTTTTTCGAATATTTAACCATCAGTCTTAATTAACTTTTATTTTAAGAAATGTATAGTAAAATGATTATATATAATCTCCACTAAAAGAGAGACCTCGTTATTACAAAATGCCACACGTTTCGTTTTGATTACTATGGTCTACTTTTCGTGTGAATTTAGAGCTGAAGAATTCAAAGTATTTTATACTGATCCCGGTCCCGGCCCAGCAAGCGAAATCGGCGAAGCCGGTTTCGCTGCGTGAATTTATAGCCTGTCGGCCCGAAGGCCTTAAGAGCTCTAACAAAAAAATTTCGACCAACTACAATTGAGTGAGGGGGTTTTGGGTGATTACCGTGAGTCAAATTGGCCAGAATATGACCTGTTGCACAAAGGCAATAGAAATACAGAAGTTGAATAGGATAGTAGAAGTGAAAATTTCGTGAAAGTGAAATCGAAAGTAGAGAATTGTGAAGATAACGGTTCTGAAGGAAATAAAAGTGCTATAGTAGCATGGTTAAGAGAAGGATTTACTCTATAATGATACGGGGGCGCTTGTGACGGCAACCCCTTGCTCGGTAATCACCCAAACTGTTAATGAGAGGGTTTGTGCTGAGTGTAGATGTTCTGTACATTTTAACTGCCTGTCGGTGAATCCTCTGACTGATGGTCGAGAGGTTGAAGTCTGTGTGTAGTTGGTCGTTGCGAACGTACCAGGGAGCTCCTGATATCGTTCGCAAGGCTCGGTTTTGGACAACCTGAAGTTTCCTGAGGGTTGAGGGAGCTGCATAACCCCAAACAGGGCTGGCATATTCCATCACAGGGCGCACAAGGGTGCTATAAGACAAGAGCTTGCTGGCATCGTCTAGGGAGCTCTGGGCTTTAATTAAAGGCCAGAGCTGCGCTTGGATCGCTTTCGCTGTGTTAGCGCGCTGGGTAACCTCCTGAGCGAAAGTAAGGCCTCGATCCAGCGTGACTCCCAGATACTTAGTAGCAGGTTGCCACCTGATTACCTCGCCTAAGAAGCTAAGATCCTGGACTTCAGTGTGTTTGCGTTTCTTGGTAAACAGTGTGGCGGAACATTTATTGACGTTAATCTTGATTCTCCAATCCCTTAGCCAGGTTTCTAAGGAGCGTAAAGCCGCTTGGAGTTTGGAATGAACTCTGTGTCCACGCCAGGAGGTGGCGGAAATAGCAGTATCATCTGCGTAAAGGTGGAGACTGGTAGCGTCAGTTCTGGGCATGTCAGAGACATAGATGTTAAAAAGGGCTGGGGCTATGACGCTACCTTGAGGCACACCGGCCTTAATCCTTCTCATGGAGGATTTATCGTCTGCCACCTATGTAAACAAACCCACAAAAGCCGTCGGCCGCACGACTGTACTATTCAGCGCTGTCCGAACATCGTCCGTCTCCTCGCTACCACAGGGTAGTGGTGGTAGGGGAAGGAGCGCTAGTCTGACTGCTCAGTGCTGACTGGATGGCCCTAAAGTTAGGTGATAAAGCATGTCATCCGTTGTTCAATAAATTGATTTTCAATAATAAACAAGAAGTTCCGTGACGAACTAAAGACCCTAATTTTCTTAAAATATCTATATGGATCAATCTAGAATAATGACGAAGTTAAGTTGGTAATATCGAAATTTCTAATTAGTTCGAAGTACTGTATACCTGGCATAATGTAGCCTAATAGAGAACTACAGTTGGCAGCCCTGGTGAACGAATATATTCTTAGTTCCATCTCTTAAGGTACAGAATACAAAATTTGGTTGAAGTCCAATGGATAGCATGGACGTTACATGCAGTTAAACATTGGATCCAACAGTGTGCCAAAAATTATGTTGGCAACAATGACATACATGTATTGGTCAGAAATAATCTGAAATAATATGATCTATTGTTGTGTCAATTTTGAATGAAATCCATTAGTTAGTATAGAAGTTACATGCATTTTAAAATTGGGCCGAGCAGCAGGCTTAGAATCATGTTGGCAGCACTGGCGTAGGCCTATATTAGTTAATCCAAATTAATCTAGAATGCCAGGTACTATACGTGTGCAAAGTTTAGAGCTATTGGCTTGCATACTTTCTGATATATTGATATTAGGGTAACAAAAATAGAGACAGCATTTATTAATATATACATTCCACATAGGGCTGTATGTTGGCCGACAGTACCTCGAATGCACTCTCTTTACAGTATCAAAGAAGCTGTTATGCTGACCGTGTGTACTCAAATTACTACCAAACTCATCTTTCAACTCAGTGCTACGACCGGTTCTCACCAGTTTCAGCGTGTGCCCGTGCTAGCGAGTCTCTTCTTACCAGTGCCTGTGTACGTGTGCGTCATGGTGAAAACAATAACGCCGTCTAATGCGGCTTCAATGCCGCCTTCTGCTCAAGCTCAAGCTTCTTCTCAAGCTCCTTCAATGCCGTCACTGCTAATGGACTCGGACTCTGACCACGAACAACACGAGGTGAGTGACAGTGAAATGGAACCTCTGCAAATTAAAATGGCCCGTAAGGACCGCACGCCTCCTTCTATCGAGCATGCTAAGAAGCCCTGCTATTCATGGCAGAGTTCTGGTTCCACTAGCACTACTGTTACACCCATGGAGGAGCTGGGTATTAAGAGCCTTTTGGAGATAGACTCTCCGCTCCGCCGTCTCTCACCATCTCGTATCGCTGCCCCATTTCACTTCCCACCTCGATCGCCACAGCAGAATCAGTCTCAATCTTCCGACGTCTATATGCCGGCCAATATTGTACCTGGCCCACTTCTCCGCAGCTACGCCGACGCAGCACGGAACCCTGCCTTACCCTCTGCTGTCCGTACGCGTAGTGTCACCGCTCCCTCCCTCATCCCGCCTCCCACCTACTATGTTGTCCGTCTTACCAAACTCATGCCAGAACACAACCACCCCCGCCATATCCACTAAGTCCTATCCGAGGTTTATTCCCAACCTTGTGCCTACAACCTCGAAATACAGAGGACCAAGGAGGGTCATAACCTCAAATCCGCCGAGCCTCTGTACAGCATCATTGTTAACTCCATCGGTACAGCCCACTTCTCCCCCTCCTCTCGGGCTTATAATGTCACTATGGCACAGCCTTCACATCAGCCTCCCTCATCTCACCGCACTACTCCCATCATGTCTGCGGTTATCTATGGGGTCGAGCGTTCATACTCCGCCGACGAGGTTGCCGCTCAGCTCCAATTCGCCGGCTTAGATATCTTCAAGGTGGTACGGATCAACAGTGCCCATGGCCCCACCAACCTGGTGCGGGTGCTGTGCATGAACGTCGCCTCCATCGACGCCCTTCTGCGCAACGGTGCATCCATCTATTGTAAGCGTCATCGCGTGGAGCCCTCCCGGACTCCCGCCCCTCACATACGCGCTGCGACCGGTGCCAGAAATTTGACCACCCCCCTGGAGCCATCTGCCCGAACACTCAGGTATGTGGTATGTGTGCGCAAGATCACCCTACCGCTCGTTGCGTAAATCGGGAGCACCCGAAGTGCGCAACCTGCGGTGAGGCCCACCCCGCCTTCGCATACCGATGCCGGGGCAGGCCTCTTCCCGACCCTGCTAAGCCTGAACAGGTTGTCCCCGTCCTGTCCCAGGATCTTCCCACCACTCCTTCCGCATCCCCTAACCCTCCCCCTGCCACGGAGAACATCGTCCGCTTCGTGACGATGGTCCTCCAAAACGTCCTTCCCTTCGCCCGTCCACTCATTGTTTCCCAAGTCCAACTCGCCGCCCGTCTCACTTTGAATACGCATGTCGACATGTCGTATAGCGGGAATAGGATGCACTTTGCATTTTTCCCGCTGAGTACCGTCCCCACCTATTGATAAATGCCTAACCTAACCCTCTACTTCGTCAACATCCGCTCCCTCTTCTCCAACCGACCATTGTTGGATATCTCCCTCTCCCAACATGCCCCGGACATCATGATTTTTAACGAAACCTTCCTCAAACCCTCCCAAGCAATTTCCCCCTTTGACGGCTACCAATTCTTTCGTGCCGATCGTCACTTTCAGCGGTCGGGTGGGGTTACAGTTGCTGTTCGCAACTCCATTCCCACTCGCCAGCACTTTTTCAACTTCCCTGACGGCTTTACCGAATATCTCATTCTTGACCTTATCTTTCCTAACCAAACTTTCACCCTTGTCACTATATATCTGGTACCCCGCTCCCCTCCCCTCATCGATTTCTTCCGCTTCCTAGAAACCACTTTTCCTACTTATTTCTTTGCCGCCGATATCAATGTCACCTCCTACACCCCCGTCCAAGTCCGTCTTTTTCAGGACTTCTTGTACATTAGCCGGGGCATGTCCCTCCCTTTTCCCTCCCCCACGCTTCCCTATTCCAATTCCACTCCCGATTTTCTTATGCTTACTCCTAATCTAGCCAATATTGCTACCGTTGCTGTCCTCCCCACTATCGGTAGTAACCACCTTCCGACCCTCATTTCCCTGCATAACTACCTTCCTGCCCCTTTCCGACCTCCTCCGCGACCTCATCCAGCCCGTCAATACTCTAAAACAGATTGGAACGCCTACCGTACCACCTTAACTTCCTCCCTCACCCCCTTTCCTCCTACACCCCCTACCTCACACTCTGCCCTCTCATAACTCATCCATCGTGTCGAACAGGCCTTAAATACCGCCGATCTCCGCCATGTTCCCCGCCACTCCTATCACCCTTCGAAACCTCCTATCCATCCCCGCGCCCTCCGTCACCTGCGTACTGCCCATGATCTCTACCGCTCCTACTGTCGAACCCGCGACCCTGTCACCCTAACCGAACACCGTAAAACTCTTCGTCACGCTCGCTCTTTTATCAAAGCCATCTGCCGCAAGCAATGGAATGACGCCTGTTCTGACCTTTCCCACACCCCTGACCCTGCCCTTTTCTGGAAAACTTTCTCCCGCCTTTCCCAACGTCGTAAATCCCATCCCACGTACCCTATCCTCCGTAATGGTTCTCCTGTTGTTTCTAAGCAAGCAAATGCCGATATGTTTGCCCAGCATTACTCCCACGTTTTCTTCCCCACTATCGCCCCTCACCTCTCCCACCCCGATGAACCTACCATTCATGCCTATACCGACCCAACTTCCCCTCGTCTCACGACTTCCTTTGCCCACTTTCCCTCCACTGATTACCAACACCCTCTCAATTCCCCTATCACCCCCCATGAAATCCGCAATATCCTTAAGCATCACCGCACTACGGCCCCCGGGAGTGACGGCATTACTTACCGTCACCTTCGCGAGGCCCCCGACATCCTCTTCCTTTACCTTGTCCAGATCTACAACACTATCCTCTACACCGGACATTTTCCCCACCACTGGGGAAATGCCTACATCCTTCTTTTTCTAAAACCTTCCAAACTTCCCTCGGACCTCAATTCCTACCGTCCAATCTCCCTTCTCCCTGTTCTTTCCAAACTTTTTGAACTTATCTTCACCAAATGCCTCTATCCCTATCTTCACTCCCTTCATCTCATCCCCGCTCATCAAGCTGGCTTCCGCCCTAACTTCACCACCCAAGATCACCTCTTTCATATCACTGCCTCCATCAAAACCTTCCTAGCCTCCCCCAATAACAAACACGCCTTTCTCCTCTGTTTCGATATTGAAAAAGCTTTCCTCTTCAAGCTCCTCCACCTCCCCTTACCCATCACGTACGTCCGCCTCATTGCAAACTTCTTATACCATCGAACGGTCCAAATCCTCATCCAAGGTACTTTTTCCTTCACTTTCCCTATCCACGCCGGAGTCCCTCATGGCACCCCCTTTCTCCCCTTCTCTATGTCCCCTACTCCCATGACATCCCTACCCCTTCTCCTCCGCTCCGTTTGTATCAATACGCCGACGACCTTGCCATTCTCGCCCTCTTCCCTCGTTCTCACACCCTCCAACGCCATGTTCAACGTTACCTTCATACCCTCCAAACCTGGTGCAATCACTGGCACATTCAAGTCAACCCCCAGAAGTCCCAATATATCCATATCAAACGCTCCCGCACCCGTCGCCGCCCTTCCCAGCACCTCCATTTCACCTTCAATGATTCTCTTATTCCTCAACTTAATCAGCTTGAATACCTCGACATTACCTTCCAAAATAACCTCAAATGGAACCTTCACTTCGATTCTGTCTACAAACGCTCCCTCTCACGCTTCCGCATTCTCCGCCTCCTCACCGGTAAGACCTGGGGCCTACGGCCCCCTCAGACCCTTAACGTTTACAAGACCTTCATCCGCCCTGTTTTCACCTACGCCTCCCTTACTTGGCTCACCGCCCACCCCCGCCTCTATTTCCGTCTCCTCACCCTTGACCGCCACGCTATCAGAATCGCCTATCATTGTAAACTAGATACCCCTTCCGCCACCCTCACTGGTATGCTCACTTTCCCTTCTGCACTCGCCCATGTTCACTCCCTTCGTTTCTCCTACCTTACTCGCGCACGCCGCTCCCACGCCACCCAACCCCTCAAAGCTCTCGAGCTCTCCCCCTATGCCACTGCTATCCTCAATTCCACACGCACCCCGGAAACCGGTCATTTCTTCCCTCCACTAATCGACTAGCCCCCTTTCACACTCCCCTTCTTCTGTTCTGTGCACATTTTCCACATGTTCTAATTTCTTTTGGGGGATATAGTCAGCCCCGCCTCTTTGTTACTGTCGGCACCACAAGTGCCCTCTTATTGTTTATTTCTTTTCGTTCAATTTTCTCTTATTCACATCGCCCCTGTCGCAGTTATATACATTTTATTTTTGCCCCACTAAACCTTATTGAGTCTACTTCGTTCTCCGGAATGGCTCCACGTATTGTCACACAGTGCTCCCATTGCTCCTAAAATCTATCGGCCTTGTTGCCGCTACACCCCAGTGCTTCAAGTGATGCGTTTGCTTATAAAATATTTTTGTTTCTTATTCAGCATGGACAATTAACAATCTTTTGAACTTTAATACATTGCAATTTATTCATTTTCTGAGCCTTTTCCAGTGTCTTTCTCTTTTCCAGCCATACGAACAATAGACATTCCTTCTGAACTTTACTTTTCTATTTGTTGTATCTACCTCTGTATTTTACCCACGGCAATATTTATTTTCAGTATCTTGTTTTTTTTTCTTTAATAAACGGGGCTAGTGGGGGTAATGCCCCGGCGAGTGCGGTGAGGGGCCTCGTCTGGGGGGTTCGCCTTGGGGTCGCGGTGATCTTCTGCGCCATTGCATCCTCCTTCGTCCCTCCTATCCATATGCCTAGCATATCTTCTTTCAAATATAATTTATTCTCTAACCCTTTCCTCTTCTTCGGCACAAGAGCTCCCTGTTGAGCTGGATGCCCGCCCTGTCTCGCTTTGCGGGCCAGGGAATGAAATAACTCCTGTTCCTTCCTTCCCTACCTCGAATGCTTATCTTCTTCTTCCTTCGATTTTGGCCTACTGTGGACCACGGAAAACAACTGATTTGTTGGTTAGTCTTTTTTTCTTCTCCCAAAATTTCTTCATCCTTTCGCTGTGGTTCCTCCTCCTCTCATCTGACCAGGTGTTTTTGGCCCTTTTACATTGCTTTCCCTGGAACCCCTTGAATTTATCAATCTTAGCTCGAAACACATCTCTATTCCAAATGTCTTCTGGATTTATCCCCACTTCCTCCATGTCTTTTCTCGTTTCCTCTATCCATAATGTAGTTGCCTTGATCTTGGTGATGTAGTTAAAGATTCTCTTCGTTAGTCGACTCTCGCTCATTCTCATGAGGTGTCCATAAAACTTCAATCTCCCCTTACGGATGGTGTCTGTGATTTTCTCTGCCTGTCTGTAGAGATCTTCATTTCTCCTCTTCCTCCATGTACCATCTTTTTGTTTTTCAGGTCCTAGGATCTTTCTCAAGATTTTCCTTTCCTTCGTCTCTAAATCCTTGATTTCCCCTTTCTTATTCAATATCGAGCATTCTGAGCTATAGAGTCCCTCTGGCTTGACAACCGTGGTATAGTGTCTTATCTTTGCCCTGTAGGATATAGTTCTCTTGTTGTATCTATTTTGTACTAATTTATAGGCTAGCTCCATCTTTCTAGCTCTTCCTCTATTTGCTTCTTTATCAAGTCCATTCGGCTGGATCCATTCTCCAAGTTATTTAAATTTATCAGCTCTCTTGATTTTCCCATATCTTGTTTCCAGATGCTTTTCTTTATTGTGTTTGTACTCCATGTACTCTGTTTTTTCGTATGAGATCCTGAGTCCAGTCTTCTCAGCTATTTCATGTAATTTTTCAAGCATTATTCGAGCTTCGTCTTTTCCTTTGGCTAGCAATGCCATGTCATCAGCAAACGCTAAGCAATCCACCTTTACACCTTGCTTTTTGTTCCTAAACAGATTCCTTCTATACCTTCTTCTTTTATTGCTTTCCTCCATACTCTCATTATTTTTTCCAGGACGATGTTAAACAAAATTGGTGATAGTCCGTCTCCTTGTCTGACTCCTGTCTTAATCTCAAAAGCCTCTGAGATTTCTCCTTGAAATTTTACTTTGGAGACGGTTTCTGTTAGTGTCTGTTTTATAATTGCCCGCGTTTTGCCATCTATTCCAAATTCCTCCAAAACATTGAAGAGTGTCTGTCGGTCGATGGAATCATATGCTTTTCTGAAATCAATGAACACAACTACGGTGTTTTTGCTTCGTAGAGCTCATACTCTCAGAATACTTTTCAGACCAAAGATCTGTTCCACACAGGATCTTCCCTTTCTAAAGCCCCCTTAATATTCACCTATTTGATGATCCACCTGTTCTTCTACGATGTTTAGCAACGCCTTGGAAAGTACTTTGTATGCAATAGATAGTAGCGAAACTCCCCGGTAGTTGTTTGGGTCAGTCCGATCTCCCTTCTTATGGAGCGGATGTATAAGTGCGCCTTTCCAGTCTTTGGGTATTTGTTCATTTTCCAAATATCACAGATTAGACGGTGTAAGTTCTCCGCTAGCTTATCTCCTCCAATTTTCCACATTTCAGCTACTATACCATCTTCTCCTGGTGCTTTGTCGTTTTTGAGTTCTTTAATGATTTTCTGTATTTCTATGAGGCTTGGTGGTTTAGACTGTGGATTCATCTTTGGTGGCTTCTCGAACTTCAGTTTTTCCAGTGGTTCCTTGTAGTTTAACAGGCTTTCGAAATACTTGGCCAACAGGTGGCAATTTTCGTTGTTACTCAATGCGAGTGTACCATACTTCCTTTTAAAACATAGACTTGGAGGTTGGTATTGTTGTAATTCTTCCTTAAAAGTTCTGTAGAACTTTCTGGTGTTATTTTTCTTGAAGTCTTCTTCTATACTTTCTAACCGGTCTTTATCATATTGTCTCTTTTCTCCTCTGATGATCTTTCCTTTGTTGACTGAAATCATTCCAATTTTCCTTCGTTGGGTTGGAATACCACCTCTTCCATGTCTTCAGCCTCTCGTCAACAGCGTTGTCACATCGTATGTTCCACCACCTGTGTTTCTTTTTTCTTTTTCGCTGCCCAACGTTTTCGACCGCTTTAGTTAACGATTCTCTAATTTCTCCCAGTTATTCATTTCCAACTTTGACAGGTTTTCTTAATAGATATTTTTGTTTTGTTTCAGAATTTCCGTGTCGATCCTTGGTTTCCTTTTACCTCTCTTTTGATGCCTATTCGGTTGAAATTTTACTTTAATTTCTGACAGAAAGTCGTCTGTGTCGATTTTCAAACTTTTTCTCACTTTTACGTTCATGATCTCGCATCTGTTTTTTGTTGTAATTGCAACGTGGTCAATTTGAAATTCGCCTAATATTGGATTGGGTGAAATCCATGTTTTCTTCTTCTTTGGGAGGGCTTTGAAGTGGGTAGACGTAAGTTTTAGGTTGAACTGCTTACAAAAGTTGATTAATCTCTCGCCGTTTCGATTTGTTCTGTTATGTGCAGGATATTCTCCAACAATCCTTTTGTATTTTCTTTCTTTTCCTATCTGGGCATTGAAATCACCAACCAGGATTTTTACATTTCCAAGGGGAATTTTTGATGTCTCATCTTCGAGTGTTTCCCAAAAGTCTTCCACTTTCTCCTTGTTCCTTTTATTGTCTTGGTTAATGGGAGCGTGGGCATTGATGATTGTGTAGGATTTGTTCCCTGATCTGAATGATAGGAATGAGATTCTCTCCGACGGTGGGCTAAATTTTGTGAATGAATTCATTAGGCTTTTCTTGACCACGAAAGCTGTTCCTAGAATTGGCAGTCTCCCATTTGAGATTGTATACCCGGGTTTGCCCTTGTATATTCTAAAGCCATCCGACTCCATTGTGTCTTCATCCAGAAATCTCGTTTCTTGCAACGCTAAAATGGATATGTTTCTTTCTTTCAACACTGTAGTCAATTGTCTCAGTTCTCCTGTTTGACGGAGTGTGTTTATGTTCAGTGTTCCAAGCAGATGTTTTTATTTAGATCTTATTTTCTGTGATGGGGTTCCAGGAAGCTCCGACTCTTCCTTACATGACGATCCAAGCTCTACAGAATCCAAAGGCCTGGTTGCACCACTCATGGTGGTGGGGGATTTTCGTTTCCGGCTGCCCCCTGGAGTAGTTGTCATTGAAGACGTTTCCATCATGTCAATTGTTGAAGTCATTGAGAAAACAGGAAATCCTGTTTTCGGAAATAGAACTGAGGTTGTAAGCCCCAGAGCCCTTTTCTCTCGGGGTGGGTCCCCAAGCCTTTGAGAATCCCTTCTCTACCCACAAGGCAGTGGTTCCAACTGATCAACCCCACTTGGGAGGGATTGCCTCTTCCGCCAATTCTGCCGTACTGATGATCATCATCTCCGCCATCATTGCCGTTGAGGTCTTCACCGTAACCCTGGTAAGGGGCCCTCGCAAGGTACTATCACCCAGAGCCAGGTGAACCAAGGTTTTTTTTTGTGAGGTGTTACTCCTCAATCACTCCTCCTTTGTCCTGGCTTGTGACAGGCAGAGCCTGGCTTCCCCATGTGGGGCCCAGGTTGGATTATATTAAACTAGCAGTAGTACCCGGCTTCGCCCGGTGGAATGATGATAATGTATCAAAGTCTCCTTAGAAATATAATGGACATAAAATCTAGGTCATTTGCCCCCCTTCCCCTCCCAAAGACAATGAGGGCGTAATATCTAGGTCATTTGCCCTTTTGATAAGGATGATAATGAAAACTACTGTTGAATTGACACGTCAAACTTACAAACTACCGTAATAGAAATACATATTTCAAAATTCACAGGCGAGGAAGACTTATTGTGTGTGGTGATTAATGGTGTAATGGGCGTAACATCTAGGTCATTTGCCCTTATGATGAGGATGATGAGGGAAACTACTACCTGTATTGAATTGACACTTCAACTTATAATGTACACAATGTACTGTAATAAAAAAAATATTTTAAAAATCACAGTCGAGAAAGACTTTATGCGGCGGTGATTAGTGGTATGATGCGCGTAACATCTAGGTCATTTGCACTTATGATGATGATGATGATGATAATAATAAGGTAATGAAAAAATGACTACTAAACGAACATGCTGTAATTTACAACTGATATAGGTGATTCAGATGTCTAGCTTCGATGTCTTCCAAAGTCTCAACTTTATTTTCTGGCTTAGGCCTGTACTCGATGCGTCTAGTGAAAGTGCTTATGGCGTACTGCTTGGCAAAGGAAATGGGTCCAAGCTGCACGTACCTGAGATGATCGTAGATGATGACGAAATATGATGACACACGTTCGGGGTTCCCCGTCGTATTTAGATTGGCCGGGGTATCACTCACTCTTTCGCAACACCACAGTGGTTTGAGCAACGGCCCTGTGCTGGCATCAGTATAGACAGCTCTGGAAAGTCATCTCATGTCACCTCACGATGAATCAGCAAGCTATTCTCACAACTGCCCCAGAGTCTCACAACTTGTGGGACGTGGGTTGGCGACCACCGGACCCCAGCTGAGACTGACATCGCTTCTACTTCCTGGTGCCAGGCTCCTTTCAGTTCTCTTTCCTGTCGGCCTCCCTTGGACAACTCTTGTTCTCTTCCGACCCCGACTGTATTAGGGCATCCGAGGGCTAGGGAGTCTTTCAATTTCCCGCTTAATTGGCCGTTGTCTCATCTTTCCTGATGCCCTCATTCTTCGAGGGGTCTGCCTCCTATTCCGTTTCATTATATCTCCTGTCTTCTGCTCAAGGCCCTCAGAGAGGCAGGGTGTGTGTAGCCCCACCATTTCTGGTACACCCTCAAGGGCTCATGGCGGGTGAGTTAGGAAGCTGGCAACCCCGAGTGATTCCTGAGCTAAATGCAGGGAATGGAGAGGTATGTCAGAAATTTAAAGTGGACAGTGATACTCGTCGGGTTCCAAAGAGTAAGTATAAAAATTTTGATCCAGATTGGTGAAACGATGTAGATTTGTGACAAAGGGTCTAAATACAGGGAATGGAGTGCTCTGTCCGAAAGTTCAAGCAGACAGTGTTACTCGTCGGGTTACAAAGGGTAAGTAACTTACATAAAGATTGGTTGAGATGGGTGAAACTAAGTAGATTTTTGCTAAAGAACCTAAATGCGGTAAATGGAATGGTCTATCCGAAATGTCATGTAGAAAGTGTTACACGTCGGGTTCCAAAGGGTGAGTATGTAAAATTTGGCTCAGATCGGTGAAACAGGGTAGATTTTGCCAAAGGGCCTAAATGCAGGAAATGGAGTTGTCTGTCCAAAGTTTTAAGTGGACAGTGTTACTCGTCGGGTTCCAAAGGGTAAGTGTACAAATTTAGGTTCAGATCGGTGAAACGATGTAGATATGTGCAAAAGGGCCTAAATGCAGGGAATGGAGTGGTCTGTCCGAAATTCCAAGTGGACAGTGTTACTCATCGGGTTCCAAAGGGTAAGTATACACGTTTTGTTTTCGATCGGTGAACGATGTAGATTTGTGCCAAAGGGCCTAAATGCGAGGAATGGAGTTGTCTGTCCGAAATTTCGAGTGGAAGGTGTTACTCGTCGAGTTGCAAAGGGTAATTATTTGAGATCGGTGAAACGGTGTAGTTTTGAAACAAAGGGTCAAAAAGCAGGGAATAGTGTGGTCTGTCCGAAATTTAAAGTGAACAGTGTTACTTGTCGGGTTCCAAAGGGTAAGTATGTAAAATTTGGGACAGATCGGTGAAACGGTGTAGATTTGTGCCAAACGGTCTAAATGCAGGGGTTGGAGTGGCCTCTCCGCAATTTCAAGCAGACTGTGTTAGTCGCAGTGTTCCAAAGGGTAAATATACAAATTTTGGTTGAGATCGGTGAAACTGTGTAGGTTTGGGCCAAAGGGCCTAAATGCAGGGAATGGAGTGGTCTGTCTGCAATTTCAAGCAGACAGTGTTACACGCAGGGTTCCAAAGGGTAAGTATACAGATTTTGGTTCTGATCGGTGAAACGGTGTAGATTTGTGCCAAAGGGCCTAAATGCAGGGAATGGAGTGGTTTGTCCGCAATTTCAAGCAGACAGTATTACTCGCAGGGTACCAAAGGATAAGTATCCGAATGTTGGTTCTGATCGGTGAAACGGTATAGATTTGTGCCAAAGGACCTAAATGCAGGGAATGGAGTGGTCCGTCCGAAATTTTAAGTGGACAGTGTTACTCGCAGGGTTCCAAAGGGTAAGTAAACAAATTTTGGTTCAGATCGGTGAAACGGTGTAGATTTGTTCCAAAGGGCCTAAATGCAGGGAATGGAGTGGTCTGTCCGCAATTCCAAGCAGACAGTGTTTCTCGCAGGGTACCAAAGGGTAAGAATACGAATTTTGGTTCTGATCGGTGGAACGGTGTAGATTTGGACCAAAGGGCCTGAATGCAGGAAATGGGGTGGCCTGTCCGAAATTTTAAGTGGCCAGTGTTACTCGCAGGGTTCTAAAGGGTAAGTATACAAATTTTGGTTCAGATCGATGAAACGGTGTAGATTTTTGCCAAAGGGCCTAAATGCAGGGGATGGAATAGCCTCTCCGCAATTTACAGCAGACAGTGTTAGACGCAGTGTTCCAAAGGGTAAATATACAACTTTTGTTGAGATCGGTGAAACGGTTTAGATTTGGGACAAAGGGCCTAAATGCAGGGAATGGAATGGTCTGTCCGCAATTTCAAGCAGACAGTGTTACTCGCAGGGTTCCAAAGGGTAAGTATACAAATTTTGGTTCAAATCGGTGAAACGGTGTAGATTTGGACCAAAGGGCCTAAATGCAGGGAATGGGGTGGTCTGTCCGAAATTTTAAGTAGACAGTGTTAGTTGCAGTGTTCCAAAGGGTAGGTATACAAATTTTGGTGCAGATCGGTGAAACGGTGTAGATTTGTGCAAAAGGGCCTAAATGCAGGGAATGGGGTGGTCTGTCCGAAATTTAAAGTTGACAGGGTTACCCGCAGGGTTCCAAAGGGTAAGTATACAAATTTTGGTTCAGATCGGTGAAACGGTGTAGAATTGTATACATAACAGACAGACAGACAGACAGACAGACAAACTTTGTGCTTTATATATATAGATAGATAAGAATACACCAAAAAATAAGAAGATTGAATAAATCATAATTGTTTTCAGCAAATATGATATAATGAATATTTTCACACCAAAGAACGACAACTTGAAGATGATTTATTGTAAGAATATCTTAAATGGGGCCACCAAACCTTGAAGTAAACCGTGTGCGATATACATTCCATATGGCCACATGACCGACAGTACGTCGTGGTACCAATCTCCACCACCACGCGCGTTCATTTTTCCGTCCCATTTCCGTCCCTTTTCCAAAATCACTCCCACAAAAAATATCCAGCTACCGAGTGGAAAGGTGGTACACATCAATAATCTACTTCTCAAACAGACTCAACGGTCTAGCATTGTTATCTATTCCCAGAGACATAAGCCTACTAAATACTGACGAAGTTATAAACCAATTTGGCAATGCTTCAAGAAACCATATCCGCTCTCTAGTTTCGACTTGGCCATGATGCTGGTTGTTTTATGGGGCGGAACAGCGAGGTCATCTGCCTCTAGTTGCTCATGCTATTTAACGTTATGTATTTCAAACACACAATACTAAAGGGATGGTGAATTTTCGCAAATGCGATATAGGGTGAAATGTTCATAAAGCCATGTACACTTGTATTTTCATTTTTCATAACCTCTAAACCACATTTTAATGTGTTTTAAAAATGCGATAAAATGCGAAATTTACTCTGCGAAAATTATACTGAAATACGAGATAAATCTGCGATTATTTATTAATTGATTTTCTTTCTTTCTTTCTTTCTTTCTTTCTTTCTTTCTTTCTTTCTTTCTTTCTTTCTTCGTCATGCCCGATTAAGAAGCACGATTGAACTTATTCAGCTGATGGCATTGCATTTCTCTTCTCCCTAAATCTCTTCATCTTCTCGCTGTGGCTTCTCTTGCGAACTTCTGACCAGGTTTTGTTGGTGATAGTGCTTGGATGGTCTGCAAAGTGGTGATTATCGACTAATCCTCTGAACTTAAACTCTGTCTAGTACAATGTCATCTGTGATACCTATTTCCTGAAGATCTTTTCCAACTTCAAGCAGCAAGGTGTTTTTAACTTCCATTGACAGGGCAAGGTTAAGAACCTTTTGGTCAGTCTCTGATTGCCCAACCTGACGATATGCCCGTAAAATTTCAATCGTCTTTTCCTAAATGAGTCTGAGATTTTTTCCGATTCTTGGTATAAGTCTTGGGATTTTCTTTTCTTCCAGATTTCCCCTGTACAGACTGGTCCAAAAATGTTTCTTAGGATTTTCCTCTCTTGCTTTTCCACATGTTTAATTAATGATCTGCCCCAAATAATCAGCGTTTCTGAAGCATATAGTGATTCAGGCTTAATTACAGTTTTGTAATGCCGTAATTTTGCATTCCTGGGTATTGTTTTTTGTTCTATTATATCTGTTCCAATTGAGTCTGTAAGCTTTTTGCAGTTTCGAGATCCTTTCTTTGTTCGCTTCACGATTCAGTCCGGAAGGTTGGATGACTTCTCCCAGGTATTTGAATTTATACACTTGAGATATTTTTCCGAATTTGGTTGTCTTTCTTTCTTTATTTATTTGTTTATTTATTTATTTATTTATTTATTTTCTTCTAGACATTTCATCTCAGGAATGTTTATGATTTTGATGCACTTGTTCACCGCACCGTTTGGAATATGTGAACTTCATCCCTTCAAGAATCACGTCTAGTCCGTCGCGCGAGTATTGTCTCTTAAATTCCCATCGCGTAAGTCAGCTAAGAAGGTGAGATCGAAAATATGTATAAAACAGCCGGCAGAAAATAATAAACAGGAAAGTTTTTTATGTCAGTGATGGTGATATTTTAATGCGTAATGTCATAAAATGTTTGAAGGGTTTCCTTATTGACGTTATTATTATATTCGTTCAGCTCCCTAAGGAGCACGTGGAACCATTAAATAGCACTGGAATTCATATTTTTGAACTTCTTATTCACTCAAAATGTCTTCATTCTTTCACTCTGGGCCTGCCGTCTTTGTTGTGTCCATGAGTTTTGGAGTTTCAAGCTTTTCTCGGATGGATTCTTGGGTGCAAAGTTGTGAGTGTTAACCTTTAGTCTGTATCTAGTCCTTGTTGTAGTCATTGGATCAATGCCGACTTCAGTAAGGTCCATTTGTGTATCTACTAGCCAGCGAATTTTGGTTTGTCGGTTCCCATTGATAATAAGAAATATTTTCTTAGTCCGACGTGAAACTTCCATTCTTTTTAAATATCCATAAAATTTCATACGCCGTTTGCGTGCGACTGAAGAGAATCGTTCATTTAATGCATATAGTTCTTCCGAGCTTTTTCGCATCCATATACCCTCTTGAAACTTGGGCCCGAATATCTTCCTTAGTATCTGTCGTTCAATATAATATAATGTAATATAATATAATTCATATACTATCTTATTATGTAATACGCTAAGCTGTATGTTTCACAAAACTCAAGCTCTTAAACCAGAGGGAGTTAGAAGGTGTGGTTTGTACCAAACTCTTCCAAATCGTCTCGAGAGAACGGGAAATATCGTGTATTTCTTGAAAAGTCAACGGAAAGATATGTATTTGTTTATAAAGTATTTTTAAACAAATAAACAATACGATAGCCCCTGGCAGAACTGTGCAGCGTACAGCCCGCATTGCAGTATCGGAGGGCGGGTAGTCTGTACACATGGGACACACACAACCAATTATGCGAGAGTTCTCTTACGGGTCCGCTTGTTAGTATTTATTAAGTTGGTACACCTTAGTCAACAATGTTGAAATGGTAATCTAATAAGTTATGCAAGTTTCAGACACATTGTGGTCTTCTTCAGCAACTATTCTCTAAAAATAAAAATAAAATTTAAATAATTATGACCAAAGAAGATTTGATATTAATTCTCAATAAAAATGTATTCAAAAAACAGATCTGTTAACGAAAGTGTGCTCTGAAAAATGTTTGATGATTCATATTCATAAAATAATTATTTTGAAAAATAAGTTTTATAAAATAGAAGAAATATTCTTTTATTATATACTATGATGGTTCCTCATTGGATATTTTAATGTGTAAATTGTGTAATCAGCGCCTAGAGTGACAAAAGAATGAAGTTTCTGTTTGTTGCTTCAACCGATATTAATTGAAAATAGAGTCACAATATATTTTAAGCAATCTATCTCACTATTAACCCTTTATTAATGTGATATTAATTTCGCATTAAAGCTTTTATCAGAATTAATTCAATATATATATTTTTATTCTAAATGCTACAAAATCCTAAATTGTATGTATTGATGCTTTATTTATTTATTTATTTATTTATTTATTTATCGTATGGCTTTTAGTGCCGGGAGTGTCCGAGGACATGTTCGGCTCGCCTGAGTCTGTAGCTGCTTCCAGCGGATACCCTAAAGGGTGAGCTACAAGTTCCGTTCAATTTCAAGTAGTTCCAACTTTCGCCACCAGATATCAATGATACCTAGTGGTGAACGTTGGAACTTTGATAGAGCGTTCTGACGAAATCTAACCTAACAAATTTTGCTTTACACAAGTTTAGTCTGTGAAAGGATCTTTTACATGCCATAAATCTATGACATGGGACCACAGACGTTACTTCCCCTCCGAAGGAAGGCATACTGAAGGATTTTTAACGCTCTTAAAATTCCGACGACTTCGGCCAGGTTTGAACCCGCTATCTTGAGCACAGCAGTTCAGCATGCTACCGACTACGCCACCGAAGCCGCCTATTGATGCTACAAAATGCTAAATGCAAAAATCAAATTGCTTAGTTTTTATTTCATAGTGCTAAATTTCACCACCCACCTATATAATGCGATACCGAACTGTTGGACTTCATTTTAATTTCAGTGACTTCAATAGTTGGTTGGTTGGTTCCTTAGTTTAGGGGCTGCGACAACACGGTCTTGAAGCCCCGTGTACTTTGGGTGTGTGTAGAATCTGTCCGATAACTGGCGTTAATTGTGATGACTGTATTAGTGTGTGTTATCTGTATTTAATTCAAGTAAGGACTGAAGACATTCCTACTTTTGCCGCCAAACGCCACCGTCAACGACTACTTGATCAGAACTTGGCTATTAGACCCCACCACAGTCGGCTCCTGGTGATGAACGTAGGAACCTCTTAACCTAGTGGAAGGTTCTTTAACATGACATAAATCTATGACATGGGACAGCTGGCTTTACTTCCACTCCGAAGGCATACTGAGGGATTTTAACGCTCTTAAAAATCTGAAGAACTTGGCCGGGTTTGAACCCGCGATCTTGGGCATAGAAGCTCAGCATGCTACCCACTACGCCACCCAAGCCGCCGACTTCAATAGTACTGCGGTTTATTTGACATGTAGATAATGCTCGCGCTGAAGGAACTTAGTGTTGATCGGTTAAAGTGCTAGATTTTTGGGTCATTTTGTTTATTGAAATTTCTTAGTTTAATGCTAGTAAATGGTGTAGCTAAGCGATCATGTGCATAAAGCATGCTTCTTCTTCTTCAAGTGCCGTGCCATCTTAGGACGTCGGCGATCAGTAGCATGATCTTTTTTTTTTTTTTTTTTTTCATAGCTCTTCTGAACAGTTCGAGTCTTGTCACTCCAAACCACTGGCTTAAGTTGTGGAGCCACGATATCTTTCTCCGTCCCGGAACACGTCTTCGATTAATTTTCCATTGGAGTATTAATTGAAGGAGTTGGTATTTACTGTTTCTCTTGATGTAATGCCCCCGTAAATTGAATTATTTTGGGACAAAATGACAGCATTTTTCCGAGCCCATGAAAAATTGTAGCCATCAGAGCAGTGGTGGATCCAGGCCTTGCGGGGCCCTGGGCGATATGATAAGGGGGGGGGGGGGGCACAACAATAGGAAATAAAAAATATGATATCAAATGGAAAGTAGTTTTGTAAAAATAATAAAATAAAGAATAGTTACACTATTTTGAGTACACTACAGTACAATTTTTAGCCTACTTTCGATTTTTGCAAAAAATGAAAGTAGACTTATGAGATCGACACAGGGCGAAAAAAGTGTGTCTGTCTGTGTGTGTGTATGTGTGTGTGTGAGTCTGTGTGTGTGTCTGTGTGTGTGTGTGTGTGTGAGTGTGTGTACTCTGAATGTCTGTCCCCCCTATCAATTCGAACACGGTGAATGCGAATTGAACGAAATTTGGTACAAAGGTAGCACTAGCAAAGGACACCTCAGTGTCATGTTTTATATCGCCGCCATCTTGACGGAAACGTAATGGCGGCCACACAAATGTTCAAAGCTTAAATCAAATTACGACTAACCTAATCATCCGATCTCTACCAAATTTTGCAACGACATACCTTTATGGGGGGAGCATCCTTTGACCAAACCAATAGGTCATCAACGTAATAGTTTGCGGTTGGCGGCCATCTTTGTGTGAAAATCGATTCCCCCTATTAATTCAAACACGGTGCAACCGAATGGAACGAAATTTGGTACAGAGGTAGCACTAACAAAAGGCACCTCAGTGTCATGTTTTATATCGCCGCCATCTTGACGGAAACGTAATGGCGGCCACACAAATGTTCAAAGCTTAAATCAAATTACGATTAACCTAATCATCCGATCTCTACCAAATTTTGCAACAACATACCTTTATGGGGGGAGCATCCTTTGACCAAACCAATAGGTCATCAGCGTAATAGTTTGCGGATGGCGGCCATCTTTGTGTGAAAATCGATTCCCCCTATTAATTCGAACACGGTGCAACCGAATGGAACGAAATTTGGTACAGAGGTAGTACTAACAAAAGGCACCTCAGTGTCATGTTTTATATCGCCGCCATCGTGACGGAAACGTAATGGCGGCCACACAAATGTTCAAAGCTTAAATCAAATTACGATTAACCTAATCATCCGATCTCTACCAAATTTTGCAACTACATACCTTTATGGAGGGAGCATCCTTTGACCAATCTAATAGGTCATTCACCTGATAGTTTGCGGATGGCGGCCATCTTTATGTCAAAATTGATTCCCCCTATTAATTCGAACACGGTGGAACCGAATGGAACGAAATTTGGTACAGAGGTAGCACTAGCAAAGGGCACCTCAGTGTCATGTTTTATATCGCCGCCATCTTGACTGAAACGTAATGGCGGCCACACGAATGTTCAAAGCTTAAATCAAATTACGATTAACCTAATCATCCGATCTCTACCAAATTTTGCAACTACATACCTTTATGGAGGGAGCATCCTTTGACCAATCTAATAGGTCATTTGCCTAATAGTTTGCGGATGGCGGCCATCTTTGTGTCAGAATCGATTCCCCCTATTTATTCAAGCACGCTGAAACCAAATGGAACGAAATTTGGTATAGACGTAGCACTAGCAAAGGGCACCTCAGTGTCATGTTTTATATCACCGCTATCTTGATGGAAACGTAATCGCGGCCACCCAAATGTTAAAAGCTAAAATGTAATTACGACCAACCTAATAATCTAGTCTCTACCTAATTTTGCAACACCATATCTTTATGTGGGAAACATATTCTGACCAAACTGCAAGAACATCAGCCCAATATTTTGCAGATGGTGGCCAAGTATGTGTGCAAATCGATTCCCCCTATCAATTCAAACACGGTGAAACCGAATTGAACGAAATTTGGTACAGAGGTAGCACTAGCAAAGGGCACCTCATATTCATGTTTAATATCCCTATAGCACGTTGTATTTCAACAAGCTCCTACAACCAACATTCAATCATACTCCTTGAAAAGGACAAAGAGTTATAACAATACCCATGCATTTAGGAGAAAGTAGGCTATATGTTCTTTACTGAACATCTTGTTTAATAATACGAAAGAAACCTTTAAGTCCCCTTGAAGAAGGTTATGGAAACAATAAAATATTACTTTGCCACTTATTTCCGATTGAAGTCTTCTATTATTTCACCGAAATCGTGTATTGAGCGGCTTCGGTGGCGTAGTCGGTAGCATGCTGAACTGCTATGCCCAAGACAGCGGGTTCAAACCCGGCCGAAGTCGTCGGATTTTTTAAGAGCGTTAAAAATCCTTCAGTATGCCTTCCTTCGGAGGGGAAGTAAAGCCGGCGGTCCCATGTCATAGATTTATGGCATGTAAAAGATCCTTTCACAGATTAAAATATAAATTGTTAGGTTAGATTTCGTCAGAACGCTCCATCAAAGTTCCAACGTTCACCACTAGGTATCATTGATACCTGGTGGCGAAAGTTGGACCTACTAGAAATTGAACGGAACTTGTAGCTCACCCTTTAGGGTGTCCGCTGGAAGCAGCTACAGACTCAGGCGAGCCGAACTTGTCCTCGGACACTCCCGGCACTAAAAGCCATACGATAAATAAATAAATAAATAAATAAATAAATAAATAACCGAAATCTAAACTTGCTAAACGGCCAACAGAGGTCATAGCTGCACTTAAAAATATTCTTTTCTTTTCTTTTCTTAGTTGTTTACCCTCCAGATTGGTGGAACCCACGGACTCAGCGAGGGAACTCACCACTACCGCCTCTACGGGCAGTGTCCTAGAGCTGGGAACATCTAATCGGAGGGGATACAACTGGTGAGGTGTGATTGGCACCTCGCCCAGGCGGCCTCACCTTCAAAGCGAACAGAGACCTCATGAGGGAAGGTAATGGAAGGTCAGGATGGATAGGCAAGGAAGAGGGAAGGAGGCGGCCGTGGCCTTGAAGAAGTGACCATCCTGGCATTTGCCCGAAGACGAAGTGGGAAACCACGGAAAACCACTTCGAGGATGGCTGAGGTGGGATTCGAACCCCCTCTACTCATTTGGAACACCCGAGGCTGAGTAGACCCCGTTCCAGTCCTCATACCACTTTTTTAAATTTCGTGGCAGAGCCGGGAATCGAACCCAGGACCTCCGGGGCGGCAGCTAACTATGCTGACCGCTACGCTACGGAGGCGACGCACTGAAAAATAAATATTATAAATTAGTGTGAAAAGTATACTTAATTAATTAAATTATAAAATACATGGCGCGGGGCCCTCGTGACTGCGGGGCCCTGGGCGGTCGCCCTCCCCTAGATCCGCCCTTCCATCAGAGAAAAATCATGAAAGTGTGACGCAAATAGGGCGTGCTATAAGCTCAAACTTGAGGGAGAGTCCGATGACGTGTATAACATGACGCAATAGAAATTTCTAGAAGGTGAGGATCGACATGACGACAGCGAGACGGTCACGAAATATCATAATTATTGTTAGGAATTATGCCATTGGAGGACAGCCCAGAGCCAATGAGAAGAGGTCTTAGTGAAGTCGAAATTAAATGCAACTACGAAATTTGATAAAATTTTGCATTTAGGCCCTTGGAAGGATATTTTCTTAATTGAGATTAAAGAGGAAATAAAATGATATTGTATCTGATACTTTAAAAACCTCAAATCGGTTAGTTAATGTCGTAATTAGCCATGCTAATCTACGAGGAGAAAATGTGGAGGGAGTGAGGTTCCGCCCCCATATTTTTCAACTTGAAGGAAGAGAGCTAAGCTTCTCGACTCTTGTTCCTACAGTCGTCATTCAGTAAGGAAGTGTTTATTGGGTAAACCGAGACCCCAAAAGCTTCAGTCCGAGTGCGGTTGTCAGACCACTCGAGAATACGCTACGATAGTAGGGTGGAACAGTAAGATTCCCGTACTCAAATCTAGGCGAAGTAATAACAGAGTTTGAATGTAGGATATCTCATTGTTATACGTGCATAGACTTCAGCCGAGTGCATATATGTGAAATATAGGAGGATAACGTCCTTGTATTAAAATCCGAGCGTTCTATATTGAAACAGTTCGGTGAAATAAGCTCAGAAAGACAGATTACAAAAGTGTTTGTAGCAGAACTCAATTATCACTTTTGTTGCGACGGAAAGTTAGCATTCACAGGTCAGGTGAATAGCAGTTGTGAACTTGAAATTTATATAGTAGCGCAGCGAACAAACATTATTACTATGACCGTTAATACTCATCAGTATATTCTATTCGACTTTATTAACACAGTCGTGATGATGTATTAATAAGTTATGCGCCATGGACATATTTGATACAGTGCAAAGATTTAACTATGGAACGTCGTTAGATTATGTATTCCCAGAATACAGACGTAGTGTGCGTTACATCTTGTACACTTTCGTCAGTCTACGAACTCTAATTTAACATCCATATCGAAGTGGAAATAATTCATTCGCCTCATATATGATTATTTCTACAGTAATTGTTATTCATCGATGTCACTGCTATATTTTCGACGTAGAACTATGATTCTATTGGAGGTTTATCAAGTTGCTAGGGTCGTTTCCAGCAACCAAAGAAGAATATTCCAGAAGGATGTCGTTCGATCACTAATGGAGGATAGTGATTTCCAGAGAGAGAACGTTTTCTTATCTCTGAGGTCGCAGGTCCGAGGTTCGAATACAGTTCCTTATCTGTATATTGGAAAATGGAAACACCTAAAGTATTATGTGAATACTTTTCACGATCTTCAACTCATCATCTTAATGGTAGCAGTGTTATCTATTTTAATAACTTAGAGCATGTGTAGTGACATTCTGAGCAACCACCCTTACTCCATGTTTTTGTATTATGTATTCTTGTGTAACATACACTTCAGATGTGTTTAAGTATTTTCTTCAAGAGGTTAGAGATGATTGTCTTTCATCGTATAATTTACAGTTTATTTTGAGGATCAGTGGAACAGACAAAATTTTCTTCGAGGAATTAGATTTCCGTATAGCAGTCATGTTTTGACTTTCAAATTTTCAAGTATCTTATTTAAATCTAGAATTCAGACAGTGTGTCATGATATCAAGTTAACTTCATTTAATTTGATTTGGGCACCTTTCTGTATAACTTCAAGACATGAAGAACAGCGAACGATATCATTAAATCATCATGGTATGTATAAACTTTACGACGATCTAAGCAAATACTATTCGTGTATTGAGACAGTGATCGTAAACCCAAAGACAATCTCGTTAGAGAATGAAAAGACATTGCGCTATTTGACAATCCTTATTTAACTTGAAAAGTTTAGAGCTTTATTCTGTTAATAATTAAATGGAAAATAATTTTAATAATTTTATTAATGCAGCCAATGGCCATGTACTTTTCTTTTCAGGACGGGTCAGGGAAGGGATATTGGAAGGAAATCGGCCGAGGACCTATTGAAAGGAACCGACCCGGCATTTGCCAGGTGGTGAAAATGGGGAACCATGAAAACCATATTTAGGACAGCCGAGGTGGGATTCGAACCCACGCTCTCCCGATGCCAACGAGGAACGAGCTAGCGCGTTAGCGCTCTCGGCCTCCGGGGCCAGTTGGAAAGATTATTTAAATCTTTGGCTAGGGAATCAGAGCTTGTATATCCCAGTCAAGAGTGACTTCTATTTGACACTATAAATAATTTACAATTATTTATTCACTTTGATGGTAATATTTTGTCGTATTGCAGACATGATATTACAAGGACGTTCATTTAAAAATTGACAAGTGCGGATAAACAGTATTAGTATTTTTATTACATGTATTTGTGACTGGCGAATTTTTATTTAAATATCTTTTGTGAAGTAAACTCACGGTGGTTATTCATGGCAGTCTAGAGACGTTTGTAAATTGTTGAAGGTTTTCGTGGAAGAACAAAAAGGATCTATTAATGTAGTTCAGTAGTCGTGTGGAAGGTCACTGATGGAGAGTTATGCCCTTGTTTGAAGGAGGTTCCCACAAAAGAAACTTTTATAACAAGTAATCCGTTTTGATTATTGTTAAACATAGTGGAGGGTTTTTATTCATGCCATATATGTGATTATATGAGGTTGTTGTAAAGCTAGTGTGAGCTTGTGCGAAGGTATTGCCGCAGTTTAAGGGATGTTCATGTATTTAATATTCAGTCCTTGTGAAGCAACGTTTTGCTGTGATAACAATTCGAGTTGAGCGGAAAAGCAATTTGAGTATGGTAAGAAATTCTTGTCACAAATACTTTTATTAAACCTAATTAAACACGGAATTGTAATAAAACATACAACTAACCTTCGATGGTCGATTGTACACACATCAAAAAAAGTTTTGCATCACCTCGGTTCCAAGAGTTCCGGAACCTTTAAATACAAAGGGAATAGAGATCAACACGAACAACATTTCAGCTCGTTTTATTGCTCATGAGACCCACACATTGCATGTTGTACCATCATACAGCTAGACTTTCAGCAATTGTGGTCCAGATTGCAGTACACACCACTACCTCTAATACCCAGTAGCACGTCCTCTTGCATTGATGCATGCCTGTATTCGTCGTGGCATACTATCCACAAGTTCATCAAGACACTGTTGGTCCAAATTGTCCCACTCCTCAACGACAATTCGGCGTAAATCTCTCAGAGTGGTTGGTGGGTCAAGACGTCCATAAACAGCCCTTTTCAACATATCCCAGGCATGTTCGATAGGGTTCATGTCTGGCGAACATGCTGGCCACTGTAGTCGAGCGATGTCGTTATCTTGAAGGAACGCATTCACAAGATGTGCACGATGAGGTCGAGAATTGTCGTCCATGAAGACAAATGCCTCTCCAATATTCTGCCGATATGGGTGCACTATGGGTCGGAGGATGTCATTCAGGTATCGTAAAGCCGTTTCGGAGCCTTCCATGACCACCAGTGGCGTACGTCGGCCCCACATAATGCCACCCCAAAACATCAGGGAACCACCACCTTGCTGTACTCGCTGGACAGTGTGTCTAAGACGTTCAGCCTGACCAGGGTGCCTCCAAACACGTCTCCGACGATTGTCTGGTTGAAGGCATATGCGACACTCATCGGTGAAGAGAACGTGATGCCAATTCTGTGGGGTCCATTCAGCATGTTGTTGGGCCCATCTGTACCGCGCTGCATGGTGTCGGGGTTGCAAAGCTGGACCTCGCCATGGACGTCGGGAGTGAAGTTGCGCATCATGCAGCCTATTGCGCACAGTTTGAGTTGAAACACGACGTCCTGTGGCTGAACGAAACGCATTATTCAACATGGTGGCATTGCTGTCAGGGTTCCTCCGAGCGGCAATCCGTAAGTAGCGGTCATCCACTACAGTAGTAGCCCTTGGGCGGCCTGAGCGAGGCCTGTCATCGACAGTTCCTGTATCTCTGTACCTCCTCCATGTCCGAACAACATCGCTTTGGTTCACTCTGAGACGCCTGGAAACTTCCCTTGTTGAGAGCCCTTCTTGACACAAAGTAACAATGCGGACGCGATCGAACTGCGGTATTGACCTTCTAGGCATGGTAGAACTACAGACAACATGAGCAGCGTACCTTCGTCCTGGTGGAATGACTGGAACTGATCGGCTGTCGTACCCCCTCCGTCTAATAGGCCCTGCTCATGCATGGTTGTTTACATCTTTGAGCAGTTTTAGTGACATCTATGAACAGTCAAAGGGACTGTATCTTGGATACAATATACACAGTCAACGTCTATATGCCGGAGATCTGGGAACCGAGGTGATGCAAAACTTTTTTTGATGTGTGTATTATCCGATCATTTATTTAAAACTATTTATGACAGTGTGTGCAGTATAAACACGTGTGTGTAGAAACGAAATAATTTGTCGTTTGACAGTGTAAATATTCGTGTTAAAATTATTTAAAGCAGTGAAATTAAATTTCTTAATATTAACGTATTGTCAACGTTAGGCATCGCTTTATATAACAAGTAGGAGTCCACGCAGCACGACCTGCTTTTTAATGAGACGGTGGCGCAACATAGGGGACAGCAAGAGGGGTAATAATCTCAAACAACAACATCGTTGGCGGCAAGGCCTGAGGAATTGCATTTCGGAACTTCGACCCTATTGCGAGGAAATGTAGGAAAATTATAAAATGTTATTCTAGGCAATGCTGACACCATCACATGGTTATGAAAGCCGGACGTCCTCAGAAGTGGAAAATATCTTACTGCTGTAAATATATGATTCAACTTATTGAAAAGGTTAAAACGATTTATTATAGATAATATTCCGTACAATTCAATTAAACCATCAGTTAAATTTTTACCAATTATTATATACATTTGGGCCCCATTTTTTCTTTAAAAACCAAAAATATTTAATAACATCTTCAGGGCCCCAAAATAAGAAAACGGTGAGAGATATCAAAAAATCGTTATGAGTAAAAAAGTTGCATACCACAGAGATCTTACACCTGTACATTTAACGTTTTTCGATGCGACCAACCGTTTCCGAGATATATCGATTCCAAAAAAAGTTTGAAATTCTGGGCCCCCCAAAAAGATCCGGCCCTGCACCGTTTTTAACGCCCGACAACTGATTTCCTCACAGGGTCCAACTTTTTCACAGCTCCAAATTTCAGCTCGATATCTTGAAAGTTGCGACCTGTACTTCGCTAAACCCAAAAATGTCACGCACAATGGACATTTTCAGGGCCCCAAATAAGAAAACGGTGAGAGATATCAAACATTTCACATTTTGCAAAAATGAGGAAAAAGTAGACTTATGAGATCGATCCGGGAAAATGTGTGTCTGTCTGTCTGTCTGTCCTTCTGTCTGTCGGTCTGTCTGGCTGTGTGTGTGTCTCCCCCCCCATCAACTCCTAAACGGCTGCAGCAATCAAAACCAAATTTAGTATGAGTAAAGATGTGCACCGGAATATCTCACGTCCATATTTGAAAATGATGTCAGTGCTACCAACTGCTGAAAAAACGCACTAGAAATTTGAGCTCCATGTTGGATATCTTGCAAGGTATGCATGGGAGCTATTCCAAAATTGGCACACATGTAGATAATACTATTTCAGTTTAATTTCCAGGAGGCCAACCATGACAGTTTTGCCAAAATAATTTTAAGCCTTCTAATAAGTCCAATGTTTAAATGCATATAACTTCTACACTATCAATTGGATTTAAACCAAATTTAGTATGAGTAAAGATGTGCACAGGAATATCTCACGTCCATATTTGAAAATGATATCAGTTCTACCAACTTCTGAAAAAACGCACTAGAGATTTGAGCTCCATGTTGGATATCTTGCAAGGTATACATGGGAGCTATTCCAAAATTGGCACACATGTAGATAATACTATTTCAGTTTAATTTCCAAGAGGCCAACCATGACAGTGTTGCCAAAATAATTTGAAGCCTTCTGATAGGTTCAATGTTTAAATGCATATAATTTCTACATTATCAATTGGATTTCAACCAAATTTTGTATGTAATATCTGTACATAAACAGATATGACTGAGCGTATTCTTAAGAGCCACCAGGGCTGCCAACTGTTAATAATTGCTCTCTCTATTTCTTTTTTTCCAAGTACCAAAATATCAGAAAGTATGCAAGCTAACAGCTTTAAACTATGCACACGTATATTCAGACATTTTAGATTAATTTCGAGTAACTTATATACGTCAGTTCTACCAACATGATTATAAGCCTTCTGATACGACCAATTTTTAAATACATGTAACTTCTATACTATCAGTTGGATTTCAACCAAATTTCGTGTGTGCTATGTGTACCATAACAGATATGACTATAAGTATTGTTAAGAGCCATCAGGGCTGCCAACTGTTAATAAATGCTGTCTATATTTATTTTACACTAATATCAATATACCAGAAAGTATGCAAGCCAACAGCTCTATATTTTGCACACGTATAGCACCTGACATTCTAGATTAATTTGGAGTAATTAATACAAGGCAGTTCTGCCAACATGATTCTATGCCTGCTGATATGTCCAATTTTAAAATACATGTAACTTCTGTACTAACAAATGGATTTTATCCAAAATTGCCACAACAAGATATCATAATATTTCTGATTATTTCTGACCAGCACCCGCATGGTGTTGTTTGCAACATGCTTTTACGCGCGCTGATAGATCCAGTGTCTAACTGCATGTAACGTCCATTGGACTTCAACCAAATTTTGAATTCTGTACCTTAAGAGATTGAACTAAGAATATATTCAGTCGCCAGGGCTGCCAACTGTAGTGCTCTATTAGGCTACATTATACCAGGTATATTTTGAACTAATTAGATATTTCGATATTACCAACTTAATTTCGTCATTATTCTAGATAGGTTCATATACTGTAGAATAATCATTGGCATGAAAAGTAGGCTGTATAGTTCTTCACGGAACTTCTTGTTATATATTATACTAGCAGAAGTACCCGTTCTTCGAACGGTGTTCGGTGTTAACACCAGACATAATAATAATAATAATAATAATAATAATAATAATAATAATAATAATAATAATGTTATTGGTGTTACGTCCCTTTTAAGTACTGTTGCCTTTAGAGACGCACCAGACATTATCAATTGAGCTACTGTTGCAATGGTTAGCGGCTTGTCATTCCTTCATAAGTTTATCAAAACGAAGTTAGTTTTCTGGGAATGTCACACACACTGTTAATTTAAGGGCCTTATAATGTGGTTTTCGGAGACTCTATATAGACTCGCGAATTTTGTGTCTCACTTTGAGAAGTGCAACATATGCTTTGGTCGTCATTCTAGGATAATTTTTATATTTCGCCTATTTTAGCATGTATTTTGAGAAGTTTTTCCCTATGACCACCCTTCTACTGTATGAAATTAACGGTGAAGAGTTTTATAAATGATTGGTGTATTGACACATGTTTACCATACCTAATTTTACGATGCACCAAGCATCCGAACATGAGTTATAGGCGTACTTAAGGATACACAGAAAGACAGACAGACAATACTATTGTCTACAACATATCACCCAGAAATCCAAATATGGGTATATCTACCACACAGTATCAAAGAAAATCATCCTTACGATGAACCCGTATGTCGACAAAAAAAAAAAATTAGTTGAAATGTGCTCTCAAACTAAATTCACCTGACGTGTACTTCCTGACATGAAATAGAATTGAAAGCCTTGTAGATGAAACGCAATACACGTCACATAAAAACTGACCCTCCACGTTGTGTTGGGCCCCCATACACAGGAAGACCTCTTTCATAAATTATAAAAGCTTGTGGTGCATGATAATTCAGGTTCTTTAGTCTCAAATGGCCCAAATTCCTAAAAGCCGCAAAAAATGCTGATTCAATTCAGGAATTTTTGAAAATAATGTTGTTGTTTGGAAATATAATAGACCTTCTGTACTATATGTCGCACGTGAAAATTGCATGAAAAAATCCTAGGTTACCCCTTGACCCCCTTAATTGCATTGATGAATTATACAGTCTACGTTGGTTCCGTGATAACCTTATATTTGCAAACTTTCACAGAAATGTAATAAATGTAATAAATTGCTTCTTACTGAAATAGATGGAAAGTTGGATGCCACCCCTTGAGATAATGTTGTCATGGTTACCGATTTGCATTCCATCATTAGTTTGTTAAATTAAATTAAATTAGTTTTCTGGGAATGTTTCAGAAACTGTTGGTTTTAGAGCCTTATAATGTAGTTTCCGAGGACCCTCGAGTTTTATTTCTGGCACCGAGGGGCTTTGTCTCGTCGTTGTACGCCATAATATAATACTAATAATAATAATATAACATAGGGATAGGAATACAATAGACCTGCCATACCACACCCGCAGATGTAAATCGCGTGAAAAAAATCTAGAATACCCCTTGACCCCCTTAAGCGCATTTTACGTATTGATGAAATTTACAGCTTAATTTGGTTCCATAATAACCATCTAACCGTTTGCAAACTTTCACACTAATGTAATTAATGGAATTGTATTGCGTCTTACAGCAATAGATGGATCTCTGAGAATCTGTTGCCATGGTTATCGGCTTGCATTCGTTCACAGTTTATTAAATTAAATTAGTTTTCTGGGAATATCTCAAAAACGGTTGGACGTAGGACCTTAAAATGTGCTTTTAGGGCCCCCGAGTTTTGTCTCTCACATTGAGGGGCTGAAAATGAGCTTTGTCTCGTCCTTCTACTCCTATTTCAGCGTGTATTTTAAAGGGGTATGCCCCCTTTTATGAGAGGTATAGAGAAGAGTTACATCAATGATTAGTGTCGTGCCTCTGATGGATATCTGTACCAAATTTTACGTTGATACACCCAGCCGTTCTCGAGTTATAAGGGAACAAATTTGTCCACAGACAATCAAGCAAACAGACAGACAGACCAAAACATTATTTTCGCGCGCATCTATCATAAAACAGTCTGAAACGTGTAAATAAATCACATTTCCGTAGAAATTCAGAAAAAAACAGACAAATTTTCTTTTTTATATATGTAGAGATATATTGCACCGCTCGATGTGACCGTGTTTTATTGCACAAATTTAGGTTTTACTCGCTAACCGTCCGAGATACACGAAAAGTGATAAGAACCTTTTGGATAGAAAATTAAATGCTAAAGCTCATGTATACCATCAAAAGTTTGCTATTTCTTAGCGTTCTCTTTTTATTTGAAATGGAAATATGAAATTTTGAAACCAAAGGGTGTAGTGACGTCACTAAAATGGTCGCCATTTCTTAATAGTGCAAAATATCGAAATTAAAAGTATCCTATATGTAAACCTGGTATTTCAGCTGCATCCATGCAAAATTTCATTTAAATCGGACCAGTGGTTCTTGCGTTATTAGGTAACAGACAGACAGACAGACAGACAGAAAGACAGACACACACCATCTCATTTTTAGCCTATTTTCAATTTTGAAAAAATAGGCTTATGAGATCACCTTTTGTCCGTGTGTGTGTGCGTGTGTGTGTGTGTGTGTGTGTGTGAGGTGTGTGTGTGTGTGTCCCTAATACAATCTAAACGGCTGGAGCGATTTCAATGAAACTTGGTAAGTTCATAGCACTATTCCCGGCGACCTCGACCGTGCCCTTCAAATTTTGTTACGTCTCACCAATCCAACATGGCGACTGTGCAAAATATTTCACTACCATTCAATATCTCCGAAACTATTACCGATATCGCCCTGAAATTGTGTACGATGATAAAGGGCACTACTAGAAGTTCACCTATGAAGTTCACCTGATAAAAAAAAGATCTTTAGGCTACGTATTCTGAACAATTTACATTACGTTCGAATATCATTCAACAGTATTAGCTTCTTGTTGTTGTTGCTTATTTTAGGACTGTAACATCGTGGTCATATAGCCCCGTGCATCTAGGTGTGTGAAACCCCACACCAGAGCATCGTTCACTTCCATTTTTTGGTAAACAGGCTCTGAAGTTACTGTTGAGATTGGTCAAAAATGTCATTTTGTTATCTATGGAAGTTGGCAACCCGCTGCTCTTTTGTTTTAAAACAAAAAAAAATACACACTGCGGTGAAGTCGTTGGTTACGTGAAAAATAAGTGCATGTCTGTTTTATTCAATCGAACAATACAATCTAATAGAATCAAATAGAAGTTATCTAAAAATATAAAAGAAAAGATTACTTCAACAAGTCTTCAGACTCGCTCATTGAGCTAAGTGGATCGTGAAAATCAAGAAATAAGAATTAGCAAGACCACTGTCCCAGCAAACGATGACTGAAGAAGATAGTGTGGGTGAGCTTAAAGGTTTTATCATTCTAAAAAAAATGCAGAAAACCATATTTTATGGGAGCTAGATTTAACAACGTTGCTCCAATCCAGGTATTTCCTATCTTTCCTGAAAGGAACTGCTACAAAACCAGATACGGATAAGGCAAAGGAGTTGGAACAATGGGAGGATAAGGATGCCAAAGTTAGGTACTACATTCTCAAGACAATAGATTACTCTTTGAAACCTCTAGTGCTAACTTGTGAAACGTCAAAATCTATGTTCGATCTCCTAACAAAAATATACAAGAGAGACACCGAACAACAGAAGTATCAGCTATTGTCATCTTTCTGCGGATACAAGTATGATAACAATAAAACCCTCATGCAAAATATATCTGAAGTAAGAAATCTAGTGGCAAGACTCAGGAGTCTAAAAGAAGACATTAGTGAACAGATGGTAATCACCAAAATAATTACCACTCTGCCAGGCCAATACAGATATTTTAATACAGTGTGGGAGGCCACACCCGCTGCTGAGAGAACCCTGGAAAATCTCATTTCAAGACTTATGATACAAGAAGAATCAAATACAACTCTAGAACTCAAAGTAGCTTTCAAGACTGAAAAGAAATCCAACAATACAAGTCAAGTGAAATGCTACAAGTGCAATAAGATTGGACATAAAGCTAACAACTGCCCTCCTAACAGGCAAGACCAGGGAAGGCCAAAACAGAAGCAACAGCAGCAAGCTTCAGGAAAAAGTGATCTACAGTGTAAAAATTGTAATAAAGGTGGGCATGAAACCTCTGACTGCTATGCAGATAAAACATTTGAACCATGCAAATATTGAGGGTTAGACAATCATCCACATTGGAATTGCCACAGAGAGAAGATGCGCAGAAAACGGGTTCAAAATAGAGTACAGGAGCTATACGTGGTTGAAGAACAATGCCATACAACAGAAGAAAAATCTGGAGAAGAGTTTCTTGAAGAGTTTGTTGTGGATAGTGGATGCACGAGCCATATGACCAAACAAGATTCGCTGCTCACCAACAGGAGAACAACTGAGCCTCAAAATATAAAAGTTGCAAAGAAAGGCGGGACTATGGTCACTGAACTTGAAGGAGACATTGAAACCAAAGATATCATATTTCAGAATGTCTCATATGTGCCTGAGCTGAGTAGAAATTTACTGTCAGTGAACTGTGTCACAAATGGAGGTGGAACAGTTCTGTTTAAAGGCAATCAAGTTAAAATATTTGACAAGAATGAAAATGTCTTAATGACGGGCAGTAAAAATGAAGTAGGTCTGTTCGTGATAGACATGAAAAACAACTTGGAAGCTCACGCGACAAAGAAAGAAGAAACAAATACCGCCATGATGTGGCATCGGAAGATGGGCCATATCAGTACAAGATATCTGAGGAAACTGCCAGAACTCAGCCAAGGACTACCAAGCAGCCTGTCAAAATGTGAAGAAATCAAGTGTGATGTGTGCACAGAAACTAAACAAGTAAGAGTTCCTTTCAATACTGTGAGAGCTAGAGCTACACGCCAATTGGAGTTAATACTCAGTGATGTATGTGGAAAGCTTGATCCACCAACATACAGTGGCAAAATAGTACATTATGCAACGAGCCTATAATGGCTATAATTAAGACACGAGTATTTTTTATAAAACGAGCGTATGCGAGTTTTATAATTTCCATACGAGTGTCTTAATTACCATTATAGGCGAGTTGCATACGACTGTTTATGTTCGACGATAATTATAACTTTATTATATGTTTTAACATAAATATTCATAAATATCTGTTGAGAGTCAGCTACTGGAATTTTGTGATCGCAGAGCAAGCGTTGGGTGTTATATCTTTGTCTTTCAAGAGCTTTGAACAACCGACGCATGCGCTCTGTGTGGTTGCAATGCCATATGCAACCATATGTTTACATCAGCCGTCCCTCAGTAATATTGTCACCGCAGTCATTTGAAGACAATGCGCTGTGTAGAAATTAGTGTTGGTGATTTTAAGGTACAGTGCTATTTCTTGTCTCATATTCGCCAGTTTATTTACGCGAACATATGGACGGTGGGTATTCCATGTCGGTAATTTATTATAGTTCGATGTTGTGTTTATGTCCGACATGTTGGATTTTGAGCGCATGCGCGAAGTTATCGTTACCTAATTGGTCAATGAACGAGCTCTGATTGGCTGGAGAAACTGTATCATAATGGAAAACAGTGTTATAATGACCATCATTATGATACAGTTATCTGACACATAATAGTGAGGGTCGAACATAAATTATTTTATGATAGTGCTAGATGACTACACCCATTTTCTGGAAGTGTACCTTCTAGAGACAAAGGATGAAGCTGAAGAATATCTGCAGGAATACATCACTACAGCTCAAGCTAAATTCAACATGAAAGTGCACAAACTGAGAATTGACAATAGTGGCGAGTACAACAGTGATTTCTTCAAACATTGGTACAAGAAAAATCGAACAATGCTGGATAACACAGTTCCTCATACTCCAGAACTGAACGGGAAAGCGGAGCGCATGAACAGGACCCTGCTTAATAAACTCAGAGCTATGCTACTTGATGCCCAACTAGAAAATGACATGTGGGGACATGCCGTCCAATCAGCAGCATATCTCCTCAACAGGAGTCCATCCTCCACCTGTAAGAAGACACCAGAAGAACTATGGTATGGCAAGAAACCAGTCTTGTCAAGAATGTTGATCTTCGGGCAAGAAGTGTACTCAAAAGTAGAACGAACGAACATGAAACTCAACAGTAGAAGCAACAAAGGAATATTTGTGGGATACACAACAAATGGTTACAAGATATTCAACTATACAACCAAGAAAATCTACACTTCCCATGACATAATACCAGTCAATGAGCCTGAGAAGAGAATAGCCCCAGCATCAGTTGTCACTGCGGACGATTTTGATGAGGATGAAAAGGAAGATGAAATAAATAATCAAGAACAAGAAGACAACGAATCAGAAAAAAGTGAAGATTCTAGAAGTGAAGAAGAAGAAGATGATGGGGAAGAAGAACAAGAGGATCAACAACCACACCAAGAAAATGAACAAAACCAAAGAGAAAATGTACGTCAAGAAAACCAGAGAGTTAAAGAAGAACAAGGAAGACCAAGAAGAGAGAGAAAAAAACCTGCCTGGCATAAGGATTATTATATGGGCTCTGAAGATGAAGAAAATGAAGCTCTACTAACGTATGAAGACTGCATGGAAAGCGCTGAAAAGAAACAGTGGGAAAAAGCCATCCAAGAAGAGAAAGAATGTCTTAAAGAGAATAATACATGGACAATGGTTCCAGAAAATATGCCAAAGGCAACAATATAATAACTAGCCGATGGGTATTTAAACTAAAAGAAGATGGAAGATATCGTGCTAGAGTTGTAGCTAAGGGATGTCAGCAAAGAAAGAATTCTCTAGACTTTAGTGACACATATTCATCAGTTGTGAGAATTCAGTCCCTCAGAGTTCTACTCGGCATAGCAGCTATAAGAAAATATGTGATCAAGACATTTGACATAAAGTCAGCTTTCCTGTATGGAGATCTCAAAGAAGAAATATTCATGAGACCACCACAGGGGTTTAATCATCCAGGCATGGTGTGTGCACTAAACAAAGCACTTTATGAACTGAGACAAGCGCCCCGTCAGTGGTACAGAAAACTAAGTGATTTCCTAAAGACTGAACATCTGGAACAAACAAAATCTGACAGAAGAACAAGAAGAAGACCCTATTCATTGCCCTTCATGTGGACGACGGATTGATTATGGGCCAAACAGAAGAAGAAGTGGAAAAACTGCTGAAAAGACTAAAGGAAACTTTTGAAACTGTTGTGTGTGACCGACCAAAACAATATTTAGGCATGAACATAGAGATTAAGCAAGATGGAATCTCACTGACTCAAAAGAACTACTCTGAATAGATAATAGAACGCTTCTAGCTAGGAAAATCCAAACCCAAGTAACACCAATAGTGAAGAAAAAGACAACATCTGCTTTAAAAGAAGAGTTTGCTTATAGAGAGGCCGTTGGCAGCTTACTGTATCTGTCTACCAAGACTAGACCTGACATCAGTTTTGCAGTCAATCATGCAAATAGGCATACCATTGATCCTTCTCAAGAAGATGTCATAAATGTAAAAAGAACAATAAGATACTTAAAAGGAACTGTCACAAAAGGGATTAAGTATGTTGCAAAAGAAGCAGATCTACTGAAAATTGAAGCATTCTCCGACTCTGACCTGGGAGGAAATCAAGATAGAAAGAGCACAACAGGATTTGTAATAAAATGTGCAAATGGACCTATTGCCTGGTGCTCCAAGAAACAGACTACAGTGGCACTATCATCGGCTGAAGCTGAGTAAGTGGCTGCAGCAAAATGTGTAGCACAGCTGAAGCACATCACCACATTTGTTCATGAACTGCTCAACAGAAAGCCAACAGTGACTCTGTTCATGGACAATATGAGTTCCATTAATATGATCAAGTCTGGGCAGCTCACTCTAAACAGCAATCACATTGACATAAAATATAATTTTGTCAGTGATGAGTTGAGCAAAGGATGGCTCAAGGTAAAGCATGTCTACACAGACAATCAACAAGCAGATATATTTACCAAGGCCCTCAACAGGGTGAAATATCAACAATTCCGTGATCAGCTTGTCATGTAAAAGCAAGAAACATCAAGACTGCTGCTTTGTATATTACTTTCTTGATTTTATTAGCCATTATTTTTGTGCCAAATATGTATGTTTAACAAAATCTCCTTTTTACAGGGGGTATGTTGAGATTGGCTAAAAATGTAATTTTGTTATCTATGGAAGTTGGCAACCCGCTGCTCTTTTGTTTTAAAACAAAAAAAAATACACACTGCGGTGAAGTCGTTGGTTACGTGAAAAATAAGTGCATGTCTGTTTTATTCAATCGAACAATACAATCTGATAGAATCAAATAGAAGTTATCGAAAAATATAAAAGAAAAGATTACTTCAACATATTCGTTTTCGCAGTTATCATAATAATACATCCGAGTACAATGTAATCCATTTTTAGCCTATTTTCAATTTTGAAAAAAATAGGCTTATGAGATCACCTTTTGTCCGTGTGTCTGTGTGTGCGTGTGTGTGAGGTGTGTGTGTGTGTCCCCTAATAACTTCTATACGGCTGGAGCGATTTCAATGAAACTCGGTAAGTTCATAGCACTACTCCGGGCGACCCCGGCCGTGCCCTTCAAATTTTGTTATGTCTCACCAATCCAACATGGCGGCTGTGCGAAATATTTCACCAGCATTCAATATCTCCGAAACTATTCCCGATATCACCCTGGAATTTTTTACAGTTATAAAGGGAACTACTAGAAGTTCACCTATGTGACTATTGAAACACTGGTAACTACAAAACCAACATGGCGGCCACGCGAATTTGCGACATTTAAATAGACATTTCTCGCGATTTAACCAACCAAACGCAATAAAACTTTGTACAGTATATGTTTATACACATTGTAATGCACCGACATCAAACTTCGTTCAATTGTTTACATAACCACAAGATGGCGGATGTGCGAAATATTTCACCGGCATTCTATATCTCTGAAACTATTAGCGGTATCGCCCTGAAATTTTGTACGGAGATAAAGGGCACTACTGGAAGTTCATCTATATGACTTTCGAAAACCGTTTAACTACACAACGAACATGGCGGCCAAGCGAATTAAACATTTTAATAGACGTTTCTCGCGATTTAATGTTCCAAACGCAATGAAATCAGGTACAGGAAATGTTTATACACATTGTAATGCACTGGTTTCCAATTTAGTTCAATTGTTTACATAACCTCAAAATGGCGGCTGTGTGAATTTTAACATTAAGTTTTTATTTCTTGTGTCGTAATCATGCGATCGACGTGAAAGTTAGAATAATAAACCTACGCAATCATTTTCCTTTAATGGTACATGACTCTATGGCCTATACATTTAACAATCCTACATAGCGACCATCCGAAATATTTAGACGGCTCTGAATATCTACGAATCTATTATAGCAATCAAACTGAATTTCTTTATGTTCATAGGGGATATGAACATAAGTTCACCTATAGGACATTAAATAACCTGGTGATCACAAATCCAACATGGCGGCGACGCGAAGTATAAATATTCACATGAACGTTTCTCGCAATTTAACCATCTTAGTGCAGTGAAACTTGGTACAGTAAATCCTTATACGAATGTTAATCCACTGGCATCCAATTTATTTCAATTGTTTCCATAACTACAAGATGGCAGCTGTGCAAACTTTTAAAATCTCCTTGTTACTTCTTTTGTCCTAATCATGCGATTTAAATTTGAATGATACACGTACACAATAATCTTCATGTAACAGTACATAACTCTAGGACCTACATATATAAAATCCAACATGGCGACCATCCGAAGTATTTAGTCGGTTCTCAATATCTACGAATCTATTACAGCAATCAAACTGAAATTTTGTATGTTCATAGTGGCTGTTAACATAAGTAGGATATATGAAAATAGGCTGTATAGTTCTTCACGGAACTACTTGTTTTAATTTCTTTTTTGTATTTGTATTTTCTC
The DNA here is from genome assembly GCA_946902985.2 of Meconema thalassinum. Lineage (NCBI taxonomy): Eukaryota > Metazoa > Arthropoda > Insecta > Orthoptera > Tettigoniidae > Meconema > Meconema thalassinum. The sequence continues at coordinate 85,280,221 of OX336400.1, read as the reverse complement.
ATGGTACAATGTTTGGAATGGATCGTTACTAATTCTATTTCTTTCATAACGTGACCAATATCAACGATGCGTTGCCCTATTGGAGGCAGTTCGTTGGCCTCGGTATTCCATTCAATTACCATCGGTGGTACTTCACAATCACACTCATTGTCATCATCTGTATCACTTCCTGAATCGTTCGAAAAATCTTGATCTTCATACCTGAAATCACACAATGTAAAAAAAAAATACCTTGATTATTATAAACATACAGGAAGCAATTACGCATTAAATGTAACTCCAGGAAAATGCAGGGATGGTTCCTCTCTAAAAGCAATCCTATCCCCAATTTAGAAATTCACACCATAGTACAGTCATCACATTAACACATGTAATCACACAAATACCATACACACCCAAAATACAAGGGGCTATATGACCGCGATGTCTCAGTCCCTAAAATAAGCAACAACAACACGTTCTACAATTAGGTAATCTACAAAAAAAAAAAACACAAGTCCTTTAAAATTAATTAATTAATAATTAATTTATATATTGTAACAATAGTTTACTTACCGACTTGCATCGTTGACTGTTGGGGGAGTGCTTTCACCTAACAATCTGTTGAATATTTCTTCCGAGTCTTCCAATTGAGCAGAATCGTTTGAAACATTCAAGGCTGATTTTTTGTTGTTTTCTTTTCTCCCTCGTAGCCTTTGCTGCGCGGCCTCTTCTGGAACGTTTCCATGGAGGAGGATGCTTTCATGGCATTGTAGAATAAAGTGTGAATGTTATAGAAATACACTACTGCCCTATCACTCAATCACGAAACACAAACGGAGAATTAGGAAATGAAACGAGAAAGGGGCGAGATATTCTTCTATTGCTTCCTCAAGACTCGGTCTAGTCACACTCAGCGCGCAGGGAAAGGTTTTGCAAGAAGGCGAGTTTTTTTCTTTGCACTCCACGGTAAGTATTGTAGAATGGAATGCTGCGTAAGGAAAGGATTGACCCGCCATGGGAGGTGCTGTGCGGTGCGGTGCTAGGTAGTAGGGTGGGGGAATGAAACTAGGTGCACGTGCGTGCTACCGTTAGTACGGGTAGCCTAACATGTAGCCTATGTAGTTACCGTTTTGCCGAGTTGAAGACTGGTCAAAGGTACATACGTCACTGGTTTAATACTAAACAGTTCCTTTCATCAAACATTCGAACTGCTCTGAATTAGAGCCTCTACAATCTATATATATAAAGCTCAATGTTTGTCTGTCTGTCTGTATGTCTGTCTGTCTGTCTGTTATGTATACAAATCCACACCGTTTCACCGATCTGAACCAAAATTTGTATACATACCCTTCGGAACCCTGCGGGTAACCCTGTCCACTTGAAATTTCCGACAGACCACCCCATTCCCTGCATTTAGGCCCTTTGTCCCAAATCTACACCGTTTCACCGATCTCAACCAAAATTTGTATACTTACCCTATGTAACCCTGTGAATAACACTGTCCACTTAAAATTTCGGACAGACCACCCCATTTCCTGCATTTAGGCCCTTTGGCAAACTTCTACACCGTTTAACCGATCCGAACCAAAATTTGTATACCTACCCTTTGCAACCCTGCGGGTAACCCTGTCCACTTGAAATTTCGGACGGACCACCCCATTCTCTGGATTTAGGCCCTTTGCCTCAAATCTACACCGTTTCACCGATCAGAACCAAAATGTGTATACTTACCCTTTGGTACCCTGTGAGTAACACTGTCTGCTTGAAATTGCGGACAGACCACTCCATTCCCTGCATTTAGGCCCTTTGGCCCAAATCTACACCGTTTCACAGATCTCAACCAAAAGTTGTTATTTACCGTCTGGAACCCTGCGAATAACACTGTCTGCTTGAAATTTCGAACGGACCACTCCATTCCCTGCATTTAGGCCCTTTGGCACAAATCTACACCGTTTCACCGATCAGAACCAAAATTTGTATACTTACCCTTTGGTACCCTGCGAGTAACACTGATTGCTTGAAATTGCGGACAGACCATCCATTCCCTGCATTTAGGCCCCTTGGCACAAATCTACACCGTTTCACAGATCTGAACCAAAATGTGTATACTTACCCTTTGTAACCCTGTGAATATCACTGTCCACCTAAAATTTCGTACAGACCACCCCATTTCCTGCACTTAAGCCCTTTGCCAAAAATCTATATCGTTTCACCGATCCGGACCAAAATTTATATACTTACCCTTTCGAACCCTGCGGGTAACCCTGTCCACTTGAAATTGCGGACAGACCATCCATTCCCTGCATTTAGGCCCCTTGGCACAAATCTACACCGTTTCACCGATCAGAACCAAAATGTGTATACTTACCCTTTGGTACCCTGCGAGTAACACTGTCTGCTTGAAATTGCGGACTGACCACTCCATTCCCGTAAAGTGGACAGGGTCCGTCCCAAAGGCAATGGAAAAAAGGGGTAAAACCGGACCCGCTCAGGAAACCCTGAGGGTTGCCAGCTCCCGAACTCACCAGCCATGAGCCCTTGAGGATGTGGCACTATCCTGGGTGCACCAGAAGTGGTGGGGCTACACACACCCTGCCTCCTTGAGGGTCTTGATCAGAAGACATGAGATATTAAGAAAAGAAAAAGAAGGCTGACACCTCGAAGAATGAGGCTATCAGGAATGATTAGACAAGGGCCAATTAAGGCGGGAAAGTGAAAGAGTCGCTAGGCCTCGGATAACCTGATACCATCGGGGTCGGAAGAGAACAAGAGTTTGACCAAGGGAGGCTGACAGGAAAGAGAACTGAAAGGAGCCCGGCACCAGTAAGTAGAAGCAATGCCGGACTCAGCTGGGGTCCCGTGGTCGCAAACCCACGTCCCTCAAGTGGTGAGACATTGGTGGGTGGAGGGGGGGGGGGGTGCAGGTGTGAGAATAGCTTGCTGATTCATCGCGAGGTGACATGAGAGAAATGTCCAGACCCCGCCGTGTTACCTGGTATTGCTGACTATGCTGATGTTCATATTGCGTCTTTGCTCAAACCACTGTAGTGTTACGAAAGAATGAGTGATTCACCGGTCAATGTGAATAGGACCGGGAACCCCCACCCGAACGTCTGTCATCATAATATATCGTCATCATCTGCGATATTCTCAGGTTCGTGCAGCTTGGACCCGAGCAGTACTCGATAAGCTCTTTCACTACACGCATCGAGTATAGGCCTAAGCCAGAAAATAACGTTCTGACATTGGAAGACAACGAAGGTAGAAATCTGAATTACCTATATCAGATTTAAAATTACACCATGTTCGTTTAGTAGTCATTTTTCATTACCTTATTATTATCATAAGAGCAAATGACCTAGATGTTACGCCCATTATACCACTAAACACCACACACAATAACTCTTCATCGCCTGTGAATTTTGAAATATTTCTTTCTACCACGGTAGTTTGCAAGTTTGTCGTGTCAATTCAACAGTAGTTTTCATTACCATCCTCATCAAAAGGGCAAATGACCTAGATGTTACGTCCATTATACTACTAAGTAACACCACAGTCTTCATCGCCTGCGATTTTTAAAATGTATATTTCCATTAGTTTGTATGTTTGATATACCCGTTCAGTAGTAGTCGTATTGACAGGCCATGCCAAAGGAGAAGATATCTTCATCCCCCCAATTCCTATGATCCCTACTGATATGCCTTTTGATTTCAAGCGACTGCCATTCCCTGCACGTCTTGCATTTGCAATGACCATAAACAAGGACCAAGGATAGTCGCTCAAGCTAGCAGGCCTTAATCTGGAAAGTCCATGCTTCTCTCATGACCAGTTATACGTAGCTTGCTCAAGAGTGGGCACACTTAAACATTTATTTATTTATTAACCAGAGGGAAAAACAAGGAATATCGTTTACCCTAACGCACTCCATTAATTTCAATGTTAGCTACAAACAGGTTAGTATTTATTAAATAACAACTGCGAAGTGAGATGAAACATTTCTCTGAAGTTCAACCATTACATCGTATATTAGGCCGTGTTACTTTGCGTGTCATCTGTCTAGGATACTATTTAATATACTGTTACTCTATTCATTTATGCCAATTATCTGGTTCCTCTTCTTGAGAACCTGTACCGAAACATGTAGAAAATTCACAGCGAGTGTTATCGTATATCGTACATCTCTTTTCTATTTTATTCCTTTCATTCCTTTAAAGTATCAATTTTTCCCATTCGTTGATAAGTTATATGTGCCAGTAGTCACTTCTATGTTCATCATCACTATGTAGAAGATGTTTTGCGTCAGAAGAAAAGACAACTGGATGCTCAGGAACGTTAACGATATATCGACTGAGAAATCTGGAAGCTTCTCTTGGAGGAATTGCTTCAGACATTTATCGTACAGTTTAAACCATAACAAGACGAAACTTTTAACCAGATAGCGATCTAAGTGGGAGCTTTTTGGCAAAAAATAATCAAGTCTTTCCCGAAATGTGAGTCCTAAAAATAACTTTTTCTATTATTTTCTAAGTTTCATATGTCAGTTATGTAGTAATTTTCAATATCATCCTGATCAGTAGGGCAAATTACCTAGATGTTACGCCATCAAATTGGGGGCAAATGACATAGATTTTAAGTCCACTATATTTCTAATCACCACCACATATAGTCTTCTACGACTGAGATGTCACGAATTCTGGGACCGCTAACGACATATCTCGACTCGGACTGAAGACAAATATCACGAGAATGATCATTATTTTACAGAGCCTTCCCATAGTGACTTAAGTATAAACATTGTCACTGGGTTTGATAATGTAAGAAATGAATACATAAATAAATATAATTTATGACGTTGAGTGTTAAGGAGACTGAAATATTATCATCATTCCACCGGGCGAAGCCGGGTACTACTGCTAGTATTGAATAAATTTGAAGTTACTATAACGTTATTTTCAAAATAAAAAAGATTATTGAAATATGATCATTTTATGAAATATGTTAGATTGCACAGAAATTTCGAAATTGTCCGGATATTAGTTTTGTTCTGACATATGTACCTTTAAGGCTTTAACCCTCAAAGTAGACACTTTGAAGCCATGCCAATAACAAACGAACAGTCTATATTTTACAAAAGTGGCATATGACAATTCCCGAAGACCTATATACCAGATTAGGAAGAAACAAGATGTTCAGTAAAGAACATATAGCCTACTTTCTCCTAAATGCATGGGTATTGTTATAACTCTTTGTCCTTTTCAAGGAGTATAATTGAATGTTGGTTGCAGTAGCTTGCTGAAATACAACGTGCTATAGGGATATTAAACATGAATATGAGGTGCCCTTTGCTAGTGCTACCTCTGTAAAAAAAAACATTCAATTCGGTTTCACCGTGTTTGAATTGATATAGGGAATGGATTTGCACACATACATTGCCGCGATATAAAACATGACACTGAGGTGCCTTTTGCTAGTGCTACCTCTGTACCAAATTTCGATCAATTCGGTTTCACCGTGTTTGAATTGATAGGGGGAATCGATTTGCACACATACTTAGCCACCATCTGCAAACTATTGGGCTGATGATCTAGCAGTTTGGTCAGAATATGCTTCCCACATAAAGATTTGTTGTTGCAAAATTTGGTAGAGCCTAGATTATTAGGTTGGTCGTAATTACATTTTAGCCTTTAACATTTGGGTGGCCGCGATTACGTTTCCGTCAAGATGGCGGTGATATAAAACATGACACTGAGGTGGCATTTTCTAGTGCTACCTCTGTACCAAGTTTCGTTCCATTCGGTTTCACCGTGTTCGAATTAATAGGGGGAATCTATTTTGACACAAAGATGGCCGCCATCCGCAAACTATTAGGCTAATGACCTATTAGATTTGTCAACGGATGCATCCTCCATAAAGGTATGTTGTTGCAAAATTTGGTGGAGATCGGATGATTAGGTTAGTCGTAATTTGATTTAAGCTTTGAAAATTTGTGTGGCCGCCATTACGTTTCCGTCAAGATGGCGTGATATAAAACATGACACTGAGGTGCCCTTTGCTAGTGCTACCTCTGTACCAAATTTCATTCCATTCGGTTTCACCGTGTTCGAATTAATAGGGGTAATCGATTTAGACACAAAGATGGCCGCCATCCGCAAAATATTAGGCTAATGACCTATTAGATATGTCAAAGGATGCTCCCTTCATAAAGGTATGTCGGTGCAAAATTTGGTAGAGATCGGATGATTAGGTTAGTCGTATTTGATTTAAGCTTTGAACATTTGTGTGACCGCCATCACGTTTCCGTCAAGATGGCGGCGATATAAAACATGACACTGGAGTGCCCTTTGCTAGTACTACCTCTGTACCAAATTTCGTTCCATTCGGTTTCACCGTGTTCGAATTAATAGGGGCAATCGATTTTCACACAAAGATGGCCGCCATCCGCAAACTATTAGGCTGAGGACCTATTAGTTTGGTCAAAGGATGCTGCCCCATATAGGTATGTTGTTGCAAAATTTGGTAGAGATCGGATGATTAGGTTAGACGTAATTTGATTTAAGCTTTGAACATTTGTGTGGCCGCCATTACGTTTCCGTCAAGATGGCGACGATATAAAACATGACACTGAGGTGTCCTTTGCTAGTGCTACCTTTGTACCAAATTTCGTTCAATTTGCGCTCACCGTGTTTGAATTGATAGGGGGGACAGACATTCAGAGTACACACACACACACACAGACTCACACACCCACATACACACACAAAGACAGACACACGTTTTTTCGCCCTGTAGTGATCTCATAAGTCTACTTTCATTTTTTGCAAAAATCGAAAGTAGGCTAAAAACAAGATGTACAGTAAAGAACATATAGCCTACTTTATCCTAAATGCATGGGTATTCTTTGTCCTTTTCAAGGAGTATAATTGTATGTTGGTTGTAGTAGCTTGTTGAAATACAACGTGCTATAGGGATATTAAACATGAATATGAGGTGCCCTTTGCTAGTGCTACCTCTGTAAAAAAATTCATTCAATTCGGTTTCACCGTGTTTGAATTGATCTGGGGAATGGATTTGCACACATACATGGCCGCTATTTGCAAACTATTGGGCTGATGACCTTGTAGTCAGTCATAAGATGCTTTCCACAAAAAGGCATGTTGTTGCAAAATCCGATAGAGGTCAAATTATTAGGATGGTCGAAATTTGATTTAAGCTTTCAACATTTGGGTGGCCGTCATTCCGTTTCCGTCAAGATGGCGGCGATATAAAACATGATACTGAGGTGCCTTTTGCTAGTGCTACCTCTGTACCAAATTTCGTTCAATTCGGTTTCACCGTGTTTGAATTGATAGGGGGAATCGATTTGCACACATACTTGGCACCATCTGCAAACTATTGGGCTGATGATCTAGCAGTTTGGTCAGAATATGCTTCCCACATAAAGATTTGTTGTTGCAAAATTTAGTAGAGACTAGATTATTAGGTTGGTCGTAATTACATTTTAGCCTTTAACATTTGGGTGGCCGCGATTTCGTTTCCGTCAAGATGGCGGTGATATAAAACATGACACTGAGGTGGCCTTTTCTAGTGCTACCTCTGTACCAAATTTCGTTCCATTCGGATTCACCGTGTTCGAATTAATAGGGGGAATCGATGTTCACACAAAGATGGCCGCCATCCGCAAAATATTAGGCTGAGGACCTATTAGTTTGGTCAAAGGATGCTGCCCCCATATAGGTATGTTGTTGCAAAATTTGGTAGAGATCGGATGATTAGGTTAGACGTAATTTGATTTAAGCTTTGAACATTTGTGTGGCCGCCATTACGTTTCCGTCAAGATGGCGACGATATAAAACATGACACTGAGGTGTCATTTGCTAGTGCTATTTTTGTACCAAATTTCGTTCAATTTGCGCTCACCGTGTTTGATTTAATAGGGGGGGACAGACATTCAGACTACACACACTCACACACACACACACATACACACACACAGACAGACACACTTTTTCTCGCCCTGTAGTGATCTCATAAGTCTACTTTCATTTTTTGCAAAAATCGAAAGTAGGCTAAAAACAAGATGTTCAGTAAAGAACATATAGCCTACTTTATCCTAAATGCATGGGTATTCTTTGTCCTTTTCAAGGAGTATAATTGAATGTTGGTTGTAGTAGCTTGTTGAAATACAACGTGCTATAGGGATATTAAACATGAATATGAGGTGCCCTTTGCTAGTGCTACCTCTGTAAAAAAATTCATTCAATTCGGTTTCACCGTGTTTGAATTGATCTGGGGAATGGATTTGCACACATACATGGCCGCTATTTGCAAACTATTGGGCTGATGACCTTGTAGTCAGTCATAAGATGCTTTCCACAAAAAGGCATGTTGTTGCAAAATCCGGTAGAGGTCAAATTATTAGGATGGTCGAAATTTGATTTAAGCTTTCAACATTTGGGTGGCCGTCATTCCGTGTCCGTCAAGATGGCGGCGATATAAAACATGATACTGAGGTGCCTTTTGCTAGTGCTTACCTCTGTACCAAATTTCGTTCAATTCGGTTTCACCGTGTTTGGATTGATAGGGGGAATCGATTTGCACACATACATGGCACCATCTGCAAACTATTGGGCTGATGATCTAGCAGTTTGGTCAGAATATGCTTCCCACATAAAGATTTGTTGTTGCAAAATTTGGTAGAGACTAGATTATTAGGTTGGTCGTAATTACATTTTAGCCTTTAACATTTGGGTGGCCGCGATTTCGTTTCCGTCAAGATGGCGGTGATATAAAACATGACACTGAGGTGGCCTTTTCTAGTGCTACCTCTGTACCAAATTTCGTTCCATTCGGATTCACCGTGTTCGAATTAATAGGGGGAATCGATGTTCACACAAAGATGGCCGCCATCCGCAAAATATTAGGCTAATGACCTATTAGTTTGGTCAAAGGATGCTCCCTCCATAATGGTATGTTGATGCAAAATTTGGTAGAGATCGGATGATTAGGTTAGTCGTAATTTGATTTAAGATTTGAACATTTGTGTGGCCGCCATTACGTTTCCGTCAAGATGGCGGTGATATAAAACATGACACTGAGGTGCCCTTTGCTAGTGCTACCTCTGTACCAAATTTCATTTCATTCGGTTTCACCATGTTCGAATTAATAGGGGTAATCGATTTTGACACAAAGATGGCCGCCATCCGCAAACTATTAGGCTAATGACCTATTAGATTTGTCAAAGGATGCTCCCTTCAAAAAGGTATGTTGTTGCAAAATTTGGTAGAGATCGGATGATTAGGTTAGTCGTAATTTGATTTAAGCTTTGAACATGTGTGTGGCCGCCATTACGTTTCCGTCAAGATGGCGGCGATATAAAACATGACACTGGGGTGGCCTTTGCTAGTACTACCTCTGTACCAAATTTCGTTCCATTAGGTTTCACCGTGTTCGAAATAATAGAGGCAATCGATTTTCACACAAAGATGGCCGCCATCCGCAAACTATTAGGCTGATGACCTATTAGTTTGGTCAAAGGATGCTGCCCCCATAAAGGTATGTTGTTGCAAAATTTGGTAGAGATCGGATGATTAGGTTAGTCGTAATTTGATTTAAGCTTTGAACATGTGTGTGGCCGCCATTACGTTTCCGTCAAGATGGCGGCGATATAAAACATGACACTGGGGTGGCCTTTGCTAGTACTACCTCTGTACCAAATTTCGTTTCATTAGGTTTCACCGTGTTCGAAATAATAGGGGCAATCGATTTTCACACAAAGATGGCCGCCATCCGCTAACTGTTAGGCTGATGACCTATTAGTTTGGTCAAAGGATGCTGCCCCCATAAAGGTATGTTGTTGCAAAATTTGGTAGAGATCGGATGATTAGGTTAGTCGTTATTTGATTTAAGCTTTGAACATTTGTGTGGCCGCCATTACGTTTCCGTCAAGATGGCGGCGTTATAAAACATGACACTGAGGTTGTGCCCAACTCTAGGAATGGGTATTCCAAGATTCAGACACCTAGATATCAAGGGAAAGGCTACAGCCGCTTTTGAAAGTTGAGATATTTGAATATCGCGCTCCATTACTTCTAGAAGGGAATGGAAATTTTATGCAGCCAAGAGCATGTCATGTGACGTAGCGAGTAGTAGCAGAGGTCGAGACTATTTGTTGATTAAATAGTTAGCCATGGAGTAGAGACTTGAGACTTGGATCAGATTACTGGCACGGCCAAATGAAAGAGAATGCACTTAGTTTCAAGTAAATCGGACCAGGGATACCGGAGATATGAGGATTTCCATATTTCAGCGTGATTCAGCGTGGACCTGACCGTTTTGAATAAAAGCCGGCCGGCCCAAGCAACATCAGCTCACTTCGAACCAAGCTCTTGCGTGACAAGGTGCTGCCACGTTGAGTCAAGGCACATGGTTGCCGGATCTACGCAGAAGTTATCTTTAAATTGTGATAGTTACAAAAGTGCTGCGATACATGTGGAACATAGTAAGTTTCCAGCAGAGAGAATCACTAAGGTGATTGTTATTTTTCTACGGACACTGGTGAAATATTTTATTTCTATATGGACATATGCTAGACTTTGTCTAGAAAGTACTTTGTCACAGTCCAGTAATAATAATTTAATACTTGGATGATTTAATCCAATTAATCAGTTTCATAATTGTAACTTGATAACCACTCCGATCTTTCAGTATATTGAAGGCCAGTCTATCACGGTGTTGTTCATTAGCCAACGCAGGGAAACTATATGTTGCTTCGCGCATGATAGATGGTGATAAGCCATGCCCAGGGAACGATCTTCAGAACAGCCGTTGATTGATTTAGACTGTCAGTGTTTTCTTGTACTGAAAAGATTACCGTGAGTTATGTTACAACTGACATATTTGAGAATAGATCACTTAGATCTGACCCCATTTAAGCGAAATGCTATGGACTTAATTGAAGTCAATTTTACAATGGATCAGCAGTTACTTCAAACTTAGAGAAATATTTCCACTATGTCGTGTTAGACAGATTGTGGGTATATAATGGCGGCCGATACAAGGATTAGACGTGCGTGTCCGATAGGACATGTCTCTGGATAAATCTGGTACAGACCAGGTTCACTACGCTTCAAGACCAACGAGAAATGTAAGCCACATTTTGACTTTATATTATGCCTAGCTAATTGGAACAAACTCATTTTCTGTAGATGACCAACACATTTTCTTCGTATTTAAATCTTGCAATGATTTACGCAAGACATATTAGAGTTATTCTGAGTATTTTCAGCACTCAGAACAGTTTAGGATCGATGACCGAGCAGAACGAGCATTTATTTGAATGTTTCATATGTTTTGATAATCACGGTAATCAGCCGATGTAACTGTAAAAGTTAATAATTATTTTTGTTGAGAAATGGATATTTTATCCATATTCGAGGAATCGAACATGTGGATTCTCACATAATGAAATAATAATTAAACACATTTACAATAATATAACTAATAATAATAATAATAATCCACTACTAATAATAATAATAATGATTTTCATAACTTTTCTAAATAATTCTTGGATCTTATATTTTCTAATAATCACATTTATTGAGAGAGAGTCTATGAAGTAGTTTAATCATTTCTAGTTTGGAACAGGTGATTTTCCGAAGGAGAGTGGTTAGCGCAAGCCCGCATTCAACCAACATCACAGTTCTGGTTGAACAGTTAATATTTGCAATGAGCAAAGTATATTTTTCAGATAACACGGAGAGGCATGAAACGGGAAGCAAATGATATTTGTATCAATTAGGATATTTTTGTATTTATATAAAATCATGACGTAGATACACATTCGAAAGTGAAATAAAGATTATCATAAGTATGGTAACTTCACGGGTTGAACTGAATGGTAAAATAAAATAAACTTGTAAGTTTATAAATCTTCCAGTGTTGATAACAAGCAGAGGCTTGATTTATTGTATAAATTTTGGGAAGAAAATTTATGTGTGTGGAGTAGTTGAAATGCCATTCCCAGGTGCGCATGTTTAAGTCGCAGGAATGAGGAGGTTTTTATTTGAGCATCAATCAAATAGCAGGTTCGATGACTCAGTGTTAAAGAAGGAGTATTGGAACTACACATTGCGTCGTATGAATGACCCAAAGGTTATTTCTTAAAAACCATCAGTTCTTATTTCAACCTTGTTTACGGATTACATTAATACTTTGATTTTGCTAGAACCCGGATTTGTCATGATAGTATTTTATTCTTCTTCAGAGGAAGACCTTTGCCGTTGTTGTTGGAATATTGTGTTCTTACACAAATAATAGAATGGGCCACTGCCAATTAAAAATAATTCTATAACCACGAATAATTTGAAGGATGTTTTCAATCCTAGTGCCATGAACTAAATGAATTTATTATGAAGCTACAATTCTTATTTCCGCATTCTGTCGAAGAATTGCAAGTTGTGAAAGTTACTAAAATGGTCACAAATATAAATATTTTTGTTAATAATGATTCCAAGTGGAAAATCGAATAGTTGAATGGTCCAACAATTTATTGATCAAGTTGATGATTCAGAAATCATATATTTTGTTAGGAACTTGAAGTTCATAATCGAGTTACTTCTCGAAACGTTTAATGTCAGAAGAACAATTAATTTTGTTGTGCTTCGCACAGTTCTTCGATGATATGCTCAAAGGTCAAATACTTTTCAGATGTTATTAATATGTGTACATAATTTGTGTTGATTCAGAGATAATAATATTTTTTGACAATATTTTTTAAAACTGGAAAAATAAGTGAAAGTTAAAAATTCTATGAACAATTATTCTACGAGTGTTAATATTATGTAAAAATTCAACCAGTGAACTACGGTATTTCCAGTAAAGACAATTAAATTTGAACTGGATTTAATCATAAATAATGGATATAATTTTGGAACACAGTCTACAGGACTGATAATCAGACTTGTGTCTCCAAAGATAATTGTCCAATGTGTTGGAAAATTTCTGAACATTGTGTAAATAGTAATGTGGGTCGCCACACGTGAATGATGCTGCTTTGAGCATTTTATTTTATTTTGCAGTCAATTTTAAATTCAGAATAAAATGAGATAATTTTACATGATGTGTTATGCCCAGTTGAATCTCCTTCTATCCTTATTGTTGCATTGAGCCAAAAATCAGTAAAGCATTTTTTTCATTTGATGTCGTTTTTGCGATTAGCTTTAACCCATCTGGCGCCCCGGGATATTTTGACTCTCGTGCTGACTGATTCTTGGTAAAATGCATATGTGGTCGTGCGGACTCCGGTCTAAACGGGCACAAGGTGCCTTTTGCTAGTGCTACCTTTGTACCAAGTTTCGTTCAATTTGCGGTCACCGTGTTCGAATTGATAGGGGGGAACAGACATTCAGAGTACACACACTCACACACACTCACACACACAGACTCACACACACACATACACACACACAGACAGACACACTTTTTTCGCCCTGTAGTGATCTCATAAGTCTACTTTTATTTTTTGCAAAAATCAAAAGTAGGCTAATAAGTCTAGAAGATCCGTGCTGCTCCGCAGCATTCACTTCAACAATCCTACAGCACTTCTGTCCATATGATATTTGCATGTCTTCATGAAGAGACATTTACGGTACCGTCGCTTTTGGGTAAATGATGAAGTAGACTTACCGGTATAAGATCAAACGTGTGGGTGTCGGCCTGTCCTCTGTGTGTGTGTCCCACTATTTACCCTTCGTAAGCTTAAAATGCGCACAGACGTCAGGCCGAGGTGAACAGCTAACTCCGAACACATGAGCTATCTCTGAAGATTTTTTTTAGCGTATGGCTTTTGTGCCGGGAGTGTCCGAGGACATGTTCGGCTCGCCAGTTTTGTAGCTGCTTCGAGACGGACACCCAATGGGTGAGCTACAAGTACCGTTGGGAAGGGAAGTCGGAATGAAAGAACGAGGAGTTGGAAGGTAGCGGCTGTGGCCTATAGTTAGGGACCAACCCCGGCATTTGCCTGGAAGGAAGATGGGAAACCACAGAAGACCATCTTTAAGGTTGCCGGCGGGGGGATTCGAACCTCCTCGCCTCCCGGATGTGAGCGACTGCCAACAGTCTTGCCGTAACGACCACGGCTATCTCACCCGGTTCTGAAGAATTAACTAGACACGACTCGGCAGTTTGATGCTGGCTGAAGCTAGGGTGATAGGTCGCTCGCAAGCTCTTCAACTCACTCTGAAGCTAGTAATTTAAATATCCACTTAATGGAGATTGCTGGAAGAAATGAAAAACATAAAAACACTTGCAGTGTTCGAGGTGGGAGCTGTCGCGGACTTTCTTGCAGAACTTTTCATGCTGAACAATTCTCAGAGAATATCGATTTTTTTTAAGACACATGGACGTTAGGTTTTTCTTCAACTCAATTCACTGAAATCGTAAATGCTCGGCTTCTTTTGGTCATAAATAAATGTTTTTCTACCTAATCCTTCATCGAGAAATCCTTTACAGAATGGTGAAAACCGCATCAAAATCCATCAAGTTGCTCTCGAGATTACCCGTTACATCCAAGAATTGGGAACTTCGTTTTATACTAAGTAGATAGAGATATCCACACAATTTAAGGCTACAGCGGTACACTTTGGTGTTCTGTCTACTTTTGATACCAATGGTATACATTTAAAATAAAATATTCTCCTATATTTGAATTTAGAGATGTAACTCTTGGGTAACATATAGAGGTGTGCAAATTAATTGAATTAAATAAAATAATTTTAATTAGTCGTAATTACTTTTATTCAAAATCATTTTATTGACCAACTTCTTTTGTTGTCCTACTTAGTAGTTTCCTCTCCCGTGGAATTACACCTTTTCCGATAAGGAATTGCGTCTGGAAACTTTCAGATTATTGGATTCCGAGGGATATCTGAGCTGGGTCCATTTTCAATTTTCCATTGACTTTAGAATTCAAGTCAGGTGATTTCAATGCATAGTTCATGAATCTTTGAATAGTTCAAGAGAGTTCATCAGTTAAAAGACCCCAAATCCCTCCGCTCTAAATTCACACGTAAAGTAGAGTGAAGTAATAAAAACGAAACTGTGGCATTTTGCATTTGCAAAGGTCCTCTGTTAGTGGAAATTCTAAAAAATCATTTTAATTTGAGTTTCTTAAATGAAAATATAATTAGGAGTCTTGGTTAAACATTTGAAGTAATTTCATCGCCTTGTAAACATACTTAGTGCATTAAACCGTGAAAAGTTAAAATGCAATTTTGGAAAACTGAGGGAATGAAATAACAGGATGTAGGATAGTAATCACCGATGTAGGACAATAGTGTTTTTTTTTTACCATTACCACAGGACAGGTATCGTATTAGGGATGCGGTGGTCCTTGTATAATAGTTATTTAATCTGTGCCCCGTTTGGTGAGGTCTGTGCTCCTCCGCAACATTCGTTTCAAAATTCTAATAGTACTTCCTTCCATTCGACATTTGCTGTTCGCTTGCCTTTTGGTTCTATTTGAACTTTGACGTCATGAAAGGATTTTGCTCGCGATAATGCGGCATACAGTAAAGTTGTCCGTGGCTAAACACCGGTTGAGGTAAATAAATGCCTACTTGATCTAGTGTTTGACCTTGAGCTTTATTGATAGTTATACAAAAAGCCAAACGTACTGGAAACTGCCTCCATTTGAAGGAAAATGGCATAGAAGTATCTGATGGCGTTAGGTCAAGGCGAGGGAGTAGGACATTGTTTCCAACATTTACGCCAGTAATAATTTCCAGGAGTAAGCAATTGTCATGCATCTTCCAAACCAACTGTCTAGTACCGTTCAACAGACCTTGGGTAACCTCAACAAAATCACAATTGAGCCTTCTTTTAGTCGAAGGATATGAGGTGGCAATCCACTTATGCCTATGCTGTCTAAAAATTATATTGGGAATTGTAGAAGTTCACTCTCATCTTCAGTAATCAAATTATTCACACTGATGTAAGTTCTCGATGTACCTAGGATTAGGTCTAAAACTTTGTCATTGATTTCTTTACAATGTTCATTTTTTGGTGCTAAAAACGCTATTTTTAAAAGCGTGAAATATTTTTCAGCGTGGGACTAATTCTGAATTTCCTCCATCGACGTGAGGGTATTCACCGTTACCAATTTGTATGAAGAAGTTTGCAAAGTCACGTTGATCTGTATCAACTCGCATATTATTTTTTTTTAATTTAAAATTTTTGAATAATGGCCACAAAGGAGAGAACCTTACTGACATTTGGACTGATGCTGCTTTAGATGCGTGAGGCACAACAGGCAATACCTGCCTAAAATCTCCACCTAATATGATAATTTTTCCTCCGAAAAGCACGTCGTTATTCATAATGTCCTTGAGCAACCGATTTACACACATCAACGCGTGCTTATTAGCCATAGAGGCTTCATCCCAGATGATAAGTTTTGCTGACCGAATATAAAAAGCTTCCTTGCTGTTAACTTTTATTCCTGGTACAGAACTTTCATGTAAATGTAGAGGTAACTTGAACTGGCTGTGTACCTGTACAATAGTAACATTGCTGCAATACCAGTCCATGCAACAGAAACTACATTTAACCCCAAATTTGTGCAACTGTGAATCAAGCATTGGTAAATAATTGTTTTCCCGGTGCCCCCTGGACCGTCAATGAAATATGCATTACTCATCCTTTCATTGCTGTTTTGTACTAACCCCAAAATTTCTGTAATTATAGCCGTTTGGTTTCCATTTGCTGGGTTTATCATCCGATTTAATTGATCCTCATTATGTTTTGGATAATTCATTGGTAAATTTGTCTGAGGGAAATTATCAATAATACTGTAGCTGGCAATTCGAGAGAAGTAATGCGAAGACCATGGAGCTTTAATGTATTAGAAATATGTATAAGAGTGAACTGATATGCAATGTTAGGTTCGTGAAACTGCAGATAATCTTCTGATAATGAATTCTTGAAAATGTCCCATAACTATCTTACATTTGAAGGGGTCTGAATGATACATATGTAAGAAAACAGTTGTCGTAACTGAGAAGGCATCTGAAATTGTGACGCTTCTGCCAAACAACGCTGCCATTCAGAATCGTCAAACAGCAAACCTCGCTCCTTAGCTGTTTCTTTAAAAGTAGAATAGACAACTGCTTTCTATGTTCGTAGATCCTAGAAGTTGGTAGCACCTATGACGTGAAGCAATAACAGGCGTAAATAATACCTTTCTGTTTCTGTAGGCGAAACATTATACATTCTGCCTATAGTTTTTGAAACATTTTTTTTTTTTTTGCCACTGGCAGTTGCTCTTATTCCAGACATAATGTACTGGTGTTTCAGGATATATATACGGACTTAGGCTTGCGAATCTTGATTTAACTTGGACCACGCTTGTAATTCCGTGTTGCGCAACTGTGCTTGAAGTAAAATATCAGGAGCGTTATCATTTTTAAAATAGATATTTTGCATGTTTGGCAAGTGAACTGGTAATCGCACGATAGAATGTGACTGTTCATGCATGTCAAATGAAAATATCCTGAATGCGGCTTCTGTTGGACCAACATATCTAGCATTTAGGAAAGAAATAATTTCATCGTAGTTCACCGTTTTGCATTCAGGACATATTTTAACAATGCAGCAGTCATGAACTTTATACACATACTTGTGGATTTTAATATATAAGATATTTGTGGATGTATTTAACACTCCGAACACTTGAGCAAATTTCAACATTAATATGAGCTTGCACGTAAAGTAAAAGAAATGGAGTTTAGGGAAAAATGAATCGACTATCGACTTCAATGTCAATGCGTCGAATTGTTTTTATAATAATCCGTCCATTATTTCTTCTCCTATACGAAGGATAACCATTGGCATTATATTTGGTCTCTTCCTGAAACTGTTAGGGGAATCTTTGTTACATACGCCATTTTTCATACAGACTGAAGCAGGATTCAAAGATCCGCGAGGACCATGTACCATATGACGCCTTACCAACTCGTTTAGCGCTTCATCCTCGAGATCTGGTATTTCGGCTGACACCACACTGTAAGTTTCGAGAACATTCTGACATTGACAATCTTCCGTTAATGTTAAGAGTAAATGGATGTGCGGGAGACCTCGTTTTTGAAATTCCACTGTATATAGATATGCTTTTACCGAAAATTTCCTTAACATTATTCAATCGTAGCAATTCCTTTACTTTGCAATGGAAAACTTTCACTTCAATATCAGGTCTATTATTACCCGTTTCCCAGAGATGAATGCTGTTAAGTATTTCTGGCCAGCCCGCATTATAGGTGAACGTAATGAATAAATCTGGCTTTCCAAACTTCCTCACTAACGCCATCGTATCCTGATAATTTTGCAATATTCTCCATGGGCTACCTGTAAAAGAAGATGGCCAAACTACAATACGACCTACTCTGAGATTTTCATTTTCTGCTCGTACATGCAAGGCGTCTGCTAAACCGACATATGTATCAACTCGTAACTTCGTTTGTTGATGACGTATATATTTTAACCGGTCACCTTCCATACGACAGTAGTAATCCACGAATAAATATCCATTTTGCAAACTTGAGCAGCGACAACTAACTCAACATGACCTCCATGAACACCATTCATAGACATATACATTTTGCAATCATCGCTCGTATTGATAGCAGTTTCGCACATATCGCTGTTGCCAACAATAAAGGAAGACTAATTATTCCACTTGTCTGTAACATGTTTTACAATTCGCTTTCTATAACCTGTGTAAATAAACTCTGATTGCTGTACTCACAGTATGCCAATGACCAGAACAGCCAATTACCTTCACCTTTAATCTTTATAACATTTGTAATTGAGTGTCACCTCTCATTCATCATAATATGATTCGTTGTATTGATTGAGCACACAACCTATAAGGACGAATGATGAAACGAAAAGAAGACAGTTTGTAGCTGGTGAGACCAAAGATTATATAACAGAAAGATCGGATACACAATACAAAATGGCGGTTCCAACATTCGACTGTAGCGGCATCTTCGTGAAATTAGTTTTCTTTCGCAGGCCCCCGGCTCTAAACGGGCATACTGGGCATTTGCCCAGGGCGCCAAATTTTAGGGGGCGCCGAAATTTAGGGGACGCTGAACGAAGAAAAAGGTTGACCCAACAATCACAAAATTAAAAATAAGTATGGCATGGCAATCTTTAAAAAGTAGGATAAAAATACTATAATTTACGTGAATATAAAATAAAAGTAATATTTAGTATCACATACATTCGTTGTATTTATGTTTAATCATGATTATATTATAATCTAATCAGTATTATCTGTAAATAAAACTAGTGTTGGCAACAATGTAGGCATGGATGCACGTTTGACGCTGTTGGCAATACTCGTGGATTTACAGCTTGCGCATGCGCCGCGTGTTCTTGTCAACTTCCTAACCTCAAAGGTCGCTTGCCTCTATTGCTTGGATTGCGTGTCAACTGTGATTTGTGAAAATGTGTCTACTTACTTTAAAATGAACAAAAAATTAAGTGGATCAGAATTCAGGAATCGTGCTGCCAAGAAGGAAAGTGACGAACAAGAACTTTTAAAGAAAGTGCCTAAAATTGCATCGTTCTTTACACAAAGAGCTACAACTCTCACACCTACTGCCACTTCAAGCAAGGAAACTCTAGGCCTAAACTATCTCTCTCAAGATACGCTTACATTGACATTTCCCAATAATGAAGCTAATACAGACACAATTATTTCAATAATGAAGAAAATTCAGATGACCAGATTGTTTCTGAATCAAAATCTGATGATGTGTTGGCTTTTACTTGTAACATCAATGACCCTGCAGCATGGGACGTCACTTTGCCTTCAACTATTGAATCGATTGCGAACTATCCCCCAAAACAAAACATTCAAGTGGATTTTTTCTAGATCTGAGCGTATTTACAATGATGGAATAAAGTGTTCACTTACTGTAAAACTGCTCCCCTTTCCAATGGTAAATCTTATGTTAGATATTGGCTGATCTACTCGCAATCGTCTGGAAAAGTATTCTGTGTTCCTTGCTGCTTGTTTCAGCAGTTGGACAAGAAAACTGGATTTTCATCCGGGTTCAATGATTGAAAACATGGAAATGAGTTGATTAAACAACATGAGCAATCAGCAAACCATCGTTCCAACATGCTAACTTACATTAATAGACGAAAACTCAAAGAGAAAATAAATACTCTTCTTTCAACCCAATATGAGCAGGAGGTCACATATTGGCGAAGTGTATTACTCAGAATTTTGTCTGTTGTGAAATTTCTCTCAGTTGGTTACCTTTTCAAGGTGACAATGAACGTTTAGGATCTACCTCTAATGGTCTGTATCTAAGATGCCTCGAGTTGATAAGCGATTTCGATCCTTTTCTTTCCCAGTACCGTGCTCAGTATGTAAACAAAGGGCTAGGACGAGTGTCATACCTATCTGCTCAAACGTGTGACGAGTTCATCAATGTTATGGCAGACTTAGTGCTGCAAACAATGACTAAGGATATCAGACATTCTCGCTACTATGACTTCATCGTGGATTCTACTCCCGATTGTTCGCACACCGATCAATTAGCATTGGTTCTACGTTACGTTTGCTTCAAAGATGCTAAGCCAAAGCCAAAGGAACGTGTCTTCAAGCTTCTCCCTGGAAAAGGCCATTCCGTACCTCAAGTAGTTCAGAAGAGGCAGTTTTAAGTTCAAACTTGGAATTTGGCCTAGATATTGAGTTATGCCGAGGACAAAGCTATGAGAATGCGGCAAATATGTCTGGAGCTTACTCAGGCCTACAAGCTAGAATTAAACAACACTGCCCTTTTGCTGAGTTTGTCCCTTGTGCAGCGCATTCTCTCAACCTTGTTGGCTCTTCTGCTGCAGAGTGCTGCAATGAAGCTATTGTGTTTTGTTTTTTTGGATTCGCCCATAACCTTTACACCTTTTTTTTATTCAACCCATATATGGAGTATTTTGGAAACATGTTTAGAAAACAGTAAAATTCCACTGTTGAAATCCCTATCTCAAACAAGATGGTCAGCGAGAGCCGATGCTGTAAAGGCCCTGGTCAAAGGCTACAAGGCGATACATAAATCACTGAAGGAAATACCTCTAGACCCTACTCAGAAGCCTACAGTCCAAGTTTAAGCTTCAGGACTAGAAAAGAAGATTGGCAAATTTGAAATAGCCTTCCTTTTTATTTTGTGGAGTGATATTTTGGAAAGATTTGATAAAGTTAGCAACAATCTACAAATCTCGTAGTAGGTGCAAAGCAGCTTCAAACTTTTGGAGAGCTATTTAAATGAAAAAAGAAATGAGTTTGAAAAGTATGAACAAGCAGCCATGAAGTTGTTACAAGTTGAATCACCCAACACCAACAACAAAAGAATAAGAATTAGAAAAACTTGCGCGGATGAGAGCCTAGGCGATGAAGCTATTCTTGATGAAAGGTCGCTTTTCAAATCCCAAGTTTACATTAGAATCTTTGGCTCTTTGATAAGTAACCTGTCAAGGCGAAAAACAGCTTATGAACATGTATCTGACAAATTTGAAATACTTTCTATTCTTGTACAAAAGGGATCGCAGAAAGAGGTCATATCAAAGGGCTGCAAATAAACTCTATGAGTTCTACTCTAATGACATCGGAAGTGAATTTGAAAACGAATGTCAGCACTTCAAAATGTAAGTGGAACAGGAGTAATTTACTAGCATTCTTGACATATATGAACACGTCATAAAAATGATTTGAAAACTACTTTCCCTAATCTTGAGGTAGCAACTAGAATATTTCTGACTTTACCAGTCACCAACTGCTCCGCAGAAAGAGGATTTTCTGTTTTGACTCGGCTAAAGAATGTGAAAAGATCAACACTTTCAGACAGCAAACTAAATTCTCTATTGTTATTGTGTTGTGAAAAATACGTAACCCTTAACACAGACTTTTCTGACATCATAAATACATTTGCAAAGTTAAAAGCCAGAAAAAAAATCTTTGAAATGTTTCTGAATATTGTACTTTTAAAATTTCACTTTTGAATTTGTAATCTTGGTATTTAGTGTGATCAATGTATCAATAAATGGCTAAAAATTGTATAAACGACTTACTTTTCATATTATTTCCTGTGATACATTATTAGTAACGTAGTTGTTTGTAAAAAAACACTATTATGCTATTATAACACATACTGTGCCCAATCGGACACAGCAGACTGGCATCGAACTCGGGTCTTATCAGAGAAGACCAGGCCCGTGATTCTGCCTAGAGTCGAACCATTGATCTCTGAGGGGAAACAGCTACAGGGAACCCGAAGAACAATGAGTTGTATATTGACATATAATAATATAGCATGATTTCACGGCTAGATTGTGAATATCATAGCTATTTAAGGGAATAATTGTCAGAAAATGCAATCATATGTACGTGTTCGAAGTATAGAAACGTGAAAGCAGTCCAGCTTGACACTTTACTTATTGCAGCCAGCAGAAGGGAGGAGATTCAAGGCACCGAAGGAACTTATTTCGTCTGGACCGAGGAGACAGCTCGAAATTAATGACCCTGGGAGTCCCCGATGGACAACACTCGAGACCGTAGTGGGGGTAATTGTCCACGGAATTTAATTGATTGCGGCCAATTGGAGCATCGAAATGGAATGAAAAGTACACCCAGGTGAATATATTCTAGGAGAGATAATTTAGGAGTGGTCTTACACCTAAATTAAAGCCTATATCTCTAAATAAGCGTGTTAACACCGAGCTTACGCTCGAGAGGAGTGATTTGGTGACCAGCAAGAGGGGATTCAACATGGTGGCGTCATGATGCGATGGAATAAGGCAATTAATTGTAATTAATTGGCCGAAGCGATCGCTAGCACGAGAGTGATTATGGGACTTCCACACCTAGATGAACAAGGTGTGTACGTCATTTTGAATGGAAATGCATTCTTTCAAGAAGGGAGTCGCTCTCGTGTGTCCTGTGGACTACATTTTACGAGAAACCTTTATATAGGGGAAGCAGCACAGACCAAGCCAGTTCGTCTTGAGTTGTTCTTTAGTTCTTCTCCAGTTGCTCTGCAGTTCATCTTGACTCTACACGCTGCCAGTAAGTGCGCGAGATGTTAGAGTATATTTGAAGAACAATGGAAGCGCATCATATAGCTTCTTAATAGTAATCAAGAATCGCGTAAGATTTAATCTACAGAAGATATTTATCCATTATTATACGCAAGTGTAGTTTGCTAGAGCGTAGCAATAATTTAGGATGGTTTTGGACACTGAATACCAGGAGGTATTGTCATACTTATAAATGACGCAGTATCGTAAGGATCATTACAGTTATGGGAGCCCGAGAGGCATCACAAGTAATCATGACGGTGAAATGAACAGTATTGAAGGGAACGAGAATCGAACGCACATATACGCAGATAGACTTTCACGGAAGTAGGTAATATAGGGCGGTTCTGGGGCAGGGGCTAATGGGCAAGATGGCCGCCACGCGCAATCACTCTATGCTATTCTTATGGAGGGGTCAGTCAGAGCTGGGGCAGGGGCTAATGGGCAAGATGGCCGCCATGTCCTGAGACCATGAATGATGTCACAGGGGGAGTTCGGCCGTGTAGTTGGTAAATGGAATATTTATTATTATTATTATTATTATTATTATTATTAGGTAATTATTAATTGATCATGTATAATCAAGACCAGCCTTATATTGTCAACCACTTAGTGTAGTGACTAGCATTCCTGGAGGTCATTCCTGAGGTTCGAATCCCGGCTCTGCCAAGAAATTTAATTTCTGGTCTCAAGAGTGGAACGGGTTACACTCAGCCTTGTGAGGCAAAACTGACAGGAGCTGGCTGGCTTTTGATTCATACTGCAGCCATTCTGCCTAACCCAATTTCACCTAACCTAACCTAACTTCACCTAACCTAACCTAACCAAACTTTAAAGTCAGAGCAAAAAAAAGTAAAAGCAAATGAGAGAGCACACATAATAAACTAAGTTATAACCTAACCTAACCTAACCTTACCTAACCTAACCTAACCTAACTTCAAAGTCAGAGCAAATATAATAGCAAATGTAAGAGCACACATAATAAACTAAGTTATAACCTAACCTAACCTAACCTAACTTAACCTAACCTAACCTAAAAGTGCGAGAAAAAAAATGTGAGCAAAAAGTGTGAGCAAAAAAGTAAGAGCAAATGTGAGAGCACAAATAATAAACTTAGTTATAACCTAACCTAACCTAACCCACAGAAACCTCATTTAAAGATTTTAGATTTTGCATTTTAACATTTTACATTTTAACATTTTAGATTTTAGATTTTTTCATTTTATATTTTTTAGGTTTTACATTTTACATTTTTGATTTTTTGTATTTTAGTTTTTAGTTTTTTTTAGATTTTACATTTTAAATTTAAGATTTTTTGATTTTAGATTTTACATTTTACATTTTCCGAAAAGAGTAAACTACAAGGTCACATACCTAACCTCACTAAACCTAACTATACCAAACCTAACTTAAGCTAATCCAAAGGCTAATGCACATACACAAAGTATATAAGTGCTCATGCAACTATCCTTATGCTAGTCTTATAGGCTACTGTACAATAAGATCACTACCCCAACCGAGTATTTTTTTCTTTCATTTTGTTGTTTACGCATTTGTCAATTTTCTAATTTCCCATTTTTAGTTTTTTTAATGTTAATTTTAAGTTTTACAATTTCATAATATGGAAACATGGAATTTGCATTTTGTTGTTTACACATTAGTCAATTTTCCAATTTTCCATTTTCAGTTTTTTTTATAACAGTTTTAGGTTTTTCAATTTCATAATATGGAAACATGGATTTTGCATTTTATTGTTTACACATTTATTAATTTCACAATTTCCCATTTACAGTTTTTAAAATGTCAGTTTAAAGTTTTTCAATATCATGATATAGAAACATGGATTTTCCAATTTGTTGTTGTGCATTTGTCAATTTACGAAATTCCCATTTACAGTTTTTAAAATTTCAGTTTAATGCTTTTTCTATTTTGTCAATATGGAAACATGGATTTTCCAATTTGTGTTTTACATGTTCATTTTGCATTAGGAGTGGAGAGAGGTGGGTAGTAATTAAAAATGTACAAGCAGTGTCCATACAATATTTTTTATTTTAAATACATGTACACTATTTACACATAATACATTTTTATATATATATATTCTTTTTTGTTATAAATTGTACAGTTGTTTTTATTTTGTTTTCTATTTATTTTTTGATTATGATTACTATTTTATTTTATTTTTGTAGTGTTATTGTTTTATTTCCTAAATTGTTTTATGTATTTGCTAGTTGCAGGCAGATGATTTTGATATTCATAACTTAACTCTTTAAGCATGGTCAATGATTGAGTAATGACCATAGGCATGTGTACCTATACCGTTAGCATCAATCACTCTTTTATCATCACTAGGACACAAAGCAATTTTGTTTAGTCTTATAGATGATATGTCATGTTGTTTAGAAGTGATAATGTTCATGGGTATTCTTTTTACATTGTTTTTCATGACACAATCCTTATAATCTTGAAAGCTTATACAATTTTTGACAACACCTCTGTTAATACCTTTAATCTTTTTGATTTCTTTACCAATTATGTCTAAAGCGTACATTTTAGCTCTAAGTCCAACAAATGCTTTTATAATTTGTCCACAAGCCTCGTCTTTAAATTTCCCCAACGTTTTCTTGTTTGATGTAGAGTAACATATGTGATTAGTAGGATAATCTGATGTGTCCAGGTGTTCTAGGAAATCCAACTTGTCTTGATATACATCTGGGGTGTTAACCAAATAAATGAACGAGTCGGTATCCATATACATGAGTTTAAGATTGTCCATTCCATAATAGGGTAGCAGGACATCATAGTGGTGGGAATACATTAGAGTTTTTGAAATATCCAGTATACACATTCCAATATATATAGGCTTATTGAATACAATGTTACGTTTAGCCATGTGGAAAGCAGCTAGGTTGGGACCATAAATTGTTCTGTCGATGAATGTTGGTTTAGCTATTAGCTTTTCTGCCTTTTTGCTGTCAGTCACAAGACGTATGTCTATTCTTTTACGGATATTTTCCATTGTTTTCCCAAAAATGGCATTGTTGAATAATTTGTACAGATTTTTCTCAAAATCATTTCTGGCTTGTTTTCGAAGGTTGTTATTAAAATCAACGTATGCCTTTAACCAAGGTCTTTGTTTAAACTTTAACACACGATGAATTTTTATCAATTTTATTCCATGATCTAAAGCCTGTTTTAATGCCATGTAGTGAACAACATATCGCCTTCGATTTCCAAGATGAGGAATTAGTTTTTTCAGAGACG
Source organism: Meconema thalassinum (assembly GCA_946902985.2). NCBI lineage: Eukaryota > Metazoa > Arthropoda > Insecta > Orthoptera > Tettigoniidae > Meconema > Meconema thalassinum. The sequence continues at coordinate 85,253,836 of OX336400.1, read as the reverse complement.
AATCCTTAGGTTGTGTACACTCTGGTAGGAAAGGTAAATCGTTGTGTAGATCATGAAGGTCAGATGGGTAATCAACATCAACGTCTAGAATGTATCCCACAGGATCGTCTTTCTTTAGTTTTTCTAGATCAACAGTATCTGGAGAAACCCACTGAAATCCACCATAAGGAAGGGAGTGGCACATAGCCCACCCGTATTGGTTGTTGGCATCATCATAGGTAATAAACTGCGATGGTTTCTCAGAATCATAGGTTTCCATGTATTTATTGTTAGCTTCAGCATACCGATGAGACACCTGGCATATGCCTCCACGTATTCCAGACTCGATTAAAAGAATCTGATCGTAATCCTGTAGCAATTCCAGTTCAATGCCTGTGTAAAGGAGCATTGCCTCGAAACTTAAACCAGGCGAAGTAAAGAAGTGTGCAGCATCCACTCGGTGTGTTTCTAGTGTTTTGTTTTTAAACGTTTCAAAGCTGTCTGCAAGAAGGAGTACATCTGATGTTAGGTAGAGGTCACTATATTCCCCTAGAGTTTTAATGTTGAACTGATTCCAGACATTTTTGGCATGTTCGTAGTCTTCTTGACTAACATCTTCTTGACTTAATTTGTTAAAGAATGCCTCTTTTGGAGGTAAACGCGTTTCACTTAACTTTTCCCATGAGTCAATGTAGTCATAACAAAATACCCCTTTACGAGTCATGAGCATTGCATTTTCTTTTCCAAAGTACTTGTCTGTTTCAGGGTATGATGTTAAGTTGGAAACTAAGTTTTCCAAACTACTCGGCATTAACCGAAACGTATCCACAAATCTAAGCTTAACATTTCCTACATATTTGGTAAAGGAAATGTACTTTTCTTTGGAGTTAGCGATAACATCCACTCTCTCAGTAGTACACCCCAATTGCTTTACAATGAAATTTGCGTCGTAGCCACTCATATTATGTAGAAACACAGGAACGGGGTTTCGTGTTTTACACCTCAAATTACAGTTATTGTGAGCACTTCCACGGTATTCCCCTGTAATATGGCAGTGGTCTCGAACTTTCCAGTCCTGTTGGGTAAATGGTTTTTGACACAAATAACAGGTTTCAGAACATTGGAACTCTGCTTCTTGAGCCTGAGTTAAGGCCTTTGGAACATTTAAGCTGTAAAGGCGATCAATTTCATTAGCTATTGAGATCAAACAGTCCATAAACTTTTCTGCAGCGTCAGGCCCACGATAAATAACAGGTTGGCTTGAAAGATTTGTCTTTATGTGTTCCACAGCAGGTGAGGGTTTAACGTATATACCAAAGCTCATAGGAACATGACTCTGGTATGGCACTGTATAACTTGCCTCAGGATTAGGTAGACATGTTTGATAGGGTAACATTATACTTTCAAAATCAGCATAGATAACGTAAGGTATTCTCAGCATTTTTTCAACATTTAAGAATTTGACAATGGGGTTTTTAATAGGCATTTCAACCCTAGCAATGTCATGCTGGACACACAAAGCTCTATGTTCTTTCATTTTTTCCATTCCTTGTTGTCCATATCGATTATCAAAGTGTGTAAAACACCGTTTACACGTATATATTTTATGTTCATGGCGGGTAATCTGATGTCTTACTAGTTTATCAAAATCTTTGATAAAGACGTAGTGGTTCTGGCCGGATGATGAACTTAGCAAAAGGAGGTCGCGATGGTCTTGCAGCTCTTGATCCACAACCTTCAGAGGGAACAATTTCTTGTCTTGTTCCAATCCAAATACATTAATGGATATATCGTTGGCTTTTTCAAATTTGGGAATGTCAGCTAGCGATGTAGGAAATGATATTACTGAAAAATCATACTTGTTTTCCAGATCCTTGTATTTACTAACGCGTTTAGCATCAGTTTTAACCAGTTTTGCTAAAATGGCATACATAAAACACCTCTCGTCCTTAAAGTTTTGAGGATTAATGCAGGCTTTTCTTGCTTGTATAGCTGCTGGTAATGGAATATATGTGCTTCCACGCAAGGGATTGTACTTATTTATTTTCAATCGTACTCCTTCCACTGCTAACAAAGCCCAATTACTGCCTTTTAGCTCAGATTCTTCCATTTCCGTAGTTAACTTTGTAAATTGTGTTTCCAAGAAACTACTTAAGTCCGTTTCCAAAAATAGGGCCTGATTTCGTGTTTTAAAAGCACGATCTGTAATTTCATTGGTAGATGTATGAATGAATCTACATTCAGCAACAAGATTAACTTTTATCGACTTGTGCATTGCTAGTTCTTTCTGCATAGCTTGTATTATTTGCTGTTTGGACTCTTTAAGGTATGAATTTAAATCCTTGCACGTATCGCAACGAATGAAATAGGATTTAAGTCGACCTTCAAAAGATGTCTCATATTCAATAAGTCCATTTTTGTCAGGGACCAATGACAGTAGGTAATGTTTTGTAGGCTCTGCTTTTTGTCTCTTAGCTGCCGACACAACATTACAACATTCTTCATGACGACGTCCATTGTAGGCATTGTTGAATGTACTACCACAGGTCTTGCACTCATGAAATTCACCACACGATACTTCATGTCGCTTCCTATGATAGTCTCGAAGAAAAGTCTTTCCACACTCTTTACACATATAGCTAGGAATGGCTTCTTCCATTATGAATGTTGATTTCTGCAAACAGCTGCTTACTGCGTATCACAGGGCTAGAGGTTGGTCGGTGAGACGGTCTTTCACGATGTGAACACCGTGAGAGGTAGTAGTCAACTGGTGATATTCTTGTTAAGGGTCCACTAATATACCCCTAGTCTAGACCAACAGCTCTTTACAGCGTATGACAAGGCTGTAGACTGGACAGTGAGACGGTCTTTCACGATGTGAACACTGTAACAAGTAGTAGTCAACTGATTATATACTTGCTAAGGGTTCTCTAATATACAATAGTCAAGACCAACAGCTACTTACTGTGTAGTACAAGGCTGTACAATAGTTGTTTTGACAGTCTTTCACGATGTGGTCACTGTGAATGGTGGTAGTCAACTGATGATATTCTTGATAAGGGTCCTCTAATGTACCCCTGGTTAAGGGTAACAGCTGCTCACTGCTTATGACAAAGCTAAAGACTGGTTGCTTCAACGGTCTTTCACAATGTAAACACTGTGACAGGTAGTAGTCAACTGAAAATATTCTTATGGCCTACTCAAGGTTATCAGGTACTTACTGCATATCAAAAGGCTGTACACTCATGTGTGTTAGGCACTCTTTCTTGCTAAGGACCCCAATATTCCCTACACAAGGCTATACATGTTAGTTCTAAACACTTAGTGATTAATTGTATATTCAATTTTTGTACAAAGCTTATACAAGCACGTTTTTATGAGGTAAAACTTTGTTAAATAGCTGCATGCGACACACAAAGTATGTTGCAGCTATCTAGCGGTGACTATGAGAACTACTTGAACGACCAGCATGCTACCTAGTGCTCCATTTCAACACTCGCTCACTGAACGACCAGCATGCTATCTAGCGGTCGATAGCAATACTTCTCAACTACCAGCCTGCTATCTATCGGTCAATATGACAACTCACTCAACTACCAACATGCTACATGGCTTTTTTGGTCAGTTTTTTGTTGGCTTTTTTTGGTCAGTTTCTGTTGGCTTATGTTGGCTTTTATTGGCTTTTGTTGGCTTTTGTTGGCTTTTGTAGGCTTTTTTGTTGGCTTTTGTTGGCTTTCATATTTGCTCTTGCTTGTGGGGGCTTATTATTTGGTCTTGGAAAGTATGTCAGTCCTTTTTTTTATGGCTGCAAAATGCTTACAGCCATGTTTGTAAGCAGCAACAACAACAACAACAGCAACACACAAAATTCCAAAAAAAAATCCAAAGTACTCTAAGGTTTATCAATGACTCTCAACTCTTACACTTACCTCTATCCCATGCATAGTCAAAAATTAGTGTATTTTTCAAATTTTTCAAAAATATTTGGAAAGTTGGCTATATCATTAATCTAAAAATCCTGAAAAGACATATGTTAACTCCAACACCTACCTCTATACCACTCTCAGTCCAAAAATAGTGTATTTTTCAAATTTTCCAAAACATATTTCCAAAATGGGTTATATTTCCAAAATTTAAAAGTTAACAAAAACGTTTGTTTGACATAAATGAATGGCCTTTGTCCCCTCTACCACTATACCAAGTCCCAGGTCTCCAGGACAAAAAAATAAAATTTTTAAAAAGCGTTTTATTTCCAAAATTAGGAATTTTACAAACACATTTGTCTGACGTAAATCAATGGTCATTACCCCCTCTATCTCCACACTAAGTCTCATGTCTTTAGAACAACAAAAATACAATTTTGAAAATGGACTTATATTTCCAAAATTAGGAATTTTACAAAAACGTTTGTCTGACGTAAATCAGTGGTCATTACCCCCTCTACCCCCCACACTAAGTCTCATGTCTCTAGAACAACAAAAATAAAATTTTGAAAATGGGCTTATATTTCCAAAATTAGGAATTTTACAAAAACGTTTGTCTGAAGTAAATCAATGGTCATTACCCCCTCCACCCCCACACTAAGTCTCATGTCTCTAGAACAACAAAAATAAAATTTTGAAAATGGGCTTATATTTCCAAAATTAGGAATTTTACAAAACCGTTTGTCTGACGTAAATCAGTGGTCTTTACCCCCTCTATCCCCATACCAAGTCTCAGGTCTCTAGGTCAACAAAAATAAAATTTTGAAAATGGGCTATATTTCCAAAATTAGGAATTCTACAAAAAAGTTTGTCTAATCTAAATCAATTGTCTTTACCCCCTCTATTCCCATACCAAGTCTCAGGTCTCTAGGTCAACAAAAATAAAATTTTGAAAAAATGGTCACTATTTTGGAAACTAGGAATTCTACGAAAAAGTTTGTTTAACATAAATGAAAGGTCTCTATCCCCTCTACCTGTAAACCAAGTCCCAGGTCTGTAGGACAAAAATGAAAAAAGTTCAACTGGGAAAGTAGGCGATTTTTCATAAAACCAAACATTCTAAAAAGTGTTCTATGGGTATAAAAGAATGGTCTCTATGTCCTTTATTTTTATAATAAAACTTTTTTATTTTTTGAGTTTTTTTGAAAAAGTTCAATTTTGAAATTTTTATATTTTGGAAACTAACAAGTTTACAAAAATGTTTGTTTGACATAAATAAATGGCCCTGACCCCCTCTACCAACAAAATAAATTTCAAGTCTCTAGGACTAAAACTGTACAGTAGTGGAGTAGTGGTGCTTCTAACCCACCCATTTTACATGCCTGAGGCTTAGTAGTGGGGCAAGGAGGGTTCTGGAGTGCGTTAGAAGCGCCACTACTCCACTACTGTACAGTTTTAGTCCTAGAGACTTGAAATTTATTTTGTTGGTAGAGGGGGTCAGGGCCATTTATTTATGTCAAACAAACATTTTTGTAAACTTGTTAGTTTCCAAAATATAAAAATTTCAAAATTGAACTTTTTCAAAAAAACTCAAAAAATAAAAAAGTTTTATTATAAAAATAAAGGACATAGAGACCATTCTTTTATACCCATAGAACACTTTTTAGAATGTTTGGTTTTATGAAAAATCGCCTACTTTCCCAGTTGAACTTTTTTCATTTTTGTCCTACAGACCTGGGACTTGGTTTACAGGTAGAGGGGATAGAGACCTTTCATTTATGTTAAACAAACTTTTTCGTAGAATTCCTAGTTTCCAAAATAGTGACCATTTTTTCAAAATTTTATTTTTGTTGACCTAGAGACCTGAGACTTGGTATGGGAATAGAGGGGGTAAAGACAATTGATTTAGATTAGACAAACTTTTTTGTAGAATTCCTAATTTTGGAAATATAGCCCATTTTCAAAATTTTATTTTTGTTGACCTAGAGACCTGAGACTTGGTATGGGGATAGAGGGGGTAAAGACCACTGATTTACGTCAGACAAACGGTTTTGTAAAATTCCTAATTTTGGAAATATAAGCCCATTTTCAAAATTTTATTTTTGTTGTTCTAGAGACATGAGACTTAGTGTGGGGGTGGAGGGGGTAATGACCATTGATTTACTTCAGACAAACGTTTTTGTAAAATTCCTAATTTTGGAAATATAAGCCCATTTTCAAAATTTTATTTTTGTTGTTCTAGAGACATGAGACTTAGTGTGGGGGGTAGAGGGGGTAATGACCACTGATTTACGTCAGACAAACGTTTTTGTAAAATTCCTAATTTTGGAAATATAAGTCCATTTTCAAAATTGTATTTTTGTTGTTCTAAAGACATGAGACTTAGTGTGGAGATAGAGGGGGTAATGACCATTGATTTACGTCAGACAAATGTGTTTGTAAAATTCCTAATTTTGGAAATAAAACGCTTTTTAAAAATTTTATTTTTTTGTCCTGGAGACCTGGGACTTGGTATAGTGGTAGAGGGGACAAAGGCCATTCATTTATGTCAAACAAACGTTTTTGTTAACTTTTAAATTTTGGAAATATAACCCATTTTGGAAATATGTTTTGGAAAATTTGAAAAATACACTATTTTTGGACTGAGAGTGGTATAGAGGTAGGTGTTGGAGTTAACATATGTCTTTTCAGGATTTTTAGATTAATGATATAGCCAACTTTCCAAATATTTTTGAAAAATTTGAAAAATACACTAATTTTTGACTATGCATGGGATAGAGGTAAGTGTAAGAGTTGAGAGTCATTGATAAACCTTAGAGTACTTTGGATTTTTTTTTGGAATTTTGTGTGTTGCTGTTGTTGTTGTTGTTGCTGCTTACAAACATGGCTGTAAGCATTTTGCAGCCATAAAAAAAAGGACTGACATACTTTCCAAGACCAAATAATAAGCCCCCACAAGCAAGAGCAAATATGAAAGCCAACAAAAGCCAACAAAAAAGCCTACAAAAGCCAACAAAAGCCAACAAAAGCCAATAAAAGCCAACATAAGCCAACAGAAACTGACCAAAAAAAGCCAACAAAAAACTGACCAAAAAAGCCATGTAGCATGTTGGTAGTTGAGTGAGTTGTCATATTGACCGATAGATAGCAGGCTGGTAGTTGAGAAGTATTGCTATCGACCGCTAGATAGCATGCTGGTCGTTCAGTGAGCGAGTGTTGAAATGGAGCACTAGGTAGCATGCTGGTCGTTCAAGTAGTTCTCATAGTCACCGCTAGATAGCTGCAACATACTTTGTGTGTCGCATGCAGCTATTTAACAAAGTTTTACCTCATAAAAACGTGCTTGTATAAGCTTTGTACAAAAATTGAATATACAATTAATCACTAAGTGTTTAGAACTAACATGTATAGCCTTGTGTAGGGAATATTGGGGTCCTTAGCAAGAAAGAGTGCCTAACACACATGAGTGTACAGCCTTTTGATATGCAGTAAGTACCTGATAACCTTGAGTAGGCCATAAGAATATTTTCAGTTGACTACTACCTGTCACAGTGTTTACATTGTGAAAGACCGTTGAAGCAACCAGTCTTTAGCTTTGTCATAAGCAGTGAGCAGCTGTTACCCTTAACCAGGGGTACATTAGAGGACCCTTATCAAGAATATCATCAGTTGACTACCACCATTCACAGTGACCACATCGTGAAAGACTGTCAAAACAACTATTGTACAGCCTTGTACTACACAGTAAGTAGCTGTTGGTCTTGACTATTGTATATTAGAGAACCCTTAGCAAGTATATAATCAGTTGACTACTACTTGTTACAGTGTTCACATCGTGAAAGACCGTCTCACTGTCCAGTCTACAGCCTTGTCATACGCTGTAAAGAGCTGTTGGTCTAGACTAGGGGTATATTAGTGGACCCTTAACAAGAATATCACCAGTTGACTACTACCTCTCACGGTGTTCACATCGTGAAAGACCGTCTCACCGACCAACCTCTAGCCCTGTGATACGCAGTAAGCAGCTGTTTGCAGAAATCAACATTCATAATGGAAGAAGCCATTCCTAGCTATATGTGTAAAGAGTGTGGAAAGACTTTTCTTCGAGACTATCATAGGAAGCGACATGAAGTATCGTGTGGTGAATTTCATGAGTGCAAGACCTGTGGTAGTACATTCAACAATGCCTACAATGGACGTCGTCATGAAGAATGTTGTAATGTTGTGTCGGCAGCTAAGAGACAAAAAGCAGAGCCTACAAAACATTACCTACTGTCATTGGTCCCTGACAAAAATGGACTTATTGAATATGAGACATCTTTTGAAGGTCGACTTAAATCCTATTTCATTCGTTGCGATACGTGCAAGGATTTAAATTCATACCTTAAAGAGTCCAAACAGCAAATAATACAAGCTATGCAGAAAGAACTAGCAATGCACAAGTCGATAAAAGTTAATCTTGTTGCTGAATGTAGATTCATTCATACATCTACCAATGAAATTACAGATCGTGCTTTTAAAACACGAAATCAGGCCCTATTTTTGGAAACGGACTTAAGTAGTTTCTTGGAAACACAATTTACAAAGTTAACTACGGAAATGGAAGAATCTGAGCTAAAAGGCAGTAATTGGGCTTTGTTAGCAGTGGAAGGAGTACGATTGAAAATAAATAAGTACAATCCCTTGCGTGGAAGCACATATATTCCATTACCAGCAGCTATACAAGCAAGAAAAGCCTGCATTAATCCTCAAAACTTTAAGGACGAGAGGTGTTTTATGTATGCCATTTTAGCAAAACTGGTTAAAACTGATGCTAAACGCGTTAGTAAATACAAGGATCTGGAAAACAAGTATGATTTTTCAGTAATATCATTTCCTACATCGCTAGCTGACATTCCCAAATTTGAAAAAGCCAACGATATATCCATTAATGTATTTGGATTGGAACAAGACAAGAAATTGTTCCCTCTGAAGGTTGTGGATCAAGAGCTGCAAGACCATCGCGACCTCCTTTTGCTAAGTTCATCATCCGGCCAGAACCACTACGTCTTTATCAAAGATTTTGATAAACTAGTAAGACATCAGATTACCCGCCATGAACATAAAATATATACGTGTAAACGGTGTTTTACACACTTTGATAATCGATATGGACAACAAGGAATGGAAAAAATGAAAGAACATAGAGCTTTGTGTGTCCAGCATGACATTGCTAGGGTTGAAATGCCTATTAAAAACCCCATTGTCAAATTCTTAAATGTTGAAAAAATGCTGAGAATACCTTACGTTATCTATGCTGATTTTGAAAGTATAATGTTACCCTATCAAACATGTCTACCTAATCCTGAGGCAAGTTATACAGTGCCATACCAGAGTCATGTTCCTATGAGCTTTGGTATATACGTTAAACCCTCACCTGCTGTGGAACACATAAAGACAAATCTTTCAAGCCAACCTGTTATTTATCGTGGGCCTGACGCTGCAGAAAAGTTTATGGACTGTTTGATCTCAATAGCTAATGAAATTGATCGCCTTTACAGCTTAAATGTTCCAAAGGCCTTAACTCAGGCTCAAGAAGCAGAGTTCCAATGTTCTGAAACCTGTTATTTGTGTCAAAAACCATTTACCCAACAGGACTGGAAAGTTCGAGACCACTGCCATATTACAGGGGAATACCGTGGAAGTGCTCACAATAACTGTAATTTGAGGTGTAAAACACGAAACCCCGTTCCTGTGTTTCTACATAATATGAGTGGCTACGACGCAAATTTCATTGTAAAGCAATTGGGGTGTACTACTGAGAGAGTGGATGTTATCGCTAACTCCAAAGAAAAGTACATTTCCTTTACCAAATATGTAGGAAATGTTAAGCTTAGATTTGTGGATACGTTTCGGTTAATGCCGAGTAGTTTGGAAAACTTAGTTTCCAACTTAACATCATACCCTGAAACAGACAAGTACTTTGGAAAAGAAAATGCAATGCTCATGACTCGTAAAGGGGTATTTTGTTATGACTACATTGACTCATGGGAAAAGTTAAGTGAAACGCGTTTACCTCCAAAAGAGGCATTCTTTAACAAATTAAGTCAAGAAGATGTTAGTCAAGAAGACTACGAACATGCCAAAAATGTCTGGAATCAGTTCAACATTAAAACTCTAGGGGAATATAGTGACCTCTACCTAACATCAGATGTACTCCTTCTTGCAGACAGCTTTGAAACGTTTAAAAACAAAACACTAGAAACACACCGAGTGGATGCTGCACACTTCTTTACTTCGCCTGGTTTAAGTTTCGAGGCAATGCTCCTTTACACAGGCATTGAACTGGAATTGCTACAGGATTACGATCAGATTCTTTTAATCGAGTCTGGAATACGTGGAGGCATATGCCAGGTGTCTCATCGGTATGCTGAAGCTAACAATAAATACATGGAAACCTATGATTCTGAGAAACCATCGCAGTTTATTACCTATGATGATGCCAACAACCAATACGGGTGGGCTATGTGCCACTCCCTTCCTTATGGTGGATTTCAGTGGGTTTCTCCAGATACTGTTGATCTAGAAAAACTAAAGAAAGACGATCCTGTGGGATACATTCTAGACGTTGATGTTGATTACCCATCTGACCTTCATGATCTACACAACGATTTACCTTTCCTACCAGAGTGTACACAACCTAAGGATTCGTCTCTGAAAAAACTAATTCCTCATCTTGGAAATCGAAGGCGATATGTTGTTCACTACATGGCATTAAAACAGGCTTTAGATCATGGAATAAAATTGATAAAAATTCATCGTGTGTTAAAGTTTAAACAAAGACCTTGGTTAAAGGCATACGTTGATTTTAATAACAACCTTCGAAAACAAGCCAGAAATGATTTTGAGAAAAATCTGTACAAATTATTCAACAATGCCATTTTTGGGAAAACAATGGAAAATATCCGTAAAAGAATAGACATACGTCTTGTGACTGACAGCAAAAAGGCAGAAAAGCTAATAGCTAAACCAACATTCATCGACAGAACAATTTATGGTCCCAACCTAGCTGCTTTCCACATGGCTAAACGTAACATTGTATTCAATAAGCCTATATATATTGGAATGTGTATACTGGATATTTCAAAAACTCTAATGTATTCCCACCACTATGATGTCCTGCTACCCTATTATGGAATGGACAATCTTAAACTCATGTATATGGATACCGACTCGTTCATTTATTTGGTTAACACCCCAGATGTATATCAAGACAAGTTGGATTTCCTAGAACACCTGGACACATCAGATTATCCTACTAATCACATATGTTACTCTACATCAAACAAGAAAACGTTGGGGAAATTTAAAGACGAGGCTTGTGGACAAATTATAAAAGCATTTGTTGGACTTAGAGCTAAAATGTACGCTTTAGACATAATTGGTAAAGAAATCAAAAAGATTAAAGGTATTAACAGAGGTGTTGTCAAAAATTGTATAAGCTTTCAAGATTATAAGGATTGTGTCATGAAAAACAATGTAAAAAGAATACCCATGAACATTATCACTTCTAAACAACATGACATATCATCTATAAGACTAAACAAAATTGCTTTGTGTCCTAGTGATGATAAAAGAGTGATTGATGCTAACGGTATAGGTACACATGCCTATGGTCATTACTCAATCATTGACCATGCTTAAAGAGTTAAGTTATGAATATCAAAATCATCTGCCTGCAACTAGCAAATACATAAAACAATTTAGGAAATAAAACAATAACACTACAAAAATAAAATAAAATAGTAATCATAATCAAAAAATAAATAGAAAACAAAATAAAAACAACTGTACAATTTATAACAAAAAAGAATATATATATATAAAAATGTATTATGTGTAAATAGTGTACATGTATTTAAAATAAAAAATATTGTATGGACACTGCTTGTACATTTTTAATTACTACCCACCTCTCTCCACTCCTAATGCAAAATGAACATGTAAAACACAAATTGGAAAATCCATGTTTCCATATTGACAAAATAGAAAAAGCATTAAACTGAAATTTTAAAAACTGTAAATGGGAATTTCGTAAATTGACAAATGCACAACAACAAATTGGAAAATCCATGTTTCTATATCATGATATTGAAAAACTTTAAACTGACATTTTAAAAACTGTAAATGGGAAATTGTGAAATTAATAAATGTGTAAACAATAAAATGCAAAATCCATGTTTCCATATTATGAAATTGAAAAACCTAAAACTGTTATAAAAAAAACTGAAAATGGAAAATTGGAAAATTGACTAATGTGTAAACAACAAAATGCAAATTCCATGTTTCCATATTATGAAATTGTAAAACTTAAAATTAACATTAAAAAAACTAAAAATGGGAAATTAGAAAATTGACAAATGCGTAAACAACAAAATGAAAGAAAAAAATACTCGGTTGGGGTAGTGATCTTATTGTACAGTAGCCTATAAGACTAGCATAAGGATAGTTGCATGAGCACTTATATACTTTGTGTATGTGCATTAGCCTTTGGATTAGCTTAAGTTAGGTTTGGTATAGTTAGGTTTAGTGAGGTTAGGTATGTGACCTTGTAGTTTACTCTTTTCGGAAAATGTAAAATGTAAAATCTAAAATCAAAAAATCTTAAATTTAAAATGTAAAATCTAAAAAAAACTAAAAACTAAAATACAAAAAATCAAAAATGTAAAATGTAAAACCTAAAAAATATAAAATGAAAAAATCTAAAATCTAAAATGTTAAAATGTAAAATGTTAAAATGCAAAATCTAAAATCTTTAAATGAGGTTTCTGTGGGTTAGGTTAGGTTAGGTTATAACTAAGTTTATTATTTGTGCTCTCACATTTGCTCTTACTTTTTTGCTCACACTTTTTGCTCACATTTTTTTTCTCGCACTTTTAGGTTAGGTTAGGTTAAGTTAGGTTAGGTTAGGTTAGGTTATAACTTAGTTTATTATGTGTGCTCTTACATTTGCTATTATATTTGCTCTGACTTTGAAGTTAGGTTAGGTTAGGTTAGGTAAGGTTAGGTTAGGTTAGGTTATAACTTAGTTTATTATGTGTGCTCTCTCATTTGCTTTTACTTTTTTTTGCTCTGACTTTAAAGTTTGGTTAGGTTAGGTTAGGTGAAGTTAGGTTAGGTTAGGTGAAATTGGGTTAGGCAGAATGGCTGCAGTATGAATCAAAAGCCAGCCAGCTCCTGTCAGTTTTGCCTCACAAGGCTGAGTGTAACCCGTTCCACTCTTGAGACCAGAAATTAAATTTCTTGGCAGAGCCGGGATTCGAACCTCAGGAATGACCTCCAGGAATGCTAGTCACTACACTAAGTGGTTGACAATATAAGGCTGGTCTTGATTATACATGATCAATTAATAATTACCTAATAATAATAATAATAATAATAATAATAAATATTCCATTTACCAACTACACGGCCGAACTCCCCCTGTGACATCATTCATGGTCTCAGGACATGGCGGCCATCTTGCCCATTAGCCCCTGCCCCAGCTCTGACTGACCCCTCCATAAGAATAGCATAGAGTGATTGCGCGTGGCGGCCATCTTGCCCATTAGCCCCTGCCCCAGAACCGCCCTATATTACCTACTCACGGAGACCAGCGGTTGTCGTAGCTTCATCGCATCTCTGGGGTCAGGCGTTAGGAGGAGTCCGATTAAGGATCAACCTGTGAAATAGTGAAAAAGTGTGAATATATATTTTATTATAGTGATTTCAAAAGTGTTTATGTGTATTGTGAATTAATATGTATTGTGTAAAAGTGAGAAAAGCCACTGATAAGAGTATGATTATCATGTGGGAAATATGTGATATCAAGTGTCGTGTGAGATATAGCATGATGGCTTAAATCAAGCGTCATGGGAGGCCCGTGGCTGGCGTGCTGGAATAATCCAGCGAAAATGAAAAAGTGAGTACAAATTTACAATGTTATTCTAACTAGATAGTTCACCATACAACGTTGCATCACTTTAAGACTAAGATGTAACAGTCACTTATGTACGAGCTTTAACCACTCGTATTTGGTAGAATATGGCTTGGAAGGTGATTTGTTTATGGCCAGTAAGGCCTAAGATAGTGATGTATGTAACGGTAACGTTAAATGATAAAATAATAATAATAATAATCTGGGGTCGGTAACAGTAAAGTAAAGTAATAGGCATTTCAGGCCTAAAGAACGTTCAAAGTGTGTCATGTCTAATATAAAGATACTGTATTTGGTAAACAGTAAGAAAGTAACGTGAAATATAGCGAGATACGAGAATTTTTCAGTGTCAATGAAGTGTTGAATGAATATTTAATATGGTCAATTCTTAGGATTGTATTTGAGAACCATTAAAGTAATGTAAGCCAGTAAATTTATACTTGTTTTTAGGAGCTATTTAAAGCTTTGGCTTAAATGTAATTGCAGAGAGGACGCGGGTGCCTTAATAATTGAGTCATTTATGAGAAGTATTGTTTGAGCCGCATTTAGCGAGGGAAGTAACGTAGAATCCAGTGATTTACGTAAATAAAGTTGCGGGGACCAAGCTAACATAGCTTGCACGTTAGGTGAGAAGTTGGCTAATCTACGAGTTAGTACCGCCGTGGAGCGTACTTACATTATTCGCAGCGAATTGGACAGAGCCTGTCTGTATCCATCGCTTGTAGGAATAATTGCCACGAGGGATGCTCTTCGAGACCCCGTGAGCACATGTATTGAATGATCTGCCCTGAGAGGTAAGAATCAAAGTTCGTCGTATAGGAAACGCAGATTTCCTTATTATATTTAGGCAGCTGCTGATGAGCAATCTTGTATTCTCATTATGATGCGCCCCCAAAGCCACTAGAATCGCCAAAGAACGGCAAGGCTATTACAGAATCCATCCCCAGCCATGAATGTTAATTAAGGAGCCGAGTTGAGCCCAATACACTATAAATATAGGTGGTAAATAATCAGAATGACTCAATTACTTGAGACAACACTCAGCGTAACTCCATTGTACTGCAATTGTAAACAAAGATGACCTTGCTTGCAGTCAAGAGGGGAGTGGTAGTAGACCACTAGGGCGACGGCCATCTTGCTCGGCCAGCTGGAACTAATTTTATTGCCTGCTTGGAAGGGGAGGTTTGGAGACCCAGTCCCTTTATTTAAAAGCATAGTGGGACACTGAAGAATCTCGATATTTCGAAATGTAATTAAGAGATGATTGTTATGATGATGCCAATTAAATTAAATTATGTGTTTCAACACACATACATTGTCGGATCATTGAAATCGGATAATATTTGGCCCAGTTATTCTCTGAGGAGGAACGCTGAACCAAATAAAATGTAGGCATCTTTTTAAAGTGCATTTTTGCCCAGTTCACACTAATTTATGCAGACGGGTAGATGATTTCTAATAACATGACACGTTTGTAACGATAATAATTTCGACCAGACCCAGAAAATCGTTGTATGGTGAAACTATAAACAATTCTATCCATGGGTATTTTGGAAGGGGAAAACGTACCACTTTTAGCGTTTCATATTGATGGGAAGGATTCACACGACACAACAACATTTGTTAATTAAGGCATAAGATAATGAATCTATGTTAATGAAAGTAAATGCCCGTGAGAAACGGATTAATGTTTAATTATTACAGAATTAATGTCATTTAAAAGTGATATGTGACTTTTGTGTTGTGATACTCCAGTTATGTAAAATTGTGTCACATAAAGAACACTATGGAGACTCGTAGATGTCTGAAAGTATCAATGATAGGATGCTAGAAATAGATTTGAGTGCAGTGAAGCATTAATTAAGAAGAGACTCACAAAATAACCTTGATTTTCATTGTGGGAATTAAATGTAAATTATCCTTTGTTTGTATTTTGTTGTATAGCCATGACTTTAGATCAGTAAATGTTTTATTTAGGAATATGTTGTTTCTTTCATGTAGAGTAGTTACCTGATAGACTCAAATCCTGAGCATGTGGTCGTATGGTGGGCAGGAACGTCCCATACCTCGAAAGACCGTGAGTTAGCTGGGATACGAACACATGTTCCACATGATGACAATTGGGTACAATACATAAGAAAAAGGGCGCCAGTAGACCATTTGCCCAGGGCGTCTATCACATTAGCCCGGGGCCTGGTCTTTCGTATACAGTATTTGTTGTCATTCAAACAGATGTTGACATGACAATGTCATTAACAAAATGACTGCAGATTGTGCATGAGCATTCCAGTCTCAAAGTAATGCATTCGTTGAGATGTTTTAATAAAATTATGTGCACAGAATCCCCTTCTACTTATTGTATGAATACATGCGACATTAGCGCCCGAGTGGAGCAGGTAGAAGCTAACGATATCATGACGTAATTAGGGAACTCTCTGTTAATATCAAGTTAGATTTATTATTGGGGCGGCGGAGAATATCATGATACGGTGTTAGTCGTTGTCGCCTAGCGACAATATGTCCGTCAAGTCATTCGAATATTCCATTTTCGTGAGACCTTGAAGGAAGTAATATTCGCTACTATTTTAATACTCGAATGATATATCATGTAAGGTGGGTATCAATCGACGGTGCTTGACGGGCATTACATTTTAAGACAACAAACGTCGTCGTAGCGCAAATATTTCCCGAGATATTTCAGTTTTAGTAAAGGGAGAAATTTTTTGAAGACTATTTTAATATAAAAGATTGAAAGGATATTGTAATTTTCGGTAGTGCAAACTCAAACAAGTTTAATAAATTGTTTTTATTATTTTGCAACCACAAGTGCAATGTCATACAGATTTTTTCTCACGTGACGTATTTGCACATTGCAGTGTTTTAATTTACTTTATCAATATAAACCAGAATTTTGCAAAATGAGATGAACGGATATATATTCCCGACATAAAATATTTTTGTACGGCAAAGAGTATTAACTTTCCTGGGGATACATACATATTATTTGCTTGAATGTATTTTAAATATGTACTGATTATGTCTTGTGGTGTGTCGTATAGAGGTTCTCTTTATCCCCGGTAGGTGAGTGGCATGCTGGCGGTGTGTGGTGACGATGGTATGTTGATGGTGCTGCTATCTAACGCCACTAGTTGGTATGAAGGTCACGGCCGATGGCCTCACACGCAGATTACCTTACCTCACACACTCACATCACACAAACGCATCGAGACACTACGCGGCGTAACCAAAAATTATTCCAATTGTTTCCTTCTTTCTCACTAATAAAAGCTTTATTTGGTCCTATACTTCCCAATTCATGTCTCGGGTGCCTAAAAGACAAAGTGTACCGTTTACGATTTGTGTTTGCCAAAAGGACTGCACTAAAAATAAAAAAATGTAGGAATGCTTTGATAGAATATTTTTGACATTGTGCTGTGTGTATAGTTCAATGTCGAGGTTACAGATTATTTCCAAATTAATTAATTAAATGAGGCATTACTTATTGAATTGCGGTTTCGGTGGCGTAGTCGGTAGCATGCTGAGTTTCTATGCCAAAGATCGCGGGTTAAAACCTGGCCAAAGTCGTCGGATTTTTTAAGAGCGTTAAAAATCCTTCAGTATGCCTTCCTTCAGAGAGGATGTAAAGCCGGTGGGCTCATGTCTTAGATTTATGGCATGTAAGAGAACCTACCACTAACTACAATTGTGTGAAGCCAAATGTGTAGGTTAGATTTGATTAACGCTCTATTAAGTTTCAACGTTCGTCACCAGGTGCCGGTTGTGGTCGCATCTAGTAGCCAAGTTCACAGCTAAGTGTCGTTGACGGTAGCATTTGGTATCAAACGTTGGAACTAATTGGAATTGATCGTCTGCAGTCCTTACCTGAAATACAGATAACGCACCCTAATACAGCCATCACAATTAACACCGGTTATCAGACAGATTCGACACACACCCAAAGTACACGGGGCTACATGACCACGTTGTCGCAGCTCCTAAACTGAGGAACCAACCTACCAGTTATTGAATTTTAAATAAGCGAATCCTCACGAAAAAAGAAAAGAAAAATCTTTACGAGCCTTACAGTAGTCGCATATGATGTGTAACATCTGACATAGAAGAATCCTCACATAAAATAATTGTTGATACACCGGTATTGTATGTCTACCCTTTATTATTCCCGTTTCCCAACGGGGTCGGGGATGAGATGCGATGGACGTATTTGTGGCGGATCGTTTTTATGGCCGGATGTCCTTCCTGACGCCAATCTCACGAGAGGAGTTAATGAGAGATGAATTGAATGATGGTGAATGAAACTGGCTAAGGATGTGGAAGGAAGCGGCCGTGGCCTGTCAGAAGGTACCGTCCCAGCATTTGCCTGGAGTTGAAAATGGGATACCTCGGAAAACCATTTCAAGGACGGCAAATTGTTGATACACCGGTATTTTATAATATTTTTGGCACAAATATTAATCTATTTTAAAAGGGAGTGTTTTACAGATATTGTTGTTTATAGTACGGAACTCATTTTATTAGAGGTTTTGTAGCTTTCACCAGTAGGCTACTAGCCTAAATAAAGAATACGATATGGATCAACTAGATTAATAGACGCGACACCGCTCATAACTTTAAATTTCCTATAAATAGGCCAACTTGCGAATAAATGCAATGTGCCCAGTTCCCGGACCTCTTGTTTCACAGACCACCACGAAATTGCATATGGATTCTGATAAAATGAGTCATATTGATATGATAAATATCGTTTAAAACGATAATCTGGTAGAAAAAATATATAACCCGTCCGGGATTCGAACCCGAGAACATTAGATTCACAGTCAATGATGCTAACCCCACGGCTATTTCGACCACAATAATATGAGGTACAAGATGCTGACTTATTTCCACGTACCAATAATACTGCATCACGGAATTACGTTTCATTTATATTTTGCTTGTGTCGATAATGTTCCTGGCTGAAATTGAGTTTCAAATGCCTGATGAACAGGCCCTCTTGTGAGTAAAGAGAATGTATTCAGCAATAGTTCATGAAGGCTTGCTCAATTCTCGTATAAACACAACGATTATGATATATTAATGACTGCATTACCGTTATGTGGGTTAATATTTGAATAGCCATTGTGCAGAAACATAATACCGGCCATGCCGACTACTTACAAAAAAGCATTTTATAATTTAAATACTCATACGAAGACTTCGAACATGTACCATGTGCTTTGTTTCAATCACTTGACACCAGAGTTCGCATGAGCTTTTACCGTCAGAATGAAAGTGTTCAGCAATGCAATCCAGCTGGCAGTGCGTCTTACACACTTCCGTTCGATCCACCACTGCCAGCTGGATCGTCCGATCCACTTCCATCCCATTTTTCTAAATCACTCCCACAAATATCCAGCAACCGAGTGGAAAGATGTTCCCCATCAATATTGCAATATTTTGTAAATACTTAGTGCTAGGAGTGGCAGTAGTTAATTAATTGAATCGCCGCTAGATGGCATTAGTATAGGTAGTTAGTTAGTCATTATTGTTTTAGGGACGGAACTACGAGGTCATCTGCCCCTAAGTATAGGTACGCTTTCAAAAGAAAGGTGCGATATATTGGAGAGAGTGGTAAAAATCACTCTTACTATCGTCCTACTCACCTTGAGTATTTCAATGCTCATTTTTCGTATAGCAGAAGCCACCTTCACGAAATGTTTTGCCATCGTGCGAGCATTCATCTCTCTGTTGTATACGTAGGACATGATGTCCCCCATGTATTCTAGAACTTGGTCTTGTACTGTGTCCTCCAGCATCTTCTCTGAAACAATGCTGTCCATGGACCGTCTGTTGGATGGTTTCCTGTGATCTTGGCCCCACATACGATTCTCTTCGTGAGGAGATATCCTGAATTGAAACAAAATTATTCAGTTAGTACATTGAAAGACCTTGATGAACCTATCGTGGAATAGGGGCCTAATTAATTAGTGTCACTAATAGGTTTATCCCGTTTGATGACAAGCTGTTATGATGAATGGTTATGTTAATAATCTCAAGCCAAGTTTAGTGCAATTACAAAAATCTGATAAAAATTAAATCCTAGAATGTTGAAACTTTTCCATAGCAGTTAAATTTACTGTATTTTAAATTGGATAATTCGAACCTCAAGGACCAGTACAAAAATTCGAATTATCCAAACATTGGAATTAAGAAAGTTCTTTGAAAAGGGTAGAGAAAATATATTGTATTACGTTTACATAATTATTTACGTTCAACAAAGCATATTGACAGACTAGTTTCAAACGGAAAATAAAACCAAAATGTACTATTCACCTATTGAACGACAGTAGTAATCCAGCAATCTAGTTAAGTCATAGAGATATCCACTGTTTTTCAAAATAGTTTGAGATTTTTACCTGTTTCCTACAATTAAGTCTCTCAGCCATCACAAAATATTCTAACAAATTTAAAGAACGGTAAACAGAACCACTTACGTCATTTCTATTTGAAAAAAAAAAAAAACGCCTAAGTTTGTTGCTTGGGCTGCACTCGGAACAGTTTTTTCGGGAACTGACCCAACTGTTTGGCTTCCGATCAGCTTTTTACACTAAAAGCTTCGAATTATCCAACATATAATTTGAATTAACCACGATTTGTCAGCATTGATTGTATATAAAATGCTAGGGACCAAGAGAAAAATTCGAATTAAAGAAGATTTCGAATTATAGAAGTTCGAATTAACCACGTTCCACTGTATTAGATTCCAAATAATTAATAGTCTACTATGATACATTTTTTTCTTATTATAAGGTGCGTTCAAAAAGTAACGAGCCGGGGGCTGGAATGCGCAAACCGGTGACTACATCGGCTAATCGTGGCATGTGTAACGAGGTGTGGTTCCGACCAGAGCGTGGAAGGTCACAGCCCGTCGCTAGAGGGCACGCGTGCACGTCACGTGACGATACAAAGCGAGCAGCAGCATGCATCAATCGTCCAACGCTGGCAGTCGCATTGCAAACAGTGAAATGGACGCGTCAACCGAAGAGCAAAGAGGTGTTGTTCGGTTTCTAACAGCGGAAGGAGTAGGGGGAACGGACATTCATCGCCGAATGTCTCAAGTGTACGGCGAACACTGCATGTCCCTTGCAAGTGTCAAGGCGTGTTACAAGCGCTTCAGGGATGGACGGGTGTCGTTAGCCGATGATGCCCGGTCTGGGGCACCCCCCCCCCCCCCCTGCATTACCGATGACAACGTCCAGCTGGTTGATGCACTCATTACCCAGGACCGCCGAGTGACAGTGAACGCCATAGCCACCGTGGTCGAACAACGACAATGCACGACCTCATACGGCCAACACAGTCGCGGCCGGTCGCGGCACTCCTGCAGAAATTCAAATGGGAGGTTCTCGGCCACCCACCATACAGTCCGGACCTCTCTCCCTGTGATTACGCCATGTTTGGTCCCCTGAAAAGGGCTCTGCAGGGCCAACGATTCACCTTGGATGCTGTACGTGCGGAACTGGTTCACATCGCAGCCCAGGAAATTTTATGAGACAGCCATTCACCGCCTCATGTCACAGTGGGACAAGTGCCTCAACAGCCAGGGCCAATACTTCTAACATACAGGTACTGGTTTCTGTAATTATGCCTCCGGCTCGTTACTTTTTGAACGCACCTTATATAATATTTGGTCGTTTGGACCCCCTATGGACCACGGTGCTTGTGCTTTAGGTGTTGTCTGCCACTTATAGTGTTCTTGGTGGAATGTTTGGCGGCTGCTTTTGTGCTGAAATCTTTTAGATCATCAATCTTTCATTTACTTGCTGGACTCTATCTTTCGTTCCTGGGACCATTTCCTGGACGCGTTGTGGTGAACTTCTGTAATGTATTGAGTCGTCCAGTTGCAAAACTCGTGTAATCCACTTGTGAATAAGGATCATGTCGTAAAATCATTTATTTAATTATTTTATTTTATTTTATTTTATTTTGTTAAATTTTATATATTTTTTATTTTGTTTTGTTTATTTTGTTTAGTTTTATTTTATTTCGTTTTATTTTGTTTTGTTTTTTTTTGTTTTATCTTTTGTTTTGTTTTATTTCATATTTTTATTTTTTTATTTTTTAAACTTTTATTTACTTTTGTTTTATTTTGATTTTGTTTTGTTTATTTTGTTCAATTTTATTTCCTTTTGTTTTATTTTAATTTTTTAGAAAACAAACACAAAAAAACAAAAAAACATTTTTTTAATTATTCATGTTATGCTGTACTTTTAGAAGAATAAGATTATTTTCCTTTTACTTGTTCTTTGAGGCTAGATTGATTCCAACTTTATTCTTAATTTTGGACGAAGCAAAAAGCAAAATGCAAAAGCAGAAGACCAAAAACAAGAAACACAAAGCAAAAAGCAAAATTGGAAAAAGCAAAAGCAGAAAACAAACACAAAACCAAGAAAGAAAAGCAAAAAGGAAAATTAAAAAGCAAAAGCACAAAGCAAACACAAGACCAAAAACCAAAAACACAAAGCAAAAAGTAGAATACAACAAACACAAGAGATACGTGAGGCAAAGTCCGGAGAAATGTTTCTCATGAAAATGATACTTATTTACAAGTCGACTAAACGAGTTTTGCAACTGGACGACTCATTTGAGGAAAGGTCAAGTTTCAATTGTCAGACGGTAGCGACTCATGTCATTTATTGTGTCTTGCTGAATTATTTATTATTTATCGCATGGCTTTTAGTGCCAGGAGTGTCCGAGGACGTGTTCGGCTCACCAGAGTCTGTAGCTACTTCCAGCAGACACACATAGGGTGAACTACACGTACCGTTCAATTTCAAGTAGATCCAACTTTCGCTACCAGAAGTCAATGATACCTAGTGGTGAACATTGGAACTTTGATAGAGCGTTCCAACGAAATCTAACCTAGAAATTTAGCTCCGCACAAGTTTAGTCTGTGGAAGGATCTCTTACAAGCCATTTAAATCTATGAAATGGGACCGCCGGCTTTACTTCCCCTGAAGGATTTTTAACGCTCATAAAATATCCGACGACTTCGGCCGGGTTTGAACCCGCTATCTTGGACACAAGAGTTCAGCATGCTACCAACTACGCCACCGAAGCCGCTTGTCTTGCTGAATATTAAGTTCAGCAGGATCCTTCTCAATTTGTTTGATCCACAAGGACCCAGTGGCTTTACCCTTCTTGGCTACCTTGAAGACATCCTGTGGTGGTCCATTCTGTACAGGTGGCCGTAGAAAGCCAGGCGTCTCCTTCTCATGGCATCGGTGACGTCTTCCTGGTGTTTGTAGAGTTCGCAATTTGATCAGTACCATCGTCTTCCATCTGTTAAGAACCTTGGTCCCACTGTTTTTCGCAAGAATTTCCTTTCCTGTACCTCGACGACCCTTGGGAGGGGGGGGGGGGGTCTTCTTAGTTAGAAACAGGTGCTCAGCTGCGTACAGGCGCGGATCTAGAGTTTGGCTTTCGGGAGGGGGGGGGGGGTCAGAGAATCTAAATTGTTAAAAAAGATGGTAACACTAAAAACGCAATCACAAAATAAACAAACGTACAAAACCAGACCAATTTTTTAGCAAGCTACATGGATAGAAATTTGATGCGTTTAGCGCACCAAAAATATTCGTACAAATTGCAACGGATTGTTTTGTGACTTCTACATCGAGCTTCGAGAAAAGTATCAAGGTACGTTACAATTTCGGCAAGTCGAGTTGGTACCGCCAAAGGGAGAAAATCACAGCTTGCAGTTTGGACGTCGGCAAAATTTTTTGGTGCGAAAAAAGCCCCAAATTCCTATCCGTGCATTGCTGCACATTCATTGTGACATCACTATAGACATCGATTCGGTAATCACAAGGTTTGCTAAACAAAATAGACGAGTTGATTTTGTTAAATAAATAATCGTTTTTATATGACAAGTATGAAGTTGTAAATATGTACAGTTGTAACAGAACTTAATTGCAATAAAGATATTTTCAGTATTGAATAAAATGAATAAAAAAAACTGTTTTTCAGTTAAAATTCGTTAAGTTTTATTTGTCTGGTTATTGTGTTTTCGATTTTCGAGTTTGCAAAAACATTTGGTCTCCGTTGGGGGAGGGGGGGGGGGTCATGACCCTGGACCACCGTGTTGGTGAATTTTCTTAGTTTTCATTGTATTACAACCATTTTATGAACACAGCAGTGCATCTAAATAATATTTAAACCATTTTTTGGATAGATATGAATAGATGGGAGAGAACAAATTCGTTACACATTCATTTAAAATAGAGACAGTCAGTCTGAAAGACTGGACTTTATATCATTTTAAATGCTACAGATGCTGAAAAATGCTACAAAGACTCTTGACATGTTAGATGATCAAGAAACAATCAGAACGCTAGAAAGTTACAGGTCATGAGGGAGCTGGAGCGCGCGGTGAAAGGAGGGAGCTGGCTGGATATCGTCACGCTCGCCATGTCGTTGCCGTCTCGTAACTCCAGAGCTCACCAGTGAACTCAGTACACATGCACCAAGCGGTACTATGACGTCGCACACCTCAGTGCATTCTCGGTACATTTCGTGACGTCGCCGTAACGTAACGCCAGCCTCAGCGTAACGACGAAGTCGACAAGATCATTTAAAATGATAAAAAGTTAGTGTGTATTCACAAAATATAGATTACAATACAATGCGTTTTATATATTAATTATTTACATATTAATTGTTAGGGAATAATGAACACACTAAAATAAAAACTTTAAAATAGATGGGGTGTTGCTACAGTAACCGGAGACGTGTCGCAAGGGGGGTCGGGAGGGCTGACTCTTCGGCAGGGTCTTCGTCGAATGGTATGGACGGGTCGTCGATGTTTTCCTCTTCCTCGTCAGCGGCTATCAAGGGACGGTTGTCGCAGGACTTTCCGCCGCAGCAGAATTTGCAGAAAGTGGAGCAATGCAGACCGGTTTTTCTGCATCCACATGCTACGGAACAGCCGGTGACACACCTGCATGATACCGTCTTCAGCTGGGTATGAGGAGCAGCATCTCTGGTGGTTGTTCTCGGAATCAAGCCCCTGCTTCCTCTTGTCCAGCCAAAGATGTTCGGGTCTTTCTTCCTGCTCATCCAGGACATCACTTGGTGGTATACTCTCAAGGAGTGGTATCGCGCTGCATCGGAGGATGGGGGCAGCTTTTCCAGGTTCAAGTTTGTCGTGGTGGCAACAAATTTCGTGTGTCGGAGGTCAGAAAATGATTGGTCGATTTCCCCACCATAGAGGACGACCAATATTTGCTCTCCTGCTTTGGAGATGTCCTCTAATGTGGCTTCTGGGTCCATGAAGACATCACTTATCTCCAACAATAATGGATTTCTCCGGAACAGGGAACAAAATTTGGTTTTACCGAACCCATAAATGTTTGACGTTGTGTCACACCCGCTGATGGCGTAGATGAGCAGCAGGTTCTCGGCGAAGTCATACATAAATGATGAGGGGGAGTACATGACGTCAGGTGAATTGCCTCTTCCTGTTTTTTAAGGTACACGTTGTTCATCGTATTTGCTGTCCCAGTGAGGATGAATAAATCGATGTCTTCCCCCACAATAATTTCAGCGTCGTACGAAGAAGCCATCAATGTTGCAGTGGTCACAATGAGCACGTCAGCATCCTCCTCAGCTTGCTTGTTCATGACGTTGGACGCTTCAAGTGTTGTTCTGAACAGGGCAACAAATCGTTTTTTATTGCTCTCATTGGACAGAAATTTGTCTTGAGGAGTTGTGTTGACTGTGGCTTCATCAAATATCACATCAGCTGAGGCGTTCAGCTTGCGCCTTCTTGCTCTTCCAGCATCTTGGCACTCATCAGAAGATTGTCTGGGTACCCGGTGAAGATGACCATCACCACTGTCCCATAATGCTGGTGGATGTACTTGATATAATCGGCACACATTTGCCCAAAAGTCGAGTTTCGATTCCACACAACTTTGTGGAGCAGATGCCCACCATCGATGACAGTGAGGTGATTTGAGGGGAGCTCGAAATCTATAGGCAGGGGTGTGAACGCTGCCTATAAAGCAGACGTTGTGCCCTTGGGCATGCCATCCTCGTTGAACAACGACATAGGGTACGGTGCAAGCTCATAAGAGAGGTATTCCTCAAGGTCGTTCTGGGTTGTTTTTGCTATGCACATCCTGTGATAGAGTGTGAGTGGATCCCCAGCAATCTTCTTCTCCCCAACTTTCAAGATGTTCTTGTCAGCTGCTAAAGATATCACATTGTCCTTCTTTTTGAAGGACACTTAACCGAAGGTTGTTCCCACTATTCTTGAGAGTCCAGCCATACCGACTTGCTGGGCCTTGTAGTAATTCACCTGCTCACTTCCAACTATACCAGAGCTGATGCTCATAATTTCCTCTGCTTCAGGGAAATGGGGGGTGTTTTGAAAACCATTCGAGCAGCCGTTGTACAACTAAGTCATACTTACACGTGACAGCAACTATGCTTTACAATTAAGTGAGAGAAACAGATTTTGCCAATTATCTCAATTCTTACAAAAATGACTTAGTGCCCTACTATGACCGATTCAATTATATATGCGTGTGTGAGAGAGTGTGTGTGTAAGTGTGTGGTTACATTTATACCAAAAATGGTTCAAATATTATTTAGATGCATTGCTGTGTTCAAAAAATGATTGTAATATAATGAAAACGAAGAACTTTCACCAACACGGCGCTACAGGGCGGAATCACAAAAAACGCATTTCCTCTAGTATTCTCAAATTTACACCCACTCCTAACCCATTGCTCGTAATTATTTTTTTGATACATGAGTTTCAAAGGAAATTAAATTCTCTACAACTGTCATGCAATAAACGTTTTTCTGAGATCAAGTCTTCCCCCTGTTTTTGCGATGGAAAGTGGAGCGAAAGTGCTTGGTCCTACAAACAACACTCGCAGATAAAAGTTGTTGGAAATTTAGTAATCTACATTTTCTTATTTAAACATATCTTCAAACAAATGAACTGGGAATGAGCTAGAGACCAAAAACTGAAAAAAGTGCCGATTTCTGACAGTTTTTTTAAGATGGCGGACGAAGCAAGGGGGTGGGGATGACGGAAACTTGGATTAATAACTACCTAATGGTTCTAAACAACATCAAACAATAAAAAACGATCCCGCATCTGATGTAAGGAGAACCCCCTTTTGGAGTCTCCATTGACTGGACTATTTGTTCGAGAGCCATTATTTCACTGAGATCTTCTGAGATCCATTTTCCATGGTATTTTACTACTTTCGCTCTCTTGATATTGTTAGTATCACTGACTCTCATGGATTTTGGGGCGTTTCATTAATAGACTTTAAATTTTATAACATTTAAATCGGAAAATTTCATATAAACTAATTTTGACAGCCTACGCAACCTAAATTAGTATCCTTTTTAAAACCTTACTCAGGTCCTCTTTGAACGAAGAGGAAATATCTTAATTAGCTCAGATCAAGAACTTAAATATACACGACTTCAAAAGATAACAAGCCCGGGATGTCAGCGGATTGTAGAATGTTCAAAGAATACTTATTATGAATCAAATCACTCACGGGACATCGATATATCCAGTTAGAGAGTGGTTCCCGCGTTGTCTTGATTAAAACACTGATAGCACTAAGTGGCTGGGAATAATGATAAAAATTGATTAAATAACGTGGCCGATATATTGGTCCGTGGCACTATAGGGGTTAATGTCATCGTAATTACAACTGACTATTCAGAACGGAGAAGGGAAATAAACATTTTTTTGAGAGATAGTAGCCTATAACCAAAATACGCTTCGGTAATAGTTGTTAAAGATTGTCATAACCCATCTTATTATTTCCATTTGAATGATTCCAAGCTTATTCCTAACTTAACCCTTTTGATGCCAAGGTATTACGAGAGGTTATGTTAAAAATACCAAGCCAAGTTTAGTGAAGAGATAAATGTTTGATAAAAAAAACAGAGATAGAATTTAGCAGGTAAATTTCTTTAGACGTATTAGTAGCTAAATAATTAAAACTTTGTTCCATTCATTTCATAGCGGCTTCGATATTGTAGTTGGTAGCATGCTGAGCTTCTATACCCAAGATCGCGGGTTCAAACCCGGACTAAGTCGTCGGATTTTTTAAGGGACACTAGGACTGAGTTTTAAGCATATTTTATTTAAAAATTCAAATTTTCGATTATGACATATTATTGTACCCCTGGCCATAACGGATCAATTAGTGGTATCATTTTCCACATTGCGCCATTTTTTGAGGCACGGCGAGACGTTTAAATGCCGGCCGCACTGCCATTTAATCGCCCCTTTCTCTTGGTACATTATCCTGTACACGCATTTATGCATTTTTTTTTATCGGAGTAACTTAGTTTAAATGCGGATTTGAAATTCCCTCTGTACTACTGGCTCTGTGGTGTATTCTTGGAATACACGGTAAGATAGAGTATACTTTTAATGCTCTTTGCTTGTTCATTCCTTCCTTTTTCTCAAACACCAACAGTGATCTTCTAATTTCTCCTTGTTGGTCATGCCTCTTATGTTACTCGTGAGTCTGTTCTAGATATATATCTTCCATGACCCACCTAGCGTCATCTAGCAGCGACTCTCTGAAGTTCCTCAATTCTTCCCTGTACAAGAGGACTTCCTTTTCAATTTGGCCACCAGATCTCGTCGCCATCGCCAGCTATCATCTCCGTGATCAAGAGAACTTCGTCTACTTTTTCACCCACCAGGCTGCGATAGTGTCGCCTACTATTAACTCTTTGAAGACCATCTCATCAAGAGAAATTAACTTTTCAATGTTGGTTATGCTTATATGTTTTCCTTTTGTCTCCTACCCCCACTCTTTTCCCTTCCCTGGTTCCTCTGTACTTCGCTGAGTGTGTCTCACTTGTACGTCGGCAGTCGACTTAGTCAGTTGAAGCTCTACTAGAGCTAGCCTCCTCTACTAAAGAGGCATTCTTTTAATTCCACGCCTTGTTGGAACTTTAATGTAAACCGTCAAAGAGAACTTCACCATCGCCATGAAGGAAAGATAAGTACCGACTTCAGGTTTTAACCTCATTCTCATCGTTTTAATAACTACATGCTTTTAACGATCATTTTATTGGCAGTGTGAGATTACTATATTTGGGGCAATAATCATCCTTCGCGGGATTTCCTATGTTGGGCTTTTGTCTGTCTATGCCAATATTAATAGAAAGCAGCATTTCTTATGCTCATTAAATGAGAGATCTTCTCACTACGTGGGATACCAATGAATACCCACTGTCTATAAATAACTTAGTTCGTTCCACCGCTGGAATAACTTTTGCCCTATTCTTCAGTCAGGATTGCTCTGGAACCTTCCAGAATCTACCAGTCATTCCGTCATGTATTTTCCACTCACATGGGTGAATACTTTTTCAAACTAAGGAATCTTCCGTATGAATTAACGCTCAATAGCTAACTTTTCTTACTCCGTTGGGATTTTCTCTGGCGCATTTAACTGTAATCTACAACTTTCTCAAGCAATAGACTCTCGCCTATCTAGTGTAACTACTTATTTTCCATAACTGCAATAACTTTCTTTGCCATAAACGTTTGTGCTACTACAGTGAACTTTTCATCCATTACAACAGACTATAGTGAAAAATAGTGTTTGTTCAATATTTCTTCCGCGTCGCGTTCGTCCGAATACCATAAATACGGCCATGAACACTTATCCTCAATTCCATTTGATATTTCCCAAACCCCTTACTAACCAACCAAAATAATAAAATTGTTACTTTAGGTCTTTTTCAATGAGGTGTCACTCTAAGGACGTGCCCTCCTTCGTTTGCTTATTTATCATAAATTAATGTCTGTAAAACTACGTGTCTGGTACACGTCTCAAATTATCTTGTTCCTCCCTTTTTATTAGGGAATACAATTCTTTCAAATCACAAGTGAGTTATTTCTAGGTTTCACGAAAGGGAAACTTGCCCCATTTGTCTCGTGATTCCTACTTAAACATAGGAGGTCTAGAAACTTCCTTTCGACTTTCTCTTCAGGTTTCACAGTAAGTGACCTGCCCTATTTGTATGACTACTAAAAAGTAATTCAGCTTTGATATAAGAAGTTATAGGTACTTCTCTTTTATTCTTCCTACTTTTTGTTGTTGTTACTTTCGAAGTTGTTACTCTTTCCAAGATATTTATCTAGAATTCCTTAAAATACCCACCTTGTACTTGATTTATTGTCTAACTTCAATCACTTTAATTGTCTTTAAATTTTTTATTTTATCTTCGCCATTTCAAAATCTTGCGAGGATTTTAAAACATACAAAGGTTTGAAACCAAAGGAATTGTTAATTGCCTGGAGCAAACTTTAGATGTTTTTCGGAGGTCTGTGACCCCATTTGTTAACAAAATTGAAATTATATATTTGTCAAAAAACTACTACCCAACATTGTTAAATTCATTACACTCTTTTGCATTGTTAAATAAATTAAAGAGTTCTTTTTTCGCTTTCCCATTTTTCTAGTATAAGAGTTCGGCAAGATCCTGTCTTCCTTGACTCTTCCCACTTAATGCAAATAAATCTCTTGATAGGGTTTTCACCACTTGTTGCATTTGAGCAAGAACTCTTAGTTGACAACTTGGTAAAGTCTCTCTTAGCTTTAATAGCTAATTCTAACCGGCCAGTAAGGCAAGAATAGCTCGCTACGCCAGCTTCCTGCTTGTGGAGATTCTCTCCAACACTTATGGTTGGTTTTTCAAAATATAAGTGTTTCTCATTGTCTAAACTTTTAGTCGGCTCCTTGCTGGGTAAAAGCTTAGCCATTTCCAAATACAACTCTTGGTGCACTTACCAAAATTATTCCCAAAGGTATAATTGTTTTATCCCTATCCTTCTTGGAAGCATTTGGTCGCTCTTTAGGAATTCTACAATTTCGAAAACAAAAAATATCGAAACCGATTCAAATCATTGGCATTCTTCAAATTACTTGTTCAAAATCAAACTTCTTTAACCAGATACTCAATAAATCTGTTACTCTTTGTCTTGCCAGACCATCAGCCTTCCCCATAGTAGGCATATGTATGCTTGAGAGGGAATACTCTAAAGCCACTCTCTTGCAAACCGCCCAAGTTCTAGCTGCGTTTCCCGTTAGCTTTGCCCGGGTCCCCACTCACTTTAGGTATCGGAGAGAGGATTTGCAGTGGCAGTCACCTTTTAGGACATTTAAAGTTAAACTTATAACTTTTGTGGGATTCTCCTCCTATTTCTCCATCCTTTTTCTCCAATCCGAAACCCACTTCCTTTTCTTTATCATCTTCCCTTGGTGGTTTGGTTATTCCTAAGCCAATAATCTACCCACTCTGCATTGTGCTACTATCTACTGATGAATATTGACACTATTTACTACGTAAGCTTTACAAATACTCCAAATGTTTGAAAATAAATAAATAAATAAATAAATAAATATCTCGAAAGGTCGACATGATGAAATTTTGCATTTATATTGTATTTTCTAATTTCATGAGAGTTTCTAGTCGCTTATAGAATGACAGTAGATGCACAATTTATCTTTATTTGATATTTGTGTTGACTTTAGAAGTGTACGAATGGTCTACCTCTGTTTATAAACTAGTTATTGGACGCTAGGCTAGTACTTTTTCGAAATGTATTGTCTTTGTGAAGTTATTAGGTGGGGGGGGGGGATACACACACGTCACACAAGACCAAGGTCACAAAGATGAAGAAGGAGGCTGCAAAACAGAAGAAGCAAGGTGTTACTTATGTTGCAGTAGAGTTCTAATGGGTAAGTTGAGTGGAAATATTAAAATATATGCATGTTTTTAGAAAAATGCCGTTTTCTCTGTTTCACATTTTCTGATGTATAAAATCTTGTACGCGTTACAGAAATAATGCAATTTTCTTGTAAATTAACATGCTTGTTCCTTAGTACTTAATTCACAAACGTGTGCATTACTTTTTGGAGTGGAGTTCTGGTTTGCCTGTAAAAAAAATTGAACCTTCAAATTTCAAGAATTTTACAAAACATAAACTTCATTGGGGGAAAAAAAATTATATCTTCATAGTAAACAATACAATCTCAAATTCGATGCACTATTTTATTTGTAGAAGAATAAGGTAACTTACTAGAAAAATGAAAATAATTGTGCTATCTACATTAGTTCGACGCGCTTGACATTTTGAATATTTGAATAATTTGCGTATAAATATTGGAAAATAATTAATTTCTATGGATCTAGTGAAGCTACATTGATCAAATTTGGTACACATGTTTATACTACCGCATAACTACCAGCAAACAAAATAAGTAGGGGAGTAAGGCGGTTTCCAAATAGTGTCATGGCCGCTGCGTGAGTCCAAGCCAATATCTCACGAACCCATGGTCGGATGTTGACAAATGAGGTGTCGTTGAACTCGAGCTGACGTCCTCTTACCTATGGACCATGTATTATATTTTTCAAAAAAAAATTGAAATTTTTCGTTTTCGAAAATAGGTGATAGTTTGAAAACTAAACATGATAGAACGTTGTGCCATGGCTCAAACGAACGGCCTATATGACCTTTATTTTCTGTAAAAAACTTCTTTATTTTTTATGCTTTTTTGAAAACACTCGAATTTTGAAATTCCTATATTTTGGACGCTAGGAAATTTACAAAAATGTTTGCTTGACGTAAATCAATGGTCCCTACCCCCTCTACCCCCAAAATAAATTTCAAGTCTCTAGGATGAAAACCTGCAGTAGTGTGGTAAGGACAGAGCTGCCTCACTTAGCAAGTTGTGAGCCCCTGCGACCTTGGAATGGAAGGAGCCATGCTAGGAGGGCGTGCTTGGATTCGTTTTTTTTCGCCTCGTCGTGCTCTTTACGGGAATGTCGGTGTCGAAAATGTGAAAATCTGGAAACACAGTCTTTTTGGGGTAAAAACGTGATTTTAAACTTTTTGCTATATCTCGCGAAACAATAACGCTAGAGGCATGTACGACGGGTCCAAGGACTCGGAGTGACGTCCTCTTTGCTATGGATTACTCGTTATATTTCTTAAAAAATTTTGGAAACTCGATTTTGGGGTAAACACGTGTTTTTTGTGATTTTTGCCGATATCTCACGAACTAATAACGCTAGAGACATGTACGAGGTGTCCCAGGACTCGGGCTAACGCCCCCTTTCAAATGTGATAGATTTTTTTTCCAAAAAAATAATTCACAAAGGGCCTAACGCCATACATGTTGAAAAACCGTTTTCTTTTTCTTTACCTGTTTATAATGTGTTGGTAGGACACATACTAAGACACCCAGGAATAGCAAGCTTAGTTATGGAAGGAAGGGTCGAGGACAAGAACTGTAGGGGTAGACCAAGGTTAGAATATGTTAAACAGATTGCCTCGGATGTAGGGTGTGGTAGCTATGTAGAGATGAAACGATTAGCTCAGGACAGGGAGGAATGGAGAGCTGCATCAAACCAGTCAAAAGACTGAAGACTCAAACAACAACAACAACAATGTCCATGAAGCGTGGTGGTTGAGAGAGACGATACTGCTGGATGTGTGTGTTTCAACAAACCTGTCGCTGACCAAGGTGGCTGTGTTCAATAGATCAATCGCTATTTCGGCGGGTCGGTGTATGACAGAGCGAGGGTGCGTTTTCTGATATTTTACCTTTAACGTGTAAACGGTGATGAGAACTAGGTTCTATGTTGGTCGAAGCGAGTAGAGAAAATAAACTTGCCGACGAGCAGGAGGTGAATGTCATTTGAGCTTATTGGAAGGCTCCGATCTGACTTGACAACAGGTGACGCTTGAAGGTGAAATAATCTGACCATCGTGGTGGCAGGGGAGTGTGAAAGGCATGCACACACATTTGTGAAACCACATGTAGGCTAAACCAGTGACATCCTGTTTTGCTTCGTACGTGACAAAATGCAAGTTCATGTGAAATTTGATCTACCGCAGGTGTTCGCTTGGGACGTTATCTGTCCACATGCGCGATAACTGTTAACAAGTTACATCCTGTCTTGCTTCGTACGTGACAAAATGCAAGTTGACGTGAAATTTGATCCGGCACAGGTGTTCGCCTGGGACGTTAGCTGTCCACGTGCACGATAAGAGAATCTTCAAAGCATGGGGAAAAAAAAGATTATACATGCAACGTAGCATATATAAAGACATGTCGTTATCATTTCCACGCTCACTTAGGTGACTACCTTTGAACACACTGCGTTGCATGAAACCCCTGGTCTTGTTTATCAGTTTTGGTGTTGGTGGAAAATACTTGACCTTGTTGTGGGGTAGGTATTTATTTATTTATTTATTTATATATTTATTGATTTTTATATAAATACATGCAATTATTTATTGATTAGGTAATTAATGATTTTATTTATTTATTTGTTTGCAGATAACGTGTATAGCCTGCCTGTCGTGTGTCTGTGGGAAATATATTAAAGAAAGAGAGAAAGACAGAAAAGAAAACCATTTCCATACTAGCCCACGAGACGGGAATATAGAAAAGCATTACACGTCAAGGTGAGATTTGTTTTATTATATAATATAACCTGTTTGATTTTGTTTTGTTTATGAAATGCATAAACTATATGGAATGGATATACTTATGGTGGTTTATTTTATTTCTTTTTAGATATTTGGAAAAAAAAGGGTTCACTGCTATAATAAATACAGTTGAAAACCAAGTGGCTTTAGAGTGGAACCCTTGTCAAGCAGTCTACAGGTGAAAACTCAGGTGAGAGTGTTCTTTCAAAATAATGTCTTTTACTGCTGAGAATACGTTAACTTGGGAACCCATAAACAGTTGTTTCAAATCGCGTGTGTGCTCTGGCCGCGTGGTCAATGTTAGAAAAAGTTTGATTCCCAAAGAATTTTTACAATCTTGTTTTGAAATTTTTAAAATTGAAATTTGTACAGCGCAAAGGTTGCATACGGCTTTAAAGGTGAATACAGAACTGGTGTGCGATTTCATATATAAAAAAAGGACGTAGAGCATAAAGAGACATTTTATATTTGCAGTAAAATGCAAGAGCTATTCATAGCCCATAATTTGGAACATTGGTATGAAACCCACGTGGTGAATGCCTTGCTATCAAAATTTGATAAACTGCAACAAGGACCGAGTGGTCTAGCCTTAGACAAAATTCATTATTTGCAAATCAACATTTGTCAATTCAACCCGTTGAATGCTGGGTCTAGCTATATTAAAACACCACCAGCTATAGCTTCGAAAAATGCTGTGGTCAATATAAAGAATCGTGACAATGATTGCTTTCTGTGGTCTGTGGCTGCCTTTTTGCAGCCGGTGCAACATAATGGTTGTTGGCCGGGAAAGTACAAGGCCAAGTTTAATGAATTAAAACAAACTTTAAATTTAACTCGAGTATCGTTCCCTATGGACTTAACCGAGATCCATAGGTTTGAACAAGATAACCAGGACTTTTCGTTCATGGTGTATGGCCTTGATGGTAATGAGATTGTGGGTCCTTTTTATGCCACAAAAGAACCGAAACGACAACACATTCATCTTTTATATTTATCTGTAGGAGAAGTGAATCACTATTGCCTCATTAAAAGCCTGAGTAGATTGCTAAGCAGTCAAATGTCAAAGGACAAGCGTCCAAAACATATTTGTGACCGTTGCTTGCAATATTTTAAAACCCCTACGCTTTTGGAACGTCATAGGGTAGATTGTGTTACTCAGGAAGCGGTGAGATTGATATTGCCACAAGGGGACAAGGCTGTGTTAAAGTATAAGGACATTCATAAGCGTGACACTGTTCCCTATGTGGTATATGCAGATTTCGAAGCTCTCACTACACCCATGGCGGGATGTGAACCAGATCCCTCCATCAGCTCAACCACACCCATTCAAAAACATGAACCCTTTGCCATAGGATTTAATGTGGTGTGTGCCTATGACCCCACACAATCCGTGTACAAATACCGTGAGGGGCCAGATTGTGCCAAATGGTTCTTGGATGAACTTATCAAGTTGGCCGACCATGTACAGGAAATACTGGACCACCCAGTACCCATGAGCCTATCTCAAGAACAGCAGCAGTGGTATGAGCATGCCACAACATGTCATATTTGCGAAAAGCCACTGATCAATGCTGAAGACACCGTTCGTGATCACTCGCACTTTACGGGGGAGTTTCGTGGAGCTGCGCATAGTAAATGCAACTTGAACTTTCCAGCTCCTCGTTTCATCAGTGTCTTTTTCCATAATCTGGCAAATTATGACATTCAGTTTTTGATTCGTGAATTGGGCCATGTCAACAAGGGCTCGTTTACCATTATCCCCCAAAACCATGAGCGTTTTACAGCCCTGACATGGAGGTTGAGCAACTTTAGCATTCGATTTTTGGATTCCTTTAAGTTTATGACGTCCTCGCTAGACAGCCTTGTGAATGGCTTGAATGAGGAGGAATTAAAAAATACTAGAATGCATTTTAATGATCCTGAGCAATTTCAATTGTGCATTCGGAAAGGTATATTCCCGTATGATTTCTGCAACAGCTGGGACGTGTTAAAGCAAAGAAAACTCCCTCCACAAGAGAAATTTTACTCGAAACTAACACGCAGTACCGTTTCCGATGAAGACTATGCGCATGCATGTCAAGTTTGGCGAGTGTTTGGCATGAACACGCTAAGTGAATATGCTATGCATTACCTAAAACTGGATGTATTGCTGCTCACTGATGTGTTTGAAAAATTCCGTAACTTGTGTCAACACATTTACGGTCTTGACCCGGCTCACTATTATACGAGTCCTGGACTCTCGTTTGATGCCGCTTTGAAATACACTCAAGTGGAATTGGATTTACTCACTGACGTAGACATGGTTCTATTTTTTGAAAAGGGCATTCGTGGCGGCTTTGTGTCACTTAACCAGCGCCATGCCGAAGCGAACAATGTCTACATGCCTGATTATTCACCGGAAAAACAAGAATCGTACTTAATGTACTATGACGTGAATAATTTGTACGGTTACGCCATGAGTCAGCCTTTGCCCTATGGAATGTTTGCTTGGCTGACAGACAAACAAGTGTCAGAATTTGATGTGAACATGGCTAGCCAAGAAACAGGCCGTGGATATGTGCTAGAAGTGGATATTGAATATCCCTCATCCTTGTATGATGAACATGCCGATTTCCCATTCTGCCTTGAGCAAATGGTTCCCCCTGACAGTAAAGTGAAAATTGAAAAACTCATGGGCACACTTTACAACAAAAATCGGTATGTGGTACATATCCAAATGTTGGTGCAATGCCTCGCCCAAGGCTTGGTGTTGAAGAAAATCCACAGGGGTATTTCTTTTGCTCAAAAATCATGGCTTGAGCCGTACATGCGACTCAACACAGAGCACCGACAAATGGCAACACAGCAGTTTGAAATTAATTTTTTTAAATTAATGAACAACTGCATCTATGGCAAGTCCATGGAGAATGTCCGCAAATACCGTGACATTAAATTGGTGAATGTCTGGGAGGGGCGGTGGGGTGCCCGGCGGTACATTGCCAAGCCAAATTTCAAATCGATCAAAATTATCGATGAGGATTTGGCTACTATTGAAATGAGTAAAACCAGCGTGACCATGGATAAGCCCATTTACTTGGGTCAAGTCATTTTAGACTTTTCTAAATCGGTCATGTATCGATTCCACTATGAGTTTGCCAAACGCCATTTTGAGGACGTTTCTCTTTTGTATATGGACACGGACTCATTCATTTACCACATTCGCCACTGCAACCCCTATAACGTCATGAGGCAACATAGTGACTGGTTCGACACCTCTTGCTATAGCGCTGACAACGTGTTTCAGCTGCCCATAAAAAACAAAAAGGAAATGGGCGTTTTAAAAGATGAATGTGGTGATTCCATTATGACGGAATTCGTAGGTTTGGCTTCGAAAATGTATGCTTATCGCACACTCGACTGTAAGGAAGCCAAAAGAGCAAAAGGTGTAGGTAGGGCAGTGGTAAAATCGCTACGTGTTGATGACTATCTAGCGGTTTTACGCACGGGCAAAGCTATGTCTCATACACAGTGCAGGATACAATCCAGCAACCATCATTTGTATCTTGTGGAACAGAGAAAACGCACCCTCGCCTCCATGGATAACAAGCGTGTGTGGGCTGATGACCTGCTCACCAGCCTACCCTGGGGTTATGATCGCAAGGAAGAGGAGGTGTGATTTCATTGTTTAATCGTTTATGGGACATGGCTTTTTGTAACTTGTAGATTTAGAATTTTGTAAATATTGTTTTCTTGTCATTGTAAATAATAGATTTTGTAAATAGTGGCAATCCACTTGGACCTTTTGCTCTTTAAAAAAGTTGTGTGCAACCTTATTTTTTAAAAATTTTTTGATTGGTAAATAGTGTGATTCTTTTAACGCTGTACAAAGTTGAGTTTTTTTGTAAATATGAAATAAGTAAGATTTTTAGTAACTCTAATAACTAGTATTTAATTATTTTTCGTAATGTAAATGATAAACTAAAAAAAAGTTCTTTTGGGATGAGTGAGCATGTCGAGAATGTGCTTTTGGGAATAAATAAAGTGGTTGTGTTTGTTCCCAAAGACAGGTGTGAATGTATGAGTGGAGAGAGAAAACTGGTGTGTATGATTGACCAGAGCAAACACGATGAGGTAGGGTGGGGGGTAAATGGTCACTTATATACTCATTTTGTTTTCAATAGTTTCGTTTTTTCATTGAAATGTGGCAGTCAAAAGACATTATTTTTGTAAAAACAGTCTTACCTGCAGTAGTCGTAGACCTCGACGTTTCTCCAAACACACATCAGCACATTGCAGTATTATCAAGGTCAAGCACTCGCATCAACATCATTGTCAAATCTCAACTTTCGACATACACCAAATGGAAAAAATATGAAAACAGCAAAATGGAAAATCCATGTTTCCATATCACCAAAAACGCAAAACTTAAAACGAACATTTAAAAAAAACTGGAAATGGCCATATGTGAAATATGAAAATTCAAAAACTTCAAACGGTCTTTGTTTAAAAAGTGTCATCAGCAAAATGGAAAAATCCATATCATCAAAACGAACGTTTTCAAAAACTGTAAATTGCAAATTAGCAAAATGGCAATGTGTGAAATGTGAAAATGAGAAATCAGCCATCAACATCATGGTTTTTTATAAATAATAAAAACACAAAACATCGTGCTCTGTCAAACCTTTGTTTTTATTTCATAGTCATAGTGAATTGACAAAAGAAAAATAGAATACAAACAAATCCCAATTCCTCACTCCTCAATGTTTATGTCCATGCATCATCAACTTTCCTTTCATAGCACTCATGACAATCAGGGCTGCCATTCTTTCACCCACTGAGGCATCATTGGATGTGAAACGTTGTTTAGCTTTCTTCAATAACAATTTATCTGCCACATGTCTTAAACCAGGATGACTATGGCGATAAGAAAGGTCATGTTCCTTGCATCCTTGATCCAAAAGATTAATGGATACATCACCACGTTGTAAACGTTTTTCGAGACGAGTTCCAGGGCCGCAAAAACGATAACCTGGAAGATGGATTTCGAAAGGTAAGTATTGAATCACTTTGTCAATGACGCCATTGCCAGTACAGGTCTGGCATATCCTTTTCCATCGATGGTAAAAAGGTTTGGTCTTCCTCCTCCTCTGTGGACGATGTTTGTGTTTGTTGTTGTTGTTGTTGCTTTTTCTCGCCATGACACTCGTGGAATGATTCAACAAAGTCTTTACATGGACTTTTATGACCGTGATACAGTTTCACTAGCTGGCAAGTCGCACACTGACGCATAGACGGTATTTTTGCCATGGCCACTTGCTTATGGTGATCGTAATCCGTACAGGGTTGCAATTCACTCAACACAGGGTCTTGAGTCCATGATTTTGGTACATGTTGCCAGATTTCTTTCACTGCGTTGGCGGCCACATAATAAATGAACGACTTGGGCAGCGCCAAGAGTTCCTCTTTGGTAAAACTGTCTAGTTTCTTTTTGCACACAAAGAACTTGCCGATGGCTTTGTCCGTAGCATTGCCTTTCTCCATGGTATCACGTGCTGTAGATGTTTACACGTCGCTTGTAGAAATCTCACTGACGTCATTCACAGGTAAATCTTGAGTTATAATTTTGTTCAACAACTCCCAGCAGGCATGAGTGGTTAACCAATGAAAGAGATGCCACGCATGCGATAGGGCTGTATGGGTAATGTTGCCACAGGAACAAGTATCCATGAGCGTTTGCAGGGAGGGGCAGCCCAACTCCATGAGGTCGATACATTGGCAGTAAGACGCCAAAAATGGTTGCAACCATTGACGTTTTTCATTACCTTTCACAAATACCACATTGGCCGAGGACAAGTGTGCTTTCATAACCACATCCAAATATTTATAGGAAATGGTTCCCTGATTCCAGTCTAGTTGCCTATGATTTTCAATCCACTGGGTTTGTTTACGGTCTTTTTCACACAACAAATCAAAAGCATGGGGTGGTTTAAATAGCAAATGCGTAGCTTGTGATATCCAAAACGTGGTACAATCGATCACGGCCACTTGTTTAAATATAAATTTGTTGTCACCAATTTTAAACCCTTGGCAATCCACAATGAGTGTGCGCAACATGTTGACGCTTGTCTGGACCAAGTTCAACTGACGACTGACTGACGATCAGGTGTGATCATGGCATGGACTTACCTGCCATGCTAGTTTCAAAATTGAGGTTAGGGTAGGAGAGGGGGACATGCAAAAATTAGAATTTAAGAATTACATCATTTTATTATCATAACACGTCTTACAGGCTTTTGTCATTTTAGGATAAGGACGATAGCAACTGATACAACAATATAGTCTCTTGTGTTTGTAACGTCCATAACACCGATGATGTCCCAATGTCTCTAAACTAGGTGTTTTTGATGGTGAGCTGCTCACTGAAGCACCATGGATACCATACTGTCCACACGTATCGTAACTTGTTTTTTTTTCATCACCCAGAGACACAAGTGAGGGATAGCTTGAATGACAGGGTATATTTCCCACTTTCATTCTGCACAGGTAGGGGCAGGTGGGTGACCAGCGCTGATGTTCCTGCATGGGTTCATCGCCCTCCTGCCATTGGTCTATGATGATGGGACAAAAGGCACATTTCACTTCATCTCTTGTTTTTAAATAGTAGAATCCAGCGGCCGCCAAGGCTTGAGGGTTTATGAAAGGCACTGGCCATGTGGCAAAAGTCTTGAAACGTTGTTCCTCAGAGTTTAAATTCATGGATGTAACGTCTCTTGAGGCTTTAAAGCAAGACATGACTGAGCGGCTTGACGTGGGATGACCTGTTATTTATACACTCGTCACTTGGTTGGACAGTGGATAATAGTTGACTTGTTTGTGATGAATAATCAGACAGTAGGCCGTGGTATTAGCTGGTACATTGTCATGCGTTTCAAAATCTAGTCGAATGTCGATATTGGATGGCTTGACAGACTCTTCCAGGTAAGAACAGTCAAAGACAATCAGTGGTGCTCTTGCCTTAAACGCTTGGGGTAGTAGCATGGGGCCGTTCTCTTTTTGATAATACGACCATCGAAATTTAGAAAACAAGTCGTACAGGGGCCCAAACTTATTTTTTGAAAAATCCAAATCCAGTCCTTCATAGGGAAACACGGCTCCGTTGAGGAAAAGGCGTGCATTTCTCAATTGCAGATGATCAAATTGCGTGGCATCTTTGGTTTGTTGATACTTGCGATTCGTTTGAAAACCCACGATCAGGTAGAGAGGTCTCTCTGTATAGCGAGCTGTTTTTACAGACCAACTGTGTGTGTTGGTAGTGGGCAATAGCGGATACTCATGGAGTGCCCAGCTTCTAAATTCCATGGGTAGAGGCATATCTCTCTTTACCATTTTGAGTATGTCCAGTTTTTTTGCTATCGTTAAGGGTCACATGGGGGACTTTCCATAGCAAGCGTTGTAGTTGAATTTTTGAATCGATGGGGGCATTGTCGGCTCCCTTGAGTGCATTGTTATCACTCCTGTCTCTCACCAGATAAAGCACTTGCCTTGCGTTGACCACAATGCGTTGGTGATCTTCAGCAAAGCCTAGAATTAGTTTAAGAGGTAAATATCCAGTAAAGGTTCCATCGGTGTGTACCATCCAGTCATTGGTCGAGTCAGGACACCAACCTGCCATGCAAAGTGTTTTACCTTCTTCCTCACTATAAGAGGGGTATAGTTTCATGACACTGGAAATGCCCACATTTCGAGTGCTATCCACCACGATATCGTTAATGACATAACGTACTTCAGAAAACAGAAAGGCTAAACCATGGTTGGCCAACTTGGATGTGGTAGGTGTAGAGCCATCGGCTTTGGTGAGCCGACCTTCAATCTGAATGACACTTTCATGCGGTAGGGTGTAAATATCTTGGTTGTTGATAACAAATTGAATTTCATCATTGTTATTGAGTCCAGGTGTTTGAGCTTGATAGGAATGGAGATCAATTCTTACCACTCCTGGTTGCTCCTCGATGCGGTTCGCTATCTCTAGGATAGAATTCATCATGAGGGTTGACGTGGTAACCCAAATGCTGTAAAATCTGCTTGTTCTGAGATGTTAACGTGTATTCACGTGGCAAACAACTAACACCATTCCTAGACGGTGTTGTTGCTTTATACACAAACTTCATAGTGGCTTTAGCACCAACTTGTAAGTCACTGGTGTGGTAGAATCTAGATCAATGAGTTGTTGATCTCTATTGATCAGTCTTAATGTTATATTACTAATACTATCGACAGCCACAGCATGAAAAAGCACCACTGGAGGGTTTTCACGAATAATATACCCATTGGGCGATGTCACAATAAAGTCATAAAGCGAATGCGATGGTTCTTGATTGGTGTACACTTGGCTAATAATATTACACGTCACCGACACATGATGGTCCTCAATGAATTTCACTTCATGGTCCGATTCATGTTTTTTGTTGGGCTCCAACACATGTGGTTTAAATCCTAGTAATGGGCCAATGGAATCGGGGTGTGTTTTAAAGTCAATGTTGAAGGTAGAGAAAATACTGCAGCGATGAGTGTTAGTATTGCCTACAAGTTCAAACTTGTGCGTTCCGTCAAGAAATGACTTTAAACCATATTGATTGATCAACACCACATAAATGTGTTCATAAATGTCATCGATCGTGTATCCACCAGAGTTCAAGGTGAGCACAGAATCAATATAGTAAAACTTGTTGTTCACATTTTCACGTATGTTGTATATTCGATTGTACGTTTCAAGAGAAACAAGTCCTAAACCATAGGGTTTTTCACTCAATTCGATAGGCGGGTAGAAGTCTAGGCTGACTTCAGGTCCACGTCCATGCAGTGTAAACGTTTTACTTTCTGCCGACATACTGGTGGCGTTTTTGCTTATGCTGCGTCTTATATAAAAAAATTAAACACAAACGTCCACACTGTTGGCTGTTAAACGTTTGCTCTCGTTTCACATTATAATATATCTTGATCCTGTTTCCAAAATAGGTCACTAGTTCCATGGGCGGGGGCAAATTCCCAAAACTGTCAAAGTACCATACCGTGGATCCCTCTTTGACATAAGCTACATAATGCGTTCCTGGTCCTCGGTGATCATCCAAATTGACAACAGCACATTCCTGTTTCCAGGGTCGTGGGGGTAATTGGTTTCGCATAAACACACCTCGAAAATGAGAAAGCTTTAGTTGTTTAGCATAGCTTTCCACTTGTTCATGCGTCAGGGCATGTCTCGCTATGGCAGAGGTTAAATTTTTTTTTTTAATATTTCGAAATGGTGAAATCCCAAATCCTTGTTGATAAAAGGCTGGCTTTAAATTGGCATTTCTAGCCCCCATGGCAATCGCTTCCATCGTTTCATTGTGTCGCTGACTTTCTTTGAGTTGTTGCTTGCCCTGCTGCGCGGCTTTAATGGTTTTCGCCACTGCACTGGCACCGCCCAAAAGTGAGCCCAGAGCAGCCAAACCAGCAAATAATGCAGGTAAAAATCCCGCTCGTTTGGGGACGGGAATCACTCGCCCTTGGTTTGAAACCTGTCGCCGACGTTTTGGAATAACCTGTCTCTGTGCTGCTCGAAGGGCTTTCCTTATGGTCAATACATTATTTTTTCTTTTTTTCTTTCGCAAGGGCTTGTCCTCGAATGTTGAAAACCCTGGCTTTGCCAAGGACAATGTCCTTTTTTTTAGTCTTTCTCACCACATACCTTTCTTTCACCATGATGATAATGACCAACAACCTTTCACACGAAAGTTTAAATCACAACTAACGTCAGATGGTTATTTCATGGCTGTATATTCCAATTCCACATAAAGTGGGAAGTCGTTTATGGTTTTTCCCGCTTGCTTTTCATCCCATGTCAACATGAGGTGAAAGGATAATTCGTCCCCTGCATTGACCATTTCATGGTCATGGACCAACATCCTATGACCATTTATCTTTATTTGTAAATGGTTCTCATCAGGTATGGCATATTTGATGTGAATGGTTCCATCATAGTGTAATCGATAGTGGCTTAAACCCGAAGCAAGCACATAGGTCAAGTGCTGATCATGGACTAGCGGTAAATGGTTTCTGTCATTCACAGGTTTTTCATTTGTCAGATACACTAAAAACACAGATGGGATAAATTTATAAAGCCTTTTCATTTCATGGGTCACGTAACGCTTGGTACAAACATCGTCTTCGTCTTGTGGGTCTTCCACGTGAATAATCCGATGGTGATTAGCGCTATAGCCATTCACCATAAGCTGGGGCACTTTGTCATAAAACTCATACACTTTGTTATCCACATACTTTTTCGTAGTAACGTCTGTAGACACTTGAGGATGTTTTACATGGGTTAACCGCTTTCCCTTAAAGTCATAATCTCCCTGTTTTGTGCGTGGCACTACTGACCTATCCACATA
Source organism: Meconema thalassinum (assembly GCA_946902985.2). Taxonomy (NCBI): domain Eukaryota; kingdom Metazoa; phylum Arthropoda; class Insecta; order Orthoptera; family Tettigoniidae; genus Meconema; species Meconema thalassinum. The sequence continues at coordinate 85,209,010 of OX336400.1, read as the reverse complement.
GTGTTTATTAGCAGGATCTGTTTCCTGTTTAGGATCATGTATGAGGACAGGCCTATCTTTGGCCATCAACGCACGTCCAAAGACATCCATCGTCAATCTGTAGTAGCAGTCTACTGTTTTTATGACAAGGCTCGGTGTCCTGTATATAGACAGCCGGCTAGCCTGTCTAAGCCTTAGTTGAAATGAAGATTATTAAGCAGCAAGAGTCATTCCCCGTGGGGGACATGGTTTCCCATCTCTGTCCCACATCACGTGAACAACGCCATGGTTCACTGTTTCCATCTTCCATTCGCTGCATCATTGTGGGGCCTTCCGGCTGTGGAAAGACTAATCTTTTGCTAACGCTCATTACAGCGCCCAATGGTCTGCGTTTTCAAAATATTTATATTTTTGCAAAATCTCTCTACCAACCCCTCTACGTGTTTCTGGATCAAGTCATGTCTGGATTACAAAAAGAGAATATGGGTTATTTTACATTTTCCATGCAAGAAAATGTGATTTCACCGGATGAGGTAAAGCCTGATTCACTCATGATTTTCGATGATGTATCCACTGAACGTCAAGGCATCATTCAAAGCTATTTCAGCATGGGTCGACACAAACATATCGATTGCTTCTATCTTGGGCAAACGTATTCTAAAATGTCCAAACAGTTGATTCGTGACAATGCCAATGTCATTGTTTTATTTCGTCAGGACGAGAGGAACAGTCGTCACATTTATAATGAACATGTGAATCCGGATATGACCTTTCAAATGTTTACAGAATTGTGTGCCAAGTGCTGGAACACTCAACGTCATGCCTGTTTAGTGATTGACAAACAAAGTGAACTCAACCAAGGACGGTATCGCTTAGGGTTTGATCATTTTATTGCTATTTAAGGCCTTGTCTCATTCCCCGGCAAGTCATTTGCCAAGACACCATGGCGTTAGCAGAGAGTCAATTAAAAAAGCATATTATTAGAGCAAAAAATACTATTCGCCAAAAGTTTCGTCAATTGAAACAATCACGTGCCAATCATGCTTTGTTTATTCAACAACATTTAGCACCTCCGCTAAAAGCCATGTTGAAACCCTCTTTCAAGCCATCTGAAACTCTACCCACCGTTTCACAAGCCACGCAGACGCTGCACGAGGACCCTGAGGAAGAGGAAGAGGAACAGGAAGATTTGACTAGTGTTAGTGAAGTTGAGGATGAGGAGGAACAAGTGTTTACGCCTCAAAAAAAGGCCGCACCCCTTGCAGAGTTTTTGAGAAAAAAGAAATCCTTGGCCATGGTCGATACACCTTGCCCTTCCAGGGCGTCTCCGTTTTCACAACTCTTGGCCACCCCTCAACATAAAGCACAACTGAAAACCATTTTAATAAAATATTATGGATCAACATTGGAACCCTATTTCACCGATCTATTTATTGGAAACACAGATACCACGTATGGTGTTCGCTATGAGGATGATAGTTTTAAAATTGGCGATTCATCCATTAAATTTGCTCGTACTAAAGCTGTCATTAAAAACATCAACTATAAATTAACCCCAGGACTGTTAAAGCTGCTCTTTTCTCGGACCCCCTCTTTCCATGATTATACGTCAGAGGATCTTGACAAATATAAATCCATTTTAATGGATACCCATGCCCACAAAAGACAGTATGATCCCACGCAACAAGTGAATGCCAATATATCTCAAAAATATAAAACCATCATTGCAAAAATGTTTCCCACCAGTCAAAGTACTCGTCGTAAAGCATCCGCTTCGGGAGTGACATTTAAACCATTAAAACCCCTTGTGGATGTTACCTACTGGCACAATCCCAATAAGCTCGTCCAGCGGCTACAGTTGTTGCATGCCTCACGTCAAGCTGGCCATACCGGTCACGATTGGGAAATTCAAGAAATTGAACAAGAACTTCGAAATGCCAAAATTATTGTTTAAGCCCTCACCCATTAAAATGGGTATTGCTCACGAGTTGCATCGCCCAGCTAGGCGTCATTATCCACGACTCAAGGTGATTTCACGAGGTGTGGATGAACTTTGGCAGGCTGACTTGGTTGAAATGATACCCTATGCTGGCGTTAACGACGGTGTACGCTATATGTTGACCGTCATTGATGTCTATTCCAAAATGGCCTTTGTTGAACCTGTGCGTCGCAAGTCTGGTCCACTAGTTACCAAGGCCTTTCAACATATTATTCAACACTCCCAACGTCAACCTCAGCTGCTACAAACCGACCAGGGGAAAGAATTTTTCAACAAGGATTTCTCCAGTTTTCTCAAATCTAAGGATATTCACCATTACACCACGTACAGCAATCTCAAAGCCAGTGTGGTCGAGCGGTTCAACCGAACATTGAAAACCCATATGTGGAAAGCGTTTACCGCTCAGGGCAGTTATCGCTGGTTGGACATGTTACCTGAGCTAGTGTCACGTTACAATGACACCAACCATAGAACGATTGGGACCAAGCCACGTCTCGTAACTAAAAATATTCAGCGATTGGATAAACTGTTTAACCCCATAAAAACAGCCGATCCTAAACGTCACCGACTGAACATTGGGGATTTTGTTCGTGTGAGCAAATTTAAGTCTGCCTTTAATAAGGGCTACACGCCTCAGTGGGGGACTGAACTATTTCGAATTCGTCGAGTCAACTTGGACAGTCCAGTCACCTATTTACTCGAGGACCTCAATCATCAACCCATAAAAGGTAGATTTTATCTCCATGAACTTCAGAAAACAGCATTTCCTCAGCATTATCTTGTGGAAAAAGTGTTGAAACAAAAAGGAAATAAACTCTACGTCAAATGGTTAGGGTTTAACTCTACGTTTAATTCTTGGATCAATAAACTACATGTTGTGTGAACCTGTGTACTTTTTATTTATTCACCCATGTTGTACACTACCTATAGCTCTATGTATACAGCGCTCCGCGCTTCATGCATGTTCATACATGTTTGTCTTTCCCTTTCCTCCTGTGTTCTCTCATACATTACCCCCTCCCCTCTCCCTCCCTTCACCTCCCACCACTGCTGTTTGCAGTTCTTGCCTGTCTATTGGTTGTGACATCATTCCGACAAGTTGCATCATACTTTTTACTGATTCAGCGATTCCCACGCTTTGACCATTCTGTTATCAGGCACGTGGACAGCTAACGTCCCAGGCGAACACCTGTGCCGGATCAAATTTCACATGAACTTGCATTTTGTCACGTACGAAGCAAGACAGGATGTAACTTGTTAACAGTTATCGCGCATGTGGACAGATAACGTCCCAAGCGAACACCTGCGGTAGATCAAATTTCACATGAACTTGCATTTTGTCACGTACGAAGCAAAACAGGATGTCACTGGTTTAGCCTACATGTGGTTTCACAAATGTGTGTGCATGCCTTTCACACTCCCCTGCCACCACGATGGTCAGATTATTTCACCTTCAAGCGTCACCTGTTGTCAAGTCAGATCGGAGCCTTCCAATAAGCTCAAATGACATTCACCTCCTGCTCGTCGGCAAGTTTATTTTCTCTACTCGCTTCGACCAACATAGAACCTAGTTCTCATCACCGTTTACACGTTAAAGGTAAAATATCAGAAAACGCACCCTCGCTCTGTCATACACCGACCCGCCGAAATAGCGATTGATCTATTGAACACAGCCACCTTGGTCAGCGACAGGTTTGTTGAAACACACACATCCAGCAGTATCGTCTCTCTCAACCACCACGCTTCATGGACATTGTTGTTGTTGTTGTTTGAGTCTTCAGTCTTTTGACTGGTTTGATGCAGCTCTCCATTCCTCCCTGTCCTGAGCTAATCGTTTCATCTCTACATAGCTACCACACCCTACATCCGAGGCAATCTGTTTAACATATTCTAACCTTGGTCTACCCCTACAGTTCTTGTCCTCGACCCTTCCTTCCATAACTAAGCTTGCTATTCCTGGGTGTCTTAGTATGTGTCCTACCAACACATTATAAACAGGTAAAGAAAAAGAAAACGTTTTTTCAACATGTATGGCGTTAGGCCCTTTGTGAATTATTTTTTTGGAAAAAAAATCTATCACATTTGAAAGGGGGCGTTAGCCCGAGTCCTAGGACACCTCGTACATGTCTCTAGCGTTATTAGTTCGTGAGATATCGGCAAAAATCACAAAAAACACGTGTTTACCCCAAAATCGAGTTTCCAAAATTTTTTAAGAAATATAACGAGTAATCCATAGCAAAGAGGACGTCACTCCGAGTCCTTGGACCCGTCGTACATGCCTCTAGCGTTATTGGTTCGCGAGATATAGCAAAAAGTTTAAAATCACGTTTTTACCCCAAAAAGACTGTGTTTCCAGATTTTCACATTTTCGACACCGACATTCCCGTAAAGAGCACGACGAGACGAAAAAAACGAATCCAAGCACGCCCTCCTAGCATGGCTCCTTCCATTCCAAGGTCGCAGGGGCTCACAACTTGCTAAGTGAGGCAGCTCTGTCCTTACCACACTACTGCAGGTTTTCATCCTAGAGACTTGAAATTTATTTTGGGGGTAGAGGGGGTAGGGACCATTGATTTACGTCAAGCAAACATTTTTGTAAATTTCCTAGCGTCCAAAATATAGGAATTTCAAAATTCGAGTGTTTTCAAAAAAGCATAAAAAATAAAGAAGTTTTTTACAGAAAATAAAGGTCATATAGGCCGTTCGTTTGAGCCATGGCACAACGTTCTATCATGTTTAGTTTTCAAACTATCACCTATTTTCGAAAACGAAAAATTTCAATTTTTTTTTGAAAAATATAATACATGGTCCATAGGTAAGAGGACGTCAGCTCGAGTTCAACGACACCTCATTTGTCAACATCCGACCATGGGTTCGTGAGATATTGGCTTGGACTCACGCGGCGGCCATGACACTATTTGGAAACCGCCTTACTCCCCTACTAAAATATCACCTGACCTGACCTGACCTGCAAAATCGGCGTGCGATTTTAGCCTCTCAGCCCATCTAGGGGCCAGATTGTACCTTAATATTTACAGGAATTAGAAAACTCAGTACCAGTGTCCCTTCAGAGCGTTCAAAAATCCCACAATATGCCTTCCTTCGGAGGGGAAGTAAAGCCGGCGGTCCCATGTCATAGATTTATGGCATGAAAAAACCTTCCACAAACTACACTTGTGGAAGCTAAAATTTGTTGGTTAGATTGATAACACCATATTAGTTCCAACGTTCGACAATATATGCTGACTGTGATGCCATCTGGTAGGCGAGTCAGCACGCTAGGTGTCGTGGACGCTAGCATTTGGTAGCAAAAGTAGGAATTACTTGAAATTAATGTCTGTAGTCCTCACTTGAATTAAAACGGATAACACACACTAATACAGTCGTCACAAATAACACCGGTTATCAGACAGATTCTACACGCACATGAAATACACGGGGCTACATGACTGCGATGTCGCAGCCCCTAAACTAAGGAACCAACATAATTATTAATTATTAAATATTAATTAATTATTTAAAAATTTTGATGTGGATATGTTTCAAAATCGTCATCTGTCAAAAATTCCCACACACTTTATTCAGCGCTTGAACCTCACTTATTTTCTCTTCGTTCACCACGTATCTTAATTAACTCCGAGCAAGAACGTAAACAAACACAACTTCAAAAGATCACAAGTGCGGGAAGTGAATAATTATCATTGATTCACCTTAAATCCCAGATTTTTTCACATTTACTCCAGGTAAATGCTATAATAGTAACTACCTGTAAAATACAGTTGCCTCCTAGGGGCTCACAACTTGTGGGATGTGGGTTGGCGACCATGGGTACTGAACTCGAATTCAGCCCAACTTAGGACCTTTGACCGAGCCGAGGTTCGAACGACTTGTGCACTGTTGGAATGAAAAATTGGAAATTTGGAATTAAAATAATTTAATAATTATATATGTATTATGGGATGCAAATGATGCATAATGAAAGTATTTTGGAGAATTTTGAAGCATTTTGAGGAATTTATTATTTGGAAATATTCTGGTGAATGAGATTTTAACTAAGGAAGAGTTCCATCATTCGAAGCTGGAAATTGTACAAAGCTTCATGTTTGGCAGCAGAAAACCAGTTTCGGTTAGCAAGGCGATCATAACAAAGCGATGCATACGACCCGTGGATAAGAGGCTGGATCCAGGAGCCTTTATCAGAATATTTTACTAGCCAATCAAATAAAAGCACATAATTTTTGTGGGAATCGCTTTTATATAAATTTGGCACATATAAAGAGCAATAAGCACATCTACAAGTGTAGAATGCAACATGAAATTTATTTGGTTGAAAAGAAATATAAATTATTAAATAATAGAGCAAATATGAGTATATTTCTATTAAAATGCATGAGTGTGAGGCTAGCTGAGGAAGGCTTGCAGTGACACGCGCCGCCGAGCAGAGAAGCGTGGCGGGACTCTCTCGCAGCAACTTGACACGAGCGGACGCGTTTGACGCACGCGCACAGCAGAGAAGCATTTATTGCACGCAACATAAGCCCGGTCGACAAGCACTGTTGTACTGTCGAATGACCAAGGAATCGCCGTGGAAGTTTAGAAGAGGAGCCGGTAAGGTGAAATTGCATTAGTATTGGAGAGACCAGCGTTTATGAAAGTATAACATCATCAGAACGAGACTTCGTTTATAAAACAGCACTTTATAGAGAAGCAATAACTAACAGTATTGTCTATTGCAAGTTACAATATTGCTACAACGAATTCAACGATATAATTCAACATTATTTCATCACAGTCTACATTATAGTCTACATGATGACAGCGAATTTAAGTCGGGGAGGAAAAACTTATTCAACGTATACTGAAGAGAATATTATGGAGAACTAAATAAATGAAAGGAGGTTAATCTATACCATGGATTGGGAAGTCAGAGTGACTTGGGAAATCAAGGATCGACACTGCTACAACTGCGCAACAACGTGCAGCATTCCAATATGAGTTTCTACACTACAATCAAGATGTCCAACAACACCAGGATGAGATGTCAACTCAGGATTTGCGGATATACGATGGCGACCCACTCTGCTGTTCAGAGATAAGAAGCCGAAGACCGTTTGCAGCCAATCGAGCCAAGAAACGCAGTTCCCAGGTCGCTGACCGTGATGATGGAAGATTCACCGTTAGCAGCTGCAGCCGAGACGCAGACCAGGTGATTAGAGCCCGACTGAGATGTGGTCGCTCACAGCCGATTTGCACGTGCTTGGCTGTAACTGGTTTCACGAGGAGGCGAGCTATTGCAGCTTCGACGGTATATAAAGAACAGCTGATAGAGGTATTTCTTGGCTGTAGAAGACTTCCCAAGGTAGAACAACCGTTTGCTCTAATATCTGTAGTTTTGTTGTAATAGTAGAAATCCATTTTTGGTGTGACCAACTTCATTTGTAGAAATTGTTTACTTCTTTCTTTGTTCTTAATAGCTTAAATTATAGAGTTTCATTGTAATTTTTGATACGTCTTCGTGTGTCGTTTAAGACGTTTTTTCATGTAATTAACATAGTTTTGCGTTTCACGTAATTGGCCTATTTTCAATTTTGAAAAAATAGGCTTATGAGATCACCTTTTGTCCGTGTGTGTGTGCGTGTGTGTGTGTGTGTGTGTGAAGTGTGTGTGGGTGTGTCCCTAATAAATTCTAAACGGCTGGAGATATTTCAATGAAACTCGGTAAGATCATAGCACTATTCCGGGCGACCCCGGCCGTGTCCATCCAATTTTGTTACGTCACACACCAATCCAACATGGCGGCTGTGCGAAATATTTCACCAGCATTCAATATCTCCGAAACTATTACCGATATCACCCTGGATTTTTTACGGTGAAAAAGGGAACCACTAGAAGTTCACCTAAGTGACTCTTGAAACACTGGTAACTACAAAACCAACATGGTGGCCAAGCGAAATTGCGACATTTAAATAGACGTTTCTCGCGAATTAACCAACCAAACGCAATACAACTTGGTACAGTATATGTCTATACACTTTGTAATCCACCGACATCTAACTTCGTTCAATTTTTTACATAACAACAAGATGGCGGCTGTGCGAAGTATTTCACCGGCATTCTATATCGCTGATTCTGTTAGCGGTATCACCCTGAAATTTTGTACGGAGAGAAAGGCCACTACTGTAAGTTCACATGTAAGATTTTCAAAAACCGGTTGACTACAAAACGAACATGGCGGCCAAGCGAATTTGAAAATTTAAATACACCTTTCTCGCGATTCAATGTTCCAAACGCATTGAAACTTGGTACAGGAAATGTTTATACACATTGAAATGCACTGGTATCTTATATATTTCAATTATTTACATAACCTCAAGATGGCGGCTGTGCGAATTTTAAAATTAAATTTTTATTTCTTGTGTCGTAATCATGCGATCGAAGAGAAAGTTTGAATAATATTCCTATGCAATAATTTTCCTTTAATGGTATGATGACTCTATGGCCTAAACATTTAACAATCCATCATGGCGACCATCCTAAATATTCAGACGGCTATGAATATCTGCGAATCTATTGTAGCAATCAAACTGAATATTTTAATGTTCATAGGGGCTATGAACTTAAGTTTACCTATATGACTTTCAATAACCTGGTAATCACAAATCCAACATGGCGGTGACGCATAGTATAAATATCCACATGGACGTTTCTCGCAATTTAACCATCCGAGTGCAGTGAAACTTGGTACAGTAAATTCTTATATGAATATTAATCCACTGGTATCTAATTTATTTCCATTGTTTCCATAACCACAAGATGGCAGCTGTGCGAAATTTTAAAATCTAAATGTTACTTCTTGTGTCCTAATCATGCAATTGAAGTTTGAATGCTACACGTACACAATAATCTTCATGTAGCAGTACATAAATCTAGGACCTACAAATTGTGCCCAATCGGACACGGCAGATTGGCATCGAACTCGGGTTGTATCAGAGAAGACCAGGCCCATGATTATGCCTAGAGTCGAACCATTGATCTCTGAGGGGGAACAGCTACAGGGAACCCGAAGAGCAGTGAGTTGTATAATGACATATAATAATATAGCATGATTTCACGGCTAGAATGTGAATATCATAGCTGTTCAAGGGAAAAATTGTTAGAAAATGCAGTCATATGTACGTTTTCGAAGCATGAAAGCAAGCCAGCTTGAGAGTTTACTAATCGCAGCCAGCAGAGGGGCGGAGATTCGTGTCGCCGAAGGAACTCATTTCGTCTGGACCGCTGGGACAGCATGAAATAAATGACCCTGGGGTTCACCGATTGACAACGCTTGAGACTGGAGTGGGGGTAATAGCCCACGGGAATTAATTGATTGCAGCCAATTTGAGCATCGAAATGGAATAAAATGTACACCCAGGTGAATATATTCTAGGAGAGATAATTTAAGAGTGGTCTCACGCCTAAGTTAAAGCCTATATCTCTAAATAAGCCTGTGAACACAGAGCCTACGCGTGAGAGGAATGATTCGGAGACCCGCACGAGGGGATTTACCATGGTGGCGTCATGACGCTATGGAAAATGGCAATTAATTGTAAATAATTGGCCGAAGCGATCGCTTGCACGAGAGTGATTGTGGGACTTCCACACCTAGATAAACGAGGTGTATACGTCATTTTGAATGGAAATGCATTATTTCAAGAAAGGAGTCGCTCTCATGTGTCCTGTGGACTACATTTTACGAGAAACCTTTATATAGGGGGAGCAGAGCAGACCAAGCCAGTTCGTCTTGAGTTCGTCTTCAGTTCGTCTTCAGTTCATCTGCAGTTCATCTTTAGTCTACTAAAATGCTGCCAGTAAGTGCGCGAAATGTTAGAGTATCGACGCTCGAATATATTTGAAGAACAATGGAAGCACATCATACAGCTTCTTAATAGTAATTGTGAATCGCGTAAGATTTAATCTTCAGCAGATATTTATCCATTATTATACGCAAGTGTAATTCGCTACAGCGGAGGAATAATTTAGGACGTTTTTGGACACTGAATACCAGGAGGTATGGTCATAGTTATAAATGACGCAGTATCGTCAGGATCACTACAATTATGGGAGCCGGGAAGGCATCACAAGTAATCATGACGGTGAAATGAACAGTATTGAAGGTGACGAGAATCGAACGAACACACACGCAAGATAGACTTTCACGGAGACCAGCGGTTGTCGTAGCTGCATCGCATCACTGAGGTCAGGCGTTAGGAGGAGTCCAATTAAGGATCCACATGTGAAATAGTGCGAGAAGTGTATATAAGTTTTATTACAGTGATTTCAAAAGTGTTTATGTGTATCGTGATATAATATGTATCGTGTTAAAATGAGAAAAGCCAGTGTTAAAAATATTATTACCATGTGTCGTGTGAGATATAGCATGATGGCTTAAACCAAGCATCATGGTAGGCTCGTGGCTGGTGTGCTGGAATGATCCAGCGAAAATGAAAAGTGAGTACAAATTTACAATGTTATTCTAATTAGATAGTTCACCATACAACGAGGCATCACTTTAAGAGTAAGATGTAACAGTTACTTATGTACGAGCTTTCACCACTAGTATTTTTGGTAGAATATGGCTTGGAGGGTGATTTGTTTAGGGCCATTCAGGCCTAAGATAGTGATGAATGTAACGGTAACGTTAAATGGTAATAATAATAATAATAATCTGGGGTCGGTAACAGTAAAAAGTAATGTGATAGTCATTTCAGGCCTAAAGAACGTCCAAAGTGTGTCATGTCTAATATAAAGATACTGTATTTGGTAAACAGTAAGAAAGTAACGTAAAATATAGCGAGATACGAGAATTTTTCCGTGTCAATGAAGTGTTGAATGAATATTTGATATGGTCAATTCTTAGGATTGTATGTGAGAACCATTAAAGTAATGTAAGCCAGTAAATTTATACTTGTTTTTGGAGCTATTTGAAGCTTTTGCTTAAGAGTAATTGCAGAGAGGACGTGAGTGCCTCAATAATTGAGTCATCTATGAGAAGTATTGTTTGAGCTGCACATAGCGAGCGAGGTAACGTAGAATCAAGTGATTTACATCAATAAAGTTGCGGGGACCACTCTAACATAGCTTGCACGTTAGGTGAAAAGTTGGCTAATCTACGAGATAGTATTGCCGTGATGCATACTTGTATTATTCGCAGCGAGTGGTACGGAGGGTATCTGTATCCACGGCTTGCAGGAATAATTGCCACGAGGGATGCTCTTCGAGACCCCGTGAGCACATGTATTAATTGATCTGCCGTGAGGGGAGAATCATGTTCGTCGTATAGGAAACGCAGATTTCCTTATTATTATTTAGGCAGCTGCTGATGAGGAATCTTGTATTCTCATTATGATGCGCGCCCGAAGCCACTAGTATTCGCCACAGAACGGCAAGGCTATTACCGGATCCATCCCCAGCCATGAATGTTAAATAGGAGCCGAGTTGAGCCCATTACACTAAATATAGGTGGTAAATAATTAGAATAACTCAATTAATAGAGACAACATTCAGCGTAACTCATTTGTACTGCAATTGTAAACAAAGTTGACCTTGCTAGCAGCCAAGGGGGGTGGTTTGTAGATCACGAGGACGGCGGCCATTTTGCTCGGCCAGCTGGAACTAATTTTATTGCCCGCTTGAAAGGCAGGTCTGTTGACCTGGTCCCTTTAATTTAGAAGCATAGTGAGACACTGAAGAATCTCGATATTTCGAAAGGTAATTAAGATATGATTGTTGTGATGTTGCCAATTGAATTAAATGTTGTGTTTCAACACACATACCTTGTTTGATCGTTGTGATCGGATAATATTTGGCTGAGTTATTCTCTGAGGAGGAACGCTGAACCAAATAAATATAGGCATCTTTTTAAAGTGCATTTTTGCCCGGTTCACACTATTTTATGCAGACGGGTAGATGATTTCAACGACATGATACGTTTGTAACGATAATAATTTCGACCAGACCCAGAAAATCGTTGTATGGTGAAACTATAAACATTTCTATCCATGTGTATTTTGGAAGGGAAAACGTACCACTTTTAGCGTTTCATATTGATGGGAAAAAGGAAGACGATTCACACGACACAACATTTGTTAATTAAGGCAAAAGGTAATGAATTTATGTCAATGAAAGTAAATGCCGTGAGAAACGGATTAATGTTTAATTATTACTGAATTAATGTCATTTAATGTATATGACTATTGTGTTGTGATACTCCAGTAGATTTTAAATTGTGCCACGGGAAGAACGCTATGGAGACTCGTAGATGTCTGAAAGTATCAATGATAGGATGCTAGAAATAGGTTTGAGTGCATTGAAGCACTAATTAAGAAGAGACTCACAAAATAACCTTGATTTTCATTGCGGGAATTAAATGTAAATTATCCTTTGTTTGTATTTTTGTTGTATAGCCATGACTTTATATCAGTAAATGTTTTATTTAGGAATATGTTGTTTCTTTCATGTAGAGTAGTTACCTGACAGACTCAAATCCAGAGCATGTGGTCGTATGGTGGGCATGAACGTCCCATACCTCGAAAGACCGTGAGTTAGCTGGGATACGAACACATGTTCCATATGATGACAATTGGGTACAATATATAAAGTCCAACATGGTGACCATCCAAAATATTTAGTCGGTTCTCAATATCTACGAATTTATTGCAGCAATCAAACTGAAATTTTGTATGTTGATAGTGGCAATTAACATAAGTAGGATATATGAAAATAGGCTGTATAGTTCTTCACAGAACTACTTGTTTTTATTTTGAAGGAAATGTTGTAAAATACTCACTTTCGAACGATACTCGTTTTATAAAAGAATGCTTCGATTATTTGACTATATGATATCTCAAAGAGATTATTCGATAATATGGTATCTCGGAGAAAAGGCTTCGATTACATTGTATTTTGGAGAGGAGAGCGTCAATAATGACAAATTGTAAGAACATTTAACCATTATAATTGTTATTAACAATTACTATGCGTAACAGCGAAAGTATACATTTATATGTCTATAATGCATAGTTATCAAGTAAAGCATTATTGTGAGATGCTGTAATATTATTTATGTTCGGCCCTGACTATTATGTGTTAGAAAGCTGTATCATAATGATGGTCATTATAACACTATTTTTATTATGAAACAGTTTCTCCCACCAATCTCTGCACAAAAAACAGTTGTTTGACCAATTAGGTAAGGTTAGCATCGCAACTGCGTGGAGTTCCAAGGCCTTCTGAACTGCGTTGCCTAGTGTCATAATGGGGTAATCGAGAAGGCCATGGTCAAATACAAGGCATTCTCTGCATTTCATGCGCTCTGTTTAGTACATAAAACTGGCGAAAACTCGACTGATATTTATGAATGTTAATCTTCGAACATAAAATAGTTATAATAATTATCGTCGAACATAAACAGTCGTATGCAACTCGCCTATAATGGTAACTAAGACAATCTTATGGAAATTATAAAACTCACATACGCTCGTTTTACAAATATACTCGTGTCTTAATTATAGCCATTATAGGCTCGTTGCATAATGTACTATTAACAGACATTACGATGTTAATACACACCTGAAACATTTATTTATAACAATTTGAATGTTATAAAATTCCAATAGCGGAATACTACTAATTAGACAACTAAATAGTCTTGAACTATTTATATTACGAATATAAACTATAAAATAGGATCATGGTAGTGAGAATTGAGGTCAAATGATGCCTATATTTATCAACAATTAAAATGGAAACATTGTTTAACTGAGATGAAATGACCAGGAGATATGCTAGTCTACCTGCAGTCTAGTATGTTAAAAACAACTTAAATATGAATTGTTCATATATTTAAATGTACACCAGAAGCGTGAAGATATGTATTTATTTTTATTAACAACTAAAAGACGAGCGAACTAAAAATTAACATGGTTAACGTTTGGTAACGTGAAAGAACAAGTTTGTTATGGATCAAAGAGAACGAATAGCGCTAATGAAAGGAATAAGAAGTACTATGTGAAATGTTTTACTGTGAACGAACATGTAATTGTTGTAATTGATGCATGAGGTTTAATAATTTAGACAGGAGTTGGGAGTTAGGAGTGCATTCTGAACGATAATATACTCTAGCGTAGTTACCTAGTAAAATCACTAATTCTTCTACAAGTGTGTAGCAAGATGGGTTTTTCATGGAAGTAATGCCGTGCGGAGTATTGAGGATTGTTTGTAGTAAGGAAAGGAAGGAAGTATGACATGTTTGGAGCGTAGTAAAACGCCATTGATAAGTATTGTTCTCTGTATTGCGGAAGGAAGGAAAATATTGCTATGTGGAGCAACGAATTGTTACAGGTTGAGTGAGAAGCGCTAACACAAAGGTTAATGTTTGAATTATTTATGTCAGAGAGTATTTGTATATGATCCACGAAATGTATAGAGTTTTTAAGTAGTTTCGCATCGCTCTTTATCCTATTGTTTTATTTATTGAAACGACATTCTAAGCTGTATTTAACTTAAGTGTTTGATATTTAAAGCTTATTTATTATGACATACCACTAGAAGTACCTGAGAATTTGATCGTTGGTTGAACATTGTTCAAAGAACTGTTTATGTAACAGAGACACTATGAAGCTGTCAGATCGCGACTGATAGTGTTAATAGTATATTTTATACCGTGTGAAGCATGAAAACTGTAGATAATGTAAATATTTGAAACCTTATATAATTATATAATTTATAACAGTATTATTAGAGTAGATAGTAACATTTTACACACGCCCGTGTATAATGTAGGGTTTTTGTAATGTTAACTTCATTTTTATGAGTGAACAGCTGATTTAAATCAGACTATTTCAGTGACATAACCACAGGGTGACTGTCAATTACGTAAATATTTTATGAAACTTAATATAACTACATTGTTGTAACAAGAATGTTTAGTAACATTAATTCTACAGACAGTAGAACTATCTGACGTGTGTAACAGTTAATTTTAACTTGTTTTATTTTATTTTAATGGTGATAGGGATTTTTTTTCTTATTTGTAATTTGTTTGGAAATAAATTCCAGGCACTAGTTTTTGTTTGCCTGTTCGTTTTTATAAATCTGATCATCATTTCATTCTTGCAATCGACATGCGATAATACTGCGAATTAGTTACTAGAATTCAAGTTAGTCTCAACTTTCACCGTTCACGCCCGAGATCCGAGATTCTCGTCCTACCATTTTGTGTTTAGGATAGTTTATTTTCTTTGTAAATGTGTAACTAATCGGTAGTGTTGTTGCATGGCCGGTATGCATCGAGGTTTCCCTAGTCATTATCCTAGTAGGGTAGTGTTGGTTAACCTGGCTGGGTATCGACCTCCCTACAATCCTTTTCTATCTTTGCGGATATAGGCTATGACTACACGGGATTCGGGTGCATATAGGTGGTAATTTCTAATAAACACTGCCAAATTTGAGGAGTACAGTTTGTTAAAGTCATGTTTGTTTATCCAGCTAATGACATTTTGGTCAAATTACATTCAAATTTAGTTACATTCTTGTTGTCGAAACGTAATATTAGTTAGGGATTGCAAAGTGAAAGATCAGTTTATTAGATTAAGGTTAGATAAGATCGTAGACGTTAAGTTATTGAATTTTAATACGTATATCGTAGTATTCCTTTGTAGAATTTAAATGAGTTGGTCACTCTGACATGTCCATGAAGTAGTATAGATGACACCTCCTTACTTCTCAAGTATGAAATTATTATGTCGTCGGGAGATATGAGCCATTTCAGAGCCATGCTGGAAATGATCCAGAAAAGTCATAACCAGTTAACAGGAGATGTAGATGCCCTCCACAAATCCACACACGATAGTACTAAGAAGGTAGATAGAGAGATAAAGCAGTCAGCAGCTACAGTTAAGTCTGAGATGAAGGTAGAGTTAGCATTAGCTCAGTCAGTTACTAAAGCTAGTATATCCTTAATTCAGGAGGAGTGTAGGAAAATTCAAGAAGAAAATAGAAAGGCCAGAGAAGGAGACAGAGCAGTCCGAGAGGAAGCTAGAATGGTGCAAGAAGCTATAAGAAAAGCCCAAGAAGAGGTCAAGTTAGCACAAGAAGAGGCCAGATTAGCACAAGAGAAGGCACAAGAAGAAGTGAGACGGATACAAGAGGAGGGGAAACAAACACAGGAAGAAATTAAGAGAGCCTTAGGGAAAGCCCAGGAGGAAGGAAGATTAGCTCAGGAGCAAAGCTAACTGGCTCAGACCGAAAGTAGAATTTCAGTAGACCAAAGTAGGAGAGCTTTGGAAGAGACCAAATCAGCTTTCAATCAGGTGAAAGAAGATGTGGCCTCTACCAAATTGGAAATAAGCTCACTTAGAGAGGAAGTCAGCCAAAAAGTAGTAGAAGCCAGAGTCCAATGTAATGACAACATTATTAAGCTAGAAGGAAAGATACAGGAACGCATAGGGAAAGCCACTATAGAGCAGCGTAAATACAATGATTCCATGTTAGGTTCCCAGAAGAAACTCACTGATAAACTCAGTGACCTGAACATCACTGTTGGTAACTTAGAAGGTAAGTTGAAAGACCAACAGAAGCTGATAACAGAGGGTATAAATGTTGGCATTGCTTCTTGTATAACTAAGTCTGTTAGTGATTTAAGAGATGAGGTTATTAAGTCTAATAGGGATTACATGCAGGAACTGCATGGTAAAATATTGCAGGATGTTAATCAAATAGAGAAAAATGCTGAGACTCACAGGGATAATTTGAAATTAGAACTGTACAAGCATATAGAGGAAAGTAGAAAATCGAGCATTACCGAAATGAGAGGTATTGTAAATAAAACAGAATCGGAAAAAAGTGAGGAATTGAACGTTATCCGCGCGAATGTTAACGAAATAAATCTTGATCTCACGAAAGTAAAATCTAGTCAGGAAAGCGAACTACGCGACATTAGTAGCAAACTTAACGCACTTACTTTGGCAGAACCATGCGACCATGAAGGTTTGAAGGAAGAGATAAGATTAGGAATGCAACGGGACATTACTCAATTTTTCGTAAGTAGAGAGGAGAGATACAAAGAAGAATTAGGAAGACTTAGTAAACCAGAAGAAAGAATCGAAGAAGATACAGAAAGCATTTTTAGTCGAAGACATGAGCGGCCACATATGATGCAAGAACCGGAGCGTATTCAGAGGGAATATGCAGGACTGGGAGGATTCTATGACCAAGGAAGCCATAGAAATAACCAGAACGTTATCGTAATAAGGAATATTGACGATAAGCCAACTCGTTTCAGCGGAGTAGGAAACATCACAGCAGTCGAATTTCTTAGAGATATGAGATATTATCTCGATGATAATCGCATACCGAGGGACCGAGAAATGCGTGTAGTTGAAAAGTATCTTGAATCTGAGGCCCTAAATTGGCACAGAGCTTTTAAATACACATACACCAATTTCGAAGAGTTTGCGGATCACAACTCGCAAGGCTTTAGTATTTGGATCCACCATTGGCTGAGACAGAACTGATTCATGCAATATCGAGACAGATGCCAAATGATGTCAGAAGACATTTACTCGCGGCAGATGTGAAATCTCTGGAAGGCAAGGCAGAAATATTAAGGAAACTAGATCGTGCTAGTTCCACGCCGAATGCAACGCCTAGTAACAATACTAGAGGAATACCGGAGAATAGAGATGTTCACACTGTGCTGGTAGATCGAACACAGCAGACGGAGGAGAACCGTAGTAGACCAGATCCTAGTAGAAACAATGCATATGGGAGGAACCGTTATGAACCTCCGTATCGCAGATTTCGAGATGGAAGGCCATACCAGGCAAGAATTTGGAATAATGGTCAGAGAAGGACAGGATACCACCGAAACAATGATGCACGGAGGTACGACTATTACGACCGGAACAATAGAGGCACAGCAGGAGGTTATCGCCGATATAAAAATTGGAAGGACGATAATTATGCCCACCACCAACAACAACATCAGCAGCAACAACAGCCAAGGCAACAACAACAACAGAGAGGTTGGCGTAGTAACGAAAACGTCAGACAGTATTACCAAGATCGAGACAGGGAAAGTCAAGACTATAGAAACAGCCACAGAGAAAATGAGGCAAGAAATAGTCAAGGAAGAGAAGAGGTACAACCTCAAGCCTCGAACTCAGGAACACAGGAACAGAACCTGAGCGGGATACAAAAAAACTCCGATTGGAAAACGGAAGTAGAGGGAGGAACAGTGTTCACCAACGATAGGCATGAGATCGCCGTGAACGAATTCTATCAGGTACAAGATGAAGATTTATTGTTTGAAAGAGAGGAGCCAGAGAGAGGAAAAATAGCTACATTACCTATTTTACAAATTACGACGGAAGGAGAGAATTTAAGGACACTCCTAGATATGGGAGCGAATGCATCTATATTGTCAGAAAGTTGCTATAACAAGTTGAAAGATGGAAAGTCTATAATATCAATGCCAGTTTCATCTATTAAAGTTCTTGGCGTATCCAACGATAAGACGATGAAATGTAGAATACAAGCACTTATGAAGTTCACTATAAACGGTCATGTTTATGAACAAATGTTTATAATTCTGAATAAAATTAATTTCGATGCTATACTGGGGATAGATTTCATCACTAAGACAGGTGTAGTGATAGACCTAAAGAATGGCATAGTGAAGTTTAACGAGGGGAACAACGGCGAAGAAGATGAAGAAAGAAATGAATACGTCATAGAAAAGGAAACCACGGAAAAATATTTGGAGAAGACTATTTCGGAAGTCGAATTAGAAAAGACAGGACACTATGGTTTGAAGATAGACGATTTTGAGGTCTATGAAGGCAGATTGGAAGCATTAATCCAGGATTATTCCGACGTCTTCAATGGTAAACCAGGTCTTATTAAGGTATTTAAATATGAAATTAAACTGAATGACAATACACCATTTCAGAGGAAGCTATACCCTATTCCTGAGAAATATCAAGCAGAGGTTGCTAATCTCATAAAAGGGATGGAAAAGGATGGGATAATCCGAAAACAAGCGACACCTTATTTGAACCCAATCATAGCAGTGAAGAAAGCAGATGGGAGTCTGCGGGTTTGCCTAGATGCTAGGGGTCTCAACAGTCTATTGGAAAAGGAACACGACCGACCACCTAAGATCAGAGAACTATTGAGGAAGTTCAAGGGGAAGACATGCTTCAGTGTATTGGACCTAACTTCGTCCTTTTATCAGATTGAACTAACTGAGAATAGCAAATGTTATACAGGCTTATTGTTCGAGCAGAATAGCTTCTGTTTTGAACGCGTTTCGTTTGGACTTATAAATTCGAGCCCTGCTTTAATTAGAGCATTGGATAGCAAGCACACAGAAGAAGTGAAAGCTAATGTTATAAGCTACGTGGATGATTTAATTGTTTCATCAGAAAATCCCGAGCAACACCTACATCATTTAAGGAAATTATTGGAGAACCTGAGAGAGGTTAATATGAAAGTCAAGTTCAGTAAATGTCACTTCTTCCAACAGAAGATTAATTTCCTGGGGCATACAATTGATCAACATGGTTACCATCCAAACCAAGACAAAATTGATGCTATTTTAAGATTTCCTCGACCGAAGAAGATCCGAGACGTGCGAGCTTTCGCAGGTCTATGCCAATTTTTTAGCAGCCATTGTCCTCGTTATTCCGAAGTTATGGCACCATTGCACGAGTTATTGAAGAAGAATAACCGATTGAAATGGGGAAGAGAAGCTGACAATGCATTTATTTTGGCAAAGTAGATGCTCAGAGATTATATCAAGCTCGAGTATCCGGACTTCGAACGTTCGTTTATTGTTGAGAGGGACGCTTCAAAAGTCGGAATCAGCGCAATTCTTTACCAGAAGGATCAAGAGGGAAACAACCATTATATTTCCTTCAACAGTAGAAACCTGAAACCCCATGAAATAAATTATTTAACAACAGAGCTGGAGGCTTTGGCAGTGTTAAACGCTCTTCATCACTGGAAGAAGATTTTAATTGGACACCAGATCATTATTAGGACAGATCACAACGCTTTGGAATTCATGCTCAAGTCAGATTTATCTAGTGACAGGATGACTAGATGGACGTTGTTTCTGCAACAATTTAACGCCACAATAGTTCATGTTCCTGGTAAGGAAAACTTGTTGGCAGACATTCTATCCAGAAATCCAACTGCAGAGAGGAGTGTGAATGTTAATGTAATAGAACTGGACGATGAAGATCCGGCAGCATTAGAACGTCTGAGGAGGATAACCATTAGTCAGAAGAGGGATTCTAGTTTGAGAAATTTCATTCATTCATTCATTCATTTATTTGCAATGGGGAGGTGTGTCCCCCGGTGGCAAATTGGATATACATAACAAATAAATAATTATACATAACAATTCAATAACAATTATACAACAATTAAACTGGAGTATTTACACAAATAGTCAGTCTTTTCTTAAACACACCTATATGTTTGGGAAAAGGCTCTAAGACTGCGGCAGGTAGAGAGTTCCAGTTATCAATGGCACGGTTTACAAAAGAATATTTGCCATAATTTGTTCGCTGTGGTCGGCCCTTAACTTTGAAAGGATGATCGCTCCTACCCATGTAAGTGGGCTTTCCCAATCGTTTGCTAAGCTCACCCCATGCTAGTTGATTTGTATACGTGTTGTACATAGCGCAGAGTCTAGATTTCATCCTCCTAGCCTCCAGTGATTCCCACCCAAGTTTCTTTAACATACGGCTCACACTGCTCCTGGGATTTAAGTCACTGAGCACAAATCTAGCGGCTTTTCTTTGTACCATTTCCAACTCATTGATGAGCCCTACTTGATATGGATCCCAAACCGCCGAGGCATTTCCAGAATAGGTCTTACAAGTGACAAATAGGTTAATTCTTTAGCAGAGGTACTGCTTCCTTTTAATACCCTCATTTCAAAGTGCAGGGATTTGTAAGCTTTTGAAACTACACATCCTACATGACTACTCCATTTCATATCATTCCTTACGTGAACGCCCAAATATTTGCCAGAATCTTATTCTACAAGTATTTCCGAGCCAATGTTATATTGAAAATCCTGCCTTCGCACTTTCCCTATTTTTAAGAGACTATATTTTCTTGTGTTTATTTTCATTTTATTTACAATCGCCCACTTATAGACCAGATTCAGGTCCTCTTGAAGCACTGCATTGTCTTGTGAGTCATGTATCTTTCGATATATTACACAATCATCCGAAAACAATCGACAGTCACTGCGAATCCCATTTGGTAAGACATTTATAGACGCCAAAAATTACAAAGTTCCGATTACGCTGCCCTGAGGGATAACCGACGTTACGGTAATTTCATCCAAGAATCCGAGAATATGCCTTCGACTTTCACTTTCTGGGAACGACCCGTCAAAAATTCTTAGATCCATAAAATTACTCTTGTATCAACCTTCGTCAAAGCTAATTTATGGAGTAGCATGTCATGCGGCACGACATCAAATGCCTTCGCAAAATCTATAACCACGGCGTCGACTGTTTGTTCAGATTCTTGTCAGGAAAGATGCAGAATGACGATGAAGAATATGAGGAAACACGGAAGAAAGCTAGTCAGTATGTATTAGTAGAAGGCATTGTATGCAAGTACGTAGGCACTGACCACAAGAAGGTGAGAATTGTAATTCCAATTAGGTTGAGAGTGCCCATAGTTTGATTGGTTCACAAATCTATTGGTCACGGAGATGTAGACAAGACGTACAGTACTGCACAATAAAAGTTCTATTGGAGCAACATGCGGGAACCCATATCTGTCATAATAAGAACATGTGAACTATGCCAGAAAAATAAGTATAATTCTGAGCTTTTGAAGGAGAAGCCAAAGGCCATAATACCCACTAAACCTTTGGAATTATTCAGTCAAGATATTTTCGGCCCAGTTCCTAAGGGTGGTGGTAATAAATACTTGCTAGTCACAATGGATGTTTTCTCTAAAATAGTTATGATGAATCCAACGCAGAAGGCAACTACGAAAACTGTATTGTACCACTTAGAGAAAAACATTATTCCGAAGTTAGGAAAGCCCGAACGATTATTGACCGACCATGGAACACAGTACACGTCTACGGAATTTCAACAGGCTATGGAAAGACTCGAGATTGGACATATATTTTGTTCCATCCGTAGTCCACAGACAAATCCTATTGAGAGGACCATGTTAGAGGCCTCGAAATACATACGACTCTACAGTTCTGAGAACCACGCTAATTGGGTAAGCGTAGTTCCACTTATGGAGTTTTGCATAAATAACACAAGGCATGAGAGCACGAACCAAGTTCCAGTGACACTTCATTTCGATGAAAAACCAGTTAGGCCGTGGGACGGAATCTTCAATCTTCCGGAAGATGACGAACCATCGTTGGAACAACGAAAAGAAATCGCTAGAAAGCACTTGAATAAACAAGCGGAGAAACGGCTGAAGAGAGGTTTTGGAAAGAGGTACAGTAGACCACTGATACCCGGAGAATTAGTCCTAGTTAGGATGCCCGTCAAAGCTGACGTTTTGAAGAAGACATATGTCAAATTTGCAAATGTTTTCAAAGGCCCGTTCAAGGTTGGCAGAGTTTTCAACAACCATTGCTATGAGATCGTCAGGATAGAAGACGAACGACCCATTGGAAAGTACAACCATTCAAAATTGAAAAGATTTTATCCTAGGATTCATTAAGGATGAATTCTATTTCCTGTATTTACCGAGTCGAGTGTTAAATAAAGTCTGTTTTATACTTTATTTATAAGTCGGGTGAGGATCTGAACTCGAATTCAGCCCAGCTTAGGGACTTCGACCGAGCCGAGGTTCGAACGACTTGTGCACCGTTGGAATGAACAATTGGAAATTTAGAAGTAAAATAATTTAATAATTATATATGTATTATGGGATGCAAATGATGCATAGTGAAAGTATTTTGGAGAATTTTGAAGCATTTTGAGGAATTTATTATTTGGAAATATTCTGGTGAATGAGATTTTAACTAAGGAAGAGTTCCATCATTCGAAGCTGGAAATTGTACAAAGCTTCATGTTTGGCAGCAGAAAACCAGTTTCGGTTAGCAAGGCGATAATAACAAAGCGATGCACACGACCCGTGGATAAGAGGCTAGATCCAGGAGCCTTTATCAGAATATTTCAGTAGCCAATCAAATATAAGAACATACTTTTTGTGGGAATCGCTTTTATATAAATTTGGCACATATAAAGAGAAATAAGCACATCTACAAGTGTAGAATGCAACATGAAATTAATTTGGTTGAAAAGAAATATAAATTATTAAATAACAGAGCAAATATGAGTATATTTCTATTAAAATGTATGAGTGTGAGGCTAGCTGAGGAAGGCTAGCAGTGACACGCACCGCCGAGCAGAGAAGCGTGGCGGAACTCTCTCGCAGCAACTTGACACGAGCGGACGCGTTTGACGCACGCGCACAGCAGAGATGCATTTATTGCACGCAACATAAGCCCGGTCGACAAGCACTGTTGTACTGTCGAATGACCGAGGAATCGCCGAGGAAGTTTAGAAGAGGAGCCGGTAAAGTGAAATTGCATTAGTATTGGAGAGACCGGCGTTTATGAAAGAATAACATCATCAGAACGAGACTTCGTTTATAAAACAGCACTTTATAGAGAAGCAATAACTAACAGTATTATCTATTGCAAGTTACAATATTGCTACAACGAATTCAACGATATAATTCAACATTATTTCATCACAGTCTACATTATAGTCTACATGATGATAGCGAATTTAAGTCGGGGAGGAAAAGCTTATTCTACGTATACTGAAGAGAATATTATGGAGAACTAAATAAATTTTATTTTATTTAGCGTATGATGCTTACAAGACAGTACTGTAATTAATAAATATAAATTTTCAAATAAACAATTTACAGCATTAGGACCCTTCATATATGGGCTGCCAGGTCTTGAATCCATTCAAGAGCTTGTGGAGTGGCTGCATGGAGCTCTTCTAAGGTCCCAGAGTGCATATATAGAGGGCATTCCTGCACGACATGCTTGTGGTTTGCACTTCATATCCACAATCACAAAGAGGCGAGTCTATCTATCCCCACTGATGTAAGGCTGCTCTAGTTCGAGCAGTGCCACATCGAATTCTGTTCAGACGGGACCAGACAGCTCGAGGGAGATGGAATCCAGGTAGTTTGATGGTAGGATCAAGTACTTCAATTAGGCCACGAGGTGGAGAGGTAGACCATTCAACTTTCCATGTATTTCGGGGGTTGAATGGAGCTGAAGTAAGTTCCATAGCCGTCTTGTAGGCTGGTTTCCGTGATTTCAACCTGGATGTGGGAGATTGATTGACGTCTTGGTGGATTGGGAGAAGTTCATTATTCACAATTCTGCGCCACAGGCGGGAAAGAACTTGTTGTCTCCTGATGTGAGGAGGAACAATATTACACAGTACAGGTAGCCACTGTGAGGGAGTGCAATGTAGAGTGCCAGAGATAATCCGCATTGTCTGCCGGAGTTGAATATCAACCAGTTGGCAATGGGAGCTGTTCAACCATACACCTGCACAGTATTCAGCTGGAGAGTAAACGACAGCCAAAGCAGTAGTCCTGAGAGTGTTGGCATCAGCGCCCCATGATGTTCCAGCTAACTTACTTAGTAAGTTATTACGGCTTTTTAATTTTGCTGCTGTTTTTGCAATATGCTGTCTGAAAGTTAATGCCCTGTCCAATATCACTCCTAAATACTTAGGGGAGCTGTTGTACTTCAGTTATTGGTTCCCGAACTTCACTCTAGGTTGGTAGTTTGCCTGTAGGTTGTTAAGGTGAAATGTGGTTACCTCAGATTTAGAAGGACTTGGTTGAAGCCGCCACTTTTTGAAATAAACATTCATCTTCTTAAGGTCTTCACTCAGTAAATCCTCTGCTTCATCAAAAGTACTGCACTGGACTGTAAGATTTATATCGTCCGCATAGATGAATTTACGGGATACCGTTTCTGGCAGATCATGAATGTATAAGTTAAATAGCATAGGGGATAAAACTGAACACTGAGGTAGGTCATTATTGAGTGTATGGAACCTGCTTCTGGCACTTCCATTGTGAACTTGGAATAGCCTATTACTTAACATGTTGCTGATGAGAGTCACTGTTTTAAGACAAGGGACTAACTTTATGAGTTTGAGGAGAAGTCCTTTTCTCCAGACAGTATCGTACGCCGCTGAGAGGTCCAGAAAGGCAGAAACACTTTTAAGTTTCTTCTCAAAGCCAATTTCTAGATATGTAGTTAAGGCAAGGACTTGATCAGAGCAGTCTAGTTTTGGGCGGAATCCAGCTTGTTCAACAGGAATATCTTGCTCAATTGCAGGAGCAATTCTATTCAGTAACAGTCTTTCAAGTAATTTGTAGGTGACACTGAGTAAGGCAATTGGCCTGTAACTTTGGGGTAGCTTTGGATTTTTTCCTGGCTTCAGTACTGCAATTATTTTGGTCTTCTTGAAAGACGGTGGAAGACGTCCTGATTGTAGAATGGAACTGAAAAAGTTTGCAAGCCATCGTTTGGTAGCTGGACCACATTTCTTGAGAAACTCCGGATACACACCATCAAATTCCGGTGCTTTTCCAGTCTGGAGGGCATCCAAACCATATTGTATCTCTTCTAATGAGAATGGTCGTGAATAAAACAAGTTAGGTTGGACTTCACGTTTTAACTTGTTGAATTCCAATCGAACCTGTCTGCTAAACCTCTTGTCTTTCTCTGTCCTGGATGTAGAAATAAGGTGGTCAGCTATGGATTCTACGTTGTTAGCGGAATGCTTTCTTGTGGGTAAGGATGTTGGATCCAGTTTTCGTATTAATGACCATGCTTTCCTGCTTGAGTGGGTGAAATTCAAGTTTTCAACAGTCTTGTACCATTTCTCTCTTCTAGCATTGACCAAGGATGTTAGTAATTCAACAGCTTTCTCATGACTACTGTTCCGTTCAAATTTATTGCATAAGCGCGTTGTTTCTTCATTCCATCCAGGGACATAATCTTTACGGAAACCTCTAGGAATGCTTCGTTCAGCAGCAGATTTGATTAATCCAACAAACCGGTCATAGTTCTCAGGTTGATCTATACCATGGATTGGGAAGTCAGAGTGACTTGGGAAATCAAGGATCGACACTGGTACAACTGCGCAACAACGTGCAGTATTCCAATATGAGTTTCTACACTACAAGCAAGATGTCCAGCAACACCAGGATGAGATGTCAACTCAGGACTTGCGGATCTACGATGGCGAGACCACACTGCAGTTCAGAGATAGACGCTGAAGACCGTTTGCAGCCACTCGAACCAAGAAACGCAGTTCCCAGGTCGCTGACCGTGAAGATGGAAGATTCACCGTTAGCAGCTCCCGCCGAGACGCAGAGCAGGTGATTGCAGCCCGACTGAGATGGGGTCGCTCACAGCTGATTTGCACGTGCTTGGCTGTAACTGGTTTCACGAGGAGGCGAGCGATTGCAGCTTCGACGGAATATAAAAAACAGCTGATAGAGGTATTTCTTGGCTGTAGAAGACATCTCAAGGTAGAAAAACCGTTTGCTCTAATATCTGTAGTTTTGTTGTAATAGTAGAAATCCATTCATTGGAGTGACCAACTTCATTTGTAGAATTTTTTATCTTCATTCTTTGTTCTTAATAGCTTAAATTGTAGAGTTTCATTGTAATTTTGATACGTCTTCGTGTGTCGTTTAAGACGTTATTTCATGTAATTAACTTACTTTTGCGTTTCACGTAATTTTTATTTTGAAGGAAAAGTTGTAAGATATTCACTTCCGAACGAAACTCCTTTTATAAAAGGAATGCTTCGATTATTTGACTATATGGTATCTCAAAGAGATTATTCGATAATATGGTATCTCGGAGAGAAGGCTTCGATTACATTGTATTTTGGAGAGGAGAGCGTCAATAATGACAAATTGTAAGAACATTTAAACATTATAATTATTATTAACACTTACTATGCGTAAGAGCGAAAGTATACATTTATATGCCTATAATGCATAGTTATCAAGTAAAGCATTATTGTGAGATGCTGTAATATTATTTAACAGACATTACGATGTTAATACACATCTGAAATATTTTTATAACAATTTAAATGTTATAAAATTCCAATAGCGGAATACAACTAATTAGACAACTAAATAGTCTTGAACTATTTATATTACGAATATACACTATAAAATAGGATCATGGTAGTGACAATTGAGGTCATATGATGCCTATATTTATCAACAACTAAAATGAAACATTGTTTAACTGAGATGAAAAGACCAGGAGATATGTTGGTCTGCCTGCAGTCTAGTATGTTAAAAACAACTTAAATATGAATTGTTCATATATTTAAATGTACACCAGAAGCGTGAAGATATGTATTTATTTTTATTAACAACTAAAAGACGAGCGAACTACAAATTAACATTGTTAACGTTTGGTAACGTGAAAGAACAAGTTTGTTATGGATCAAAGAGAACGAATAGCGCTAATGAAAGGAATAAGAAGTACTTTGTGAAATGTATTATTGTGAACGAGCATGTAATTGTTGTAATTGATGCATGAGGTTTAAAAATTTAGACAGGAGTTGGGAGTTAGGGGTGCATTCTGAACGATAATATACTCTAGCGTAGTTACCTAGTAAAATCACTAATTCTTCTACAAGTGTGTAGCAAGATGGGGTTTTCATGGAAGTAATGCCATGCGGAGGATTGAGGATTGTTTGTAGTAAGGAAAGGAAGGAAGTATGACATGTTTGGAGCGTAGTAAAACGCCATTGATAAGTATTGTTCACTGTATTGCGGAAGGAAGGAATATATTGCTATGTGGAGCAACGAATTGTTACAGGTTGATTGAGAAGCGCTAACACAAAGGTTAATGTTTGAATTGTTTATATCAGAGAGTATTTGTATATGATGCACGAAATGTATAGAGTTTTTAAGTAGTTTCGCATCGCTCTTTATCCTATTGTTTTATTTATTGAAACGACATTCTAAGCTGTATTTAACTTAAGTGTTTGAAATTTAAAGCTTATTTATTATGACATACCACTAGAAGTACCTGAGAATTTGATCGTTGGTTGAAACATTGTTCAAAGAACTGTTTATTTAACAGAGACACTATGAAGCTGTCAGATCGCGACTGATAGTGTCAATAGTATATTTTACACCGTGTGAAGGATGAAAACTATAGATAATGTAAATATTTGAAACCATATATAATTTATAACAGTATTATTAGAGTAGATAGTAACATTTTACACACGCCCGTGTATAATGTAGGTTTTTGTAATGTTAACTTCATTTTTATGAGTGAACAGCTGATTTTAATCAGACTATTTCAGTGACATAACCACAGGGTGACTGTCAATTAGGTAAATATTTTATGAAACTTAATATAACTACATTGTTGTAACAAGAATGTTTAGTAACATTTATTCTACAGATAGTAGAACTATCTGACGTGTGTAACAGTTAATTTTAACTTGTTTATTTTAATGGTGATAGGGATTTTTTTTCTTATTTGTAAGTTGTTTGGAAATAAATTCCAGGCACTAGTTTTTGTTTACCTGTTCGTTTTTATAAATCTGATCATCATTTCATTCTTGCAATCGACATGCGATAATACTGCGAATTAGTTACTAGAATTCAAGCTAGTCTCAACTTTCACCGTTCACGCCCGAGATCCGAGATTCTCGTCCTACCATATTGTGTTTAGGATAGTTTATTTTCTTTGTAAATGTGTAACTAATCGGTAGTGTTGTTGCATGGCCGGTATGCATCGAGGTTTCCCTAGTCATTATCCTAGTAGGGTAGTGTTGGTTAACCTGGCTGGGTATCGACCTCCCTACAATCCTTTTCTATCTTTGCGGATATAGGCTATGACTACGCGGGATTCGGGTGCAGTACCCTGCTGAGTCCAGCATTGCTTACACTTACATGTGTCGGACTCATCTCTGTTATCTTTCTTCTCGACCTCCCTTGGTCTATTCCTTTTCTTTTCCAACCCCAACGGAATTAGGGTATCCGAGGCCTAGGGAGTCTTTCACTTTCCCGCCTTAATTGGCCCATGTCTCATCTTTCCTGATCCTTCATTCTTCTAGGGATCAGAAAAATTGTTTTATTTTCATTGTATCTGATAGCTTGCCACGGTGGGTGAGTGGATAGCGTGTTGGTCTATTAACCCGAGGATTTCAGGTTCGCCCCTGGCCGTGGTAAGTGATTTTTGAAAGGCGGCAAAAATACGATACGCATGTCATACGACGTTGGCATGTCAAAAAATCCATTAGAATTCAGTAGGCCGAGTTCATAATTGCAAAATTAATCTCGGGAGTTTCCGCCAACACAAAGTTCCTCATTTCTCTACTAGAAAGCGCTATAGTGTTCAAGGAGCTTAGATGTCTATTACCTAACCTCCTTGGCTTTCATAGTGATTCAAGGAACAACGAAATTCGACATGCAAGCTACCTTCTGGGTGTCAAATTACAAAGCTTGCACCGGGCACTCGAGGCCATACGATATTATTATTATTATTATTATTATTATTGTATCTGCTGCCTTCTGCTCATGGCACTTGAAGGAGGCAAGGTGTGTGTTGCCCCTTCTGGTGCACCCTGGATTGTGCTACAGCCTCAAGGGCTCACATCTGGTGAGTTCGGGATTTGGTGACCCAGAGGGTTTCCTAAGTTTTTCTCCTTCTTCCATTGCCTTTGGAGCGGTTCCTCTCCTCTTTACCTTTAATATCTGCCTTTCGTGACTATCCTCTCTTCTAAGTCACTTAACTGTTCTTCTTCGAGGGATGAGCGCAGTTCCATTCCTCCTGTCTTTTGTTTCCCTTATTCTGATTTTTGTTCTCCATTTCCTCTTCTAGTTTTTCCCCAGGAGCTCACATCTAGTGGGACGTGGGTTGGCGACCACGGGACCTCAGCTGAGTCCGGCTTTGCTTCTACTTACTTGTGCCGGGCTCCTCTCTGTATTTTTTTTCCTGTCGACCTCACTTGGTCAACTCTTTTCTCTTCCGACCCCGACGGTACTAGGGTATCCGAGGCCTAGGGAATCTCTTCATTTCCCGCCTTAATTGGCCCTTGTCTCATCTTTTCTGATTCCCTCCTTCTGCGAGGGGTCAGCCTTCTTTTTCTTTTCATGTTATCCCCTGCCTTCTTCTCAAGGCCCTCAAGGAGGCCGGATGTATGTAGTCCCACCACTTTTGGTGCACCCTAGATAATGCTACACCCTCAGGAGCTCACGGCTGGTGAGTTCGGGAGTTGGTGACCCCGAGGGATTCTTGAGCTGGGTCCGTTTTCCCCTTTTGTCCCTTAACTGTGGACGGACCCTTTCCTTTTTTCCTTTCCTATCTGCGTTTCATGGCTCTCCTTCCTTCCAAGTCCCTCAATCCGCATTCTTCGAAGGTTGAGGGCATTTCTTTTCCTCCTGTCCTTTATTTGCCTTATTCTCCTTTAGTTTTCCATTTCTTCTAGTATGTAGGTTAGTAGTTAGTTTTAGTTTTTAAGTTTGCATTTCATTTTCATCTTCACGATCACCCAAACCATCAGAGGCCGATAACCCAGAAGTTAGGCCCCTTAAAACAACAATTATCATCATCATCATACCTCTTCTAGTTTGTAAGTCAGTAGATAGCTTTGGGTATAGTTTCATTTCATTTACATTTTGACCATCACCCAAACCATTAGGGACGTTAACCCAGATGTTAGGTCACTTAGTCATTGAGAACTGGCATAAAACAAGAAGTTCCGTCACGAACTAAAGAGCCTACTTTTCTTAAAATTTATGATTCATGCCAATGATTAATCTATATGGATCTATGTAGAATAATGACGAAATTAAGTTGGTAATATCGAAATTTCTAATTAGTTCGAAATACTGTATACCTGGCATAATGTAGCCTAATAGTTGGCAGCCCTGGTGACTAAATAAATTCTTAGTACCATCTCTTAAGGTACAGAATACAAAATTTGGTTGAAGTCCAATGGATAGCATGGACGTTACATGCAGTTAAACTTTGGATCTAACAGTGCGCGTAAAATCATGTTGGCAACCATATCATGCATGTATTGGTCAAAAATAATCTGAAATAATATGATATATTGTTGTGCCAATTTTGAATGAAATCCATCAGTTAGTATAGAAGTTACATGCATTTTAAAATCGGACCTATTAGCAGGCTTAGAAGCATGTTGGCAGCACTGACTTATTAATCTAGAATGCCAGGGACTATACGTGTGCAAAGTTTAGAACTATTGGCTTGCATACGCTCTGATATATTTATATTAGTGTAACAAAAATAGAGACAGTATTTATTAACAGTTGGCAGCCCTGGTTGCTCTTAAGAATACGCATAGTCATATCTGTTATGGTACTCATAGCACATACGAAATTTGGTTGAAATCCAAATGATAATATGGAAGTTACATGTATTTAAATTTGGACCTCTCAGATGGCTTAGAATCATGTTGGTAGCACTGACGTATATAAGTTACTCCAAATTACAAATAGAATTTCAGGTACTATACGTGTGCATGGTTTAAAGCTGCCGGTTTGCATACTTTCTGATATATTGGTATTTGGATAAAAGAAATTGAGAGCATTTATTAACAGTTGGCAGCCTTGTTGGCTCTTAAGAATACGCTCAATCATATCTGGTTATGTACACATAGCACATACGAAATTTGGTTGAATTCCAATTGATAGTGTATATGTTATATGCATTTAAAAATTGGACCTATCAGCAGGCTTATAATCATTTTGGCAACACTGTCATGTATAGCCTCCTGGAAATTAGACTGAAATATTATTATCTATACATGTGACAATTTTGAAATAGCTCCCATTCATACCTTCCAAGATATCCTACATGGAGCTCAAATTTCAATTGCGATTTTTCAGCAGTTGGTAGCACTGACATAATTTTCAAATACGGCATTGAGATATCAAGCTTGAGATCTTTACTCCTACTAAATTTTGTTTCGACTGCTGCAGCCGTTTAGGAGTTGATAGGTGGACACACACACAAGCAGACAGACTGGCAGAAGGACAGACAGACAGACACATATTTGCCCGGATCGATCTCATAAGTCTACTTTTTCCTCACTTTTGCAAAATGTGAAAAGTAGGCTAAAATATAACACGAGGACTGGCGCTGGGTAATTTTGACCCATAGTATGTCACTCCCCTTTTAGCGTAGTCGCACGGAATTTAATGAAGTAATTTTGCACCTAGTATCTTCCTACGAACTATTCCCAATATAAAATGGGGTTTATGTTCGACCCTCACTATTATGTGTCAGAAAACTGTATCATAATATTGGTCAATATAATACTGTTTTTCATTACGATACTGTTTCACCAGCCAATCAGAGCTCGTTCATTCACCAATTAGGTAACGATACCTTCGCGCATGCGCTCAAAATCCAACATGTCGGACATAAACACAACATCGAACTATAATAAATTACCGCCATGGAATACGCACCGTCCATATGTTCGCGTAAATAAACTGGCGAATATGAAACAAGAAATAGCATTGTACCTTAATATCACCAACAATAATTTCTACACAGCGCATTGTCTTCAAATGACTCCGGTGACAATATTACTGAGGGACGGCAGATGTACACATATGGCCAGCATATGGCATTGCAAGCACACAGAGCGCATGCGTCGGTCGTTCAAAGATTTTGAAAGACAGAGATATAATACCCAACGCTCGCTCTGCGATCACAAAATTCAAGTAGCTGACTCTCAACAGATATTTATGAATATTTATGTTAAAACATATAATAAAGTTATAATTATCGTCGAACATAAACAGTCGTATGCAACTCGCCTATAATGGTAATTAAGACACTCGTATGGAAATTACAAAACTCGCATACGCTCGTTTTATAAAAATACTCGTGTCTTAATTATAGCCATTATAGGCTCGTTGCATAATGTACTATTATTTCTTTTTTTTTTTTTCAAATTTAACATGCAGAAAAATGACAATAATATTTGCAACAGTATAATTGGCTGTGATAGTGGCGGGAAAGCACTCATCTCAATTTTCTTGGACAAAGGAGTTTATCACCAAGGTGTCCCTAGAAACTAAACAGGGATCAGTAAGAACGTGAACTATGTTATTGTGCTGCACCAAAATAGTTGGATTTCCCCCCTTATACAGGGTCCGGCAACATAACTTCCTTTTTTAAAAACGTAATAAATCCCATTGTATGAATCAGAAAACTTTTATTTGTTTATACAATGTAGGCCCATACATAAAGTTTTGTTTAACTTAGTTTTGAAGATCAAATTAGGTAGGTGACGTCCCCCATTCTCCATACACTGAGAAAACCACATTCTGTCGTTTGTCATGACTCTTGCCAGCAAATCAGGCGATATTTTGGTAAATTCTTCCTGGATGTTGGTCTTCAAGGGTCCTTGGACGGTTCACATAAGCACGGATAAAAATATAAAAAAATCCTCTCGGCACGCCGGAAGGCGGAGGTAGATTTCACCGGGCAAACTAGGGGATAGGCTATAATAGGCAACATATGCAGGTTTTCGTAGAAGGATCAGACCTCATTTATTGCGAGAAAGTATTTTACAAAGTAATTGGATCTCAATTAACTTTTCTTTCGTCTTACTATGCATATTTTTTAACATTTTTTTTTGTCTTAGGGGGGCGGTAACCTTCTTGTCATTTGGGGTCCATTTTTGTACTTGTGGTCACACTGTCCTTATGCAAGGTTTGGAACTGATGTGTAACTATCTAACAGTCTGTTATTTCTTCACGTCAAATTTTATCTCCCGCAGAGATGTTGGTTGATTCCTCAGTTTAGGGCTGCGACAACGCGGTCATGTAACCCCGTGTACTTTGGGTGTGTGTAGAATCTGTCTGATAAACGGTGTTAATTGTGATGGCTGTATTAGTCTGTAATTCAGGTAAGGACTGCAGACGGTCAATTTCAAGTAGTAGTTCCTAATGTTGGTATCAAATATACTGTCAACGACACCTAGCTGTGAACGCGGCTACTAGTGCCACCGCAACCAGTAACTTGCAACGTACGTTGGACTTCCCCTCTGAAGGAAAGCATTCTGAGGGATTTTCAGCGCTCTTTGAAAATCCGACGACATCGGCCGGCCTTGAACCCGCGACCTTGGGAATAGAAGTTCAGCATGCTACCAGCCAGGCTACGTCACCGAAGCCGCTTCCCACATAGTCAGATGGAAAAGTGAATGTGATCTCGTTGTCATGGCAACCTCTGATAGCTCATCCCTCATCAATTTAGAGGCGTTGTCATGGTAACCTCTGATGGCTCTTGGCATTTTCTTCTAATTCCGAAATAATTTTTCTCATCCCTTGGCGTAATGGTGGGTTGTATCAAAAATTCTTTCAGACAAAAGTTTTAGGTAATTATTAGGGGAATATCGTCCATTTGGTACGGTTTTGATATTGTGACTATTAAGAGAGATATGATTAATGTTTCCCGAAAAACCCACTTTTTTCACCCCATTGGCCAATGGTTGGTGCTATCAAAAAACTTTTTATACATACATTTTTGGCACTTATCCGACCCATAATATGAACTTTGAAGGGATTCGATATTTCACATATTAAGAGAGTTATAGTGATATTTCACTTTTTCGAAAAAAGCCCTCCATTTTTAACCCCTTCGACCGATTTTGCCCATTAACGAACTCGACCGAGATTTTATAGGGATACATATTATGTAAAAAAATCAAAGTGATTGGTACAGAATTACGGCAGTTATCGTGTCCACAAGAAACTGATATATATATATATATATATATATATATATATACATTAATTATATATAAACCTTTGAACTGACGGTGGTTTTGGGGTCTGGGGGATGTGAAACGCGAAGATATGTCGAAATTTTCCGGAAGTCGAAACATGGTACCCATTGCAATAGTTAGCTTTCTAATGAAATCTACCTAACATCACAAGGGGACAAATCGGGAGAGCAGGCCGGCCACTCCAAATTGCCCTTAAGTGAGATGAGGTGCTCCGGGAAGTGTTCCCTCAATATAGCCATGTACCGGTCCGAATTCACTGTATCTGTGACTGAGTTTTCCTCAAAGAACCAGGGACCAATAATTCTAGCTGAGGACAGTGCTCACCACACTGTGAGTTTAGGTGAATGCAAAGGCCTTTGGTGCAGTTCTCGAGGATTGGTGGCAGCCCAGTAGCGCATGTTTTGTTTGGTAACGGATCCACACAAATTAAAATGGGCTTCATCACTATAAAGAAAACAGCGTCCTCAGGAACGACTTCGATAAGAACTTCACACGCGTTCCGCCGATAATTGAAGTCACGTTCAGAAAGTTCCTGCGCACTCGCCATCTTGTACGGATGGAAATGAACATCAGCATAAAGAATTCTCCTCACCGACCGATCGGAAAGTCCAAGGGCAGACGCATGTTTGCGTACAGAACGCCGTGGTGATCGCAACACTGAAGCTCTCACTGCCTTAATGTTCTCAGGTGATCGAATAGGCCGAGGGACTCCAGTTCTTCGCCCTGTCACACTTCCAGTTCGTCTGAACGTATTGAACCACGAAGCAATTGATTTCCGGGCCGATTTAAACGCCTCCGAAAGGCGTGCTGGGTTGCGATCACAGAACTTCCGCTCGAAAAGTAGGTCTCAACAGCAAAAACACGCTCTTCCCTGTTCCAACGCATGATGGCGACTGAACTGTGTCGGGACAAAACTTTATAGTAGCACCTCACGAACGAGACCACTAGCGCTCCGCTACGACATCAAACGACTGAATGGCGCGCATTTAAATAAAGGAAGATATGTTGCCGGACCCTGTATTTTACAGATAGCCCCACTAACGTAAGCCAAAAATTGACACGCGGGTAAATTTGACCTGACCGTAAATAATACAGAAATAACTTGAGTGTTCAAATTGCTATGGACTTTTTTCTTTTGCAAGGTGAAGTTCAAGGCTAGGAAGGAAGGTATAGTTAGTGACAGGAAATTAGGGCTGACCAAAACGAAAATATAGAGCATTATTTAAGTCTCGGGTCAAAAATGCCCATGCGCCAGTCTTCGAGGGAAGGAGACTTATGAGTTTTCATGAAATATGGACCAAAATACGGAAATATGAATTTTACCGAAAATTGGTGCCCACACCTTTTCAGAATCAAGGAGTGTTGGATTTTTTCCCGTGGCGCCATTTTTAAAGCCCAGGCTTTACAGATGGATGCGCATCATTATTAGGACAAGACCTTCAGTGAAGATCAGTGAGCAACGTGACCACATACGTCTTCGACAGAGCAGAAAAAGGACCACCCCAGGAAAGAAAACTGCAAGAAAAAAGAGAAAACTGCTGAACTTGTCCCTAGAAGACAGGATGAAGAAGTCTGAGGGCTGTACATTTGGTGCAGGGCAGTTCTTATGTAAGTAACTAACCTCCAACTACAATTGCAGTTTTCTCATGAAGTGATTTTTGATACATGTAATATCATAAAAAATGCTCCTTGTATTGCAGTTTTGAAGATATTTGGTTCAAAGTTGGTTTGCATATTAAAATATGTATGAACATTACAATTTGCTCTGGATTTTTATGTCAGTGAAAATTAACTGTATTTTTTTTTTTGCTTTCAAAAATAAATAATTTTAATTTTTAGGGCAAAACATGAATATTATCACTTTGACTATCATTTCTGACTCTCATATATAAGGTACATAAAATTCCAGAGCAATTTCAATTTGTACATGTATTGTTCTACTGTTTACCAAGTATGGATGAAAATAAGTGAAAACTCCATTGCAAGGAACTTTTTTTTATGACCCTATGTTTTGATAATTTTTTATTATTATTTCAGAAACGTTAGAGCAATCAATTTGTAATTCAGAATCTGCTCTAATTAGAGGCATATCTACATGTGGTTAAAATTTCAAATTGATCTGTCTAGTAGTTTTGGATTTTGGAAACTCACTCATAAGTCCCTTACCAACAAATCATCTCATAAATACAGTTCCATGCTTTGTAACAATAATCATAGTAACTCTCCTTATCACACAAAATCGAAACACTTCTCCCCGTTGCGTAATGGCTAGCACTATTGGATGTCACCGCGGAGGCTCGGATTCGATTCCCTACTCTGCCAAGAAATGTAATTGCGGTCTGAGGACTGAAACGGGGTACGTTCAGGCTTGTGAGGCAAAAACTGAGAAGAGGTGGATTCTATTTCCACCTCAGTCATCCTAGAAGTAGTTTTCCGTGGTTTCCTACTTCTACTCCAGGCACATGTCGGGACGGTTCCTAACTTAAGACCACAGCCACCTCCTTCCCAATCCTGTTCTGAATTACAAATAAATACACTCTATATTGCCCTATTTACAGATTGGAATATGTATCTCAACGACAGGCTATCATCCCACTGCTTCTTCACATTTGAGTCGTCCAGTTGCAAAACTTGTTTAATCCACTTGTGAATAAGGATCATCTCGTAATAGCACATTATGCAACGAGCCTATAATGGCAATAATTAAGACACGAGTATGTTTATAAAACGAGCGTATGCGAGTTTTATAATTTCCATACGAGTGTCTTAATTACCATTGTAGGCGAGTTGCATACGACTGTTTATATTCGACGATAATTATTATAACTATTTTATGTTCGAACATAAATATTCATAAATATCTGTCGAGATTTTGCCAGTTTTATGTACTGAACAGAGCGCATGAGACGCAGAGAATGCCTTGTATTTGACCATGGCCTCCTCGAATACCCTACTATGAGACTAGGCCAGGCAGTGAAATTTAAATTAGAAGGCCGTGGAACTCAGCGCATCTAATTATCTAATTGGTCAAACAACTGTTTCTCGAGCTCTGATTGGTGGGAGAAACTCTTTCTGTTTTATTTTATTTTGTTTAATTTAATTTTGTTTTGTTTTATTTTGATTTTTTTTTGTTTTATTTTATTTCGTTTTATTTTGTTTTAAATTGTTTTGTTTTATTTTTGTTTTGCTTTTTGTTTTTGTTTGTATTTTGTTTTCTTTATTTTGTTTTATTTTATTTTGTTATGCTTTATTTTAATTTTGATTTGTTTGATTCATTTTATTTTGTTTTGTTTTATTTTGCCAGAAAACAAACACAAAACCAAAAACGTAAAGCAAAGAGCAAAAGTCAAAAATAAAAGCAAAAGCAGTAAACAAAAAAGCAAGAATCACAAAGCAAAAAGCAAAATTCAAGAAAAGCAAAAGCAGAAAACAAACACAAAACCAAAACCAAAAAAGTAAAATTCAAAAGCACAAAGCAAACACAAAACCAAAAACCAAAAACACAAAGCAAAATGAAAAATTAGAAAGCAACAAACGCAAAAGATACGTGAGACAGTTCAGAGAAACGTTTCTCATGCAAATGATTCTTATTCACAAGTGGATTAAACGAGTGTTGTAACTGGACGACTCATATGTACATGATTATTCACATTCTGAGAAATTCAATCTTAACCTGAAAGTTTGTCTACATAACATCCCCATCACTGTTCATTCTTCAAGCTGGTTTTATATCAAGATTTCTTTCTTTCGCATTTAACGTATGTTTGTAACAGATCTGGTTTTTTATTTTTTTATTTTAGTGTATGCGCTTTTTAGCTTTTAGCCGATTAAATTTTTTGAAATAGTTTTGAGAACAACTTTCTTTTATGGTGAAAATCCACAGCCTGCTTCCAATCTCCGACCGGGTCAGGATATGAACTGACACACTCCTCTGGGGCAATGAGTAAATGAATGACAGATGAAATGAAATGATAGCGGAGAGTGTTGCTGGAATGAAATTTTGACGGGGAAAACCGGAGTACCCGGAGGAAAACCTGTCTGCCTCCATTTTGTCCAGCACAGATCTCACATGGAGTGACCGGGATTTGAACCACGGACCCAGCGGTGAGAGGCCGCCTAAGCCACGGAGGCTTCCTTCTTTTATGGTAAAATATTTTAATATTTTAATGTACTGTAAGTTTTGCGTTTCTCTTCATATTATTATTTGCGCTGAGGATGGCCACAATGGTACAATAAAAAGTACTAATTTATATTGACCTAAGGCTTTTAAACTTCAGGACTTATTACACTAACACAGATTATCAGACAAATTCCATACACACCCAAGTACACAAGGCTACTTGACCACGATGTCGCAAAGCACATTAATAAATCAGCAACAAATTCGAAACACATGGCTGTTTCTCCTGAATTAAACAAAACAACTTACCTTGGTAGTGGTGAGGTCTTATAATCATTCAGTGTCAACATCATAATGTTCTGGCTTCGATCCTCCTCCATCACTGTAATAACAAGCTTAAAGATGAGATCGATCCCGTACTCTCTCTTGGCTACTGCCAAGATATTTGTCAAGTTGAATTCCTCAATGTCGTCTGTCGGTTCAGGTGAAGGTGGTGGAAGTCCCAATGAGTTGAAGATCCCCATCATGGGTCTGAGGCCCAATTTATCCATTGCATCTACAAAAGGTATTAACATCTTGCTTTATATTAGACAATTCGGTCAACGGTAAAAATACCACGTAACAACTACAACAACATGTACCCTCAATGAAAATAACATAAACATTAACAGAGCGCCTTTTTTTTTACCTGTGTCAAGACATGTCCTGTACAGCAACCTTGCTTTTGCTACAACTGCGGGATCGTCATCTCTGTCTTTATCTTGAAGAGAATCTGCAACATCAGAGTGTTCCAATATGAACATCATGTAACAGTCCTTTGCAGGGCGGGCATCAATTCCACCCGGGAATTCCAGTCAGGTAGCCAGGGTTAGCTCAATTCCTCCCGGTCCTCCAAGGGACCCAGAAATGAGTTCCTCAACTCCGCCCAGGCTTTTCCCGAATGACATAAACAAATGTCATAAACCTTCTGGTCGCATACCAAGGGCCGTGTCAAACACTTTATGCAGCGCATGAGTAGAAAAAAAAACTTGGCAGACATATGTAAAACAATATTATGATTAATTTTAAATCACCACCCCCAAGTCCGCTCAATCGTTAAATCAGATATAAACATAATACAAAGAGCTAGATATTAATCACTGTTGTTAAATAAAAATATGGACAGGAAATTTAATTAAAAAAAAAAGAAAAATCAGCATCTTAAAATCACACAATTCTTTACTTCATTTCAAACTATACAAAAAAATTAGATGAAACTCATTTCATTCCCTAACTATTGTGTGAGAAACACACTTCACAAGATCTAATCTACTCATTGTTTGGTTGGCGTACTGCATGAGCTTGTTTTCAATGAATTCTTTTCTCACACGACTATTCTTGTCTTTGCTCGACACCCACCCGCTGCTGTTAAGTAGAATGTACGTGTCTGTCTGTATCTGATGTAGGCACTTAAAAAAAACAAATGTATTTGGATGAGCTATTGTACTTGTGTTGTCGTGTGGAATGCAAGAATTCGCTCATGTGCTGCAGAAGGTGTTTGACGTTGACCCGGCCCTTGGTATTCGAACAGGAGGGTTATGACATTTGTTAACGTCATTGGGGATAACCCCTTTGCCGACCCCTTGTCAAAGCCTGAGCGGAGTTGAGGAACTTATTTTTGGGTCCGTTGGAGGACCGGGTGGAATTGAGGAAAATTGGGCGGAATTGATGTTCGACCCCTTTGCAAAAGTAATTTTACACCCGCAATTCTTCCAAACAACAACTGCTATGCAAATATGTTCCATAAAAATGCATCAGACGTCACACTGCACTTTTCTATTACAAGGAACAACTTATTTTCACTAAATAATGTCTTACGTGCACATCAAGGGCGTATATAGAGTTTTATTTCGGGGGGAGCCCAACCGGGGTTAGGGGGCATTGAGGGCCGTGGAGAGCGAGTACGGGCCCTAGGGCTAGGACTTATTACGGGCCCCCTCCATATTGTTTCGATCCGGGACATCATGTAAATATCAAATTTGCAATTTTATTTTATGGCCCACTAAAAAACTTTGAATTTTTAAATTTACTATTTTTTGGAACATACCAATTTTGTTCATTGTAAATTTGCAATGTCTTTTCTGTTGTATGTGACCGAACATTTTACTCTCTCTCTCTTCAAAAGAATAAGTTCAACGCCTTTCACAATCTTATGTAGCTTAGCGGCTAGTAATTGAAATATTCTTTAGAAACTTTCCTTCCTGTAAACAGTGGAAACTCTACTATTTCTCTGGCAGCCACAAAGATATGAAGATAATGGTTATTTAGATGTCCTCAT
The DNA here is from genome assembly GCA_946902985.2 of Meconema thalassinum. Lineage (NCBI taxonomy): Eukaryota > Metazoa > Arthropoda > Insecta > Orthoptera > Tettigoniidae > Meconema > Meconema thalassinum. The sequence continues at coordinate 85,167,677 of OX336400.1, read as the reverse complement.
TATAGTATTTTGTAGCATATTCAATTTATTCAGATACATTGAATATAATAAAATGTCAAATTTGTTGGCAAATACGTAAAATTGGGTAAATTTGTTTACTCTGGGGTTTTCTACTTTTAGGGGCCCCTCGGCAAGACCGGGCCCCAGGGCTGCAGCTCCGTTTGCCCCTCCCTCTCGTCGGGCCTGGGCAGGGTATAGGCCCAAAAAATAGGGGGTCCGGGGTTCTCCCCGGGAAACTTTTGTATAATTTTGTGCAAAATGATGAGTTTTAAGGCTATCTGGCATCACTTTTTCAACCAATTTGTTGTGATGTTTTAGGTAGATTTCATTAGAAAGCTAACTATTGCAATGGGTACCATATTTCGACTTCCGAAAAATTTCGACATATCTTCGCGTTTCACATCCCCCAGACCCCAAAACCACCATCAGTTCAAAAGTTTATATATAATTTATACATATATCACTTTCTTGTGGACACGATAACTACCGTAATTTTTCACCAATCACTTTGAATTTTTTACATAATATGTATCCCTATAAAATCTCGGTCGAGTTCGTTAATGGGCACAATCGGTCGAAGGGGGTGAAAATGGGGGGCTTTTTTTTTCTAAAAAGTGAAATATCGCTATAACTCTCTTAATATTTGAAATATCGAATCCATTCAAATTTCATACTATGTGTCGGATAAGGCCCAAAAAATAATATTTGAAAAGTTTTTTGACAGCACCAACCATTGACCAAAGGGGTGAGAAAAAGTGGGTTTTTCGGGAAGCATTAATCATATCTCTCTTAATAGGCACAATATCAAAACCGTACAAAATGGACAATATTCCCCTAATAATTACTTAAAACATTTGTCTGAAAGAATTTTTGATATGACCCACCCTTACGCCAAGGGATGAGCAAAATGATTTCCGAATTAGAAGAAAATGCCAAGTGCCATCAGACGTTGCCATGACAACACTACTGAATTGATGAGCCATCAGACGTTGCCATGACAACACCATTGCACGATATCACATTCATTTTTCCACCTGACTCTGTGGGAAGCGGCTTCGGTGAGGTAACTGGCAGCATGCTGAACAATGCCCAAGGTCGTGGGTTCAAAGCCGGCCGAAGTCGTCGTATCTTCTAAGAACACTAAAAGTCCCTCAGTATGCCTTCCCTTGGAGGGGATGTTCCAACGTTTGTTGCGAGTAGCTGGTTGCGGTGGCATCTAGTAGCCAAGTTCACAACTAGGTGCCGTTGACGGTAGTATTTGGTAGCAAAATTAGGAACTACTACTTGAAATTGACCGTCCGCAGTCCTTACCAGAATTACAGACTAATACGGCCATCACAATTAACACCGTATATCAGACTGATTCTACACACACCCAAAGTACACGGGGCTACATGACCGCGTTGTCGCAGCCCCTGAACTGAGGAACCAACCAACATCTCTGCAAGAGATAAAATTTTGCGTGAAGAACTAACAGACCGCTAGATGGTTACACATCGGTGTCGAAACCTTGCATAAGGACAGTGTGACCACAAGTATGAACATGGACCCTAAATGACGAGAAGGTTACCGTCCCCATAAGAGAATAAAACGTTAAAAATATGCATAAAAATCGAAAAGCTAAGTTAATTAAGCGCCAAATTTAAAATACTTTCTCGCAATAAATGAGGTCTGAACCTTCTACGAAAACCTGCATATTCTGCCTATTTTCGCATATCCTCTAGTTTACCCGGTGAAATCTACCTCCGCCTTCCGGCGTGCCGAGAGGAATTTTTATGTTTGGTTAATGTCAAACACAACTAAAACCATTTTATGATACTTGTTATTAATACAATCATCTTGCTCACTTGATAGTATTTACACGGAAATAATTAATGTTACTATTTTGATTTACAACTCACACTATAACATGAAGTCAAGGTTTCTTGAAGCATTACCTTCAGTGATTTGTATGTCTCTGTGAATAGATGACAGTACTAGACCGTTGAGTCTGTTTTCAGGAGTAGAATTTCTTAAGTATGTTTTCTATCAACTCAAACTCTGCTAGTCAGTACCAGTAGCTACAGAGAGAGGCAAATTTGCCAATAGTTTGATAAGTGTATAAAAGTTAGGGAAAAACTTTTGTCACACGCTTCATGGGCACTTGTTGCTGTTCTTGGTTCGTTCATAAGAGCGAATGCACTGGAGAGTAATAAGAGGTTATGTTGTTACACATAAGATCAGAGCCACCTGATTGTCACACTGTTTACATCGCTCTACCTTCGCCTTGCTTTGCAACGTTGCCATACGTCACTTAGTAACAAGAGTACATGATTATATTAGTTTTTAATGTTGTAATTCATAAGCTAATACAATATGTGGCGCCCCTGCGTGCACTTACCTACTTCGGTAACTAAGCGCTCCAAGTCGCTTGATCATGGGGCCCAGTAAGGCAAACAGAACATTTTACCCAGGGAGCCAATGGGGCGGGGATAAAATACAGGGTGGATTTAACATAGTTTGTAAATGGTGTCTGCATTCCTTTATCGAAGTATAAAAGGAATTCTTCATCATATAAATGACCCTTTCTTTTGAAATTGACTTATTAACTCAAAATTATGTAAAATCGCTGACCTCGTCGCAAAAGGAGCTAAATTTATTTATCTGCAAAGGGACTCTTTATTTCTGGGTATGAAAAGAGTTGAAATCGTTTATCCACATAGGTTGGTTGGTTCCTTAGTTTAGTGATTGCGACAACGCGGTCATGTAGCCCCGTGTACTTTGGGTGTGTGTAGAATTTGTCTGATAACCGGTGTGAATTGTGATGACTGTATTAGTGTGTGTTATCTGTTTTAATTCAAGTGAGGACTACAGACAATAATTTCAAGTAATTCCTACTTCTGCTACCAAATGTTACCGTCTACGACACCTAGCTGCGGACGTGGCTACTAAATGCCATCGCAGTCGGCACCTGGCGGCGAACGTTGGAACTAATATAGCCTTATCAAACTAACCTACAATTTAACTTCCAAAAGTGCAGTTAGTGGAAGGTTCTCTTTCATGGCTTTACTTCCCCTCCGAAGGAAGGCACACTTACTTACTTACTTCGTTGGCCACACGAACCGAAGTCGGTTCATTGCCTCACTCTTCAGCCTCTTCCATTGGTCTCTGTTGTTGGCCATGTTCTCGTTGGCTCCCAGTGTCTCCAGGTCTTTCTTGACTCCATCCATCCACCTCATTTATGTTCTACCCAGGGGTCTCGTACCTTGTGGCTTCCCTTCTAGCACTGTCATCACCATTTCCTCTTCTCTTCTCAGGATATGACCCAGCCATTCAATTCTTCTGCTCTTCATTACAGTTGTCACATCGGGTTCATTAAACAGCGTGTGGATTTCAATATTTTTTTCTTCTTCTAAAGATTCCATTTTCAGACACTGACCCAAAACCTTTTCTTAACACTGTGCCCAAATCCAGTTGCCCAGATTTGAGAGTACAGGCCCAGATGCTAAGTCCAGAGCTGAGGTTTAGAATAGCGGGCGCCGAACCTTCTAAGAAGCATTTAGAAGCTTTATGCAGCCAAGAGATCGATAAGTGACGTAGCAAGGTTATCAGAGTCGAGGCTATATTTGTATGAAAAATTTTTCGATGGAGTAGAAACATGAGACTAACACCAAATTACTGGCACGGACAAGGGAAGAAGAACGTGCTATATTTCAAGAAAATTGATCGAGCGGAAGCTGAGATATGAGATGTTTTAGTTTTAGCAGATTTCAAGCAGTGACGTAGAGGAGTCCGTCCGCTGGGTATATAAGAGCTGGGAGCCACCACTCAATATGTTCACTTCTCCATAGGTGCTCCGTCGCTATGGATGTTCACTTCTTCGTAAGCGCCCTGTTGCTAGACACATCACGTCGCTCCGAACATCGTTATACTTCATAATTATCTTCGTGCACATGGTTGCAATACTCTACGTTTTTACTAGCACGCAGTTGCTGGGACTTAGTGAAATTCTACGACAGTACATGGTTACTGGACTTCGAAAAAGTGTTGGAAGTTTTAGTGAACTTAGAATTCATCGTAAGTTATCACTGAGGTGATAGACTTTGTGGCAGAACATTGGTAACGATTACTGCTACACGGACATATGATAGACTTAGTCTATATTTTTCTTTCCACTGTCCATTAAGATTTAAACTTGGATTATTTTCATCCAATGACCAGAACAAGCTTTTGTCTTGATAACTCTTTGACCAACCAAGATAAGTCAGTATTGTTCATATACCAGTCTTGCACGGTTCAGTTCATTTAGCCGACATAGGGAAACAGCATGCTTAGCATTGTCTGGAGAGTGAGAAACTCTGCCCAGGGAATTGAACATCAGAACTTGGACCGGTGCTGAATAAGATTGTCAGAGTATTGATAGTACTGAATGCATCACAGTTGGGTCAAGTTACTACTGGTATTTTTGCATCAAGGATCATTTCGATCTTACCCCTATCAAGATGATTACTTCAGCTGTTGAAGCAGCTAATATTATAGACAGTTTTCATCTAGATATTCAGGCAACGAGTATGAATACCGCTATGTCTGGTTAGACATTTTTCGGGTATATAAAGGAGGCCGATACGAGTTTATAAATACGTGTCCAAATGGGGACAGAAGACTGAAATAGTCTGGTTCAGACCAGATTATCCACATCAAGATCTACAAGAATGTAAGCTACATTTTGCATTATTCTTATGCGTAGTTAGCTGGAATTTCTCATTTTTCTACAGTCTTGCCAACACATTTTATTTTATTTTTCGATATTTTGCTGTTGCAAATATTTTTTCAAGGCATATGGAAGCCTTGATCTGAGCATTTTTACACTAAGACATGAGAAGTCAATGATTTGAATTAATGGACGAGAAAAACAAGCATTTATTTGATTTTGAAATGATTTTTCTAATCGCGGTCATCAGCCGTCGTAACTGTAAATTTAATAATAAATTTTAGTTGAGGAATGGATTTTTATCCATATTTAAGAAGTCGAGGATGATATTTCCCGATCAGTTTAGCAACGTTAATTCCATTTGTGGAATAATAATAATAATAATAATAATGCTGATTTAATAATAATAATAATAATCATTTTCAATATTTGTCAGAGATAATAATAATTATGATTTATATTTCTAATAATCATACCATGTAGTGTGATTTATAAAGTTGATATCTAATACAGTTTGCTAGATCGGAGACTTGTTTTTCCGAAGGCTAGTGGTTAACGCATGCCCACATTCAACTAACAGAATAATCCTTTGGGAACATTTTACACTTGCATTATGCAGTTAAATCTTTTGAAAGACACGGAAAGTAATGATACGGGAAGCAAATAGCATGTATAAATTAGGGTTTTACTAGAGTTTGTATAAATATAATATCATTTTGAGCAACGTCTTGTGATAGAACGTTTGGCTAGAAATAGACACAGTGTGGAATAATTAATGTTTAAACTGGTGGTAAAATTACTGTAAACTCATATTAGGAGCTTACTAGATTACGAATTTTCCAGTTTGAGTAACAAGCAAAGGCTTGATTATTATGTATAATTTGGGAAGACTTTTTTTGTGTGTTTGGAAATAGTTGAATATGCCATTCTGATTGTGCATTTTAAGTCGCAGGAATGAGGTTGTTATAATGGAGCATCAACCATATTTTAGGTTGGATGACTTTGAAATAATGTTGGGAGTTGAATTATTGTTGTGAGCCACACTTTCGTCGAATTCATAACCGAGGGTTATATTATGGAATCATCATGTCAATCCACAGTTTGCCCACGTGTTCTATAAATATTTCCTAGTAATTGTTAGCCCGGAATGTTGTTATTTCATTATGAGAAGACTTTACCGTTGTCTAGATGCTAATTATGATAATGTGATGTTTGACACATTTAAATCGAATGGGTTGATGCTGTAAATAAATTAAAACTGTTATTTCCTAAACAACCACTAAAATTTAGAGGATATTTGTGATCATGTTAAGAATACAAACATTATGTAAATTAATTTGATGATTAACATTTTTGACATTCTGTCAAAAGAATTGTAATTTTGATAATAGCAACAACTAATATAATTTTTGTGATAATTTTCTTAAATAATATTTCAAATTGATATTTAAATATTTGAATGGTTAAATCCAGATTTAAAACAGTTGATCTTTTGTTAATAATAATTTTTTGACCATAATATTGCTAATTGAGTCAAGAACTCAGAATATTGATGTTGGATCGAGAACAGATAATACAATATTTTTTTCTGTTTATCGAAGTTCGTCGAATCCATGCTCGAATGCCCATGTAATTAATCTTGTGTTATATTCATTGTTGTAACTTTATATTTGAACAAATTTTGAGATACTGATTCCTGGAAAAAGTGTTAGTTAATTTTCTGCTACTATTTGAAAGACAAACAAAACAGTGTTTTTTTTCATTGAGTGCTAATATTTCATTTCAACGTGTTAATACATAAAGTTAGGGATCAGGATGGACTATTAAATTTGCACTGACAAACCTTACGATTGTAAATAATTCTTTTGAACGAAGTCAACAGGACTATTAATCTGACTTTCGTTTCAAATGCCTAGTGTTCATGTGTTGGTGAATCTGTAAATTTGTGTTTATAATGTATGATTTGTCATGCATCCATTATGCTATTTTTAGCATTTCTTCATTAACTTTTTAACATTTTAAATAAAATGAGATAATTTTACGGATTGTGTTATTTTCAGAAAATCTCCTTCTATCCTTATTGTTGCATCGAGCCGAAAATCAGTAAAAGCAGTTTTTTTTGGTGTTATTGTACTCACTTTTTCCCATATGGCGCCCTGGGATGTTTAGATTCTCGTGCTGACTGATTTTTGGTGAAAATGCACATGTGGTCGTCCGGACTTCGGTCTAAACGGGCACAACACCTTGTTTTCAAAAGTTATAATTTTCCTCTCCATTTTCTTGCCCAGTGTCCATGTTTCCGCCCCATGCATTAATACTCGTCGCACGATTGTCTTGTAAATGCGGAGTTTTGTTGTTTTCGTTAATAGCCTGCTGGTAAATAGTTTATTCATTGAGAACAGACACCACTCTGCAGATTTTAGCCGGTTCACTACTTCCTCCTCCATGTTGTTGTTGGCATTGACTGTACTCCCCAAGTATTTGAAAGACCTAGTCTTCCTAAATTCCATATCTTCTATTGCCAGTACTCCCTCTGTTTCCTCTACATTGTTTCTGGTTACAATCATACACTCTGTCTTATCTTGACTGATCCTCAGACCCACTCTTTGTGCTCCTTCTATTAGAACTTTAGCTGTTCTTTTTAGTTCCTCTTCCTTCTCCGCCAAAACCACAATGTCATCGGCAAACGCTAAGAGTTTCACTTCACCACCTACAATCGTACCTCTTCCAATCAATGATGCTCTTTTTAGTGCTTTTTCCAAAACCAAGTTAAACAGGCTGGGCGATATGCAATCTCCCTGTTTGACACCCATCTCCACAGTAAAACATTCAGATTCCTTGCCTTTAACTCTCACATAGCAATCCGTTTTCTCAATGCACATTCTTGTCAGCCCGATCAATTTCGATGGTATTCCCGATTCTTCCATTATCCTCCAGAGGCTTTCGCTGTTGACACTATCATAGGCATTTTTGAAGTCTATAAATAGGCAGTATACCTTCTTATCAAATTCCAACGTCTTTTATATTATCTGTCTGAGTATGAATATTTGGTCTGTTGTTGTCATGCCTTTCCGGAAACCGGCCTGGTGTTCTTCAAGGTTTTCCTCTATGTATGCTAGTAGTCTATGTAAGAAATGCACGCAAGAATCTTGTATGCTCTACATAACAATGATATGCCCCTATAATTCTCACACTTCGTTCTTTTTCCTTTCTTATGTACTGGGCATATTACTGCTTGTTACCATTCATTGGGCATCTTTTCATTTCTCCATACTTGCAGTATCAATCGATACAGTGCTTTTCTGCATGCGTCTCCACCTTGTTTTAGCAGTTCTATTGCCATGCCGTCGGTTCCTGGAGCTTTGCTGTTTTCCATTTGTTTTAGAGCTTCATCCATTTCCTTCATTGTAGGCTCCTCCACATTTGGTTGGGGTCCTTCATATGCCTTTGTTTCCTTAGTCACTTCTTTTCCCTCAGGGAATTCAACAATTCTTCAAAATAGTCCTTCCATAACTTCATGCCCTCTTCTTGACCAGCCACCAAATCACCTTCATTGTTTTCCATCGCTACGATTCTTGGTCTGTACCCCGTCTTGAAATACTTTGCATACCTATAGAATTCTCTTACATTGTTCTTGTTTCTGTCTTCTTCAGCTTTTTCCAGTTGCTAGTTGATGATCTGCCTCTCTTCTTTACGTATTAGCCTACTTTCCTTGTCTCTCACGCTGCCTCCACGTATTCTTCTTTGGATTGTGGGGTGTCGTTATCTAGCGTCCTCTGTTTGTACTTCTTTCTCTTTTTAATCGCCTATTTGCACTCCTCACTGAACCATACCTTGTCCTGTCCTTTATTTTCTTTCTTCTTTAGGTGTTCCTTTGCAGTCTCAGTCACAATGTATTTGAATGTTTTCCAGCTCTTATCTTCCCCTTCCTCTTTTCTTTCTCCTTCTCCTAGCTCTTCCAGAACTTGAAAACGATTTTGTAGCTTTAGCTGGTAGTCACTGGTACTGTTACGCTAGCCAATATTAAATCTTAAGTGTATTGTCACAAAAATAAAGTCACTAAGATAGCACCAAAATGATCGAATTGGCAGTGATGTGGCTTACAAAATGATAATATTGTTATTGGTTTTAGGTCTCTGTTAACTAGTGTGGAGAAGCCGGGGTATCGATATTTTGGCCCGAAGTGGATCTTAAACCTGCCAGTAAATCTGACACGGCTCCCTCGCATTAGCGCACCCTTAAATGCCAACTGACTGCGTTAGGAATCGATCCTGCAACCTTGGGATCAGCAAGCGTGAACGTAACTGTTGCACTACGAAGCCAGTCTGCATTGAAAATATGTAGGATAGGGCAATTCACAATAATCGAATATTAATCATGAGAGGAATACTTGTCTCTATGTAGGTATGTGGGTAGGCAAGATAAGATAAGATAAGATAAGATTTGATGACATCGTCATCTTGGCCGACACACCAGAGGATTTGAATGAGTTTTTAAATGGTATGGACTCAGTCTTGGAGAAAAAATTCATGATAAATATCAATAAATGTAAAACAGAAATCTTGGAGTGCAGCCAAAAGAAATCAGAAACCCCTATGGACATCAAAATGGCAGGTGAAAAGCTGAAGGAAGTAGGAGACTTTTGTTACTTAGGAAGCAAAATAACCAGTGATGGACGAAGCAAAGAGGTTATAAAAAGTTGGTTGGCTCAGGCAAGGAGAGCATTTCTACAGAAAAAGAATCTGTTGACATCGACTATGGATTTAGGTATTACGAAGTCATTTTTGAAATCTATTGTCTGGAGCGTGGCGCTCTATGGAAGAGAAACTCGGACTATTGATGCAGCAGAAGAGAGGAGAATTGAAGCGTTTGAAATTTGGTGATACAAGAGAATGATGAAGATCAGATGGGTAGATAGGGCAACAAATGAAGAGGTATTAAGACAGTGGGAGAGGAGAGATATTTCTGGCGACTTCTAATGAAGAGAAGAGATAGGTTGGTAGGACACGTATTGAGACACCCAGGAATAGTAAGTTTAGTTATGGAAAGAAGGATCGAGGGCATGAACTGTAGGGGTAGGCCAAGGTTAGAATATGTTAAACAGATTGCCTCGGATGTAGGGTGTGGTAGCTATGTAGAGATGAAACGATTAGGTCAGGGCAGGGTGGTATGAAGAGCTGCATCAAACCAGTCGAATGACTGAAGACTCAAACAACAACAACAACAACAACAACAACAACAACAAAGCATATCGAAACATACAGCAGTTGTCCGATAATAGGTGACAAAAATACTGATCTGAAGTTATAAATCATAAAACTTGTTTGCTCATATCTTGACAATCAAATGCATGAATAAGGCGTGATTTTTGAGCTGGAGTAGGTTATTATTAATTAACTTACAAATGCGCTCAAATTGTGCAAATTACAAAAGACACAGTAACCTGTGTATTGATCAGTTAGTGCAGAAGTCAATGTTGGATTTTCCACGGCTTGTACAGTTAATCACATGGTAGCGTTCACAAGTCTGGTCACAGAATTTACAGATGCACATCGGGTTGGGTTCGTGGAAGCATTTCGTCTTGCACATGAAGTGGTGGTAGCCATGCACAGCTAGTGAATTGACAAAATATCGTAAGTCTTGGTTCGCTTCTATCCAGGCTCAATTTGTCATGGCCTCGGTTGAGTAAAACTCCGTCCAAATATCATGTCTTTTTAAGATGTGGTATTCTTTGGTATTCTTTGTGAAAAGCACTAAACTCATGTGGTATTCTATTGACCTCTTCCAGGTGTCCTTAGATGGCAGCAAGAACTTGTATCTCAAACCCTCTAATAAAAATGGTTCTCTACCAACTTTGTATACGTGCCTTGAGCGGGTGTATGTATGTAGGTTATAAACATGCTATTATTGCCAAGAATACTTTGTCATATAATATACGCATCAACAATACATTTACTATCAAATGTCGAAGAGCGTGAACAATTATTCAAGAACTGTGAAATCTATACTTCTCTGCTAATATAATAAAGCTGAAGAGTTTGTGCGTTTGTTTGTGTGTTTAAACGCGCTAATCTCTGGAACTATCAGTCGGATTCGAAAAATTCTTTTTGTATATGATAGCCTGCTTCAAGAGGAATAGTTTAGGCTGTGTAGCATTAGGCTACACCTCTCAGGTAACCTTAAAGATTGTTTTTTGTTCAGTAAGTCGGAAGAACAAGTGCTCCAGAACGGCTTCAATAATACCGAAATATATTGTTGCAATGTAATGCGGGATGCATCTTGTCGCCCCTACTAATGTACTGGTGCAGAATTGCGAGCTACTTATAAATTGCAGTCACGGGGAGTAATTAGTGCAAAAAGATTTCTTAGGCCCCTTAAAACAGTTATCATCATGACAATAGTATGCCTCTGTATAAGGGCGATGGTGCAGTATAGCCTACTGAGGTTATCAGCTGCAATAAGCGTTGGTGCTTTCAAATTTACTTCCATTTGATCCGATCCTTATCCTTGAGCGCTCCAATTCTGTAAAACAAATAAATCCACCGGGCGAAGCCGGGCACTACTGCTAGTGTTATATAAAATGGTCGATATACTCACTGGAAATCTGGCGGTTGATGTCATCTTGGACAATGCTGTACCAACTCTGACTGGTTTGTTGGTCAGGTATGTGGTGTTCTTGACTCCATTGTCCACAAGCGAACTGGTAGAAGTCCTCACACGGATCTGCGGTAAGGTCCATGGACTGAATGTATCTGTTGGCTGAAAACAATAATTGGTAAGTTTACTGTTAACGAACTGAGAACTCACTCTGAGTAGGAAATATGAAAGAACTTAACAGTTTTGACTGCACGTACCCGTATCAATACACGAGGTTGAAGTACATATTTTGGGGGCATCCTTTACATGTCTGTCTGAAACAGAAAATTCAAAGTGTTAATAATGTGATTTGCAACTGGAATTTGTGTTTAAAATTGTTGAGCTTTTAAACGTTAAATTAGGGTGATAAATTTGATCAGAGGAAGTGTTGGATTCTTGGAGCGCTGAAAAGGGAATAATAATAATAAATTATCTCACCCAAGCATATGTAGACAGTGGAGCGTTGAACTTTTGACTGGCTCATGGGGATATGTTTCCAGCATCTGAAGGATTTATCTCTGCAATTTGTCCCGACAAAGGGCTGCTTCAAGTACATTGTAAAATGAGACAATACTAAAAGGATGATGCCTCAGATTATGTCACAGTACTTGTGAGACAATACAACTCATAACATCAGGCTGTCACCTCCTAGCCAACTTCAAAGTACACCCAACGGCTCAATAATGTCGCCAAAATCATTCACTGAAAAACGTGTTAAGAAACATGAATTAATGAAAATCCACAGCCTGCTTCCAGTCTCCGACCGGGTCAGGAATGGAATGAATGAAGCCCCCATCTAGCGGCGAGGATATGAACTGTACTGGCTGCCGAGGCCTGACGCACTCCTCTGGGGCAATGATTAAATGAATGACAGATGAAATGAAATGATAGTGGAGAGTGTTGCTGGAATGAAATTGTGACAGGGAAAACCAGAGTACCCGGAGAAAAACCTGACTGCCTCCGTTTTGTCCAACACAGATCTCACATGGAGTGACCGGGATTTGAACCACGGACCCAGCGGTGAGAGGCTGGCGTGCTGCCGCCTAAGAAACGGAGGTTAATAAGAAACATCAATTAATAATTGTATTAATGCAGCCAATGGCCATGTACTTTTCTTTTCTGTACGGGTCAGGGAAGGGATATTGAAAGAAACCGTCCCGGCATTTGCCTGGTGGTGAAAATGGGAAACCATGAAAACCATTTTCAGGACAGCCGAGGTGGGATTCGAGCCCAGGCTCTCCCGATGCCAGCGAGGCACGAGGTAGCGCGTCAGCGCTCTCGGCCACCGCGGCCGGTAAAAAACATCAATTAATACGTAGATTGAATGACATCATACTATAAAAGATGGTGTATTGACTTTCACGGCAAAGGAATTAAAACTCAGCAGTTTTTCTAGGTTTATGCCGTGTTTTGTGTGGGGTTCCGCCTAGGAACATTAGCTGGCTCATCAGCGGGCTCTTGATGTCCGTGCCCGAACCCCCTTTAGAGGGAGGTGAAAGGCTGCTTGAGCTTTTAGCTCTTGCGAAGCGCAGGAGTTCTTCATAAAAAGGGAGGGAGTGCACAGTTTGCTACTGCTGTGGGTTATGAAGAAGTTCCTGGCAGGACAGTATTTATTTAGCGTATGGCACAAAACACATCACAATACATATTATAATATAAAGATAATTAAAACAGCACGAACAGAAAGAAAATAACTATATACCAGGCTGAACTCAGATAAGTCTCACAATGTCAGGTTTGCATCCTTTATGTCGCAATGCATTTTTTTGTAGCCATCAGGAACTCAACTGTATCCCCTGAGAAGGCAGTTAGTGGACAATCTTGTGTGATATGCTCAATAGTTTGTCTATCACCACCGCAGGTACATTTCGGAGATGGAATTTCCCCCCTCCTGTGAAGAGAGTCCGCGCATCTGCCACAATTTGTTCTTATCCTATTTAGGGTGGACAAAATTCTTCTAGGAAGCTCAAAACCTGGAGGCTTGGTTGTGATTCATGGCATAGTTTGTTGTTCCGGTGAGGCAGAGATCAACCAGAACTGCTTCCAACGGGCAGTCACATTGAACTCACTTTCAACAAGCCTTTGTGCAGTAGTCAGAGGAGGGTGGCGAGAGCGAAATATGTTCCTACTAATATCAGAAAAATCATGGTGCACGGGAGGATGAAGATTTCTGCAGATGGCGCTGTACACCGTCATAAGTCCATGTTCTCGTCTCATACTTGGAGGTGGAATGTGACTTAGCACTGGCAGCCAATATGTCGGAGTACATCTAATTGTTCACGTGCAACGATGACGCCAAGACAGCAGTCAGACGATGGTTCCACAGCCAGCCGGCTGAATTCTACCACAGGGGCATCTCAAATTTAGTGCTGCGATGGGACAAATGTCTGAAAAAATGTGAGGACTATGTGGAAACAAGTGTGAGGTGCGTAGAGCAGTTCGTATACAGGGTGTTTCGAAAAAAGTGTCCGATATTACAACAGAGGTTGGGATAGGTCAAAACGAGAAGAAATGTTCCTATAAACATATGTCCGGAAACAAATACCTGTTGAGATATGAGCCATTTTACTTGTGTTGTGTGTTTACACTTCAGCCAATGGACATCATCCTACCAGCTACTTCTAATGAACACTTGACTATCACACACGTTTAACAGAACACGCGCTGTAGTCCAGTCACATTAGGATTTTTTGCTGCATTAAATCATGTAGTTCCAAATTTTTCTGGAATGTGTAAGGGGAGGTCCCCTGAACATTTTTATACTTTCCTAACTGAAAGGTAATTAAATACCCTACAAAATGGTATATTCATTTTCACACCTGTGTGTTACCTTCTTCGAGATATGAGCTGCTGAACATGGAAAATTTGCAGAAAAATATGTAGCGCCTCACGTTTCTCGTCAAACTTGCCCTTCCAATCCGTTTGCCTTCCATTTTACAGGAAAGTCGTGAGGAAGGAAGTTGTAGAGCACCAAGTTGCCTTCAAGAATATATACACTTATGCTAATTTATCTTTATATCTTTAAACGTTATATAAACTGGATTAAAAGACACACAGGACTCTGAGGGAATGAGAGAGCAGACTATCTCGCCAGGATTGCTGCCAGCCATAGAACTGCAATAGATTATAGATCACCACCCCTAAACCAGGCAAAAAAAAAGTACTAACTGAGCATTATACAAATATATGGAACTCCATATAGGCTATACCAATTCAGAAGACTCCTTACATACAAATGTATTCCTTCCTAATATACCACACAGACTTTCCTCATCTCTCTGGCCCAACTTCATAACCACCCAGTTTATCACCAAGGTTCGGAAATTGAAGACCTAAAGAAGTACAAAATATGCTCTAAAAACTTGCTAAATATGACCTAAAAACTATAAAATATGACGAATTTTTGGGATTGGTAGGGTATCACTAACATACAGTAAACGTCTTAAGTGCCAAAACGTGATCAGCGATACCCAGACACATTTAATCATACAAACTGGCAGAGAGCTACAGTACATTAAAATTTTCAACATTCATTCAGTATCATATCCTTGAGATGCAGTTCATGCTCGGTTTTCCTAAAAGACATAACATGGCATTTCCTTCTTTGCTAATTGCTTCTGAGCTAAATATATCTACTGGAGTGACATCCTATTGAAAGGCGGAAGCACACTATCGTCATGTTCCGTGACCTCATGCGTTCAGTGTCGCAATCTAACTTGTCCAGAATGATGTGCTAAAATACGTCCGTAGAGGAGCGCCTTCTTGGAATCAGGTCTTCTAAACCTGCTATCTGCCTGTTCGGGGAAAAGAAAGAAAAATATACTGTATCTACTACACTATTCGGAAATCCTGTGTTTGAAACTCGACGCAGATAGCACGTAACTTGTTAACGACGCCTAAATTTAAACAAAAATGCTGAAATTATAACCAATATGACCTTATATCACTAAAATATGACCAATACAATAAAAATGGCCGAAATATGCATTTATATGCAACATCAAATTGCTTTAAACGTGGTCAGGGTCCCGTCATTGAAACTTATTTTTCAGATTTCGGGTAAAATGAGCTCAGGAAAAAACAAGATGTTCAGTAAAGAACATATAGCCTACTTTCTCCTAAATGTATGAGTATAGTTATAACTCGTTTTTATTATCAAAGAGTATAATAGAACTATTCTTTGTTGAAGACCTTAGAAACGATTTACCTCTACCAAACGCCACAACCTAGATAAAAACTGCTACCATCATTGAAGAAAGAAAGAAAGAAAGAAAGAAAGAAAGAAAGAAAGATAAGAAGTATATCAAGAATGTTATGGATCTGGAGACATAATCGACCGGACTGGCTGCGTGGCTCAGCGGTAACGTTCTCGCTTGCTGGGCCCTAGGTTGCAGGTTCGTATCCTGGCGCAGTCAGCTGGCATTTGAGGGTGCACAAATGCGAGGGAGCCGTGTCAGTACATTTACTGGCACGTTAAAGATCCCCTTCGGGCCGAAATTCCGGCACCCCGGTGTCTCTAAAAACAGCAGTAGTTAAAAGGGATGTAAAACCAATAACATTATTATTATTATTATTATTATTATTATTATTATTATTTCATATACGACCTGCCGTAGGCAACATCCAACTTTGAGTTGAGGCATGTCTTTACACGTCTGGTTGTGCATGGCTTTCACAACCCTAATTGAAAAAAAAGGAAGGAAGATTGTAGTTTTACGTGACCGTGAATCTTGTGACTATGAGCCACGGGACCTCCTTTTTACGTGGAATCCGAACCACAGGACATGGCATTTCACTTCGAAAATCTCACATGCATTGACCGGGAATCGAAAACCCTAATTGAATTAACAAATCTTTCCATGACCCTACAGAGACGTGTGTATACAAACTATGTGGATATTTTCGATTGCTATTTGCCTGAAATAAAAGTAGTAATTAATAACCTGAACTAACATTATAACACCAACGGCTTGAATTCAGTTACTATGTGAAATCGTTTTGTTCTTTACTTCAAATAACATTTTCAAGTTACGCAAAATAGGCTGTTACAAACCCTTTAAAATAAAAAGTAAAAATGTATCGTAGTATCATCTTGTCATTCTTCAAATTCGATGCGCATAGAATGCCAATGGTATAGTAATCAATGGAGCCCCACGTAGACTAGTCGTGATATCTAGTGGTGAAATATCGAACAATATAATCCTAACCACGGCCGACTGAATACGAGCCCATTCAGTCGGCCGTGTCCTAACAGAGCGAGTGCATTCTAGCGGCCAGAAGAAGAAACTTTTCAATAAAATCTGGAAGTTAATAAGTAGGTCAGCGTGCAGTTACCTTTTTGGCAGCTAGATGTCTCGAGTAAATCTGCTGGCGAATTATGTTTTAATTAAATATATATTTTACACCATAATATGCACAATATAACGCTTAATTTTAAAACATCTGAGTCATTACAAAACAATAAACATATAACATTTCAGGCAAAAAACCTAGCTCTGATCGGGTTTGAACCATAGGCATTTGAGCGATAGGCTAACGCTCTACCACTGAGCTAATTGTGTCAACGAATATCGTTCTATATAAAATGACTTACATAGAACTTGTTAGCAAATAATGATTTATACTAAACGATTTCATCACTGGAGTAGGCCTAAATTATTTATATATAAAGCATTTCATACAAAGTTTATTTATTTTGTATCAGTACGCTATATTGCATGCAATACTCAAATTAGTGAAATATAAGTCAGGCACAAGATATCCGCTGCCATCTTGTCTTATTACTGAATCAGCTCAGCTTTTTAAAATCACGTCTGCACTATAGTATTACAAAATAAACTTTTAATTTCGAACGTGCCTCTTCCTTTAGAACAGTTAAAACGATTCTCGGCTCGATAATCGGAACTGGTGGGTCCCATGATATGGATTATAAAGTTTGCATAATTCGCACGGCCGCCATCCTGAAATGGTATGGCGGACGACCTTGTAGTTTGGTCACAAGACGCATCCTATACAAAGGTATGTTGTTACCAAATTTGGTAGAGATCGGATGATTTCGTTAGTCGTTATTCGATTTTACGTTTTGAACGTTTGAGTGGCCGCCATTCAGTTTTAGTAAAGATGGCGGCGATATAAAACATGATACTGACGTGTCCTTTGCTAGTGCTACCTTTGTACCAAATTTCGTTCAATTCGCATTCACCGTGTTCGAATTGAGAGGGGGGACAGACATTCAGAGTACACACACTCACACACACACAGACACACACACACACACACAGACTCACACACACACATACACACACACACACACAGACTCACGCACACACATACACACACACACACAGACAGACACACTTTTTTCGCCCTGTGTTGATCTCATAAGTCTACTTTCATTTTTTGCAAAAATCGAAAGTAGGCTAATATGACTTTTCCTTAACATCCGAACATTATTTATCACAAATCATGGTCGCTTTAAATCCTATCTTCATATATTTAACATTATTGATTCACCAATTTGCAGCTGTCATGGAAAAAACTCAACTGACGGCTCGTCACCTGTTGACTGAATGCACCACGTACTCGGGAGAACGACCAACTGTACTACGATCATTACCACTGCATACCATTATGAAACACCACTGGAATACTGTCGAAATAACTGAATTTATAAAAGAAACTTCCACTCACTTCAATAGTACTGTATTATTCATGATAATTTTTCATTTTAAACTGTAAATATCCCTTGGTACACCTGTAGGTGAAACACAGGTTCTAACTATATTAAAACAAGAAGTTCCGTGACGAACTAAAGAGCCTACTTTTCTTAAAATTTAAAATTCATGCCAATGATTAATCTATATGGACCTAGGCTATCTAGAATAATGACGAAATAAAGTTGGTAATATAGAATATTTCTAATTAGTTCGAAATATACCTGGCATTATGTAGCCTGATAGAGCACTACAGTTGGCAGCCCTGGTGACTGAATATATTCTTAGTTCCATCTCTTAAGGTACAGAATACAAAATTTGGTTGAAGTCCAATGGATAGCATGGACTTTACATGCAGTTAAACATTGGACTTAATGCAGCGTGCGTAAAATGATGTTGGCAACAATGTCATGCATGTGTTGGTCAGACATAATTTGAAATATTATCATCTATTGTTGTGCCAATTTTGGATGAAATCCATTAGTTACTGGTATTTTAAAATTGGACCTATCAGCAGGCTTAGAATGATGTTGGTAGCACTGACGTACATTAGTTGCTCCAAATTAATCTAGAATGGCAGGTACTATACGTGCGCAAAGTTTAGAGCTGTTGGCTTGCATACTTTCTGATAGCCTATATTGATATTAGGGTAAAAAATATAAACAGCATTTATTAACAGTTGGCAACCCCGATTGCTCTTAACAATACGCATAGTCATATATGTTGGTACACATAGCACATACGAAATTTGCTTGAAATCCAATTGATAGTATAGTCTGTTATGTAGTCAGCCCGAAGGCTGGTTGGATCCTCAAAAAGTACCGCCGATAGGTTATGTGGGTAGATACCCACAAAAACCCAAGGCAGCGCTATATTGAGGCGTACTAGGCAGGATAAGGAGTGAGGTAGTTTGCCATTGCTTTCCTCACTGAGTCAGAACAGCAGTACTATCCCTATGAGTAGAACCTTTCACTGCAGCCACAGGCACTGACTGTGCCCTGAATGTTATTACTAAGCACCACCCATACCTCAGTAGCTTGCATATAATCACTGCCATGAGTGAGGCTGAGACATCGGTGAAAAGCCACATTTTACTCTAGCCCGTGCCAACAGACAAATGCAAATGTACTGCATTCATCAAGAGATGGCAAACAGGTATCATGTATTTAAAATTGGTCCTATCAGCAAGCATAGAATCATGTTGGTAGCACTGCCATACATTAGTTGCTCCAAATTAATCTAGAATGTCAGGCACTAAATGTGTGCGAAGGTTAAGGCTGTTGGCTCGCATACTTTCTGATATATTGGTATTCGGATAAAAAAAATAGAGAGAGCATTTATTGACAGTTGGCAGCCCTGGTGGCTCTTAAGAATATGCTCAGTCATATCAGTTTATGTACACATAGTACATACGAAATTTAGTTGAAATTCAATTGATAGTGTAGGAGTTATATGCATTTAAACATTGGACCTATCAGTAGGCTTAGAATCATTTTGACAACACTGTCATGTATGGCCTCCTGAGAATTAAACTGAAGTATTATCTATATATGTGCCAATTTTGGAATAGTTCCCATGTATATATTCCAAGATATCCAACATGGTGCTGAAATTTCAATTATTATTTTTTCAGTAGTTGGTAGCACTGCCATCATTTTCAAGTATGATGTTGAGATGTCCCGGTATAGATCTTTACTCACACCAAATTTGGTTTCGATTGCTGCAGCCGTTTAGGAGTTGATCGGGGGGGGGGGGGAACACAGACAGACAGACAGACAGGACAGACAGACAGACAGACATTTTCCCCGATCGATCTCATAAGACTACTTTTTCATCATTTTTGCAAAATGTGAAAAGTAGGCTAAAAATTAAATTAAAAATAACATCCATCAACACCACCAACCAGGAGCTGTGATGATGTCAGCCCGTCTGTCCGCGGATACCATCTGCACTTTACAAGAGATGCTCCACATGGTTACCACATGCTTCGGCTCGTCTTCGCAAGGAATCCCCAACTCGTCCAATCACGGCTGGCTGTTCGCGGATGTGCGCACTCTCATTGGTCACACACTCTTGTAACATCTGCACGTTATCGATGGATGTGGCATACACCAATGTCTTTAAATGTCCCCAAAGCCAGAAATCTAATGGATTAAGGTCCGGCCAACCGCACAGCCCCATACTATGACTGAACATCCAACTCATGCAAAGACCTTCAACGAAAAGACGCCTGTACCACCGAACACAACGCCTCGTCCACGTGGGTAAAATGGTGGATATCTCAACAGGTATTTGTTTCCGGACATGTGTTAATGGGAACATTTCTTCTCGTTTTGACCAATCCCAACCCCTGTTACAATCTCTCTCTGTGGTTAACAGCCTAGAGGCTGGTTGGCAGCAGCTCGCCATTCTTCCCGTCTCTCAGTCTTCCTCTTCAGTTCACAGTATGAGCCACAACCCATATCTTGCAGTATTTGACTAATGTACTCCAGTCTGGGTCTTCCTCTACAATTCTTGCCGTCTACTGTTCCCTAGATTATAAGCTTAATCAGTCCATTGTGTCGCAGTATGTGGCCCACGAGGTGATTCCTTCTTCTTTTCAAATATTTAAGGAAGCATCTTCTCTCTCCCACTCTTCTAAAGACTTCCTCATTTGTGACCAATTCTTTCCAGCTGATTTTCATAATCCTTCTATAGGACCAAGTTTCAAATGCTAGTAGTCTTTTCCTCTCTCTCTCTCTCCTATTGTCCAAGATTCGCTGCCATATAGCGCGACGCTCCATACATAGGTCTTCAGCATTTGTTTCCTCACATCAAGACTTATGTTCCTTGCAGTAAATAGGTTCTTCTTTTTATAGAAAGCGTTCTTGGCTTGGGCAATCCTACTTAATATCTCTCTGCTGCTTCTTCCATCATTCGTTATTTTACTTCTCAGATAATTAAACTCATTCACTTCTTGTATCTTTTCATTTCTTAACAATATCGGACACTTTTTTCGAAACACCCTGTATTTGTAATTACCTGTATGTATTTTCCGCCCTCGTATCTGTAAAAGTGCAAGAAATTGTACTTACATTTGTTGGAGACAATGGCCAGCAGAACGATGACTATTAGCAGTAGCAACAGCAAGATGGCAAGGATCAGGTACAATTTCAGGACTCGCCTCGGTCTCCTCTTGAAGCTGTATTACAGTAAACGATTAATTATTATAATTATTATTATTGTCTTATCATGTTGGTAGCCCTTTTAAGTGTTGCCTTAGCAATCTAAATTTAATGTTTTCAGTCGGTCAACACGAGTGTACCTAATTGTAATGGGTGGTTCCGTAGTCCTAAAGACCAGTATCGATCGTCAAGGGATCATCATCTGATCCTTTACACTTTGGCTATTAAATCTAGGTCCATAAGTATGGGTTATGATCAGGGCGCGAATTTTGATGACTTGTCATCTTTTTTGATGTGTAACATCTTTCCGCTCGGTTGCTGGATAGTTTTGTGGGAGTGATTTTGAAAATTGGGGATGGAAGTGGATCGATCGGAAGTGAATCGGGCGGAAGTGGATCGAACAGAAATGGATCGGACGGAAGTGAAGACGCACTACAAGCCGGATGTACAATTGAAAATGTGTGTATTGGAAACAAGGCAGTGTGTGCTCTGTAGCGCGAGAATGTTATGGCAATACAGTAGGCAGTGCATATAGCAGGCACTGGTTTGACGAGCACATTGGCAAATGTTTCACCGACTTTCATATTTGTCATTGAGCAGTTTATGAAGCTTCACGTTCAAGGTTGAATATCACATGGGGTAGGACAAAGACGACAAATGACATTTAATTAAGCGGCATTATTGTCAAGCTGTGGGTGAGTAGTCAAATATTAAATGCATAACAGAATGTTGTTATATGAGTGGAATAAAAGCTGTATTTTCATCATATGTGAGGCTAGGTCATTTCATGATTGTAGGAAGCCATGTTTTGATTGTTTACGACGAACTGTATGAGAGCCTTGAGAATAATGAATGTTATAGTTACTGAGGAATGTGCTCACAGTATTTGAGAGTACTGTCGACGTTGTGTGTCACTTTGTTATTATGAATTATTAATGTAAAAGGAAGGAAGGAAGCTTGTAGTTTTGCGTGTCCGTTAATCTCACGATCATGATCCACGGTACCTCCCTTTTACGTGGAATGCGAACCACAGGACATGGCATTTCAATTCGAAAATCTCACATGTATTGACCGGGAATCAAACCCGGTCTACCTTGGTGAGAGACTAACAGTTTGACCGCTGCGCCACAAATGTGACAGTAGCGTATCTCCAATTCAATCTATACATTCATCATAGTACCAGTATGAAAATGGAGTGTAAATTAACATTTTAAGAATGTCCAAGCTATGTAGAATACGAGTAGGATAACATGTCAGATGTTACACATCATATGTGACTACTGTAAGGCTCGTATCTTGTTTTCTTTGTGTCCTACGCAATGCCCGTAAACAAATCCCGTATATGAGTCTCTGATCACAGAAATGCAAAGTTTTTAGGGCATTTTTTGTCATTTTCTCTATTTTCAAAGTTTTCGGTCATTTCTGTACATTTCAGGTCTTTTAGGTCATTTTCTTTACCTTTTCCAGAAATTATCAGGTATTTATTTTTACACTCGTGGCAATGTAATGACTCGTAGCACAGCATGTCTGGTGGTGACATTGGTGAGAAATTTAGAAACGTATTACAGAATAAATACAGGTTACAAAAATTTTTGCACGATAGTCAAAGTATTTCCAGAAGAAAGTTTTTAAACTGTGGAGATAAACGAGGCATTGGCACCCAATGACTTGTCGCTGTTTAAGTATGCTCCTTTGGTCTCTGCAGAAGTGGAGAGATGTTACAACAATGTCCTCACCGACAACCGCGCGCCGTTCCTTTACATTCGTGAATCTTCGAATGTACATGGTCATTTACTCCAAGGGAGAGGAAAACTGTTAGTTTTAAGGTAAGATTTTCAATTTTTAACATGATTTTGTTTGTTTTAAGTGATTTAAAAGAAATTAACTCATTTCTTTTTGAATTGTAGGTCAATTTCTCAAGATTGTATTTTATAGGTAATTTTTTAGGATTTATGTCATCAAAATCCGCGCCCTGGTAATGATATTTACAATGTATACATATGCAGTATTTAAATGCAGTAGTGACTAAACTAACACAACTACTATCGGATTTTTTATTATGGATTCTCGAGTTTTGGCCTTAATTACAAGCAAACCAACAGGCCTATTGAAAAATGACTTATACCAATATTTTCCTTGTTTTCTGCGTTAGACTATATAAGCTAAGTATTGTCAAGTTTATTAATTATTTATTACCGGGTGAGTTAGCCGTGGTCGTTACGGCATGACTGCTGGCAGTCGCTCACATCCGGGAGGCGAGGAGGTTCGAATCCCCCCACCGGCAACCTTGAAGATGGTCTTCTGTGGTTTCCCATCTTCCTTCCTGGCAAATGCCGTGGTTGGTCTCTAACTAGAGGCCACAGCCGCTACCTTCCAACTCATCGTCCTTACATTCCAACTTTCCTCCCCAACGGTACTTGTAGCTCACCCATTGGGTGTCCGTCTTGAAGCAGCTACAAAAACTGCCGAGCCGAACATGTCCTCGGACACTCCCGTCACTAAAAGCCATACGCAAAAAAAATGTGTTTGTATGAAAAATTGTCCGTGTTTTTGACGTCATTTTAGGAACCGCTCACTTAAAACCTTATATATGGAAAACTACTTGGCTGATGGTAATGAAATTGTAATATGTTATAGGCACAAGTATTGGCAGTGCAAATCTTAAGTTTGATTTTTTTTCAACTACCCAGTAAAAAGTTCTTATACTTTTTCTGACGTTACGTTTTCTCAGCCCAGGATAAACGTACAGCAGGAAACTTGGTCTCATTTTGAAGCTCTCATTTGTGATTATCGGAAACTATGACCACTGTAAACGCTCAGTGTGATGACGAATTTATGAACAGTCAAGAATGTGATGTTTTTGTTCTTGAGGTACTGATAGGGTGATTGATCTTCAAGTTAGTTTCCGTAGTGTGATAATGGTCAGTTTATTGTGGATGTGTGGTCTGTTTTCGTGCAGCTGTCGTCCCCTGCAGGTCTTAGAAACTCAAATGCAAACGAAGCGTCCGTTAAATATCTATTCTTTGCCAGTACTTGGGAAGCATTATTACTTCTGATGGGAGGTGTGAAAATGACATCCGCTCTCGAATAGCCCAGGCTAAAGAAGCTTTCAGCAAGAAGAGAAGTCTCCTGACATCCAAAGCCATATCCCTACAAGTCAAAAAACACTTCATTAAAAGTTACATTTGGAGCATTGCGACCTATTGATGCGAAACCTGGACACTATTGAAGGCTGGTCACTTTCGTGACAGTATTAGGTTTGTATCTGTTCTTCGCGACAGCCCTGTTTGACTGTTCGCCTTTTCTCTTCCCGAGAACTTCCAAACAAATTAATAAGATAAACACTCTATTGTATTAATAATGTATTAATTTATATAGTTGGCTTAGTTTTCTAAAGTTCTCACCTTGAGTGTTCCAGTCGCTTACTCTCTCAAGCGTCCGTACTCCCACACATACAGGGCATCCACTGGCTCGATCTGCTGCCCGTTGAGTGTCAGTGTCGAGTGACATCACCGTGACCTTCGTCCAGCCAATAGCAGGACTCGTGAGTCTAGGGTCTAGCACCGTCTAGATGCTTCTGTGGCCATCGTTTGTAAGACGCTACTTGCTGGCGTTCATCATCACTCTGATCACTTCGTCACTCTGATCCACGCAGCAGTCAGATCATCACTATCTACACGCTACTGCTTCTCATGGCACTATTGCTGCCACTTCTCTCAGTGCCGCATCGCTAACCGCTACGCTACCGAACAGTTACACCATGAGTTCCTCACTCTGACGCAACGACCCAGCTGGTACAAGTAAATAACGGCTGTATTACTCAGCGAGCCACCTCTTAGATGGTGTCTATTTTGATTCATCGTGCAAGGCTACAGCAGTTTTCCCGACTGCTAGCAACCTTCAAATTTCCTATAAATCATCGCCTGGATACTTCAAGAGTTGGAATTTTCTACTTCTGGCATACCTATCTTAAGGCCATGAACGCCTCCTTCCAAAGGAACTGTAAATACTTCTCAACAACATTTTTTTTGGTAACTGGAATCTTTAAGGAGCTGGCTCTGCAAGGATATATCTTCAACTCTCTTTTGAGAAGATAAGTTCATTTTACGTAAAATTTCATTTTTACTATTGTCATACATTTCTTCATTCTGTTTTATTATTAGCGCAAATATTTATATGTCAAGCTCAACCTTTCTCTAGTCAGAATCAAGCATTCCATTGGTTTCTCTTAATTAGAGTCTCTGTAATCAAACCCTTGCAATTGTTATATTTAAACTATTCATTTGAGCACTTATGTGCATTTTTTGTTTACTGTTATCAATTTGCACTTTAGCAATAAATATTGTTATCTAACCTTTGATTTTCTGGTGATGTACCTCGATGCCCTCTACCACATATCACTTCA
The DNA here is from genome assembly GCA_946902985.2 of Meconema thalassinum. NCBI lineage: Eukaryota > Metazoa > Arthropoda > Insecta > Orthoptera > Tettigoniidae > Meconema > Meconema thalassinum. Next base: position 85,142,069 of record OX336400.1, on the reverse strand, counting down.
GTTTCATAGCTCTTTCACAGTACTTATTTTGGTCAGGCTTAAGCCTACTTCGCGTTCTCCCGTTATGGGAAAGATTAGGGCAGATCTTCTCCATAAGCCGACAAGAAACGATTATGTGCATTTGAAATGTGGTGCTGGCGACGAATGCTACGGATACCTTGGACCCTAAGGCTAACTAATGAAGAGGTTCTAAGAAGAGCAGAGGAAATCATCAATCTGACAGAAAGAATCAAAAAAAAAAGAAGAATTAATTGAATAGGCCACCTACTCCGGCATTCACCATGGTGCATCACACTGCTTGAAGGGAAAATGGAAGGCAAGGCAGGAAGAGGACGACCAAGAGCAGAGTTCTTTGATGACATCGGAGGAAGATGTCCGTACCACCTGATCAAACAGCGGGCTCAGGATAGAAGATCTTTGGACGAAGACATTCATGCTACCCACCAACCGCCAGGTTAAGAAGAGCAAGAAGAAGAAGCCAGTGATTTGTGTTTGAGCCTGAACCCAAGAATAACATTTACAAAACAAAAGCACGTAGAGGCTCATAATTGCCAACCATATCAAGTGACTTTAGTGTTCATTGTGTTTGCCCTGCACTTAAACCATGACGAATAGAAGGAGAAAGTGAGGAGACTCCTGAAGTTCAAGCGCGCCTCGCCAGGCAGCGCTAGAGTGGGCAAGTTCCACACTGCCGGGGTCAGCTGGTCTTAGGGATGGTGCTAAGGGAAACGAATTACTTTGTAACTAATACTCTTTTAAAAAGTAATTAGCGGTTACAATTAAAATAGCACGGCAGGGCACAATGGAAAATATAATTCACGGAAATAAGAACTACGGTCTTCATTGCATGTTACGGAACGCACAGATTCCTGGAGTATCCAGTCGGAGAAAGCCCAGATCTTTCTCGTAACATCTGCAGGATTAAGGATGTGAGATTGTAGAGAGCTTGTCTTGCCACTGACTCCTAACGAATTCCTGGCCTTTGTATTTGATTGACTACCATCACAAGTAAAGCCAGCCACCCTCGCCCCAGCCTCTTCTAACTGCAAAATCACCTAGACTATATTAGAATTTTTGCGAGAAAAACCCCTGGAGTAGCATTTTTGCTTGCATAAACAACAACTGGCTGCACCCAATTATGCACGAAAGGTACTAACTTGAACACTAGAGCGTGATTTGCAAGTACGTTCTTCTGGAGGTCAGGTGTGTGTCCACCTAAATCAACTAATCCATCTACTTTATCAGAAAAGCTATTTAACTCGATTTCTTCTCTTAGCTTCTCTTCTTCGAAAATTACAACACCGTAACGTGAATTATCATTCTTTTCTTCCTTAAAATAGTCTTAAATAGCATTTATACGATGCGTATTAACTCCATAAGGGCACTTAAGTCCTTTACAAAGTTTTCTCAAGTGACTTTCTGAAGGCACAGGCAAGAGATTATGTCGCCGACTATGACGGGATCCTTTCGGTGATTTTATTCTCAACAATGAACACTCTAAAATGAATTCATTGCTGTACCTCATTCCATTGGGAGATTTTTCCTGGCATTTCTTGCTAAGGTGTTCGTTATCAGGGGCGGATCCAGGGGAGGGCGAGGAGGGCGAGGAGGGCGACCGCCCAGGGCTCCGCGGTCCTAGGGGCCCCGCGCCATGGATTTTTCTACATTTAATTAATTAATTAAGTATACTTTTCAAACTAATTTATAATTCATCTTCCTTTCTTCAGTGCAGCTATGACCTCTCGAGACCGTTTAGCAAGTTAAGATTTCAGTGAAATAATACAAGTCTTCTGCCGGGAAAAAAGTCGCAAAGTAATATTTTAATATTTCATTGTTTACATAATCTTATTCAAGGGGACTTAAAGGTTTCTTTCATATTATTAAAATAATGTACTGCAGTGTATTCAAAATATTGTAACTATTCTTTATTTTATTATTATTATTATTATTATTATTATTATTATTATTATTATTATTACCAAACTATTTTCCATTTTATTCGATAATTTTTTTTCTATTGTTGTGGGCCCCACCTTATCATATCGCCCAGGGCATCGCAAGGCCTGGATCCGCCACTGTAATCGTTATCTTTGTAATTAAATGCCTGTGAAATTCGAACCTGCTTCTCCAGCAAATTAATTCTCGATTTTGCTGAGTTGAGGCGGGATCTAACGCGAATTAAATTACGGTTAGCATTCTTTAGGCGCCTTTTGAGCAATATTATAGTCTTTTCAGCATCAGTAAGTACACTAGAATGACCCAAATTCTTATCAACATTGGACTGACCTTTTAATGCCTCATTCGTTGCTCCACTCCCATCTTCAATCTTCTTTCTTCTTTTTCTGGTGGTGTCGAGATTCTTTTTCCTGTTGGGAGCTTTACGGGACTTATTCTCACTACTTCGGTAAATTAGGGGGAAAATGAGGCACTGCTCCAGGACATAACTTCCACCACACACGAGAGATTTCCACTTCTTCACCATTCACTATTAAATTATCTGATTTTACTATCAAATCATCAGAGAAATGAATTTGACAAATTCTACTACTACGCGTTAACTTCGAATCCTTTCGTGGAATAGCTCTGGCCCATTTTTCAAATTGGTTTGTATCCTTCGGTGGTGAAAAAAATCGTATATCGTCAACTACTCGACCATACCCTGACTTACAGCCAGGTACAAAACAATAAGGCATGTTGAACTATTAAATGAACCAAGCCACATAAGAAATATGCTTGAAGTACACAAAACACAAAACGCTGATGTACACAAGACACAATGAACTGAATTTAAGAACTGAAAGCAAAGAAAATTCAATTTAATTCACACAAATATCTCACACAGTAACTTCTCGCGCACTTTCTACGACCCGGCTCGACGGAAACACAGCACGTGTTGGACATAATCGCTTACAGTGCTTGCAGCGGCGGGACCAGAAACTACCGTGCTAAAATGGCGGAGTCCTCACACTAGGTCCTTCTATTCGTCATGCTTAAACAATTGACTAGCGACTTGTACGACAATAATTAGAGAATCATCTTGCAACGCGGAGGAGGAGGAGGAATTCTTCTTCAGTGTTGCCTATATAAATTGTCTTTGTTAGGTTTTCAGTCGGTCCACAAGATTGTGCCCAATGAGTGGATTCCTCCTCCTCCTCCTCCTCTCTCTACTGAGGTCCTGAATGTATGTTGAGGTTACTCACAAGGCTGCTCTGGATTTCACACCCACCAATTCCTCATCACTGAGAGAGCTCGATATTGTTGATGTCACTGTAAATAAACCAGATTTTCAATTATTATTTAAGTGCAAAATGTGATAAATACTAACGGAGCAAATTTTCGGTTCCTATACTCCATCGGCTGTGTCTTTCAGCCTCTTTTTAGCCTACTTTTCACATTTTGCAAAAATGAGGAAAAGTTGACTTATGAGATAATCCGGGAAAATGTCTGTCTGTCAGTCTGTCCTTCTGTCTGTCTGTCTGTCTGTCTGTGTGTGTGTGTCCTATCAACTCCTAAACGGCTGAAGCTATCGATGCCAAATTTGGTATGAGTAAAGATCTATACCGGGACATCTCAATGTCATATTTGAAAATGATGTCAGTGCTACCAACTGCTAAAAAATCGCAATTGCAATTTGAGCTCCATGTTGGATATCTTGGAATGTATACATGGGAACTATTCCAAAATTGGTACACATATAGATAATAATACTTCAATTTAATTTTCAGGAGGCCATATATGACAGTGTTGCCAAAATGGTTCTAAGCCTACTGATAAGTCCAAATTTTAAATGCATATAACTCCTACACTATCAATTGGATTTCAACCAAATTTCGTATGTGCTATGTGTACATAAACAGATATGACTGAGCGTATTCTAAAGAGCCACCAGGGCTGCCAACTGTCAATAAATGCTCTCTATTTTTTAACCAAATACCAATATATCAGAAAGTATGCGAGCCCACAGCTTTAAACTTTGCACACGTATAGTGCCCGACATTCTAGATTAATTTGGAGCAACTAATGTATGTCAGTGCTACCAACATGATTCTAATTCTGCTGATAGGTCCAATTTTAAAATTCCAGTAACTTCTATACTCACAAATGGATTTTATCCAAAATTGGCTCAACAATACATCATAATATTTCAAATTATTTCTGACCAACACATGCATGACATTGTTGCCAACATGATTTTATATGCGCTGATAGGTCCAATGTCTATCTGCATGTAACGTCCATGCTATCCATTGGGCTCAACCAAATTTTGTATTCTGTACATTAAGAGATGGAACTAAGAATATATTCAGTCACGAGGGCTGCCAACTGTAGTGCTCTATCAGGCTACATCATGCCAGGTATATTTCGAACTAATTAGAAATTTTGATATTACCAAATTCATTTCGTCATTATTCTAGATAGGTCCATAAAGATTAATCATTGGCATTAATCTTCAATTTTAAGAGAAGTAGGCTCCTTAGTTCGTCACGGAACTTCTTGTTTACTGTAGCTGTTGTTTTGTTTCATTTGAGTTGCTGGGACATCGTAATAACTTAGTCTCGTGTACTTGGGTGTGTGTAGCTATTGTCTATTAACCTGAGTTATTGTGGAGTCTGTGAGGATTGGGATGGTATCGGCCGTGGACTTAAGCTTCATAACTTTAGGATCGTAAATGTCCATTATTGAGAGAAATATCAACATGATTAGGTTCGTGCTTTCTGAGCAAAAGGTACCGTACATGATTTCTAAAATGTAATTTTTGGAGAACATCTCAATCAATAATTTAAGTTCCTTTATGCTAAGGTGGATGTTTCACAAAACTCAAGCTCCTAAACCAGAGGTAGTTAGAAGGTTTGGTTTGTACAGTACCTTCCACAATCTTCCAAATCGTCTCAATAGTACAGGAAAATCTCGGATTTCTTGAAAAGTCAACAGAAAAATATTGATTTGTTTATAAAATGATCTTAAACAAATCAACAAGACGATAGCCTCTGGCAGTATTGTTTCGCGTACAGGCCGCATAGCACTAGGGCCAGACGGGTAGTCTGTACACATGGGGTGCACAAAACCCATTATGCGAGAGTTCTCGCACGGCTCCGCTAGTAGTATATAAAAAGTTAATAAAATGAACAGTACTCATATGAATTATTCATACAGACAAAGTCTTGACTTACTCTCCGCCCCTCTGAATACGCGTAATGACCTCAAAAATGCTTCCCATGTCGTTGTGTTATATACACAGTATTGCTTTAATTGGTTGGTTGGTTCTTAAGTTTAGGGGCTGCGACAACGCGTCATGTAGCCCCGTGTACTTTGGGTTTGTGTAGAATCTGTCTGATAACCAGTGTTAATTGTGATGACTGCAATAGTGTGTGTTATCTATTTTTTTTCAATTTAACTACTGCAACTTAGAATTTTTCAAATAGTTCCTACTTTTGCCGCCAAGCGCCGCCGTCAACGACTACTAGGCCTAGTTCAGAACTTAGCTACTAGACGCCACCGCAGTCGGCTCTTGGCAACGAACGTAGAAACCTAAGAGCGTTGTTTACATTCTTAACCTATCCAATTTAGCTTCACACAGGTGCAATTAGTGGAAGGTTCTTTAACATGCCATAAATCTATGACATGGGACCGCCGGCTTTACTTCCCCTCCGAAGGAAGGCATAATGAGGGATTTTTAACGCTCTTAAAAAATCCGACGTCTTCGGCTGGGTTTGAACCCGCTATCATGGGCATAGAAGCTCAGCATGCTACCGACTACGCCACCGAAGTCGAGTGCTTTAATTGGTATAATAATAAAGAGGAGAATGATTTTAGCCTGAAAGTGAAAATTACTACTTTTGGCCTTTCCACTCTTTACGGAAAGGAAGCTTGTAGTTGAACGTGCCGTCAATCTCTAGATCATGAGCCACGGGACCTCCTTTTTACGTGGAATACAAACCACAGAACATGGCATATCACTTCGAAAATCTCACATGCATTGACCGGGAATTGAACCCGGTCCGCCTTGGTAGGAGGCATACTGCTTGACCGCAGAGCCACCACACCCCCAGTTCATTTACACTACAGGGCTTTATTTATAGAAGGTGTTTCTAAATTCCAATTATCCCTCAGTATGCCTTCCTTCGGAGGGGAAGTAAAGCCGGCGGCGGTCCCATGTCATTGATTTATGGCATGTTAAAGTACCTTCCACTAATTACAGCCGTGTGCAGCTAAATTGTATAGGTTAAGAATGTAAAAAAACGCTCTTAGGTTCCTACGTTCATTGCCAAGAGCCGACTGCGGTGGCGTCTGGTATCTAAGTTCTGAACTGGTAGTTGTTGACGGTGGCGTTTGGCGGCAAAAGTAGGAACTATTTGAAAAAATCAAAAGTCTGCAGTCCTTACTTGAATTAAAAAACAGATAACACACACTAATACAGTAATGACAATTAACACCGGTTATCAGACAGATTCTACACACACCCAAAGTACACGGGGCTACATGACCGCGTTGTCGCAGCCCCTAAACTTAAGAACCAAACAACCAAATTCCAATTACTGACTTGGAGGGCTTGTAGTGGCGACCAAGATGATTAAGATTAGCCTAGGAACTTGTATTCGGAAACGTACCGTCTTCCCACTACTCGCAAAGAACCACCACAACACACGTTCACACCTCCCATCACTGACTAGAGTACGTACGTCATTGAACGATCACCTGATGTCCCATATCCGCTACAGGTTGTATCCCATACCTTCTTCCACGAAATCTCACGCGTGCCGCTTACTTGGTATTCGTTGAAGACGCACTGCATGAGTTCTTAGACGATGTGCCACTGCATGTGCGTCAAAACATGTGGTTTCAGGACGATGGCGCACCACCACATTTTTCACTTGCGGTCCGACATGATCTGCACCACAGATTTGGGCAACAGTGGACAGATCGAGGTGGCCCGATTACTTGGCCTGCACGTTCACCTGACTTGACACCGCTGGATACCTGTGGGGATTATGGCTTCGGAGGATGTTGGAGGACCAGAGATTGGTGATCGTGTGTACCAGAAAAGTACAGAGGTATCATGTCTGTGTTGATGTGAGTGGTCGTCACATCGAGCCCCACCTGTAATTGGACCCAGCAGCAGGAGTCGTACATAGCGCCGAAAATGCGGGAGCAGTGAACGTGTGTTGTGGTGTTTTTTTTAATCATTTTTAATGATCTTGTCGACTTCGTCGTTACGCTGGGGTCTGGCGTTGCGTTACGGTGACGGGACGAAATGTACCCAGATGCACTGAGGTGTGTGACGTCATAGTACCTCTTGGTGCATGTGTTCCCCGACAATCTCTACTTCGTTAGTAGAAGTTAAGACAAAAATCCCCGATTCTTGGATGTCACGCGTAATCTCGAGAACCACTAGATGGATATTGATGCGGTTTTGTCCATTCTGTAAAGGATATCTCGAGGAAAGATCCTGTAGAAACTAATATATGTATGATCACAGGAAGCCAAGCAGTAACGATTTCAGTGAAAAAGTCAAAAACAAACTTGGCGTCCGTGCGCTCCTTAAGCTTACGCTGGGCAAACCGTTAAAAATATCAATATACTATGATCGTAAGAATTGTTCAGTATGAAAAGTTCTACAAAAAAGTCCGCGAGAGCATCTTCAATATATCGCCCACTGTAAGTGTTTTTAGACTGGATGGAATGGGCACGTCCCCGCACGCCCTGGTGAGCGTGCGGCAACCCCCGCACTTGACCTTGCTTTGCCCTTGGTTTGCACTTGCCGTTCGCGAGTAATTTGAAACAAGATAAGAAAGATAAGTATTATGCAGGTAATTTTCTAACTTGTCAAGAGTCCTTGGCTTCGAGCGAAGCGAGAAGCCTCCAGCCTTTCTAGCATTTTTCAGCATTTGTAGCATTTAAAATGATACAAAATCTAGTCTTTCAGACTGACTGTCACTTCTTTTTGCGGGAAGACGGTACGTTTCCGGACACAAGTTCCTATGTTAACTTAACCATCTTGGTTCCCACTACAAGCTCTCAAGGTCTGTAATGGGAATTTAGGAACACCCTGTATGTCAGGACCGTCACGCGAAAACGGCGCGGTGAGCGATGCAGGCTAACAGACGACTGGGCATAGAGATGACAAGGGGAGTTACAGCAGAGTCGTGGCCGGTCGATGCGCACGTAACAGCCGAGTGGAAAATCTCCGCATGGCGGTCTTCACTTGTAAATAAAGCCCTGTATATATATATATATATATATATATATATATATATATATATATACGAGGGCTGTTTTTTAAGTAAGGGCTGTTTTTTAAAATTAACCGAACATTTTATTTTGAAACCACATTTATTTTTAGGTTTTACATACCTTCCTCTATTTTTCTACATAGTTGCCTTGTTTATTTAGGCACTTGTCATACCTTAAAACTAAGTTCTGAAATTCCTCTGCATAAAACTTTGCCGCCTGCTCTGACAACCAAGAATTCACGGCTGTTTTCACTTCTTCCCACCAAGATGACGTTTCAGCTGCGAAAAGAGGTGGAAATCGCTCGGAGCAAGGTCAGGGCTATACGGTGAGTGATCCAAAACTTCCTATGAAAAAAAAAGCTCAAAAAAGGGGAATAAAGAAAAAGATTTCTGATACAATAAGGAGTCAGTCAGTTCCCGAGACCGGGCAGCAGTGTGAGGTCTTGCGTTATCGTGAAGGAGCAAAATTCCCTTCGTCAGCATGCCGCATCTTTTGTTCTGAACGGCACGTCGGAGTTTTGTCAAAGTTGCTCTCAAAAAAGTATCACAGATCGTACCTCACACGCGGCGGGTGAATCAATAATCTTGAACATTGTAAAGATACACAGTTCAACGTACAGGTTAGCTACACAGCTGCAACTAACGCCTGCTTGTTCGCAAAGGGTGCCGGGAGGTAGCGCGCACGCTTGTTGCGGCGTGCGAACTAACTACGGGCTTAAATAAACGGTCCTTACTTAAAAAACAGCCCTCGTACCATGGCCTAATAACCCAGGGAATTTGTATTCTGCTTACCTGAGGGTTTCCTGTCTCCGTCTCCCATGGCTTTTCCTCCTACCTCCTCGGAGCAATTGATCTGGAACTGTCCATACTCTGAAATTAAAAGGAGTATACAGTATTATTGCATGTAGAGATTTGAAGCCATTCTCTTCCCGTGTTGCTTATACAAATTGTATTTCAGTTTGTCAACAAGATTGTGCCCAATAAGTGGGTGGGGTCCAAGATAATATTTTAACCCACTCCTGGAAAAAATTACATGTATTCCTAAGTTTCTGAGTCCATAGCATACATTTTTCGTAAGTCATTCCAACCTCATTCATGTTGGTTCAGGTACAACGATAATTCATTCAAAAACAACTTCCAGAGGCGTTTAGGGTTTACCCCCCCCCCCCCCCCCCCCTCCAGAGATATTCCTTTACTTGAATATATGTGGAGCCTAAAAGCAAAAGCCGCAATCTCCAGTCTAGCAAACTTTACAGGAGAGCCAAAAGAAAATATGAGGTTGGAAACATCTTGGTATGTGGCAATTTTTTTCCTGTTGTACCTAAAGATAATATGAGAAAATATACAAGGAATTAGGGCCATATGTTTTTTAAGTAGTTACAGGTTATAGTTGTTTGGAGATTGCTGGTTTTGCCACCTTAAGTTGGATTTTGATGTTTTTACTATTAAAATTGTTTTTATTTTTAAGACACCAACCCTGTTAACAAAAAAGAAAAAAATAGAAACATTTTAGGCTAGATTGTATGTTAGCGCTGCCATATAAAATAAGGTATTACTTATGGAAATATGAAGCTACACATTGCATAATATTTTAAAGCATTAAATTTAATGTAACGGCATAAAAATACACTCAAACTTTGAGGAAGATTTCTATACGTAGCCCTCTGAAACAACGGTTATTAAACCAAATTTAAGAACACTTTAACTTTAAAACTACGAAGTTGTTCTCCTTCTTGAAACAGTTCTGTCCTACACTATTGTTACTGGTGATTCTTCTGTTGGCTCACATTCGGGTTCTAGTTCCTCTCGAAGGTCTTCTTGGCCATCACACTTTGCAAAAGCTCTTTATAATAGCCCAAGACTGAGTTTTCTATCCAATTTGGGCCAAAGTTTATCTCAAGCAGCCTTTTCACGTCTGAGATTTTTACTCCTTTTACCGAAGAAGTTGTTTGGAATGGAAATGAAGGGAAGGAGGCCAAGGGGAAGACCAAGGGACAGATGGACTAAAGGAGTTAAGAAGAGTGTGGAGGAAAGAGGAGTGTGCTGGGACACAGTGAAAGACAAGAGATGGTGGATGGACAGGAAACGATGGAGAGGCTTATGTTCCAAGCAGACCCGACCAGTGCTCGGAAAATGCTCAAGATGATGATGATGACCAGGTTACATAATAATTTAAGATTCATTAAAATGAAAACTCGATAAAAATTAAGAAATAGACAACACAGTGCAAGACACAACAACAACAAACACTAAGTTCAGAGACAGTGGCCAGCCATGACAGGTCACGTGACTGAATAGAACGCTGTGATTGGTGAACTTGAATTTTGCTGCTTTGCTTCTCAGATCTCACAAAATGAACTTGGAGTTTGCAGACTTTGATTATAAGGCTACTTTTTAACTATTAAAATAATACATTTGTGTGCTGCTTTTGCAACTTAGAGTCTTATATTCGAAAACTATACACTACAGAGCATACAGTGTTACCAATATCTCAATTTCCCAAAACAGTGGAGATTGCGGCTTTTGCTTTTAGGCTCCACATATATATACTAGAACTGAAAGGGAGTACTTACGTACCGTTAACAATTCCATAGCCAACATAGAAATAATCAAACATCATTTTTTTAATGCCACAAAATAAATGCAAAGTATTTCTATAGAGCCACAAACAAATAATGTAATCCTCTGTAAAGTAATGCCGCGCCGTTAACTTACGCGTAATACCGCTTATTTACTTATGTATTGCATGGTAGCCTACGTATTGTAGAAAAGACAGCATCCACACTACACATATTTATACACTGACAAACTACTCATAGGGTTAGTACTGCTGTACTGACTCAGTGAGGAAAGCAATGGCAAACTACCTCACTCCTCGTCTTGCCTAGTACGCCTAAATATAGCACTGCCTTGGGTTTTTGAGGGTATCCACCCACATAACCTAATGGTGGTACGTTTTGAGGATCCAACCAGCCTTCGGGCTGACTACCTAACAGACAAATATAAACCAGACTAATCAACTACAGTATATTACACAATACCATTTTAAAACTTTTTTAGTGGTCATTTAGCCCCGTGTTCTTGGGTGTGTGTGTAATTTTGTCTGATAACCTGGGTTATTGGGCTGTGTTAGTGTTTGCATTTGTAATACAGGTGAGGTTTGGGCAGGAGCCGGCCGTAGCCGTAAGTTAGGAACCATTCCGGCATGTGCCTAGAGTAGAAGTGGGAAACCACAGAGAACCACTTCCAGCATGGCTGAGCTAAGAATCGAACCCACGTCTTCCTTCAGTTTTACCTCACGAGCGTGAGTGCCAGTGCACAGTATTTAACCGTCCCAGACACGCAGCGCCATGCGGAGAGTTTGGGAATCAAGTTGCCGTTCTCTCCAGAAGGCTCCGACTGCCAATATGTAAGAATTATTGGCCTAAGACAATTCTACTATCATTATTGTCCAAATACTGTATATATTTAGATGTATAAAAATGTAAATCCAAATAAAATAAATAATTGATTATACATGTACATTGTTAGCTTTTAGAGATTTAAAACGTTTTTCACACTGGTAGTTTCAGAATACATTTTTTGATATAAATATCCACTGCCGCTGGGACTGATAGCCGAATGAAATAGGGCCTGTGTTCCCAGACCCGGGTGGAACATTGTGAGCGACTGCAGTCCAAAGTTCAAGTCCTACTGGGCGCAGTGGGACTCGCTGATTGTAAGGGATGGCCTGGGAGAGCACCGACGGGAAGACATCTCGGGAACAAGTCGTCGTTCCAAAGGCTATGACGGAGGAAGTCCTGAAGGAAGTTCATGGAGGATCATCTGGTGGACACCTAGGGATAAAGAAGACCCTGGAGAAGCTGAGAGAGCGGTTCTACTGGATCGGATGCCGAACAGACGTGGAGAACCACTGCGCGAGGTGCCACGATTGCGCAGCCAGCAAGGGCCCAGGACGAAGACGACGGGGTCCACTGAAGACCTACAACGTGGGCGGCCCCATGGAGAGAGTGGTCATCGATGTTGCTGGGCCATTCCCGTTGAGCGAGGCAGGGAACCGCTACATATTGGTCGTCAGCGACAACTTCACCAAATGGCCGGAGGCGTATGCGCTCCCTAACCAAGAAGTCGCGACGATCGCAGAGACCCTGGTGAAGGAATTCGTCAGCCGGTACGGAGTACCCCTGGAGCTGCACTCCGACCAAGGGAGGAACTTCGAGTCGCAGGTGTTCCAGAACCTATGCCAGCTGCTGGGAATTCGGAAGACAAGGACGACGCCGCTACACCCTCAGTCCAACGGGATGGTAGAGCGATTCAATCGCACCATCGAGAACCATCTCCGAATAGTCGTCAGCGAGCACCAGAGGGATTGGAACAAACATCTTCCACTATTTCTCCTGGCCTACCGCGCCGCCGTGCATGAAGCCACCGGGTGTACACCAGCCCGGGCCATGTTTGGGAGGGAGCTCCGTCTACCTGTCGATTTTGCCTTTGGCCGACCTGGGAATGATCCGGTCCCGATAAGCCAGTATTGTCAAGAACTGGTCGACCAACCGGAGGACTTACACGCGTTCGCGAGGGGGAAACTGCGGATCGAGACCGACCGAATGAAGACCCGATACGACCAACAGACGGATGCCGGCGGATTCGACGAGGACGACCTGGTCTGGCTCTTCAACCCATTACGGAAGAAAGGCCTGTCACCCAAACTGCAGAAGTCCTGGGAGGGCCCGTACCGAGTCGTGAAACGGATCAACGATGTCGTCTACAGGATCCAGCGGAGCCCGAGGGCGAAGATGAAGATCGTGCATCGAGATCGCCTGGCAGCCTACGGAGGGACACAGACGGACCAATGATTGATCGGGACGATCAGCCTTTTAGGAAGGGGGTGGTGTTACGGCTGTGAGTTTCTTTCATCGCTCGCCGCATGAGTCACAGCTGCCCCCGGGCTGGGCTGTGCTCTGCCTCAGTGTATTGCCTGCGCCTTACGCAACAAAGGCTACTAGGACAAAGGGATGGTCCAGAATATTCATGACCCAGCCAGTGATGGAAACCTCGAGAAGCCGTGAATCCTGGATGGGTCTAGAAGCATTTAATGAGTCACCGGCTTGCTATATAAGGGCGACCTGGCAAGCGAGGTGAACAGTGTTTTTCGAGCTAGTGCGAGCGTTTATCCTGAGTGACAGAAGTGTTGTGACGTGACTTGCGAAACCCAGTGAGATTCCTTCCGAGCCACGGAGCAGTGTGAGGAGTGTGTACCTACCTAGGGTGACAGAGACATTGTGGTGAATTACGAAACGCATTGGGCAGTTCCCTAGCCAGTGGACAGGAAACAGTGAGTGCCAGACTTAGTGCAGCTATTTCCAGCCAGCGCATGGGACCACCTAATTAGCGAGAGGATTAACTCCAAGTCCGAGTGAAAGGGTAAGTCGAGCTCCATACAGGAGGGAGCTTCTGTAAGACAGATAATTGTTTCTATCTGCTTATTGTACGGTGTATATTTCTGACATGCAAGCAATAAAGCTGACTTCTCTTTAAAGGAACAATTGTGTTTGTGCTTTCACCCACCGTAATCCAGTTAACGTAAGTGCCACTAGGGGGTGGTACGTAACAATATGTATCTTTCAGACCCCTTCAAATGTAAGAGAGTTATGGGAGATTTTCAAGAATTCATTATCAGAAGATTATCTGCAGTTTCACGAACTTAACATTGCATATCAGTTCACTCTTATACATATTTATAATACATTAATGCTCCATGGTCTTCCCATTACTTCTCTCGAATTGCCAGCTATTACTGATAATTTCCCTCAGACAAATTTACCAATGAATTATCCAAAACTTAATGAGGATCAATAAGTCGGATGATAAACCAAGCAAAGGGAAACCAAACGGCTATAAATACAGAAATGTTGGGGTTAGTACAAAACAGCAATGAAAGGATGAGTAATGCATATTTCATTGACGGTCCAGGGGACACCGGGAAGTCATTTCTTTACCAATGCTTGATTCACAGTTGCACAAATTTGGGGTTAAATGTAGTTTCTGTTGCATGGACCGGTATTGCAGCAATGTTACTACCTCAGGGGCGCACTGTACACAGCCAGTTCAAGTTTTCTCTACATTTACATGAATGTTCTGTATCAGGAATAAAAGTTAACAGCAAGGAAGCTTTTTATATTCGTTCAGCAAAACTTATCGTCTGGAATGAAGCCCCTATGGCTAATAAGCACGCGTTGATGTGTGAAAATCGGTTGCTCAAGGACATCATGAATAACGACGTGCCTTTCGGAGGAAAAATTATCATCTTAGGTGGAGATTTTAGGGAGGTATTGCCTGTTGTACCTCACGCATCTAAAGCAGCATCAGTCCAAATGTCAGTAAGGTTCTCTCCTTTGTGGCCATTATTCAACATTTTTTAACTCAACAAAAATATGCGAGCGGATACAGATCAACGTGACTTTGCACACTTCTTGGTACAAATTGGTAACGGTGAATACCATCACGTCGATGGAGAAAATTCAGAATTAGTCCCACGCTGAAAATTATTTCACGCTTTCCAAAAATAGCAATTTTAGCACCTACAAATGAACATTGTAAAGAAATCAATGACAAAGTTTTAGACCTAATCCTAGGATAATCGAGAACTTACACCAGTGTGAATAATTTTGATTACTGAAGATGAGAGTGAACTCCTGCAATTCCCAATAGAATTTTTAGACAGCATAGGCATAAGTGGATTGCCACCTTATATCCTTCGACTAAAAGAAGGCTCAATTGTGATTTTGTTGAGAAATATTAATGTTACCCAAAGTCTGTTGAACGGTACTAGGCTGTTGGTTTGGAAGATGCATGACAATTGCTTACACCTGGAAATTATTACTGGCGTAAATGTTGGAAACAATGTCCTACTCCCTCGCCTTGACCTTACGCCATCAGATACTTCTATGCCATTTTCCTTCAAAAGGAGGCAGTTTCCATTACGTTTGACTTTTTGTATAACTATCAATAAAGCTCAAGGTCAAGCACTAGATCAAGTAGGCATTTATTTACCTCAACCGGTGTTTAGCCACGGACAACTTGACTGTATGTCACACTATCGCGAGCAAAATCCTTTCATGACGTCAAAGTTCATATAGAACCAAAAGGCAAGCGAACAGCAAATGTCGAATGGAAGGAAGTGATATTAGAATTTTGAAACGAATGTTGCGGAGGAGCACAGACCTCAGCAATCGGGGCACAGATTAAATAACAATTATACAAGGACGTCCGCATCCCTAATACGATAACTGTCCTGTGGTAATGGTAAAAAAATATATACTATTATCCTACATCAGTGATCACTATCCTACATCCTGTTATTTCATTCCCTCAGTTCTATAACAAAGATATACTCAATCAAATTTACAGCTTAATAAATATTAATTCAACAAGCCTCCGTGGCTTAGGCGGCAGCACGCCGGCCTCTCACCACTGGGCCCGTGTTTCAAATCCCGGTCACTCCAAGTGAGATCTGTGCTGGACAAAACGGAGGCAGACAGGTTTTTCTCCGGGTATTCCGGTTTTCCCTGTCAAAATTTTATTCCAGCAACACTCTCCACTATCATTTCATTTCATCTGTCATTCATTTAATCATGCCCCAGAGGAGTGCGTCAGGCCTTGGCAGCCGGCACAGTTCATATCCTCGCCGCTAGATGGAGGCTCCATTCATTCCATTCCTGACCCGGTCGGAGACTGGAAGCAGGCTGTGGATTTTCATTCAATAAATATTAATTCCTTCTGTGTGAGTTATCCTTTCATTTCTCATCAATCGCCTTTACTTACTATTCTATCTGTAGGGGTGGAGGCGATAGCTGTCTTTACAGTGATGTGCAAATTATTAGATTCGATGTCAGTTTTCCAAAATTGCATTTTTACTTTTCACGGTTTAATGCACTAAGTATGTTTACAAGGCGATGAAATTATGTCAAATGTTTAACCAAGACTCCTAATTATATTTCCACTTAAGAAACTCTTTTTTTTTTTTTTTTTTTTTTAGAATTTCCAATAACAGAGGAGCCTTACCAATGCAAAATGCCACACGTTTCGTTTTTATTACTTCATTCTACTTTACGTGTGAATTTAGAGCGGAGGGATTTGGAGTCTTTTAACTGATGAACGCTATTGAACTATTCAAAGATTCATGAACTATGCATTGAAATCACCTGACTTGAATTCTAAAGTCAATGAAAAATTGAAAATGGACCCTGCTCAGATATCCCTCGGAATCCAATAATCTGAAAGTTTCCAGACGCAATTCCTTATGGGAAAAGTTGTAATTCCATGGGAGAGGAAACACTACTAAGTAGGACAACAAAAGAAGTTGGTCAATAAAATGATTTTGAATAAAAGAAATTATGACTAATTAAAATTATTTATTTAATTCTATTAATTTGCACACCTCTATATGTTAACCAAGACTTAAATCTCTAAATTCAAATATAAGAGACCCATCTTTTATTTTAAATTTATACCATTGTTCATAAGTAGACAAAACACCAAATTGTACCGCTGTAGCCTTAAATTGTGTGGATATCTCTATTTACTTAGTATAAAACAAAGTCCCCAATTCTTGGATGTAAAGGGTAATCTCGAGAGCAACTTGACGGATTTTGATGCGGTATTAACCTTTCTGTACAGGATTTCTCGATGAAGGATTAGGTAGAAAAACATTTATTTATGACCAAAAGAAGCCGAGCATTTACGATTCCAGTGAATTGAGTTGAAGAAAAACCTAACGTCCATGTGACTTGCTTACACTGGGTAAACCGTTAAAAATATCGATGTTCTCTGAGAATTGTTCAGCATGAAAAGTTCTGCAAGAAAGTCCGCGACAACTCCCACATCGACCACTGTAAGTGTTTTTACGTTTTCATTTCTTCCAGCAATCTCCATTCAGTGGAAATTTAAATTACTAGCTTCAGAATGAGTTTACGAGCTTGCGAGCGACCTGTCACCCTAGCGTCAACCAGCAACAAACTGCCGAGTCGTGTCGAGTTAATTCTTCAGGGAAGAGTATAGTTTATGAGTTTGGAGTTCGCTGTTCACCTCGGCTTATCAGAATTGCGTCTGGAACCTGACGTCCGTGCGCCTTTTAAGCTTACGCAGGGTAAATAGTTGGACACACACACAGAGGACAGGCAGACACACATCTGATCTCATAAGTCTACTTCATCATTTACCCAAAAGCGACGGTACCGTAAATGTCTGTTCAGGTCACTAGCGTGAAGACATGCTGTAGGATTGTTGAAGTGAATGCTGAGAAGCAGCACGGGTCTTGTAGTATACTAATTAAGATGAAGATTTCCTTATGTTTTTATTCAAATTGCATACAACTATGCTTATTGAAGAAGATTTCCGTGCAGGGGCACAACTGATGAGTCTATAAACAATTTTAGTAACTGGTTGACCAAACTGTTAATCCACAAAAATTAATAAAGAAAATTAAATCATTAATATACAATCCTGATCGCTCTGGGATTATACAGAACTAACAACCAGACACGGCTTCGCCCGGGAACAGTTATGAATGCATTACGTGATAAGCGCTTTTTTATGTCAATGAACAACGACCAATATCCGTTTTACGTCTCGGCATGATGGGTTAAAACACTGACTGGACTATTAATTATATTATCATGAAGAAATTCTTGTCAGACGTAATTTTAGAATGGCAAGGTGCATGAAACACAAATCTCCCTTCCGTCCAATCTGAACTTGACTGTGAATTTTGCGGAACGAAAAGTTCACAGGCGAAATGAAGAAAAGCTGAGTTGCACTTCCAGAGAAACTCCAAACACAACTACTCTTCTCTGAAGTTTTTAACTCAACACGACTCGACAGTTTGCTGCTGGCTGTATCTGGGAGCAATAAGCTCGTCCACTAGCTAGACTGTAACAGGGATGATAGACTCGCCCTTAGCTAGCTCGTAAACTGTCGCCTCAGTAACTGAATGGAGATTGTTGGAAGAGATGACAACGTAAACACACTTATAGTAGGGGATGTATAGAAGATAGAGATATGCTCTCCCGGGCTTTTTTTGTAGAACTTTTCATGCTGAACTATTCGTACACTCATAGTATATAGATATTTTTAACGGTTTGCCCAGCGTAAGCTTAAAAAGCGCACGGACACCAGTTTTTTCGACCTTTTAACTGAAATCGTTAGTGCTTAACTGCCTTTGGTCATAAATAAATTATTTTCTACAAAAACCTTCCTCGAGATATCCTTTACAGAATGGTGAAAACCGCATCAAAATCCATTCAGTGGTTCTCGAGATTACCCATGACAACCAAGAATCAGGGACTTTGCTTTATACTAATAGAGATTAGCCTATACGCCAATCAGTATAATTTAATATAATATAATCCCCCTTCCGTCCAATCTTTAATTGACTGTGAATTTTGCGGAACGAAACGTTCACAGGCGAAATGAGAGTTGCACTCCGAGGGAATGGCGAGGTGAATGAAACTCAAATCTCCCTTCCGTCCAATCTCAACTTGACTGTGTTTCACGGTCGAAATGAAGAAAACCCGAGTTGCACTTCCAGGGAAACTCCAAACACAACCACCCTTCTCAGAAGTCTTAACTTAACACGACTCAACGGTTTGCTGCTGGCTGTATCTGGGGCAATAGGTTTGCCCGCTGGCTAGGCTGTAACAGGAATGATAGACTCGCCCTTAGCTAGCTCGTAAACTGTCGCCTCAGTAGTTGAATGGAGATGGTTGGAAGAAATTAAAACATAAAAACACTTATAGTGGGCGATATATTGAAGATAGACATATGCTCTCGCGGACGTTTTTGCGGAACTTTTCATGCTGAACAATGCTTACACTCATATTTAGATAATTTTAACGGTTTGCCCAGCGTAAGCTTACAAAGCGCTCGGACGCAAGTTTTTTTTTCGACTTTTCCTCTGAAATCGTTACTGCTCGGCTTCCTTTGATCATAAATAAATTAGTTTCTACAGGAATCATCCCCGAGATATCCTTTACAGAATGATGAAAACCGCATCAAAATCCATCCATTGGTTCTCGAGTTAATCCGTAACATCCAAGAATCGAGGACTTTGTTTTATACTAAGTAGAGATTGTCCCATTGTTTTACGTGTTCGCCCATTAGGCGTCTTAACTCCTGTATATACTTTAAATGTGGTCACGTTCCTCACTTAATAAATGCCCTGCACTCTACTCGATATGACACTCCTCCTTCAGTGTTGGAGATACCCATGGATCAGTTTTGCTGTTTAAGTGTGCGATCCGTAACCTTGTTCAAGTCGCATCGGGCTGCTTTAATTGTGTGTGCCCGTTTGGTTAAAGGTAATTAAGTATAAGAGGAGTTTCTGAAATGTATTCCAATTAATGATACAGATAAAATAGTAGGATATAAAGGGCGGTTCTAGCGCAGGGGCTAATGTGCAAGATGGCCGCCGCGCGCAACTCCCTTATGTTATTCTTATGGGAGGGAGGAATATAGCTGGCGCAGGGGCTAATGTGCAAGATGGCTGCCATGCCCTGAGACCGTCAATGACGTCACAGGGAGAAGTCTGCCGTGTAGTAGCTAAATGGAATATTTATTATTATTATTATTAATATTAGTATTATAATATTAATTATTATTATTATTAGGTAATTATCGATTGATCATGTACAATCCAGACCAGCTTTATATTGTCAACCACTTGGTGTAGTGGCTAGCATTCTTGGCTGTTACTGCGAGGCCCGGGTTCGATTCCTGATTCTGCCAAGAAATTTAATTCTGGGCTGAGAGCTGGAACGGGGTACACTCAGCCTTCTGAGGCAAAACTCAGAGGAGCTGGGTTTGATTCCTACCTCAACCATTCTGGAAGTAGTTTTCTGTGGTTTCCCACTTTTACTCCAGGCAAATGCATGGATATATCTTAAGTTAAGGTCACGACCACCTCCTTTCAAATCCTCATTGGAAATTACAAATAGGCCTACACACACTAATACAGCCATTGCAATGAAACAGGTTATCAGACAAATTCCACACTCAACCAAATACGCGGGTCTACATGACCATGATATCACAAAACCCCTAAAAGAATCAACAACAACAAAAACAACTGTTATTCATGAAACACCTCTTAGTGTAGTGGCTAGCATTCTTGACTGTCACTGCTTAGGCATGGGTTCCATTCCTGGCTCTGCTAAGAAATTTAATTCTGGGCTTGAGGACTGGAACGCGGTACACGAAGCCTCGTGACGCAAAAAAAATGAGAGGAGCTGGGCTTGATTCCTACTTCAGCCATTCTAAGAGTGTTTTCTGTGGTTCCCCATACATAGCCTACTCTCCAGGCAAATGCTGGGATATATCTTAAGTTAAGGACACGACCACCTCCTTCCCAATCCTCATTGGAAATTACAAATACACACACTAATACAGCCATCACAATAGCACAGGTTATCAGACAACACACCCCCCCCAAGTACAGTATTGTGCCCAATTAGACACGGCTGACTGGCATAGAACTGGGGGCTTTATCAAAGAAGACCAGGCCCATGATTCTGCACAGAATCGAATCATTGATTTCTGAGGGGGAACAGCCACAGTGAACCCGAAGAACAATGAGTTATATCTGCATATAATTATAATAGCAGGACTTCACGGCCAGAACGGGAATATTATAGCTTTTAAGGTGGATTATTGCAGAAAATACAAGCCTATGTACGTTTTAGATGGTAGAACGCAAGAAAGCGAGCCAGCTTGACATTTTGACAAAGCGGAGTTGAAAGTGGGAGGAGTAGACATGGCGCCCATGTCCTACTTTCGGCGTGGCTGGAAGCTGAAGGGCGTGATTAACGACCGAGAAAATCCCCCTTCAACAAGGCGAAACAGGGGAGTGGGGGCGGTCGCCCACAGAAATTAATTAATTAATTACCGCCAAATGGAGCAATGAATTGAGATGAAACTTACACCCAGACGCATGTATTCTAGGAAAGATAATTTAGGAGTGTTCTCACGCCTACATTAAAGCCTGCATCTATAAAGGAACCTCTGCACAGACATCATCCGCTACAGAGTAAGGATTTGTGAAGGAGCCGAGGGGAATTACCAGAGTAGCGTCATGACGCCGTGGAAGAAAGCAATTAATTATAATTAATTGGCCGAAGCGATTGCTTGCACGCAAGAGATTTTGGGTCCTCCACACATAGACAAACAAGGATCATACTTCACTTTGTCTGAAAATGTATTATATCAAGAAGAGAGTCGTTCCTGGAAATCCAGTGAACTACTTTTCATAAGGAAGCTTTATATAGGAGAAGCTGGAGCAGGGAAGTCAGTTCGTCTTGACTCAACCCGTGAGGTAACACGCTGCCGGTTCATGCAGGGAAGTGCGCGGAATTTATAAAGTATTGACGCTCAAAAGTACTAGCGGTGAACAATGAAAGGCATATCATGCAGCTTCATAACAGTAATTATTTATCATATAAGAATTAGTCTACAGCAGACGTATAAGCAACAGCATACGCGAGTATAGAATCAGTACAGCGTAGAGATAATTTAGGATGATGTTTATAGACAATGAACATAACCAGGAAGTGTTATCATGGGTAAAATAACATATTATTGTAATGATCACTACTGTTACGGGAGCCTGGGAGGCGTCACAAGTAGTCGTGACCTAGAATTGAACAAATTTGCAGTAGAGGAGACATAAACTGTAGGTGACGGGAGTCGAACACACACACGCAAGATAGACTTTCAAGGAGACCAGCGGTTGTCAGGAGTTAGCTGCATCGCATCTCTGAGGTCAGGCGATAGTGGGAATCCAATCAAGGATCCATGTGTGAAAATGGTGCGAGAATTGTGTATAAAGTTATATTATAGTGATTTTTAAAAGTGCTTATGTTTATATCGAAAAATAATGTGTATTGTGTCAGAGTGAAAATGCCAGTAGTGAAAAATATAACTACCATGTGTAAAGTTTATACAATGTGTCGTGTGAATAATATCATGATGGCTTAAAATAAGCATCATGGCGGGCGAGTGGCTGGCATGCTGGACCAACCCAGATAGAATGAAAGTGAGTACAAATTTAATATGTTGATATGATTTAATAGCTCACCTTACAACGAAGCATCACTCTATGATTAAGAATTAACAGTCATTTATGTACGAGATCACATCCCTCGTATTTTGGTAAAACATGGCTTGGAGGATGATTTGTTTACTGCAATTTAGGCGTAAGACACGGATGAAAGTAACGGTTACGTTAAATAATAATAATAATAATAATCTGGGGTCGGTAACAATAATGAATAAATAATGGGCATGTCAGGCCTATAGTACGTACAAAGTGTGTCATATCTAGCGTAAGAATACTGTGTTATTGTAAACAGTAAGAAAGAAACATAAATATCTAGATAAAGAGAGCTTTTCAGTGTCAGTGAAATGTTGAATAAATGTTTATTATGGTATATTCTACAGGATTGTATTTGAGAGCCATTAAGATAGTTAATGTAAGCCAGTAAATTTATACTTGTTTTGGAGCTACGTAGAACTTTGGCTTATGAGTAATTGCATAGAGGACGTGAGTGCTTTAAGAATTGAGTCATCTGTAAGAAATATTGTTTGAGCCGCGATCAGCAAGCATGAAACGTAGAATCAAGAGATTTACGTCAATAAGTTTCGGGGATCATCCGAAAATAGCTTGCTCGTTGGCGAATCTAGTCGGCTAATCTTCGAATCTACGATATAGTATTGCCTTAGAGCATACATGTATTATTCGCAACAGAGTTGGGACAGAGTCTGTCTGTATCCACTGTTCGCAGAGTTTTCGCCACCAGGGATAACTGTTAGAGACCCTAGGTAAGCCCATATATTAATTGATCTGCCCTTAGAGGTAAGACTAATGGTTCTGCGTATAGGAAACGTCGATTTCCTCTTGTTATATGCATCCCGCCAGTGAGAGAACTGTGAAACTCACTTGAGACGCAAGCAAAAGCCACTGATGTCGACCACAGAACGGCAAAGCTATTTCGTGATCCATCCCTTGCCATGAATATTAATTAGGAGCCGAGATGAGCCCATTATACTCTAAATGTAGGTATTATATAATTAGATTGACTCAATTCGTAAGGACACGACCCATTCAGGGTACCTCCAGCACGGCTGCACCAGTGAATGAACTTGACCCTGCGGGAAGTCAGACGGAGTGGCAGGTAGACCACTAACGCGGCGGCCATCTTGCCGAGGCCAGCCATGACTAATTCATTGTTCGCACGGAAAGGAAGTCAATAGACCTGATCCTTTTATTTTAAAATTGTAGTGGGACATTGAGAATCTCGATATTTCGAAAAGTAATAAAGATATGCTTGATGTGATGATATCAATTGAATTAAATGCACTATTTCCATACACGTGCAATGTTGGAATGTTGTAATCGGATAACATTTGGCCCAGTTATTCTCTGAGGAGGAATTAACTGCGCCAAATAAATAGAGGCATTTTTAGCCTACTTTCGATTTTTGCAAAAAATGAAAGTAGACTTATGAGATCACTACTGGGCCAAAAATTGTGTGTCTGTCTGTTTGTGTATGTGTGTGTGTGTGTGTGTGAGTATGTGTGTGTGTGTGTGTGTGTGTGTGTGAGTGTGTGTACTCTGAATGTCTGTCCCCCCCTCCCCCTATCAATTCGAACACGGTGAAACCAAATTGAACGAAATTTGGTACAGAGGTAGAACAAGCAAAGGGCACCTCAGTGTCATGTTTTATATCGCCGCCATCTTTACCAAAACTGAATGGCGGCCACTCAAACGTTCAAAACGTAAAATCAAATAGCGACTAACCAAATTATAGGATCTCTACCTAATTTGGTAATCACATACCTTCATATAGGACGCGTCTTGAGACCAAACTACAAGGTCATCCGCCGTACCATTTCAGGATGGCGGCCGTGCGAATTATGCAAACTTTATAATCCATATCATGGGACCCACCAGTTCCAATTATCGAGCCGAGAATCGATTTAACTGTTCTAAAGGAAGAGGCACGTTCGAAATTAAAAGTTTATTTTGTAATACTATAGTGCAGAAGTGTTTTTAAAAAGCTGAGCCGTCTCGGTAAGAAGACAAGATGGCAGTGGATATCTTGTGCCTGACTTATATTTCACTAATTTGAGTATTTCATGCAATATAGCGTACTGATACAAAATAAATAAACTTTGTATGAAATTCTTTATATATAAATAATATACTCCACTGATGAAATCGTTAGGTCTAAATCATTATTTGCTAACAAGTTCTATGTAAGTCATTTTATATAGATCAATCTTCGTTGGCACAAATGGCTCCGTGGTAAAGCGTTTGTCTATCATTCAAATGCCTATGGTTCAAACCCCATCAGTGTTACGTTTTTTGCTTGAAATTTTACATATTTGTTGCTTTGTAATGACTCAGACGTTTTAAAATTAAGCGTTATATTGTGCATATTACGGTGCAAAACATATATTTAATTAAAACATAATTCGCCAGCAGATTTTCTCGAGACATCTAGCAGCCAAAAAGGTAACTGCACGCCGGCCTATTTATTAACTTCCAGATTTTATTGAAAAGTTTCTTCTTATGGCCGCTAGAATGCACTCGCCCTGTTAGGATTATATTGTTCGATACTTCTCCACTAGATTTCACGACTGGTCTACATGGGACTCCATTGATAGAATACCATTGGCATTCTATGCGCATCGAATTTGAAGAATGACAGGATGATACTATGATACATTTTTACTTCTTATTTTAAAGGGTTTGTTACAGCCTATTGTGTGTTATTTGAAAATGTTATTTGAAGTAATGGAGCCTCCGTGGCTTAGGCGGCAGCACGCCGGCCTCTCACCGCTGGGTCCGTGGTTCAAATCCCGGTCACTCCATGTGAGATCTGTGCTGGACAAAACGGAGGCAGACAGGTTTTTCTCCGGGTACTCCGGTTTTCCCTGTCACAATTTCATTCCAGCAACACTCTCCACTATCATTTCATTTCATCTGCCATGCATTTAATCATTGCCCCAGAGGAGTGCGTCAGGCCTCGGCAGCCGGCACGTTCATATCCTCGCCGCTAGATGGGGGCTTCATTCATTCCATTCCTGACCCGGTCGGAGACTGGAAGCAGGCTGTGGATTTTCATTTTTCATTTCATTTGAAGTAAAGAACAAAACGATTTCACATAGTAACTGAATTCTAGCCGCTGGTGCTAGTTCAGGTTATTAATACTTTTATTTCAGGCAAATAGCAATCGAAAATATCCTCATAGTTTGTATACACACGTCTCTGTAGGGTCAAGGAAAGATTTGTTAATTCAATTAGGATTGTGAAAGCCATGCACAATCAGACGTGTAAAGACATGCCTCAACTCAAAGTTGGATGTTGCCCACGGCAGGTCGATTATGTAATAATAACAATAATAATGTTATTTGTTTTACGTCCCTTTTAACTACTGCTGCTTTTAGATACGCCGGGGTGCCGGAATTTTGGCCCGAAGGGTATCTTTAACGTGCCAGTAAACCTACTGACACGGCTCCCTCGCATTTGTGCACCCTCAAATGCCAGCTGACTGCGCCAGGATACGAACCTGCAACCTAGGGCACAGCAAGCGAGAACCTTACCGCTGAGCCACGCAGCCAGTCCGGTCGATTATGTCTCCAGATCCATAACATTCTTGAGATAATTCTTATCTATCTTTCTTCAATGATGGTAGTAGTTTTTTTCTAGGTTGCGGCGTTTGGTAGAGGTAAATAGTTTCTAAGGTCTTCAAGCAAGAAATGATTCTATTATACTCTTTGATAATAACAACGAGTTATAACTATACTCATACATTTAGGAGAAAGTAGGCTATATGTTCTTTACTGAACATCTTGTTCTGAGGTGTATTTGCCCAGTTCACACCAATTTATTCATACGGGTAGCGTAATTTGAATGAGATGACATGTATGTAACGATAATGTTTTGACCAGACCCAGAAAATCGTTGTATGGTGAGGCTATAAAGATATCTATATCTATGTGTATTTTGTAGGGAAAAGTGTACCACTTCAGCGTTTGAAATTGATGGGAAAACAATACGATTCGCACGAGACAACACTTATTGAACAAGGCATAAGCTAATGAATTAATGTTACTTAAAATAAATGTCCCGTGTAAAACGGATAAATGTTTAATAATTGCAGATTTAATGTCATTTAAATATAATTTGTGTTTATTGTGTTGTGATATTCCAATTTGTGTTAAATTGTGCCATGTGAAAAACAATATGGACACTCGCAAATGTCGAAGAGTATCAATAATAGGATGTTTTGGATAGACTTGAGTGCGGTGAAGCACTAATTTTGTGGAGAAGAGACTCACAGATAATTTTAATTTTTGTTGTGGGAAATAAATATAAAGTATTTTTTGTGTGTTTTATGTTGTATTGCCTTGGATTACTATCATTAAATGTTATACTTAGGAATATGTTGTTTCTTTCAAGTAGAGGAGTCACCTGACAGACTCAAATCCTGAATATGTGATCGTATAGTGGGTTGAACGCCCCATACCTCGAAAGACCGTGAGTTAGCTGGGATACGAACACATGTTCCATATGATGACGATTGGGTACAGTATACAGGGCTACATGACCATGATATCACAAAACCCTAAAAAGAATCAACAACAAAAACCAACAACAACAACAACTGATATTCATGAAACACCTCTTGGTGTAGTGGCTAGCATTCTAGACTGTCACTGCTTAGGCATGGGTTCGATTCCTGGCTCTGGTAAGAAATTTAATTCTGGGCTTGAGGACTGGAATGGGGTACACTCAGCCTAGTGAGGCAAAAAAAATTAGAGGAGCTGGGCTTGATTCCTACCTCAGCCATTCTAAGAGTGTTTTCTGTGGTTCCCCACACATAGACTACTCTCCAGGCAAATGCTAGGATATATCTTAAGTTAAGGTCACGACCACCTCCTTTCAAATCCTCATTGGAAATTACATATAGGCCTACACACACTAATACAGCCATTACAATGAAACAGGTTATCAGACAAATTCCACACTCAACCAAGTACGCGGGTCTACATGACCATGATATCACAAAACCCCTAAAAGAATCAACAACAACAACAACAGCAGCAACTGATATTCATGAAACACCTCTTGGTGCAGTGGCTAGGATTCTTGACTGTCACTGCTTAGGCTGGGTTCGATTCTTGGCTCTGCTGACAAATTTAATTCAGGTCAGTGGGCTGGAATAGGGTTACACTCAGCCTCGTGAGGCAAAACTGGAAAGAGACGGGTTCAATTCCTATCCTAGTCATTCTAAGAGTGTTTTCTGTGGTTACCCACTTTTACACCAGGCAAATGCTGGGATATATCTTAAGTGGAGGCCTTGGCTGCCTCCTTTCCAATCCTCATTGGAAATTACAAATAGGCCTACACACACTAATACAGCCATCACAATGAAACAGGTTATCAGACAAATTCCACACTCAACCAAGTACACGGGTCTACATGACCATGATATCACAAAACCCCTAAAAGAATCAACAACAACAACAACTGATATTCATGAAACACATCTTAGTGTAGTGGCTAGCATTCTTGACTGTCACTGCTTAGGCATGGGTTCGATTCCTGTCTCTGGTAAGAAATTTAATTCTGGTCTCAGGACTGGGACGGGGTACACTCAGCCTTGTGACGCAAAACTGTGAAGAGACGGGTTCAATTCCTTCCTCGCCCATCCTGGAAGTAGATTTTTTCTGTGGTTTACCACTTCTACTCCAGGCAAATGCTGGGATATATCTTATCTGAAGACCTTGAATGCCTCCTTTCCAATCCTCATCTGAATTACAGGTACACACACACTCTTCCAACCATCACAATAGCACAGGTTTGTTTTAGCATATTCCAACAAAAACACATGAGATAGGTTGGTAGAATACGTACTAAGACACCCGGGAATAGCAAGCTTAGTTATGGAAGGACGTGTTGAGGACAAGAACTGTATGGGTTGAACCAAGGTTAGAATATTAAACAGATTGTTTTGGATGTAGGATGTGGTAGCAGAGCCTCAGTGGCTTAGGCAACAGCACGCCGGCCTCTCACCGCTGGGTCCATTGTTTCAAATCCCGGTCACTCCATGTGAGATCTGTGCTGGACAAAACGGAGGCAGACAGGTTTTTCTCCGGGTACACCGGTTTTCCCTGTCACAATTTCATTCCAGCAACACTCTCCACTATCATTTCATTTCATTTGTCATTCATTTAAACATTGCCCCAGAGAAGTGCGTCAGGCCTCGGCAGCCGGCACAGTTCATATCCTCGCCGCAAGATGGGGGCTTCATTCATTCCATTCCTGACCCGGTCGGAGACTGGAAGCAGGCTGTGGATTTTTCATGTGGTAGCTATGTAGAGATGAAACGATTAGCTCAGTACAGAGAGGCTTGGAGAGCTGCGTCAAACCAGTCAAAAAAACTTAAGACACAAACAACATACAATTGCTTCCACTTACTTGTGCTGGCCTCCTCTTACGTGTCGATCGCTCTTGGTCAACTCTTGTTCTTTTCTGACTCGACGCTTAGGATACCAATTTCTAACAGCATTCTGTGCTTTTTAACTTATTATAATATAATAGCAGATGTTAGTTAATTAGCGCTGACAACTGACACACGTTTCACGGTCTTTGTAAATTAGTAAAAAAAAAATTATGAAAAATTCTCTTAAGATGTAAAACATTTTTAACACACACATTCAAATACACGTGGCCGATGACTACACGTTACTATACGGTGCTGATAACCACACGCAACTATACGGTGCTGTTTTCAATTTTTAACCATACAGGCCTAATAAACGAAATAATGCAATAGAGCAACAAGAATTATACACTCGTCAGTATACTAGACAGATGACTGAAATGTTCCCAAAACTTTACATACACACACTAATACACGAGGCTACTTGAATAGAATGTTCCTTAACAGTTCATAGAGCACTCACTGCACTGGATTGACTCCGAGCTCGTGAGAATCTTTATCAGCAGAAATGTAATACTACTGTGTTATCACTCAGACTTGCATACAGACTCTGAAGCGCTATTCATGTATTCAAACACTCTAAGCCCTAAAAGCCATACGCTAAATAAATAATAATGGCGCAATATAAAGGGTATACCTAGGTAGATACCTTTCGTTTAAGGTAGCATGCAACATCTCTGATTTTTAGGTAAAAAATATAGTATACTTTCCAAAATAAAATCAATATCTTAAAAATCTAAAAGTACAATGTTTTGTTCTAGGAATACAGGACAGGGAGACTTTTTGTTCCATTCATCATAAATATTTCTATGATTTATAGTTTAAATGTTAACTAAACCAAACCTATGAGATGTGATCAAAAAGATCCAAGATAGTGGCCACTTTTTTGCTTTCTCAAATGCTATACGTAAGCAAACCTTATGGGGAATACTGGTAGCGAGTTTGCTATAACCTTTAAACAATAACAATCTTATTACAATTTGTTACAGGTAGCTGAGTAGTGTCTACAGAAAAGAAATAATTGACAATACATATGGATTTATGTACTAGAAATTATTTTAAAAGCCTTTGTAAGGAGCTTTTATGGAAGTCAAACTTGGATTTTTAACGCATGAAAAGTAGAAAATTCATGCTTTTGAAATGTGGTGTTAGAGGAGACTGATGAATATTAGATGGGTGCGTGGAGTAAAGAGTAAAGTGAAATGAAAAGGTGCGTTTAGTGTTGTTTAATGAAGGAGAGATAGGCTGGTAAGACACTTGCTGAGATATTAAGGAATAGCAATCTTAGTTATGGAAGAAACAAAAAACACAAAAAAATCTATAAAACATATAGTGAATAAAATTATTCCAGTAAGAGCTTAAAGTTATAATCATCAAGCACAACACAAAAAAGCGTACCTTAACAAATAAGAATGTAGAACCTGGTCTTTAGTCTGTTGGCTTTGGATACGGAAGTATTACAATCTTTTTCGAACTTTACACTCTAAATAGTAAAGACACTGTTTATTGTTATTATCTGTAAACAAAAAGACCATACATTAATTAATAAAATTCCAGTTTAAAGCTTAAACAATATAATAATAAAACAAAAAAGAGTAATTAATAAAATTTAACAAAATAAAAAAATAAAATAAAAAAAGGAAATAAAACATGTTAAGTGCCTACCTTCCTAAACATAAGTGTAGAGTCTGCTGTTGCTGCTGCTGTTGCAAAGTCAACTCTAGAGAGCAATAGATTAGCACACGTCTATACACGTCTCTTTCAATTATGAAAGTGAGGGTATGGTTCGTTCACATCAGCTTTTTATAGCCTTTACTACCCCTAGCAAATCCTTTACTACCCAAGTAAAGGCTATAAAAGGCTGATGGAAGTATCAACAACCAGTCATGGTAAGCCATATGCTTACTATAAAGGATACTCATATATCATAAAAAGAACATATAAGGACGGGGTTGTTATTTGGCGGTGTTCAAAGCAACGATCGAAACAGTGTCGAGGAATGCTTAAGACAAAAGATTTCAACATACTTTCTTCAAACAATCATCATTGTAAACTTAATAATATTGCTAGGCTAAACGTAAAGAAAACCCAAACCAATGCAAAAAACCAAGTCCGAGAAAAAAGATACTGCTGCTCAAGATAATATTAACCTCAAGTTTAATACACTAGAACGCACTCGTGCTGATAGCAAGTCCCAGTTTTTGAAAAAATCAGTCGTTGCTCGCCGTGGGAAACCATTCACCAATAATACCTATTGGAACGATCCTAATATATAAGTCGAACGCCTACAGCTCTTGCATGACTATAAAAAGGCTGGTCATATTGGTTATGAGGAAGAGCTGTTAGAAATAGAAGATGAACTTCGTAATGCTGGTATTATTGTGTAATGGGTCAACGTAGAAACACCCGATCCTTTGAAAAATAATTTTCAACAGGTGTTATGTTTAAAAATTATGACAAGCAATCATAAACAGAAAGAGCTGTATTCTGTGTGTGTATCTATTGTAAAAATTAAATTAATAAAAATATTTTATGTGTATTGCTTTTGTTTTTTCTTAATTGTTATCTCACCGTCCACTCCTAATGCCTCAGCTTAATACCTCTTCATTTGTTGCCCTATGTAGCTATAACATGAACTAGCCGTGTGCGTTCAATAGTGAGCAACGACTCCAATAATGAAGAACCAGTAGATACATGATTCCTGGATAGTTAATGGTGTACAGTTTTTTTTAACCTCAAGTGAGGATTGGAAAGAATGCAGTCATAACCTTAAGTTAAGAATCACCCATGCATTTGCCTGAAATAAAAGTGGTAAAACCACAAAACAATATGACTGAGGTAGGAAATGAGTTTGTCACGTCTCAGTTTTCCTCACAAGGCTGGAAGTTACTCCCTGCTCAAGCTAATTTAAGCTACATCTAAGACAGTTTGTTTAGCATATTCGAACCTTGACCCACCATGCAGTTCTTTCCATAATTATGTTTCCTATTCCCATAACAGATTAAAATCCCTAGGAGTGAAACCTTAATCCCTTAAGGAAAGTCTACCATGGTAACCAATTAGCCACAGGGTCACACTTCAGGGGCTTATCCGATATCGTGACCATTTAAACCCATGTACATGATGTTTCTGGAATCTGCTTGATTACCTATGTCATTGTGGTGTCTGTTGCAGCTTATGTATTTTGTAATTCTGGTGGGGTTGGGAAACAAACATATCTTAGTATCCACTTACTGATATTCACGTATTCACCACTTAGATTGCTACCTATATATCAAACTTGACGAATAAAGTGTAGGAGATTGAGACACCCTGTTTTCATGAATAACGTTTCTTGATCATCAACACCATAAAGTTGGGTGTACGTAATTTACCAATTTCCCAGCGGTTACCAAAGAAAGAAGGGATGCAATAACTATATAATAGTTAAATATGCTTAATTGCATAGTATACCTCATTATAGTACTGTCTGAGGTTTCTATGCATATCTACCGACCTAACAGGTTGTGGTATTTTTTTAAGATCTAACCAGCCTCTGGGTTGACTACCTTACAGAAAATTTGTAACCACCATCCCAGTATTTGTATAGTCTAACCACAAAAAGGACAACTTCTAAAAGTAGCCAACGTTGCTTCCTATTACGTCATATACTGCTTTGTGACAGGCTTTAGCTTGTCTCTACATAAAATGACACCTCAGCACTGCTTGTCAAGCGTTGGCTGCTATTCCTTAATGTCTCAGTAAGTGTCCTACCAACTTATCTCTCTACTTCTTAAAAAAACGCTAAAACACATTTTCATTCCTCTTTATTTGTTACTCTATCTACCCTTCAGATCATCATCATTCTCCTGTAACACCACATCTCAAAAGTTTGAATTCTGTTCTTTTCATAAGCGTTCACAGTCCCAGTTTGACTTCCATATAGCTCCACGCTCCATGCAAAGGCTATTAAAATAACTTATAATACCTAAATCTATATTTGACATCAATTAATTCTTTTCTGTAAAAATGCTTTTGTTGCTGTTGTCATTGACTGAGTCTTTACGCTAGTTTAATACAGCTGTCTATACCAGTCTTAAGCTAATTGTTTTAACCCTTCATAGCTAGCACTCATTACATCCGAGGTAATCCATTAAACATATTCTAACCTTGGATCATCCCTTCTCCCATAACTAAGATTGCTATTCCTTAATGTCTCAGTAAGTGTCTTACCAACCTATCTCTCCTTCGTTAAACAACACTAAAAGCAACTTTTCTTTCCTCTTTACTCTTTACTCCACACACCCATCTAATATTAATCAGTCTCCAGTAACACCACATTTCAAAAGCATGAATTTTCTACTTTTCATGCGTTAGAAATCCAAGTTTGACTTCCATAAAAGCTCCATACAAAGGCTTTTAAAATAATTTCTAGTACATAAATCCATATTTATTGTGAATTATTTCTTTTCTGTAGACACTACTCAGCTACCTGTAACAAATTGTAATAAGATTGTTATTGTTTAAAGGTTATAGCAAACTCGCTACCTGTATTCCCATAATGTTTGCTTACGTATAGCATTTGAGAAAGCAAAAAAGTGGCCACACCTCATAGGTTTGGTTTAGTTAACATTTAAACTATAAATCATAGATAGATGTATGATGAATGGAACAGAAAGTCTCCCTGTCCTGTATTCCTAGAACAAAACATAGTACTTTTAGATTTTTAAGACATTGATTTTATTTTGGAAAATATACTATATGTTTTACCTAAAAATCAGAGATATTGCATGCTACCTTAAACAAAAGGTATCTACCTAGGTATACCCTTTATATTGCGCTATTATTATTTATTTAGCGTACGGCTTTTAGGGCCTAGAGTGTTTCAATACATGAATAGCGCTTCAGAGTCTGTATGCAAGTCTGAGTGATAACACAGAAGTTTTACATTTCTGCTGATCAAGATTCTCACGAGCTCGGAGTCAGTCCAGTGCAATGAGTGCTCTATGAACAGTTAAGGAACATTCTAGTCATGTAGCCTCGTGTATTTGTGTGTGTATGTAAAGTTTTGGGAACATTTCAGTCATCTGTCTAGTATACTGACGAGTGTATAATTCTACGACGTGCTATTGAACCACAGTAGTGGTTATGTATGAAGAATCATTTGACCAAACTACAAGGTCATCAGACCAGTAGTGAAAAATTTAACATTAACACAGTGATTAGGATCTGATGATGGCCACTTAAGGATCGAAAGGCTTAATCCTAAATTGCCCACTTGTTGTTGTTTGAGTCTTTAGTCTTTTGACTGGTTTGATGCAGCTATCGATGCCTCCCTGTCCTGAGCTATTACTTTCACCTCTACATAGCTACCACACCCTACATCCGAGGCAATCTGTTTAACATATTCTAACCTTGGTCAACTCCTACAGTTCTTGTCCTCGAACCTTCCTTCCACTACTAAGCTTGCTATTCCTGGGTGTCTTAATAGGTGTCCTTCGAATCTATCTCTTCTCTTCATTAGCAGTCGCCAGAAACATCTTTCCTCTCCCACTCGTGTTAATACCTCTTCGTTTGTAACCCTATCTACCCATCTGATCTTCATCATTCTCCTGTAACACCACATTTCAAACTCTTCAAATCTCTTCTTTTTTGTTGCACCAATAGTCCAAGTTTCACTTCCATAGAGTGCCAAGCTCCAGACAAAGGCTTTCAAAAATGACTTCCTAATACCTTTTCAGCTTTTCGCCAGCCAATTTGATATCCATAGAAGTTTCTGATTTTTTCGGCTGCATTCCAATATTAGCCTACTTTCGATTTTTGCAAAAAATGAAAGTAGACATATGAGATCAAAACAGGGCGAAAAATTGTGTGTCTGGCTGTGTGTATGTCTGTGAGTCTGTGTGTCTGTGAGTGTGTGTACTCTGAATGTCCGTCCCCCACTATCAATTCGAACACGGTGAAACCGAATTGAACGAAAT
Organism: Meconema thalassinum; assembly: GCA_946902985.2. Lineage (NCBI taxonomy): Eukaryota > Metazoa > Arthropoda > Insecta > Orthoptera > Tettigoniidae > Meconema > Meconema thalassinum. The sequence goes on along the minus strand of OX336400.1, from coordinate 85,107,314 downwards.
TTGGTACAGAGGTAGCACTAAAAACGGGCACCTCAGTGTCATGTTTTATATCGCCGCCATCTTGACGGAAACGTAATGGTGGCCACCCAAATGTTTAAAGCTTAAATCAAATTACGACTAACCTATTCATCCGATCTCTACCAACTTTTGCAACAACATATAATTATATGGCAAGCGTCTTTTGATTAAACTACAAGGTCATCAGCCCCATACTTTGCGAATGGCGGCCATATTTGTGTGCAAATCGATTCCCCCTATCAATTCAAACACCGTGAAACCGAATTGAACAATATTTGGTACAGAGTTAGCAGTAGCAAAACCCACCTCAGTGTCATGTTTTATATCGCCGCTATCTTGATGGAAACGTAATGGCGGCCACCCAAACGTTAAAAGATTAATTCAAATTAAGATCAACCTAATCATCTAATCTCTACTAAGTTTTGCAACGTTATATCCTTATGTATGAAGAATCATTTGGCCAAACTACAAGGTCATCATACCAATAATTTACGGATAGCGGCCATGTATGTGTGAAAATCGATTCCCCCTAACTATTCAAACACGGTTAAACCGAATTGAACGAAATTTTGTGCTGGGGTAGCACTAGCAATGGGCACCTCAGTGTCATGTTTTATATCGCCGCCATATTGACGAAAACGTAATGGCGGCCACCCTAATGTTAAAAGATTAAATCAAATTACGACCAACCTAATAATATTCTGATCTCTACCAAATTTTGCAACAACATATCTTTGTCTGAGGAGCATATTTTTACCAAACTACACGATCATCAGCCCTGTTGTTTGCAGATGGCGGCCATGTATGTGTCCAAACCGATTCCCCTATATTTTCAAACACGGTGAAACCGAATTAAACAAAATTTGGTACAGAGGAAGCACTAGCAAGGGGCTCCTCAGTGTCAAGTTTTATATCGCCGCCATCTTGAGTGAAACGTAATGGCGGCCACCCAAATGTTAAAAGCTTAAATCAAATTACGACCAACCTAATCATCTGATCTCTACGAAATTTTGCAACAACATACCTTTGTATGGTAGGCATCGTTTGTCCAAACTACAAGATCATCTGCTCAATAGTTTGAACATAGCGGCCATGTATGTGTGCAAATTGATTCCCCCTATCAATTCAAGCGCGGTGAAACCGAATTGAACGAAATTTGGTACAGAGATAGCACTCGCAAAAGGCAACTCAGTGTCATGTTTTATATCGTCACCATCTTGACGGAAACGTAATGGCGGCCACCCAAATGTTAAAAGCTTAAATCAAATTACGACCAACCTAATCATCTGATCACTACCAAATTTTGCAACAACATACCTTTCTGTGGGAAGCATCGTTTGACTGAACTACAAGGTCATCAACCGAAAGTTTGCAGATAGCGGCCATGTATGTGTACAAATCGATTCACCATATCAATTCAAACACGGTGAAACCGTATTGAATGAAATTTTGTACAGAGGTAGCACTAGTAAAGGACACCTAATATTCATGTTTAATATCCGTATAACACGTTGTATTTCAACAAGCTACTAATGTCATCGCGTCAGATGGCAGTTGAACACGCTGTGACGGGGTGCGGGGGGGGGGGGGGGGGGTTGCAGTACGCATGCGCGGCTACCCTTTTCCAGACCTAAATATATTAGCTTCCTGCATGTCAATCGTTGTTATTGCAGCACACGATACGCAGTCAGTGAAAGATGGAATGTGCTGAGTGAGTGAAGCAAGTAGTGACTAACTTAATGTATTTGGAATGCGCGATACGCAGTGAGTGGGAAGACATCTGCAGTTCAAACCCAGCTGCCAACTTCTGGCGCGATATCAGTACAACCAACATTCAATTGCCTACTCCTTGAAAAGGACAAAGAGTTATAACAATACCCATCCGTTTAGGAGAAAGTAGGCTATATGTTCTTTACTGAACATCTTGTATTTGTTTTACATTTATTAATTTTCATCATGAAATCTTTCCTCAAGACGGAGTCCATACCATTCAAAAACCTCATTCAAATGCTCAGGCGTGTCGGCCAAGATGACTATGTAATCGGCTAATCTCAGCGTTGAAATTTTTCTACAATTTCTTTCATTCCTTGTTCAATGTAAAGATTGAAAAGTATGGGTGATAAGTTGCAACGTTGCCTTATACCTTTCTGAATACCAGCTTCTCCCTCGTGTCCTTCAGCTCGAATGATTCCGTCTGGTTTCTGTATAGATTGTAGATCACCCTCATATCCCTGTACTTTATTGCAATTGTTTTCAAAATGTCAAACAATTTAGTCCAATCAACGTTATCAAAAGCCTTTTCCAAGTCGATAAATGTCCATTTAATTGTGATAATTAACTATTCATGTAATTTTCTCCAGGAGTGTGTTTACATATTTATATCGACTACCCCGCCCATTCATTGGACCGACTGAAAGACTACAAAATACAAGAACAGTGAAACCTCCCTAAACGACCACCCCACTTAAAGACCGATTCTTCTTGGAACCGATTTAGAACCTCATAAGGTCATTGTATTTGTTACCTCTATTTATGGTCTACCCCTCTCCCCGACCAAAGACCAGGCATTTTCTCAGTCTGACCTCTTTCAAAAGACCACTTTCGTCTGCCTTCCCATTGGAGATGGTGTTGAGGATGATGATGTAAACAATGGTTCTGTTGGCACAGAACTGCATCAGCCTACAATGTCATTAGAAAAAGTGTTATGTAACGTATACAAAATACAAAATACGGCTCCCCTAGAATATTGTTCGAACCCAGAACAAATTAATGGAATTTCGAACTCACCGAAGGATATTCTAGAAAGTGAAATTGTAAAAAAAAAAAAGACGTGCTGATCTGAAACAGAGATCAATTCGTGACTTTTTTAAATGACAGAGCTCAGAAAATAACTAATTGTAATTAATTTGTACTAAATGTGAACCAATGCAGATAAATTGTAATCAAGTATGTGTTCCAACTGTTGTTGTTGTTGTTTGAGTCTTCAGTCTTTTGACTGGTTTGATGCAGCTCTCCATGCCTCCCTGTCCTGAGCTAATCGTTTCATCTCTACATAGCTACCACACCCTACATCCGAGGCAATCTGTTTAACATATTCTAACCTTGGTCTACCCCTACAGTTCTTGTCCTCGACCCTTCCTTCCATAACTAAGCTTGCTATTCCTGGATGTCTTAGTATGTGTCCTACCAACCTATCTCTTCTCTTCATTAGCAGTCGCCAGAAACATCTCTCCTCTCCCACTCGTCTTAATACCTCTTTGTTTGTAACCCTATCTACCCATATGATCTTCATCATTCTCCTGTAACACCACATTTCAAATGCTTCAATTCTCCTCTTTTCTGCTGCACCAATAGTCCAAGTTTCACTTCCATAGAGCGCCACGCTCCAGACAAAGGCTTTCAAAAATGACTTCCTAATACCTAAATCTATATTCGATGTCAGCAGATTCCTTTTTTGTAGAAATGCTTTCTTTGCCTGAGCCAACCTACTTTTTATATCCTCTTTGCTTCGTCCATCACTGGTTATTCTGCTTCCTAAGTAACAGAAGTCTCCTACTTCCTTCAGCTTTTCACCTGCCAATTTGATCTCCATAGAGGTTTCTGATTTATTTCGGCTGCATTCCAGTATTTTTGTTTTACATTTATTAATTTTCATCATGAATTCTTTCCGTAAGACGGAGTCCATACCATTCAAAAACTCATTCAAATCCTCAGGCTTGTCGGCCAAGGTGACGATGTCATCAGCAAATCTCAGAGTTGAAATTATTTCTCCTTGAATCTTCACTCCCACTTTACATTTTTCTCTAATTTCCTTCATTGCTTGTTCAATGTAAAGATTGAAAAGTATGGGTGATAAGTTGCAGCCTTGCCTTACACCTTTCTGAATACCAGCTTCTCTCTCATGTCCTTCAACTCGAATGACTGCTGTCTGGTTTCTGTATAGATTGTATATCACCCTCCTATCCCTGTACTTTATTCCAATCGATTTCAAAATGTCAAACAATTTAGTCCAATCAACGTTATCGAAAGCCTTTTCCAACTGTACTTTATTAATAATTCAGTATAAAATTATTTTTAATGTCTACCCCTCTAAAAGACCAGTTTTCCATGGAACCGTCTCTGGTCTCTTAATAGAGGTTTCACTGTATTATTTTATGCATTAAACTGCTGGACCTGGACGTCATATTAGACTCAGACACATTAAAAGATCATCCCCATCTCGAACCTAAAAAATTACAGCTACTCACACTACTAAAGTAATCACTGAAAGACAGGTTATCTAACAAACTCAACACATACCTCATTACATGGAGGCCAGAAAATAAATCAACACCAAATATAGTAAAATCGCACAAGTCTGCACTTTTGAATACCTCAGTGAAATTATTCAGCCCTCAGGACTTAATCGAATCGCCAATGAAGACAGAATCACTAAGCTCCAGAAGGCCTACAGGCTAACATGGGCCCTTTACAACAAGAAATGCATTTCGACGAACGCCAAATTTCGATATTATAAAACATTCTTCCAGAAGCAACATATTCGGCTGAAACAATAGTAATCGATTGGCATTCCAAGATTAGGGAACTGGAAAAGCAGGAACGAAAAATTCTCCGGAAGATCTACGGAGCAATCAACAGAAACGGCTTTGGGATAAAGAGACCTAGTACTAAATTTATCAAAACACCATTACGATAACAGAAGAAATTAGAAAACGCAGAGCCAAATTTTACGTCATAGAGTTATGTACCATTCAAGGACAATTATTGCCTAGGTTCATTACTCAAACTTTCATTTCGATCGCATGATTACGGCACAAGAAATAAAACCTTAATTTTAAAATTTCTCACAGCCCCCACCTTGATATTATGTAAACAATTGAACTAAATTAGATGCCAGTGCATCAAAATATGTAAAATCATTTACTGTACCACATTTCACTGCGCTCAGAGAGTTAAATCACGAGAAAAGTCTATTAAAACGTTTCAACTTCGCTTGGCCGTCATGTTTGTTTCGTACCTTACAGGTTTATGAAGGTTACATATATAAACTTGTATCAGTACCTTTTATCACCGTACAAAATTTCAGTGTGATATCTGTAATAGTTTCGGAGATATAGAATGTCAGTGAAATATTTCGCACAGCCGCCATTTTGAGGTTATGTAAACAATTGAACTAAATTAGACCCCAGTGCATTACAATGTGTATAAACATTTGCTGTACCAAGTTTCATTTCGTTTGGATAGTTAAATCGCGAGAAAAGTCTATTTAAAAGTCTCAACTTCGCTTGGCTGCCATGTTTTTTTGTAGTCACCAGGTTTTTGAAAGTCTCGTGAACTTCTAGTAGTGCCCTTTATTACCGTACACAATTTCATGGCGATATCGGTAATAGTTTCGGAGATACTGAATGCTGGTGAAATATTTCGCACAGCCGCCATGTTGGATTGGTGAGACACAATAAAATTTGAAGGGCACGCTCGGGGTCGGCCAAAATAGTGCTATGATCTTACCGAGTTTCATTGTAATCGCTCCAGCCGTTTAGAAGTTTTTGGGGGCACACACACACGCACACACACACGGACAAAAGGTGATCTCATAAGCTTTTTTTTTTTTCATAAAATGAAAATAGGCTAAAAAACGACAACTTCGGCCGGGTTTTACCCCGCGATCTTGGGCATAGAAGCTCAGCATGCTACCTACTACGCCACCAAAGCCGCTTTTATAACTCACAGCATAACTTTCTACAGTTGGTTACTGAATCATATTAATTAGGAATTTTACAGTACTGTATTGTGTGAGAAACAATTCGGGTTTGTTCATTGGACCTGGCATTCCTCCTCATTACCCCTGTACGTTAATCCTCACAAGAATGTGGGGCATTCCCTTGCCAAGTGAAGGTCGCACAAAACTTCAGGAATCTCGCCAAGGGCTGTCCAAACCAAGCAAAGTGAACATAAAGGGTTGTCGAATTAGTTCGTAAAACATTCCAGTTCCGTAAATGAAATATTGTTACACACATATTTTTCCATTAAATGAACTATCATTCTTTCCGTGTCCGCGTTGGACAGGTTCTGCTACATACAGGTAAATTAACAGGAATAATAGTCCATAATTCACGAGACCGCAAAAGCAAAAGCCAACTCCATACAGGCCATGGAGGCCCTGGGAGTAGTGGAAGGTAGAGGCTCGTCACTAGATGGGATGGAGTTGCCAGCTCCGGCCGTCTTTGCTCCCAGGAATGGGCGTGTACCTGTCAAAAGTTGTCACCAGAGTGCAGCATGACTAGCATGACGTAATATGGCTAATGGCGAATGCTAAGCTAAGTTCATAGATTCTGACATTTACATGCGTGAATAATGCCTAGTACGTGCTGCTGTGTACCACTGTGTAAAAATAGAGGTGGGCATAGGTTTCCAGAGGATCCCAGTTTGAGAAAACAATGGACAAAACAAATTCGGCTTATTAAATGGAATCCAACTGACAGCAGTGTTGTTTGTTTCGAGCATTTCGCACATAAGGATTATATAACCTCTACTTGGCGAGGTAGGGCGTGCAATTCAATCATCAGTAACGTATTTAGAAACTAATTGTCCCATAAATGTCTGATTAGCGCCTCCAGAATTTCCTATTTAATTCTAACCTTTAATCCTGCACTTACGACAGGCATGTGCAGTAGGCCTATAGCTATTGCCCTAGGCCTATATATCAGAAAGATCTGCGGAAGTCATAGCTACTGCTAGCCTATTTAAGTTACGGTACATTAAATCTTAATCCTAAAATAATATCTGCTATTCCATAACATGCCACAATGTGTTCATTTTTAGGAGGCAATATACCACTTAAGAAGGCCTTGCAAAAGACAGCTGTGCCTACAGTATTTGCATGGACAAAAGCAAAGGATGGCAATGAAACAGGAAAGAAACGAAAAGAAAGACATGAAAGGAGACAGCAAATGTTATTCCAAAGAGGCCAAGATAGCAGTGTATGTGTGCCTCCTGCGAGTGGCCTGAATAATTTGGAGGTTATTGATAACATTTGTCTCTTTCCAATTTGTGAAGAATTAGAGGTTTCTACTACTGATCATCCTCCTGACCAAAATACAGCAAGGCCACCATCTGCAAGTACTGCAACACAGACTGATGAAATAGGCCTACAGTTAAAAAATGCAATTTCTGGAGTATCTCACTTCACCCACACTAAAAGAAAATTTGTCCCATATCGTATACATAATTTTCAAAGAAATGACAGCATGCTGCACTATTACACTGGTTTGGAAAGTTATGTGAAATTTATGTATGTTTTTTATTCCCTAGGATCTGCATCATATCACCTTAACTATACAAATAGCCCACCACCTACCCATTTAGAAGTTCTATATTTATTCTTTTTGACTATGATTATTCTAAGAAGGAATTTACCCTACAAAGAGGTGAGTTTCATGTTTTCTACTTCTGTCTCCCAAGTCTCAAACATTTTTAACACTTGGATAAGATTCATGTATCTCCAGTGGCAAGAGATAGATATATGGCCTTCAAAACAGCTGTTGAAGTTTCATATGCCAACTGATTTTAAAATTAAGTATCCAACCACACGCTTGATCATTGACTCAACTGAATGCCCCATCAAAAAGCCATCTTTTCCAACAGCTCAACAAGCAACATTCTCCTCCTACAAAAATAGAATTACAGTAAAGGTTTTGATTGGTTCAACACCAGGGGGGTTGATTTCATATATTTCACAATGCTATGGAGGTGCAACTAGTGATAGACAGATGATGGAAAGAAGTGACATTCTGGAAAAATTTCACTTTGGTGATTCCATTATGGCTGATAAGGGATTTGATATACAAGATATGCTTGTTCCTCATGGTGTCACTGTTAACATACCAAGATTTTTTAAGAAAATGAACAGGCTTCCAAGTGAAACTTTAGGAAGAGACAGGAAAATAGCCAGAAGGGTACATATTGAGAGACTGATAGGCTTGGGTAAAACATATAAAATACTGCAATCTCCAATGAGTCCCTCACATACCAGCCTGTCATCAGAAATCATATTTATTTGTTATATGCTTAGCAATTTTAGAAGAAATATTGTAGGGAAGGATGCTTGATTAGTAGCAGTGAAGTCAGTTTCATTACAAATCATAATAAGTTACTGTAGTTTTAAAATACAATGGCTATAAAAACAGAACTTCTAGTGATGTGTAGCATTTTCCATTATACTTGATCAGTTATAGGCTTACAGCCTTTTAGGATATAAACACAGGTGCTTATTATTTTAGGAATTAAGTTTATGAACAGAAATGATGTAACAAAATAAATGAAATATATTAAATAGTGATTTCCCTTAAGGCATATGCTGCTGCAGTAGCCAAGTAAGATTACAAAAAATCCATGTGTTTGACAATGTTAACTCATCTCTTATTCATTGCCTAAGTATAGGAACTTATTTATGATATACGATTTGTGATGGTTATTGTGAAAGAGGTTCAGTGAAGAAATCATATGTTTAATAAATTCTTCATTCCTATAAACAAGGATAACTTTCATGTCCCTGAAGGTGTATATTACAAGCCTGCAAACACTCCTTTCAGCACAGTACAACTGACCTTGTATTTGATAGTAGTACCAGTGATCAGTTTTCAAAACTAGGTTTCCTGATACTTCACAAAGATACAAGTATTCTACTGTTTCACAGGAAGCCATTTGATCTCTGCAAGAGTATGGGCACTTGATTTCAAGAAGTTCATTCTCATCCAGAACTCGGTCAGGTGAGGCACACAAGTATGGATATTCTGTGCTTATGAATAATCCACACTCATGTGCCTTCATAGAATAAAGTTCCTCAAAATCTTTTACTGCCACAGCTTCATACTTTCTTCCATGAAGAATAGCAGGGGTAGACAATTCATGACTTGATGTTAGTTGTGCTAAGAATTGCTTTTTGTCAGTCCTCTCGGTAAGGTGACAAACACGTTTGTACATTGAACTTGGTATTCTGATGGAGCGTTCTGTGAACCAAAGTGGATTTGCACTCTGTACCTTAGTTTTAAGTTCCACATCAGTACAATCCCCTAGAAAAACATCTTTCAACTTTCTAGAAGTTAATAATTTCTCCTCACCGGATCCAAAATAATCATGATCATTATAAATAGCTTTAAGATGTGCAGAGGGATACAACTGTAAGATTGGCATGGGATTTGGGGATGGGTAATTTGCAGTGAATTTTATGGATAAATTTCTGAAATACTCATTGTAAGAAGAAGTATTTCGGAACAGGTGTGGCCGGGGATTATGACTTATTATATCTTGAACAGATGACTTGACCTGGACTGTCTTTAAAACTAGTGCATTTGCCTTAATTGGGGAGGCTTTACATTTTTAGCCTACTTTCCACATTTTGCAAAAATGAGGAAAAAGTAGACTTAAGAGATTGGGCAAATGTGTGTCTGTCCTTCTGTCTGTCTGTCCTTCTGTCTGTCTGTCTGTCCTTCTGTCTGTCTGGCTGTGTGTGTGTCCCCCCCTATCAACTCCTAAACGACAGCAGCAATCGAAACAAAATTTGGTAGGAGTAAAGATCTATACCTGAATATCTCACGGCCATATTTGAAAATGATGTCAGTGCTACCAACTGCAAAAAAATCGCAATTGAAATTTGAGCTCCATGTTGGATATCATGGAAAGTATGAATGGGAGTTATTTCAAAATTGGCACACGTACAGATCATAATATTTCAGTTTAATTTCAAGGAGGCCAAACATGGCAGTGTTGCCAAAATGATTATAAGCCTCCTGATAGGTCCAATTTTAAAATGCATATAACTTCTACACTATTAATTGGAATTCAACCAAATTTCGTATGTTGTATGTGTACATAACCAGATATGACTGAGCGTATTCTTAAGACCTACCAGGGCTGCCAACTGTTAATAAATGCTCCTAATTTATTTTATCCAAATACCAATATATCAGAAAGTAAGCAAGCCGACAGCTTTAAACTATGCACACGTATAGTACCTGACATTCGATATTAATTTGGAGTAACTTATATACGTCAGTGCTACCAACATGATTCTAAGCCTGCTGACAGGTCCAAATTTAAATACATGTAACTTCCATACTATCATTTGGATTTCAACCAAATTTCGTATGTGGTATGTGTACCATAACAGATATGACTATGCGTATTCTAAGGAGCAACCAGGGCTGCCAACTGTTAATACATACTGTCTCTATTTTTGTTACCCTAATATCAATATATCAGAAAGTATGCAAGCCAATAGCTCTAAACTTTGCACACGTATTGTACCTGGCATTCTAGACGAATTTGGAGTAACTAATATACGTCAGTGCTGCCAACATGATTCTAAGCCTGCTGATAAGTCCAATTTTAAAATGCATGTAACTTCTATACTAACTAATGGATTTTATTCAAAATTGGCACGACAATAGATCATATTATTTCAGATTATTTCTGACCAATACATGCATGCCATTGTTGCCAACATGATTTTACGCGCGCTGTTAGATCCAATGTTTAACTGCATGTAACGTCCATGCTATTCATTGGACTTCAACCAAATTTTCTATTTTGTACCTTAAGAAATGGAACTAAGAATATATTCAGTCATCAGGGCTGCCAACTGTAGTGCTCTATTAGGATTCATTATGCCAGGTATACAGTATTTCGAACTAATTGGAAATTTCGATATTAGCAACTTAATTTCGTCATTATTCTAGATAGGTTCATATTCTGTAGAATAATCATTGGCATGAAAAGTAGGCTGTATAGTTCTTCACGGAACTTCTTGTTTGCACTTGTGGAAAGATTGTAGCTGGCTGGTACAGGTTTCCTGGCAGATGAAGGTCTTGCTGGTATTGAAATTCAACAATGCATGTAATGTATTGCATACATGTTTGCAATGAGCAAATGGCCCCATACCAGCAGTACATTCACACTGGCACTCCTCAATTACGAAGTCTACTTTCAAGTCTACATGGTATACCACGTTCTTTCTGCACTCTGACGCAACTCTGCCTTTTAAAAAAGTAAATTCACCTTCCACTGCCCAACGCAAGCACAACAAATACGTCTCTTTATACATATTTCTACCCACACCTGAATCACTTTGCTCACAGTACTTTAAATATCTAGGAAAACACTGGGCTGCCACAGTTGGAAGGTCAGTACTTTCATTAACATCTTTGTATACTGCTGCACTTGGTACTTTCACGACGTAAATATCCTCCTCATCCTGCCGATTTTCTGCATTAAATGTGGCATCATAATCTTCGAGCGTCTAAAGGATAAAATACGAAATTTTAAGCGGATATTGACGAGAAAAACATCCATGGAATTGGTACTGGACTAGGGCTAGTCCTATGTCAGGTTAAAAAATATAGAAGTGATATTCCAAACAACAATACCTCTTTATAAGTTCACCCTTCCTTCCATAAACTTTCGCATTTCTTCTTCTGAGTTCCGCCTTCAACTGAAATAAATTCCAGTTCCCATGCTCCTTTTTTTCATTCATTTGGATATCTAACAGAACAGCTGATTGATTAGAAAGAATGAAGGATGCCCACCAATTCGTATGCGATTGGACCCATCCTATGCCTGCTGCGCTCTTGTGGTGACAACACGAAGTTCGTCTAGAACATGCCCATTGTCCTGGTAATCATTTCTGGAGTAGGCTGAGTGAACCCCAGGGCTATTTGCGTTTCCATAAGTGGTATTTTTGTTTCTAAAATCCACTATTTGGGTGGGGATCGAACCCACTCCCTCTCAGTTAGAAGCTCAGAGTTTCTATCACGAGACCGCACCGGTGACTTTTGTCCGTTGTGGTCAGGATTCCGCTCATTAAGGGTTCCATTAAAGACAGGTTTTAGGGTTTTACGCCATCTTTTTTTAATACACGAAAAAACAAAAAATGTCCTATTTACAAAAATCCTGTTTTTAAAGTAAGGCATCAAGGAACATCTCTGATAAGGGGCAGATGACCTCGTAGTTCCACCCCTTAAAACAACAATAACTAACTATAGCCAATAATGCTAACCCCTGCACCACGAGACGCATTAGTAAAAGTGATAAAACATGGAATCACTCAGAACTAGTGACAGAATGTGGTTTGCTTTTCATTCATCGCCTCTAAGATCGATAGGCGCACCATGGATAGGCGTATGTGCTGTGTGCAAGGACGCATTCCACTAAGCAGTTATGTAAACAAATCCATAGGATATGTGGTGACCGCAAAAAATATGATCCACATTCGCCTCGTTGCGTAGTGACTAGCATTCTTGGCTGTCACCGTGGAGGCCCAGGTTCGAGCACGGCTCGGCCATCCTGGAAGTGGTTTTCCGTGGTATCCCACTTCTACTCCAGGAAAATGCCAGGATGATACCCAACTTCAGGCCACGGCCGCCTCCTACACAAATCCCACCTCAATACGCACACTGGTACAGACATTGCAGTGACACAGGTTATCAGACAAATTCTACACCCCCCCCCAGGGGTACTCATCTAGTGGGATGTGGGTTGGCGACCACGGGACCCTAGCTGAGTCCGGCAACACTTCCACTTACTTGTGCCGGGCTCCTCTCTGTTATCTTTCCTATCGAGCTCCCTTGGTCAACTCTTGTTCTCTTCCGACCCCGACGGTATTAGGGTATCCGAGGCCCAGGGAGTGTCTTCCTTTCGCGCCTTAATTGGCCCTTCTCTCATCTTTCCGGATCCCTCATTCTTCGTGGATTCCTCTTCCTTTTTCTTTTACATCGTGGACGTCTTTTCACATCCAATTACCTTTTGTACATCTTTTGAATCTAAATTCCGTTTTGTGAAGTTTTTTAGCCTATTTTCAATTTAAATAAAATAGGCTTATGAGATCACCTTTTGTCTGTGTGTGTGTGTGTGTGTGTGCGCCCCCCCCCCCCCCCCCACTTAATAACTTCTGAATGGCTGGAGCGATTTCAAAGCTCGGTAAGTTCATAGCACTATTCCGGACGACCCCGACCGTGCCCTTCGAATTTTGTTACGTCTCACCAATCCAACATGGCGGCTGTGCGAAATATGTCACCAGCATTGAATATCTCCGAAACTATTCCCGATATCACCCTGGATTTTTTTACGGTGATAAAGGGAACTACTAGAAGTTCACCTATGTGACATTTGAAAAACTGGTAACTACAAAACCAACATGGCGGCCCCGCAAATTTGCGACTTTTAAATAGACGTTTCTCGCGATTTAACAAACCAAACGCAATAAAACATGGTACAGTATATGTTTATACACATTGTAATGCACAGACATCTAACTTCGTTCAATTGTTTACATAGCCACAAGATGGCGGATGTGCGAAATATTTCACCGGCATTCTATATATCTGAAACTATTAGCAGTATCACCCTGAAATTTTGTACGGAGATAAAGGGCACTACTGGAAGTTCATCTATAAGACTTTTAAAAACCGGTTAACTATTAAACGAACATGGCGGCCAAGCGAATTTGAAAATTTTAAATAGACCTTTCTCGTGATTTATTGTTCCAACCGCAATGAAATCTGGTACAGGAAATGTTTATTCATATTGTAATACACTGGTATCTAATTTAGTTCAATTGTTTACAAAACCTCAAGATGGCGGCTTTGCGAATTTTAAAATTAAGTTTTTATATCTTGTGTCGTAATCATGCGATCGATGTGAAATTTTGAATAATGAACTACGCAATAATTTTCCTTTAATGGTAAATGACTCTATGGCCTATACATTTAACAATCCAACAAGGCGACCATCCGCAATATTTAGACGGATCTGAATATCTACGAATGTATTATAGCAAATCAAACTGATTTTTTTAATGTTCATAGGGGCTATGAACTTCAGCTATAGGACTTTAAGTAACCTGGTGATCACAAATCCAACATGGCGGCGAAGCGAATTATAAATATTCACATGGACGTTTCTCGCAATTTAACCATCCGAGTGCTGTGACAGTTGGTACAGTATATCCTTATACGAATGTTAATCCACTGGTATATAATTTATTTCAATTATTGTTTCCATAACCACAAGATGGCAGCTGTGCGAAATTTTAAAATCTTCTTGTTACTTCTTGTGTCCTAATCATGCGATTGAAGTTTGAATGCTACACGTACACAATAATCTTCATGTAACAGGACATAACTCACGGACCTACATATATAAAATCTCCAACATGGCGACCATCCGAAATATTTAGTCGGTTCTCAATATCTACGAATCTATTACAGCAATCAAACTGAAATTTTGTATGTAGATAGAGACAATTATCATAAGTAGGATATATGAAAATAGGCTGAATAGTTCTTCACGGAACTACTTGTTCAATCTAAATAGCATTTTGCACGTACTTTAAATGGAAATTTCATTTTTGTAAGCATTATGATTTTCGCTTGCATTTTGTGAGTATTTTGGATTTCATTTGCATTTTGTAAGCCTTTTGATACATGGGTGGCATTTTGAATCTAAATTGCATTTTGTGAGTAGCCTATTTTGAATTTCAATTGCATTTTGTGAGTAGCCTATTTTGAATTTCAATTGCATTTTGTGAGTAGCCTATTTTGAATCTAAATTGCATTTTGTGAGTAGCCTATTTTGAATTTCAATTGCATTTTGTGAGTAGCCTATTTTGAATCTAAATTGCATTTTGTGAGTAGCCTATTTTGAATTTCAATTGCATTTTGTGAGTAGCCTATTTTGAATCTAAATTGCATTTTGTGAGTAGCCTATTTTGAATTTCAATTGCATTTTGTGAGTAGCCTATTTTTGAATTTCAATTGCATTTTGTGAGTAGCCTATTTTGAATCTAAATTGCATTTTGTGAGTAGCCTATTTTGAATTTCAATTGCATTTTGTGAGTAGCCTATTTTGAATCTAAATTGCATTTTGTGAGTAGCCTATTTTGAATTTCAATTGCATTTTGTGAGTAGCCTATTTTGAATCTAAATTGCATTTTGTGAGTAGCCTATTTTGAATTTCAATTGCATTTTGTGAGTAGCCTATTTTTGAATTTCAATTGCATTTTGTGAGTAGCCTATTTTGAATCTAAATTGCATTTTGTGAGTAGCCTATTTGGAATTTCAATTGCATTTCGTAAGTATTTCCAACCTTAATTGCATTTTGTAAGTATGGTCAATCTACATTGCATTTTGTGGCTATTTTGAATCTAACTTTTATTTTGTAAGTATTTTGAATTTAAACTCCACTTTGTCAGTCGTTTTCCTTTAACTTGCCTTTTGTGAGTGCCTTCAGTTAGGCGTTACATTTACAGTAGTACGTGTGTTGAGTCTGCCTTGGTTTCCGTTATTGTTTCCTTTTCATTGTCATTTTCGCTATCGCCCAGACCATTAGGGGCCAATAACCTCGATGTTAGGCCCCTTAAATAACAATTATCATTATCAAATTCTACACACACTCAAGTACACGGAGCTACATGACCACAATGTCACAAAGCACCTAAAAGAACCAACAACAACAAACATGATTCCCAGGTAAGTGTCGAAAGACGTGATAAACGTAAAATGAATGTCCCGTCCCACAGCGTAGCCATGCTTGTTAAATCATGCACCACGGCTGCGAGGGCACCTGCAGCAAGTCCGGAGATCACAGGTTTGAATAATTGCTGAAAATTCAATTTAGCGCCCCATTTGTGTGAGAAGTGATTAAGTAATTTCGTATAATTTATTTCAGGTACCAAGAAATTAATTGTAACTCCCAGCCCAATCTAATTCAGTACGTTCGTGTTGACCAACTGAAAAGGATATTAAAAACTAACATGTGGGCTGGAACGGGGTGCACTCAGCCTCGTGAGGACAATGTACTATTTACAGAAGAGACTTCAACAGTCGTTATACAACTTGGGGTTATTCAAACAATGATGAAAATGGAGAAAAACTTGCTACATGTTGTGATAGCCAAGACCTTTACCTCAGCTTTGATGCTTAATGAAACCAAGACATTTCACTCTGCTACTGTAGATGGCAATCTGACATCAATCCTGATCTGGTCTTTGTCTCCACAGATGAAAGGAAACTCCCGCTAGGCATAGACCCACACTCATCAATGTTGGCGTAGAAATTCCAGTTATCAGGTCAATTCATAAACCAAGATGGCATTTTAAGAGGGTGAACTGGGACAAATACAGCTCGGAGGTGGACTATAATTTACGATGGATACTACCAAAGGCAGAGCACTACAAGAGATGTCTAGGCGTTGTCATCGGCGCAGCTAAGCGGAACACTCCCCGAGGATTCAGGAAACAATATATTCCATGTTGGGACAAATCCACCCAAACTCTATATATGCATTATCAAAAGGCTGGTGATCCTGAAGTGGGGCAAAAGATATTGGAAGAATTGAATGAAAGTAGGAAGGAGAAGTGGAAAGACCTAACTTCTCAAAAGAGCTTCACTCACTCCAGCAGGAAAGCATGGTCTCTTCTGAGGAAACTTGGAGCTGCTTCCAATATAAAGAAAAGAGGAACCTGGTATCACACCAGCTGATATGCCACTACACATCAAATCGAGAGCTGATAAAATTCCAATAGACCTTGCCATGAAGAAACAGACAGAGAGAGAGCTTAATAATATAAATACCAACCTCCAAAATGACCCTTCTCTCTCTAATTCATTCAGCGACAAAGAAATTGAGTCAGCTATTAAAATGCTAAAATTCAGGAAGGCATAGATGACATTTTGCCAGGGTTTATAAACTATCTCGGAAATTTTGCAAGAACATGGCTCAAGAACTTCTTCACGTGCCCAATACTGAGCAACATCCAAGGCGCTCGGAGTGGCTAGCAGGAGATCTTCCTCTGCACAAGATGAAGGGCACAGAGGGCAATGAAGCAAGTGTGTTGTGGTCTACATTCGCAAGACGTGTCACCTGTACTGAGGCTCCATCTCCTCCGATTGTCTCGAGATCTTCCAACTCCTGATCGCAACCTGTTCAGGGACTTCCACACCAACCAGCTTTCGTTGTGTCCGGGTTGTAGTTCTTCAGCTACTTGCATCCAACCGCAGGGGTGAGAGGTCGTCTTCTTCAATAAATCCAACCTTGCATTCTCCGGTGTGACGGAAAGCATCTCAGATGACCGAGCATTTACGTATTTATCGTATGGTTTTTAGTGCCGAGAGTGTCCGAGGACATGTTCGGCTCGCCTGAGTCTGTAGCTGCTTCCAGCGGACACCCTTAGGGTGAGCTACACGTTCCGTTTAATTTCAAGTAGTTCCAACTTTCGCTACCAGATATCAATGATACCTAGTGGTGAACGTTGGAACTTTGATAGAGCCTTCCGACGAAATCTAACCTAACAATTTAGCTTCACACAAGTTAAGTCTGTGGAAGGATCTTTTACATGCCATAAATCTATGACATGGGACCGCCGGCTTAACTTCCCCTCCGAAGGAAGGCAAATTGAAGGAAAGTACGTCAATATCCGTTTTGATAACCTGCCTGGGATCATTCATGTCACGTAGCTATAAAAGGCAATCCATTTTCGAATCGTGTCACTGATCTTCTCCACGTGCTTGTATAATTCGTGGTTGTGACGCCTTCTGTACTCGCTGTTTTCTTTGATATCATTATTATTATTGTTATTATTATTATTATGGTGTACCCAAGGAGAGCTGGGAAAGAAATGTGCAAAGAAGCGTGCCTTTAATCAACGGATGAGGCGATGGCAACTCAGATGGGAAAGTGACCCTCGTGGTAAATGGACCAAGTGACTGATACCACGTCTGGATACCTGGGTCGAAAGAGTTCACGGTGAAGTCAATTATTACCTCACACAACTTCTAACAGGACACGGATATTTCCGGAAATTCCTGCATAGAGTAGGCGGAGCGAATGGTGCAACATGCATATATTGTGACGACATCGATGATGTACTTAACACCTTCTTCGTGTGGGGCCATTGGATGATAAAGAGAGAATATTTGGAAACTGAATTGGGAGAACTGACACCAGATAATATTATTTCTGTGATGTTACGGAACCAGCAATCATGGGATCAGGTAGCAGTGTATGTGGAGGATGTCCTTCGCCAGATAAAGCAGGATCTGGAGGCGTACGAACGTCCTTAAGAAGAAATGAAGAAAGAAGAAGTCTGAAAGGCTAAGTAAGCACGACATCACCCTGAAGTAATGCGAGGGCGGTTCCGGGGTGATGAACCCATCGTGGGAAAAGGGATGTGGTTTTTAGTGGGTAAGAATCCCACACTACTGTGCAGTGCGGACCCTTCACAAGTGTCTTTTGAAGATTTTCCACAGTCCATCGTAAAAAAATAAAAAATAAAATATATATATATATATTGTGCCCTTTGGAAGAGATGACATTACACGAGAAAACTGCGGGGTCATGATCGGTCACTAATTGGTTTATAGAACATGCCTCTCATAAAGTTTCCAGGGTCCATAAGGTTCTAATGTTATGAATAATTAAAACGACAGGTTAAAACAAAATACAATTTAATACTGAATCAGCCATAGAACAAATATATCCTCCCTTGCGTGTGCTGATAACCCTACCGTCTGTTAGGAGTAACAGCTGGGAGTTCATCAACCCACTTAGCGAGTATGAGGACTGGCGATCTGCCAACGTCAGCTGAAAGACGGAAGCTCCATTTGTCCGTGTTGACAAAATTGCCACTCACCACAACAGCTAATAAAAATGAATAACTGATCTGCATGTCAGTTTAAATAGAATTATCTAAACACTTGGCTTAGACAGCCTTAAACCCATGTGATCTAACACATCACGATACAAAATTTTACAAAATGATCAAACAAAATAAAAATACCTGAAATAAAATACAATATTATGTGCCGCGCTATACGTTTTTCGAACTACACTTTGATTAGTTGAGTATTTAGACCGGAATTCACTTCCATGCGCTACATACGACTGGGCCGTGAACTCCTGTCTGTGGGAAAATTAATCACGTCACTACTGGAAAGTATTAGAAAGGTAAAACAAATTAATATCTATGCCGGCATGCACTAACCCTTTTATAAAATAAACACATAGTATCACGAATTGATATTTACAGATTACAAGCGGCCTGTGAGCAGGTCTTATGCCATTTACTCAAATCAGAGCGCTACGTGACAAGGCAAAACAGAAAGAACCGCCGAATGCGTCCCGATAATTACATTAAATTCACACGGCCGACGCCGGTCACACAACAAGAATGCTTACAGCAATAAATGACATGAAATGCAATGCCAAATGGACAAGCACAAAAACACTCCGATTAATACGACGAAAAATCTTTAGACAAAGCGGCGTGGGCATCTAATCCCTTAATTCAATAAAAGTATTTACGCATCGTTAAGCAAGACATTTATACAATTTATGGGCCTAATATCTCAGCACAATGCCGGATGCATAATGAATATTCCAATTCTGGGTCCAAGGTCAAACAAGCGCTGAGTCGGTGCCATGTGTGTGCAATATAATATTCAAGCCCAAAGCCTGAATCCTCGTAGAAGTCTCGCAGCTCCTGTGATCGCGACATAATAAATTCATCGTTCTTAAAAACACAAAATCCCTACCTGGGATATCAAGATTCAATCTCAGCAAATACGCCCCATAGGTCACGTACCCTGAAATATATTAGCAACGGCACTGGATATCACGTCCCCGCCAGCTCTCATGTAGAATCACACCGTAGCACACACACATAATATAGCTTGTCAAAAAGACCCAACTGGTACCACAGATCAGAACTGAAGCAATAAAACATCAAATACGGTGAGGTAGAAATTCCTCCCGTGCAACTACTGTTGCTTAAATTACAAAGTACAAAATCACTGCGTTTGCATAACGATCGTAAATATCAGAATTCCCAAACCAGACCTGACATTAATATTATCAAGTCCCACTTGTCACCGCTTATCTAACGTTTCCGTGATAATTAACCTCATAAGTACTAGGCTTTTCAAGTACACAACAACTTGAAGAACTTGTACTCTAATCATAACAGATCAACATCAGCAAATGCCAATAGAATATTAAATGCAAAAAGAATCAGCAAAATTGTCACGTATCGCTATTTAAAATATCATGCCGGCAGAATCTACATATTCGCACACAAAACAAAGTTATTTACAAAATATACAATTTTCCAGTTATACGCGATTTTTTTTTTACCCATCAAAATGAATTAATTCAAATTTTTACTCAACACATCTGCGTCTAGTCCGATGCCATGGAATTGACCTCGTCATCATCCAGTATTATGGACCTAGCCTTCCATAATTTCAACTCTTGAAGTCGTTGCTGATGATACCATGTTCCTTCTGCCGTCGGTCGTCATCTTGGCGCTGAATGAAAGTGTAATGGTTAATATCAAAAATATAACTGCTTATTTGTGCTACTAAATTCACACAAGAGTCCTATCGCAGTATCGCTGACTTGCCCTGACTTTGTGGTGTAAGAACCACTTAAGTACTCACTAAAATCAATATGTTGCTCGACACACAACTTACTAAGTTTTAGTCACTAGCACAAGTAAAAAGTAATCGCTATACAGCCCGGCCTGGCTTCGCCGTCCGCTTCATAAAATCAAGTGTCTTTTCCGTGTTGCTCGGCTCCCAGTATTCATTCAATCACTCAAATCTTTAGGAGGGGGATATCTGCTCCTCAATAAATCGATAAAATTGTCCTATCACGTTTGAACACATATCAAAAGTCTTGTAAAAATTCGCACATTACAGCCATACTATTGCGGAGAATATTGCATCGTAGGATCTATTAATTCACTGTCGCGTGGGTACTTTTAGATTCGGGCCACCCTAAGCATTCGCCTTTCATTGGTCACAAGTTCAAATCCTTTTAAGCATTATGTTCGTGGTCACACCTATTTGTGACGTCAATCAGCGCGAAGATCCATTGCGCATTCAACCTTGGCTATCTTATACAAGGAAACTTCTGTATTGTGCCTTCAAGCTTATGACGATTTAGTTCAGTTTCATTGTTCGCAAGATGCGAGCCAAAAATAGATTGTGCAGACTTCACGTCTCCAGTATTGTGACATCGCTCGGCTCTCAGAGCATCACAGCCTCCCTCAAGCTAACCAGAACTTCCTTCAAATAACATAAATCTATGCCCAAAGAAAAGAATAATATGAACACTGAAATATTAGCATAGGATTTTAGGGTTCATTCACCCCATAAAAGGTGAAATTTAACTTAGAAGAAGTAGATTTCACTTCCATACGGCACCTCTTTTCTGCGAGAGTAAGCCCCTCTTCAAATCGTAGATCTTATACGCCCCTGCTATCAGCCTAGTACTCAGCTACCTTTTACTAATGAGTTTCCTCAATGTCTCGTCGCCTCAAGCGTGTCTGGTATTTCTTCTCTCTCATTCCACTTAGACGTCATTAGCAGTAGACTACCTGCTTTCCTCCTCATATGTAAACAACACAATGTTTACGTTCTTCACAACGAGTACTCACCGATGCTAGCCAAGTGTACTTGTGCATGGTACTATGTCCGTGCAATTTGCTCCTATGACATTATTCCTTCTCGGCTCCCAAGGTTCCTGTTCATGATAAATCTTCATGTTACAAATGTTGTACACGGCCTGAGCTCCGGTACTCACTTCTTCTACTCGATAAGCATTGTTCCCCAGATTTCTGATTATTTTGAATGGTCCCAGATATTTAACACAGAACTTGTGGAATATCTTGTTCGATGGATTAGATAGCGGTGGTTTCTTTATGAGGACCAACTCTGACTCGTTCAGTTCCCGATGGAATCTCTTTCCTCTTACCCTTCTTAGCCGTCTGTCAGCCTGTGCTCTCATGTGTACTACAGTATTTTGAATCCTTAAGTCGTGTGTTGGCATAGGATCACGTGGACAGATGACAATGTTGTCCCACGATCTCTCAGGCACTCTGTTATGGTGGAGAACCAAAGGAATTTCTCCCGTTGACTCATGTCTTGTGTAATTGATACAAGTCTCAACATCCTTAATACAATCCACCCACTTATAGTGTTCATTTGGAATCAAGACCCTAAAGAATGACGAAATATTTCTCATCACACGTTCACTCGGATTTGCAGCTGGGTTGCGAATCGATGAAAATATATGTTTTACTCCAATATTAATTAATCCTTGTTTAAATTCATTGCTGGTGAAGTAACTTCCGTGATCTGACAAAATAAACTCAGGTTTTCCCATGGTTGGAATCACTTTAATTTTAAGGCGGCTAAGAACCTGTTTCGAAGCGGTCTTTTGTATGGGACACAAAACCACAAATTTCCAAAATACATCTAAGCACACCAATAGATGTCGGCATCCTCTTCTTCCTTTCGTTATTGGCCCATAAGTGTCAATCGCCATCAGCTCACATGGTTTAAGTGGTAGCAAAGGTTTCGGGTACTGCTTCATTAGGTAATTGTTAGGTTTTGTGCGCTGACAAGTATCGCACGTCTTGATTACCTCACAAATGGTGGTTCTCATACGAGGCCAGGTAAATGCCTCTGCTATAGTTGCTTCAACTTTATCGATTCCAATATGTCCCAAGGTTTCATGTGTATGCCATGTTAATCCACGCTGTAAAGACGCTGGTACCAAAATTCGTAGTTTCGAATGTTCTTCATCAATAAATTTGTGTAATAAATTATTGCGGTACATGTATCTTCCTTCCTTTATCAGAGCTTCCTTGTACGCTGGTGTTCCTCTCTGTAGTTCTCCTTTAAAGAATTTTATTAACTGCATCATCCATGGTTCTGCCTCCTGTTCTCTGGGTAGTTCTTTCAGTTCGTCAAGAAACTCACGATCCTTATCTGTTAACTCAAGGTGATTCACGACAGCATCCTCATCAACTTCCGCCTCAGGGTTCCTGCTAAGCGCATCTGGTATTATATTCATCTTACCAGGGCAATGTTCAATTTCCAAATCAAATTGTTGGATGTAAATGGACCATCTGGTGATTCTTTCGCTGAGCATAGTAGTCTTGGATAAGAACGTTAGTGCCTTGTGGTCAGTTCTTATTGTTATGGGGTAACCAAATACTATTTTACGCCATTGTTGTAAAGCGTGAAGTATAGCCAAAAGCTCCAGCTCTGTTACGGTGTAGTTACGTTCATGTTTGCGCAATTTGCGACTTACGAAGGCAAGGTAAGACCGATGTTGAAGGTTGTTCGGATCTTCCTGGAATAGCATAGCTCCGATTCCTATGAATGAGGCGTCAGCCTGAATAACAAATTTTCGGCTAAAATCTGGGTAACCCAGTTTGATACAATTTTTTAGAAGTAACTTTGTAGCCTGGAAAGACTTATTGCAAACGTCATTCCAAAACCACTTGTTATTCTTTTTGAGCAGTTCCTGCATAGGGGCGACCGTCTCTGTATACCCCGGGCAATTTTCCTTGAAAAATCCCGTAACTCCCAGGAAAGCACGAACATGTTTCACCCTAGTTGGTGTGGGGAAGTTCATAATTGCTTCAATCTTGGCTGGATTTGGTCTCACTCCATCCTTATCGATAACATGTCCTAAATACAAAATTTCATCTTTAAAGAAATGCGACTTTTTAAGGTTGATTTTGAAGTTCGATGTGCGTAGGTTGTCCAGTAACTTGTCCAGATTATTCATGTGATCTTCAATATTGTCAGACGCCAACAATATATCGTCAATGTACCTCACTGTCATCTGCTTGACCTCCTCTGTCAAATTGCGATCTAGGGCTCTTATTAGGGCACAACCGGCTGTTTTAACGCCAAAAGGCATCCTCGAAAATACGAATGTTTGATTGTTGAACAGGAAGCCTGTCAACAATTGGGATTTTTCATCCAATTCGATGTAGTGAAAACTTGAGGTCAAATCCACACTCGAATAAATGCTTTTTCCTCGGAAACCCTTAAGGACGTCTCTGATTAACGGCGCTTGGTCATATTCTGGAAGAAGTCTATTGTTGAGGGGTCTGGCGTCTAAACATAGCCTTATTGAACCGTTAGGTTTTGCAACGGCCAATATAGCATTGAGAAATGGCGTGGGAGTCTTGCGTATAACTCCAGCCTGTAGCATCCCGCCAATAATCTCGCTTACTTGGTTCTGATATTTTTCAGGTATTGGATACAATCGGCTTTTAAATGGGGACCAATCACTGACTTGCATAGAATATTTAAAATTTAAGATTTTCCCAGGTATTGTATCAAAGACATTACGGTGTTTTCTGAGTATCTGTTCGAGTCTTTCTTTGTCTGCACCCCTTAAATTGACTCCATCTAGGCGTTCTTGTAATTGTTGTTCGAAGTCGTCTGCGTTGCCATCTGCTTCAGCCAACAATGCCCATATCTCAGCTCCTTCTTCTTCTTCTTCTTCTTCAAGTTCCACGAGTGCAGTGTTTATGCCATCAGTTCCAAGCTCCAATTCTTCCCTTATCTCCTCACTAATTGCTTCGAGCAGCCAGGTGTTTACCTCTCCCCCTGTAGTCGCTTCATTCATGTTCAACCCCACATTCCTCATTCCTTCTATATTCTTGAAACTCACAGTGTTTTTATGCAAGTCGATGACTGCTTGATATTCACATATGAAATTTGATCCCAGTATTATGTTGAAGTTTAGCTTAGGTAGAATTATGAAACTCTGAGCGAATGTATGCTCCAGAATTTCTAGTTCCAAGTACGCTTGTGTTTTACAAGTCACGGTGCGCTCAGGAATAACGCCACGTACTTTCATTTGAGGGACCGGAATTATAGGTACTGTGTAATTCCGCCCTATCTCTCGCACTAAGGCCTCAGATACTAGACTTATCTGACTACCCGTATCAACTAAACATTTTACCCTTAATCCGCCGATTCTAGCATAAATAACAGGTAATTTCATAATAGTGTCATTGTGAGGTTTAATGATTTCTTCTAGGCAATCCTCTGGTCTCGCGATCCATTCCGTAATATTTGCCACAATCCATCCATCTCCTTCAGCACACTGGTCGCTCGTGAGACTGTCTTCTTGGTCGTTTTTTATGTTTTTTTTTTATCCTGGCGACCTCCATTTTGATTTTGTCGTCCAGATTCCTGTCTTTCACGCTGCATCTGTAAGCTTTGCGCCCCGTCATCTTCCGTGTAGTTGTCTGGATCCTTACGTCTGTTCATCGCGTTTTCCCAGCGATTTCTCTCTCCCCCTCCAGTATTTTGTAGCTCCTCTAAATAACGTTGCGATTCCTCGTATCGTTGGTCTAGATTACGATAGTCATCCTGTAGTCCCGATTTTTCGTGATACCGTTGGTTTCTGCGGTTACCATGGTTCTCGTACCGTCTTTGTTGCCACCTCTGATTATAATTGTTGTCGTAATTGTTGCCTCTATATGGGATCTCCTGTCTCCCATAGAATCGTCCCTGGTTCTGGTATCTCCTCTGCGGATATCCTTCCTCATAATATTTTCTCCTCTGCTGGTCGTCGTACCTCGTTTGGAACCTCCTTTCATTTCCCGTGTCGTTTCTTTGGTTCTGATTATTTCCCGTGTCGTTTCTTTGGTTCTGATTATTTCCCGTGTTAGTCGACTGCGATTTAGTGTTTCCGGCCAGAGGTTTTACTATTTCAGTGGTGTTAACCATCTCGTCCCTGTTTACTCTTTTTTCCCTTCCTTGAAATTGATTGTTGGACTCATCTAAATGCCGTAATAATTCTTCCGCTTCGACTGCTGTACTTATATTTGCTGCTGCTAAAAATTGCTGAGCATGTGTAGGGAGTTGCTTGCTAATCGTCATTATGAGATCCTGTTCATTCGGTGGGTGGTCAAGATCGCGCAAATTTAACATCTGTCGTGTGAAGTAGTCTGCAAATCTGGTTTGTTGTGAACCGTGGTATTTTCTTGCGTAGAGTTCCAACCTCAAGTTTTGCTGATGGCTCGGCCCCCAAAATTTTTTTAAAAACGCCTGTCGGAAACCCTCCATTGTTTCAAATGTATAGCGGAAGCTTAAGAACCAAATTAATGCTCCGCCGCCAAGATAGCGTTCTACTGTCCTCAATTGTCTCTCCGGACTTAGATTTTGGTCCATAAAGAAATTTTCCAATTCTTTCAGGAACATTTTCGGTGTAACTCCAGTATCAGGTATAAATTTATTCGGGCGGAAATCATTAGCTCTAATAACCTGAATAACTTGAGCTGGTAATTGGTTTGCCTGAGGGGTAGAAGCACGTCCCTCGCATTCTCTAAATAGCTGTGTGTTCACGGTGTCTGGGCTCCGACCTGTCTCCGAATTGTTTGAAGTTATATCCTTATCTAAGTGTTCATCTTTCTGCCTGTCCACTAATGAGGCAAGTATGGTCCCTCTTTCCATCGATTTCAACTCGCTCTTTATCAGACGATCATTGTGTTCTTGTAACTTAGCTTTCATGTTCTCTTCAATGTCGCGGATTCGATTGCAGTTATCGCCTAATTGTTTTATCATAATCAACTTCTCGTCCTTCGCCTCTGCCGTCATCCGATTCCAGTCCTTCCTAATGCTGTCCTTCGCCTTTTCCAGCTCCTTATCTAGGCCCTTATCTACATTTGCTTGGTTAGTTTCAATTGTAGTCAACCTTGCTATTACAGTGTTATTGTTAGACTCCATTGTTGTTAATTTCGCTAGTATCCCGTTATTGTTCGACTCCATCGTTTCCCTTAGTTCTAGTTGCTCGGTTTCAATTTCTTTCCACCTACTTCCCGATACAAGTTCTAGTTTACTCATCTCCTGGACCAATCCGCTAATACCTCCGTCAATAGTATCGATTTGTGTCTGGACTAACTGTGCCCCTTCTTCGATTTTAATAAATTTCTCTTCTAAATGATTTTGCGCCCGCTTTATCTCTGCTGTATTCATTGAACATGCATTTTCAATTTGTGCGAGTTTACCCATCACGACTTCATCTAGATTATCAAGTTTTAAGCTGAAAGTATCCTCAATCTTTTTGATTTCGGCTAGTTGTTTCTTATTATTATTCTCCACGTCACTGGCTAATAAAATTAATTGCTGTTTTGTGTAATCTTTTATCTCGGTTGAAAGTGCTACAAGACCGTCGGTATTCTGTTTGGTTATTGTGTTCAAACGCCCCTCTAACTCGTTAGACTGTTTTTCACTTTGAATTTCGAGTTGCGTGTGTAATTGTTCCTTGAGTTCATTCGATTGTTTTTCACTTTGAATTTGCATGTCGTTAGACTGTTTTTCGCTAGCCTGCGCTATCTCATTTGTCATTTCAACCCTAAGTTCAGTTAATTTTTGTTGAGTGCGTTTCGCTGCCTCCTCAACCACTTCACGTATTTCTGCGAGAGTCGCCATATCTTCACACAATATAATATCACACTTTAGAAATATAGGACAATGACAAGACCATCACCAAATTGGCACATATGCACGCACATAATTATCCCCAATTTAACCCTTTGATTACTCAATTCATTTACATTTACCCTAAGCAACACATCCTTGAGTATATCAATTTTTTTTTTTAATTCTGTCTTTAAAACCCCTTTGATTCAGTACCAAATTTCTAGCCTTATATCTGACTAATATAACTAATTGACCAACATATTAATTAGCTCTTAAGGTATAACCTTCCTGTCATTCAAATTTTTGGAGTTTGGATTGCTAACAAAAGTATTATTTTAAATGGTTGGGCGCCTGGAACATATGCTCTAGTATTTACTTATCAAATCTCAATTCAACTACTATGTTCCAAATTTAATTCTATTACAAACTCCAAGATTTTACATAACAAATTTCTAGCGGTAACACATCGCTTATCTAAGTAAATAAAATATCACATCCGGTGATCTATTTATACGTACGACGTGTTTCACTGGTCTAGCCATTCCATATTGCTTTTCCCAGCTTCCACACTTTGCACCAATGTACGCATAAAAAATGGCTTACGTGTCGGAGTCATAGAATCCTTACTGTCACCTTGTGATACATAAAGAAACCAATTTGACCCACGTGGCGCGCCATAGAAATCTTATGTGCCCTTTGGAAGAGATGACATTACACGAGAAAACTGCGGGTTCATGATCGGTCACTAATTGGTTTATAGAACATGCCTCTCATAAAGTTTCCAGGGTCCATAAGGTTCTAATGTTATGAATAATTAAAACGACAGGTTAAAACAAAATACAATTTAATACTGAATCAGCCATAGAACAAATATATCCTCCCTTGCGTGTGCTGATAACCCTACCGTCTGTTAGGAGTAACAGCTGGGAGTTCATCAACCCACTTAGCGAGTATGAGGACTGGCGATCTGCCAACGTCAGCTGAAAGACGGAAGCTCCATTTGTCCGTGTTGACAAAATTGCCACTCACCACAACAGCTAATAAAAATGAATAACTGATCTGCATGTCAGTTTAAATAGAATTATCTAAACACTTGGCTTAGACAGCCTTAAACCCATGTGATCTAACACATCACGATACAAAATTTTACAAAATGATCAAACAAAATAAAAATACCTGAAATAAAATACAATATTATGTGCCGCGCTATACGTTTTTCGAACTACACTTTGATTAGTTGAGTATTTAGACCGGAATTCACTTCCATGCGCTACATACGACTGGGCCGTGAACTCCTGTCTGTGGGAAAATTAATCACGTCACTACTGGAAAGTATTAGAAAGGTAAAACAAATTAATATCTATGCCGGCATGCACTAACCCTTTTATAAAATAAACACATAGTATCACGAATTGATATTTACAGATTACAAGCGGCCTGTGAGCAGGTCTTATGCCATTTACTCAAATCAGAGCGCTACGTGACAAGGCAAAACAGAAAGAACCGCCGAATGCGTCCCGATAATTACATTAAATTCACACGGCCGACGCCGGTCACACAACAAGAATGCTTACAGCAATAAATGACATGAAATGCAATGCCAAATGGACAAGCACAAAAACACTCCGATTAATACGACGAAAAATCTTTAGACAAAGCGGCGTGGGCATCTAATCCCTTAATTCAATAAAAGTATTTACGCATCGTTAAGCAAGACATTTATACAATTTATGGGCCAAATATCTCAGCACAATGCCGGATGCATAATGAATATTCCAATTCTGGGTCCAAGGTCAAACAAGCGCTGAGTCGGTGCCATGTGTGTGCAATATAATATTCAAGCCCAAAGCCTGAATCCTCGTAGAAGTCTCGCAGCTCCTGTAATCGCGACATAATAAATTCATCGTTCTTAAAAACACAAAATCCCTACCTGGGATATCAAGATTCAATCTCAGCAAATACGCCCCATAGGTCACGTACCCTGAAATATATTAGCAACGGCACTGGATATCACGTCCCCGCCAGCTCTCATGTAGAATCACACCGTAGCACACACACATAATATAGCTTGTCAAAAAGACCCAACTGGTACCACAGATCAGAACTGAAGCAATAAAACATCAAATACGGTGAGGTAGAAATTCCTCCCGTGCAACTACTGTTGCTTAAATTACAAAGTACAAAATCACTGCGTTTGCATAACGATCGTAAATAATAGAATTCCCAAACCAGACCTGACATTAATATTATCAAGTCCCACTTGTCACCGCTTATCTAACGTTTCCGTGATAATTAACCTCATAAGTACTAGGCTTTTCAAGTACACAACAACTTGAAGAACTTGTACTCTAATCATAACAGATCAACATCAGCAAATGCCAATAGAATATTAAATGCAAAAAGAATCAGCAAAATTGTCACGTATCGCTATTTAAAATATCATGCCGGCAGAATCTACATATTCGCACACAAAACAAAGTTATTTACAAAATATACAATTTTCCAGTTATACGCGATTTTTTTTTTACCCATCAAAATGAATTAATTCAAATTTTTACTCAACACATCTGCGTCTAGTCCGATGCCATGGAATTGACCTCGTCATCATCCAGTATTATGGACCTAGCCTTCCATAATTTCAACTCTTGAAGTCGTTGCTGATGATACCATGTTCCTTCTGCCGTCGGTCGTCATCTTGGCGCTGAATGAAAGTGTAATGGTTAATATCAAAAATATAACTGCTTATTTGTGCTACTAAATTCACACAAGAGTCCTATCGCAGTATCGCTGACTTGCCCTGACTTTGTGGTGTAAGAACCACTTAAGTACTCACTAAAATCAATATGTTGCTCGACACACAACTTACTAAGTTTTAGTCACTAGCACAAGTAAAAAGTAATCGCTATACAGCCCGGCCTGGCTTCGCCGTCCGCTTCATAAAATCAAGTGTCTTTTCCGTGTTGCTCGGCTCCCAGTATTCATTCAATCACTCAAATCTTTAGGAGGGGGATATCTGCTCCTCAATAAATCGATAAAATTGTCCTATCACGTTTGAACACATATCAAAAGTCTTGTAAAAATTCGCACATTACAGCCATACTATTGCGGAGAATATTGCATCGTAGGATCTATTAATTCACTGTCGCGTGGGTACTTTTAGATTCGGGCCACCCTAAGCATTCGCCTTTCATTGGTCACAAGTTCAAATCCTTTTAAGCATTATGTTCGTGGTCACACCTATTTGTGACGTCAATCAGCGCGAAGATCCATTGCGCATTCAACCTTGGCTATCTTATACAAGGAAACTTCTGTATTGTGCCTTCAAGCTTATGACGATTTAGTTCAGTTTCATTGTTCGCAAGATGCGAGCCAAAAATAGATTGTGCAGACTTCACGTCTCCAGTATTGTGACATCGCTCGGCTCTCAGAGCATCACAGCCTCCCTCAAGCTAACCAGAACTTCCTTCAAATAACATAAATCTATGCCCAAAGAAAAGAATAATATGAACACTGAAATATTAGCATAGGATTTTAGGGTTCAATATATATTATTAGTCTATTATTATTACCGACAGTAGTGGCTACGCTGGCTAAAGCGCAGCATTAGGTCATGGGGCCAAGCTCTCTGCTGACTCGGTAGACGCGTGGGTTCGAGCCCCACCGTCGGCCGTCCTTGAAATGGTTTTCCGTGGTTTCCCCATTTTCAACACCAGGCAAATTCTGGGATGGTACTTTCTGACAGGCCACGGCCGCTTCCTTCCACATCCTTGCCCAGTTTCATTCACCATCATTCATTTCATCTCTCATTAACTCCTCTCATGAGGTTGGCGTCAGGAAGGGCATCCGGCCGTAAAAACCATCGCCTCAATGACTCCATCGCATCTCATTCCCGACCCCGTAGGAAAAACGGGAATAATAAGGGGTAGACATAAATACATTAGTCTATTATTATTATCATTAAATTTGCTGTAATTATTAGTCAGTTCCTAATGAAATTTTCAGCATTGCAAAAAAAAAAGTTACTCAATAATTATAGCTGATTGAAAAATCTTCGGGAGGCAGTGCAGGACAGAGGTAAATGGCGTACCGTAGTTTAGAGTACATGGGGTCACGGAGAGTCGGAATCGACTAAACGAATAAAGTGAGAAAATTATAGCTGATAAATCACAAAAGCAGCTTGCTCGTATTTTGGCAATGAAATGCCTTAATAAGGTTACAATTTAGGGACGGAGAAGGTTCACAACATGATACGAGGCACGTCCATCGAATATTGTCTAAAAGAGGTGCTGTGACATGTACAAAATACTGTTCTATATAATTCTTTGTATTCTTATCATGTAAGATAAGAAAACCAAAGTGGCAAGGTTCATGGAAGTTGAGAAAGATCTACGTGAAATGGAAATTTCCCCTAAAGATATCCAGGAGCGTGTTCCACTTCAGGAAAAACTACGTACGCACAAAGGTTTCCAGGAAAAGCCGAAGCTGGAGACAGGGAAGGTGTGGTCCCAAGAGAGAAAAGAGACAGTCGGTCTCAAAGACTAGACTTTGTATAATT
The DNA here is from genome assembly GCA_946902985.2 of Meconema thalassinum. NCBI lineage: Eukaryota > Metazoa > Arthropoda > Insecta > Orthoptera > Tettigoniidae > Meconema > Meconema thalassinum. The sequence continues at coordinate 85,075,451 of OX336400.1, read as the reverse complement.
TTAAATACTACAAATGCTGAAAAATGCTAGAAGGATTTTTAACACTCTTAAAATATCCGACAACTTCGGCCAGGTTTGAACCCGCTATCTTGGGCATAGCAGTTCCGCATCCTACCAACTACGTCACCGAAGCCACTGTCCGAGCTATGATATGTGCAAATACAACATAAGTTACCAAACACGAAGAAAAAATATATTATGAGACTTCGGGATCCTACATATGCTTTCATTGATTATATCCCCCACCGGAATGTAATTTAGACGCAGCTCCTCCCCTCTAGAAGCAAACCATAGTTACTCCACGACATAGGCACCAAACGAATTGTGACATTTGTCATAGCGTGATATCAACTTTTGTGGTCCTGTCTCATAGAATGGAACCAGCGTGTGACAGTCGTTTTCAACTATTCGTCGTTGTAAAAATGCTCCCCAGAGGACAGGAATTTCTTGAGGTGAAGGAACAGATGGAAATAGCTAGGAGCAAAATCAGGACTGTATGATGGTAGATCAAACATCTCCCAGCCAAACCCCTACAGAACAGTTATTGTGTGCAGAGCCGTATGTGGACGAGCATTGTCGTGGAGCAGCACAACACCGGCTGTAAGCATTCCACGCCTCTTGTTTTGAATGGCACGTCGCAATTTCTGCAATGTTTCATACTGTTTCGCACGCGGCCGGAGAAGGAATAAGAGCCGACATTTCGGGCCACTGCTGCCGCGCTACTGGTGCCAGGCTGGACCTGACCGACTGGCTTACGTCATAGATCCGTTACGCATGCGCAAATGTCCCGCTTAAATACCTTTACTTTAAAAGAAATTAGGAAACTTACTTCGCTCGAAGCCAAAGACTCTTGACATGTTAGAAAATTATCTGCATAACACTTATGAACTGCTATACCCAAGATAGCGGGTTCAAACCTGGCCGAAGTTGTAGGATATATTAAGAGTGTTAAAAATGTACTTACCTTGCTTTATAATACTTTACCTTGTTTCAAATTACTCGTGAACGGCAAGTGCAAACCAAGGGCAAAGCAAGGTCAAGCGCGCGGGATGCCGTCACGCTCAACAGAGCACGTGGGGACATGTCCCTTCCATCCAGTCTAAAAACACTTATAGTGGGCGATGTATTGAAGATAGAGATATGCTCTCGCGGACTTTTTTTGTAGAACTTTTCATGCTGACCAATTCTTACGCTCATAGTATATTGATATTTTTAACGGTTTGCCCAGCGTAAGCTTAAAAAGCGCACGGACGCCAAGTTTGTTTTCGACTTTTTCATTGAAATTGTTACTGCTTGGCTTCCTTTGATCATACATAAATTATTTTCTACAGAACCTTTCCTCGAGATATCCTTTACAGAATGGTGAAACCCGCATCAAAATCCATCCAGTGGTTCTCGAGATTACCCGTGACATCCAAGAATCGGGGATTTTTGTTTTATACTAACGAAGTGGAGATTGTCGGGGAACACATGCACCAAGCGGTACTATGACGTCACACACCTCAGTGAATCTGGGTACATTTCGTCCCGTCACCGTAACGTAACGCCAGACCCCAGCGTAACGACGAAGTCGACAAGATCATTTAAAATGATGAAAAATGAAAATCCACAGCCTGTTTCCAGTCTCCGACCGGGTCAGGAATGGAATGAATGAAGCCCCCATCTAGCGGCGAGGATATGAACTGTGCCGGCTGCCGAGGCCTGACGCACTCCTCTGGGGCAATGATTAAATGAATGACAGATGAAATGAAATGATAGTGGAGAGTGTTGCTGGAATGAAATTTTGACAGGGAAAACCGGAGTACCCGGAGAAAAACCTGTCTGCCTCCGCTTTGTCCAGCACAGATCTCACATGGAGTGACCGGGATTTGAACCACGGACCCAGCGGTGAGAGGCCGGCGTGCTGCCGCCTAAGCCACGGAGGCTTCATCATTTAAAATGATAAAAGAACAATACCGGAGACGAATGTGGGAACACTGGGCGCTAGTTGGAGCACGGAAGAAGAGACAGTTGAACTGACTTGACGTGGTCCCTAGTTGGCCGAAGCGAAGAAAGAAGAAAGAATAATAATAATAATAATAATAATAATGATAATAATAATAATAATAATAAAAGAGTAATGTCACATAATGCAAAACTGAAACACTACAAAACAGTTGTACTACCGGAAGCTCTATATGCTTCAGAAACCATAGCTTTAGGAGGTCATTCTAAAATTGCAAATATAGAAAAGCAAGAACGTAAAATTCTTAGAAAAATATTCGGCCCCACACAAGAAAACGGAATTTGGATTAAAAGACGAAATTCAGACCTATACCGTCATACAGATAGTTTCAGCAACACGGTACGAAAAAGACGTTTAACATTTTATGGACACCTCTTCAGGATGGACGATTATAGACTTACAAAAAGGTTATTCAATGTAATAAATTCTCAGAAATCAAGGATAGCCTGGCTGGATGAATCAAGAGAGGACCTGCAAGAGTTGAACATCGGAGAAAATATTCTGAGAAACCGCAAAGTCTTCAGGACCGCAGTAACAAAGCACAAGTTTAGGGTGAAAACTAGTGGCAGGACTGGAACCAAGTGGACAGAAGAACGGAAGAAGCAGCACAGTGACTTCATGAAGAGATTTTGGGAAGATAGGAAGGCGAATATCATCAAGCCGAAAAACAAGTTCAAGCGCGCTCTATAATGGGCAAAACGCAAAAAGAAGAAGAAGATAATAATAATAATAATAATAATAATAATAATAATAATGTGACATGAAAATGACCATGTTAGCCCTGTTTCCTACTGACGAAGTATAATAAGTCCTGAAGATTAAAAACCGGAAGTCAATAAAAATTTGTACTTTTTATTGTGGCCTTCCTCAGCGCAAATAATACTACTAGCTAGTGGGCCCGTGCGAGCTTTCGCAACGTGAATGTAGGTTTATGGGGTAGTAGGATAAAATGTGGGAGAACGAAGTTTTAAATATTGAAAAAATTATTTATTGTGGTTAAACGGCATACGTACATGAGAAGAACACAAAGAATTATGTAGAACAGTGTTTTTTACTTGTCACAGCACCTCTTTGTAGACAATATTCGATGTTACAATGAATTCATCGGTTATTGTTTGCTCGGAAGTTTCTTCTACAGCAATTTTTACATTTGCAAAGGATTGAACCCTAGAGAAAGACTTGGCGAGTCCACACCGGAGCCATCTGCTGAGAGACTCCTCAGCTAGCAGTACGCTGCGCTCTCGCCAGATGGCTGCCGCCGCCGCGCTGCCCTGCGCTCTAGCGGCAGGCTCGCCTAGCAGTACGCCGCGCTCTCGCCAGATGGCTGCCGCCGCCGAGCTGCCCTGCGCTCTATCGGCAGGCTCGCCAGGTTACGGTTCTCCCATTGTAAATGTACATTTTTAAGGTATTTGTTTAATTGTGAGGCATTTAAAGAGGAAACGAGTGCGTTTCGGGCACACATGAGGTTATGCGGAACCTGTAGGTACCCCATATGTGTAGGTTGGTGTTAACAGGACCTTATTTTCGGTACAAAACCGGAATGGGATCTTACCAGAATAATATAGGGTGGTTAGAAAGTCAAGACTTACAGTAAAGTACATGAAAACATTTTTCCATAAAAGAAGGTTGTTCTCAAAACTATTTCTAAAATATTAATCGTAAAGGCTAAAGAACACATAGACTAAAATTAAAAAACAAGAAGTTCCGTGACGAACTAAAGAGCCTACTTTTCATGCCAATGAATATTCTACAGTATATGAACCTATCTAATGACGAAATTAAGTTGGTAATATCGAAATGTCTATAGTAAAGCCACCATAACTTCCGACTTGACGTTTCAGTGTTAGGCTAGAGTTTCGTTCGCTAAATCGCTACATCACGAACAAAACTCAATATATCGTGATATATCGATTTGAATGGATGCCTGTGATTGTCTCGTTAAAGTGATTTTCCTTCTGACCGCTGCACAACACTAGGCTAACACTGAAACGTCAAGTCCGAAGTTATGGTGGCTTTACTATAATTAGTTCGAAATATTCCTGGTATGTGTTTGAGTCTTCAGTCTTTTGACTGGTTTGATGCAGCTCTCCATGCTTCCCTGTCCTGAGCTAATCGTTTCATCTCTACATAGCTACCACACCCTACATCCGAGGCAATCTGTTTAACATATTCTAACCTTGGTCTACCCCTACATTTCTTGTCCTCGACCCTTTCTTCCATAACTAAGCTTGCTATTCCTGGGTGTCTTAGTATGTGTCCTACTAACCTATCTCTTCTCTTCATTAGCAGTCGCATTAGCATCTCTCCTCTCCCACTCGTCTTAATACCTCTTCGTTTGTAACCCTATCTACCCATCTGATCTTCATCATTCTCCTGTAACACCACATTTCAAATGCTTCAATTCTCCTCTTTTCTGCTGCACCAATCGCCCTCCGAGAATTGGACTTTTTGAAGAAAAAGTTTCCCGCTCCTCGTACGTAAAGGACCCTCATACGTGCCAGTGTGAGGGGGCTCAACTGATCAAAGTTACAAGTGTAAGCACAAACATGTAATATGGTTACTGGTGGAACTTTAACTACAGTGTCTAGCCAAAATACAAGCCGATATTATTGATTAATATTTAGAAAATAGCTTAAGTTTTAGATTTTGTAATTTTTGATATTTCTTGTTTAACAATTTTACAATAACTTTCAATTATCTTTTGCATGGATATTAGTACCAATGAGTATGATACGCATGCCTATCTTTGTGATATAGCTGATAGATTACCCAATGATTTTAAAGTAACTCACCTGAACACGCAGTCACTTAAAATGCTAGAACATTTCGCAGAATTTGAATACACATTTGTTAACTCCGGTATTGAAGTAATCGCTGTTAGTGAAACATGGTTCAATAAGTCCATTACTGATTCATCTGTAACCTTGCCAGGATATAATATCTACCGCAATGACAGACAACGTAGAGAAGGGGGTGGAGTAGCAGTATATGTTCGACAGCACATTAAGTGCCGGGTTATCTGCAAATCCCCAAATAATGAGAATTTCAGACTTGAGTACCTATTCGTAGAGATTTGCCTGAAAGATACTAAAGTATTATTTATTTGTGTTTATAGAGCACCCAAAGTCGGTTTTATGGAACTACTATTAAATGACATGCTTTCACACATTTTTAGTTATAAATATGTAATATTAGCCGGTGATTTCAATGCCCATTTTGGGTCGGCTACATTTGAAACGAAAAACATAGTAGAAACTCTAAATACTTGCAATCTGTCGTGGCTCCCGTATCAAGATACACATCACACTGCAACCTCCTCTTCTACTCTGGATCTAATAGCATCCAACTGCAATGAGCACGTGATTGAGTTTGGCCAAACAGCTGCTTCTGGCTTCTCAGCACATGATCTCTTACACGCAGTATATACCCTGTCAACTCCAAAATATAAGCCCAGTATTCGAACTTTTCGAGACTTCAGCAGGTTTAATTATGAAAGGTTTAAGGCTGATGCCATCTCAGTTCCTTGGCACACTGTTCTCGAGCAGCAAACTATAGATGAGAAGGTCGAAACATTCAACACATTTTTAATTGATTTATATGATCGCCATGCCCCAGTGCGCTCAGCTAACGTGAGGCACGCACCAGCTGCCTGGATCAACACAGAAATAAAAGATCTAATAAGATCTCGAAATAGAGCCAGAAAGAAGTGCAACAGAACACAGAAACCCGAGGACATTGTAGAATACAAAAGCTTACGCAACAGAACCCATCAAGTTATTCGTAATACAAAGATACGTTACACTTATTCGCTAATTAATTCAGCTAAAAACTCTTCGGCTTTGTGGAGAGCTATAAAAACTCTCGGTGTTGGAAAATCCAGACACAAAAGCAATAACCCAACAATGAGCGCTGATGAGCTTAATAAGCATTATTTAAACGTATCAACCGTTGTAGACAGCAATAGAGTTTTGTCAACTGTTGCTAACTACAGGGAAAAATTTACTGACCGACGGGAAGAATTTCATTTTGGCTATATATATCCAGAGGACATTCATTTAGCCATATTTAGGATAACTTCAAAAGCCATAGGACCAGATCATATATCTATTACGCTATTGAAAAGGAATATGGACCTCCTCATGCCAGTTTTATTGCATATATTTAACTATAGCCTGCAAATGGGTATTTATCCGACACAATGGAAAAAAGCCAACCTCAAAGCAATACCAAAATTCACGAACGCCTTAAACTGTAGTGACTTTAGACCAATAAGTATATTGTGTGCAATTGGGAAAGCGTTAGAACGGATTGTTTTTGATCAGTTTTATGAATATATAAATTCCAACAATATCCTAAACCCGAACCAATCTGGATATAAATCAAAACATAGTACTCTGACAGCTCTTATCAAAGTCACAGACGACATTCGTCTAGCATTGGACCGGAAGGAAATAACTATATTATCTCTATTCGATTTCAGCAAAGCTTTTGACCGAGTTCACCATGAGATCCTACTAGTTAAATTAAGAAATCTAGGCCTTTCAAAGTCAGTAACGAACTGGTTTAGGTCTTACCTAACAGGCAGATGTCAGAGAGTAGTCCTAGCAGATGACAATGTTTCAGAATAGTGTGAAGTAACAACAGGTGTGCCGAAGGGTTCGGTCCTTGGTCCACTCCTGTTCTCCGTGTATATAAATGACCTTCCATCTGTCCTTAAATTCTGTCAACAGCATATGTACGCAGATGACCTTCAGCTATATCTACACACGGATCTGAAATCCATTCATTTGAAGGTAGCTCTAATTAACAGTGACATTCAACGCCTATCTCAGTACGCACTCGATCATAATCTAATACTTAACTCCGAAAAAACGCAACCGATCATCATCGGCTATACCAAATTACTCAGTTCCCTACCTGACCCAGTACCACCTTTACAGCTTGCATCCCAAACAGTTCCGTACCAGTCAGCAGTAAGAAATCTGGGAGTTATTTTTGACTCTCGATTATCGTGGCAGGATCACACAAACATGATTCTGAAAAGGGTTGCATCGTCATTATATCAAATTAGGCGAACTTGCTACTATTTGCCTCAAAATGTACGAAAGATACTGATTCAGAGTTTGATATTACCAATATTTGACTATGGATCTATAATTTACCATGATATGGGAGAGGTCCTCAATACAAAATTGCAAAGAATGCAAAATGCTTGCTTGCGGTTTGTTCTCAATGTACCAAGAGAGTCTCATATAACTCCATTTTACGTCCAGATTGGATGGCTAAAGTTAAAGGAACGAAGACAGTATGCCATGGCTCTGACTGTGATAACAATTCAAAAATTCAAAATTCCGTCTTATATTTACTGCACACTAACTCCCATGCAATCAGTGCATAACCGTGCGAATAGACACACTGCACAAATGCTCCAGATACCTAATCACAGAACCGAAAAATGCAAAGGTTCATTCCGTATTTCAGCTAGTATTCTCTGGAATAAATATAAATTGCACCAGTATTCAGGACTTCCTATCAGAGCGATAAAACACTCCCTTCATTGTAATCTATCAGCTATACAATTATCATGTTCAAGGTGAACGGATGTAATAACAAGAACTTCTATTGTCAACTGTAAGTTTAGGTTAAGTTTTTTCTTTCTTCATTTATTATATTGTATTTAACCGCCCTCTGAATGAAAAGAGCTGCATAAAGAGGATTTGTAGCCTCAGTGGCCTGTATAAGAGAAACAATAAATTCAAATTCAAATTCAAAATTCAAATTCAAGTTTCACTTCCATAGAGCGCCACGCTCCAGACAAAGGCTTTCAAAAATGACTTCCTAATACCTAAATCTATATTCGATGTCAGCAGATTCCTTCTTTGTAGAAATGCTTTCTTTGCCTGAGCTAACCTACTTTTTATATCCTCTTTGCTTCGTCCATCACTGGTTATTCTGCTTCCTAAGTAACAGAAGTCTCCTACTTCCTTCAGCTTTTCACCTGCCAATTTGATCTCCATAGAGGTTTCCTGGTATAACGTTGCCTAATAGAGCACTACAGTTGGCAGCCCTGGTGACTGAATATAATCTTAGTTCCATCTCTTAAGGTACAATATACAAAATTTGGTTGAAGTCCAATGGACGTTACATGCAGTTAGACATTGCATCTATCAGCACGCGTAAAAGCATGTTGGCAACAATGTCATGCGTGTGCTGGTTAGAAATAATCGGAAATATTATGAATCTTGTTGTGCCAATTTTGGACGAAATCTATTTGTTAGTATAGAAGTTACATGTATTTTAAAATTGGACCTATCAGCAAGCATAGAATCATGTTGGCAGCACTGACTTATATTAATTCCTCCAAATTAATCTAGAGTGTCAGGTGCTATGCGTGTGCATAGAGCTGTTGGCGCGCATACTTTCTGATATATTGATATTAGGGTAAATAAAATATAGACAGCATTTATTAAGAGTAGGCAGCCCTGATTGCTCTTAAGAATACTTATAGTCATATCTGTTATGTTACACATAGCACATACGAATTTTGGTTGTAATCCAACTGATAGTACAGAAGTTACATGTATTTAACAATTGGTCCTATCAGCAGGCTTAGAATCATGTTGGTAGAACTGAAGACTATAAGTTACTCCAAATTAATCAAAAATGTCAGGTACTATACGTGTGCATAGTTTAAAGCTGTCGGCTTGCATACTTTCAGATATATTGGTATTTGGAGGAAGAAAATAGAAAGAGCAATTATTAACAGTTGGCAGCCCTGGTGGCTCTTAAGAATACACTCAGTGATATCTGTTTATATACACATATTACATACAAAATTTGGTTGAAATCCAATTGACAGTGTAGAAGTTATTTGCATTAAAAAATTGGACCTATCAGAAGGCTTAAAATTATTTTGTCAACACTGTCATGTATGGCCTCCTGGAAATTAAACTAAAATAGTATTATCTACATGTGTGCCAATTTTGGAATAGCTCCCATGCTTATCTTCCATGATATCCAACATGGAGCTCAAATTTCTAGTGCGTTTTTTCAGTAGTTGGTAGCACTGAGATCATTTTCAAATATCGGCTTGAGATATTCCTGTATACATCTTTACTCATACTAAATTTGGTTTCGATTGCTGCAGCCGTTTAGGAGTTGATATGGGGACACACACGCACAGCCAGACAGTCAGAAGGACAGACAGAAGGACAGACAGATAAGACAGACAGACACACATTTTCCCGGATTGATCTCATAAGTCTACTTTTCCTCATTTTTTGCAAAATGTGAAAAGTAGGCTAAAAAATGATCTGTTACAAAAATATGTTAAATACGAAAGAAATAAATCTTGATATAAAACCAGCTTGAAGAAGGAACAGTGATGGGGATTTTTAAAAAATTGAGGTTAAGATCGAAGTTGTCAGAATGGGTATAATCATGTAAAATTGAACTTATAATAATAATAATGTTATTGGTTTTACGTCCATTTTAACTACTGGGGCTTTTAGAGACAACGCGGTGCCGGAAGTTTCCACCGAAGAGGATCTTCAACGTGCCAGTAAATCAACTAATACGGCTCTCTCGCATTTGCGCATCCTCAAATGGCAGCTGATTGAGCCAGGAATCGATCCTGCAATCTTGAGCAGAGAAGGCAGGAATTTTACCGCTGAGCCACGCAACCAGTGGAATTTTAATAATAATGGATGCAACATTCTTAAAAGTAGTAAAGATAATGTTATCTATATAAGAAATATGAGAAAATTCCAGGAATTTTCTTTAGTAAATAGCATGTGTAATGGGGCTTTGGTTACACAGCCATTTACTTACTCGTGTCTGGAAACATAATATATAAATGAATAAATTATAAAGACAAATATTTCACTAAACAACATTGGACCAATATTTTGTAATGTCCCGGCCGTTGGGTGTAACATTCACTAGATCATCCATGGAGCACTAATAATAATAATAATATCGTATGGCCTCGGGTGCCGGTTGCAAGCAGAATGGGGATTTTTTTTTCTGTACAGCTTATAAACGGCATGCCAAATGTTTAGTGTGTAACAGAGATGTAATGTGTTAAAAAGAACACAATTTGTTGTTGAAATTTCTTCTCTAATATGTTCACATTTCAGTTTGGAATAAATCACAATATTCTTTACTTAACAATTGTGTTAGTTTCCAGCCCATTCCATACATCGGAGTACCATTCGATTTGTATATGCGGTATATTTGTTATGGCACAACAGCCCTATTAATATGTCAACAATTCCACAAGAGCTATCGGCCGCACGACTGTACGTACGTACATAGCCAGCGTGGTCCGAACATCGTCCGTCTCCTCGCTGCCACAGTGTAGTGGTGGTAGGGGAAGGAGCGCTAGTCTGACTGCCCAGTGCTCCCCGAGCGCGGCCGCGCTCCCGGAGATCAATGACTGGATGGCCCTGATAGGCCTATAGAGCATGTCTCTTCGTGCCCTGCTGGAAGACTTTCAGATGGGTCTACCCACCCTTCAAGAAGAAGGCTTCTAGATCTCCAGACTATTATGTCGAGTGACACTTTAAAAACCGACGTTTCAAGTCAACTACGTGCCCCTTCATCAAGGTTTGTCAAGAAAGAAAGAAAGAAAGAAAGAAAGAAAGAAAGAAAGAAAGAAATTAGTTATTGTTGTTTTAAGGGGCGGAACTACGAGGTCATCTGCCCCTAAAAACAAAGAAAGAAAGAAAGAAAGAAAGAAAGAAAGAAAGAAAGAAAGAAAGAAAGAGTAAACAATGGCCTAGCCTCCACCGATAAATGGTATACGATAGGTAGAGCCCTGCGCGGATAGACAAAACGTTATCCGCATCCGCCCCGCATCCGCACGGCTGTTATCCGCATCCGCCCCACATCCACACGACTGTTATCCGCATCCGCCCCGCATCCGCACGACCGTTATCTGCATCCGCCCCACATCCACGCGACTTTTATCCACAAGTTTGTTATCCGAATCTACTGGCATTACAATAATATTTGCAGGGTAATCATGCGCATGGGTTGGAAAATTATGCGCATGGGATGAGTGTTGGAAAGCCATACCAATGTTGAAACTTCTCCCCACTTCCCTTATTTCCTCCCCATCATCCCTAATTGCAAGTAGAGCTTTCTGCACATTTTCTTCCGGGTAGAAGTTTTTCTCCGTTTTCCGGGTATAATTTCTTGGCATCTGGAGAACAAACACGAAATATTTTGCCATTAATGTCGCGTTGTATTTACTCGCATCATTCATGTATCACGTATATGTTCTGCACACCATTACCCCACTCTGCTTTTAAAACGTAACTCACTGAATCCCGGTAAAATAATCTATTATATTGAAAAATAAATACATGCAAAACCACGGTAATAACTACATTTAATTTTAAATAATAATTGAATCACAACTGTAGGCTTACCTTCTAATATTTGCTGGCTACAGAAAATAACATGCAACGTGTTAAGTTTCTTCATCCATGCCTCACGGTTATCACATAGCAACTGGCATCATGCTGACTGTCCCTATCTGATAGGTACGATGACAGCTTTGGGGGTAGCAGTGAACTGAGTTGCTAGTTGTACTACCAAGTCGAAAAACATAGGTGCGCACGATTAGCCGCTGCGCAGAATTACGCAACTTTCCCCATGATATTCAACAAGTTCGGATTGTATTCTAAAAACTATCCGCAAATTTACTCCAAACATTATCCGCAGCTTATCCGCTATCCGCATAGTATATCCGCATGGCGAAAAATGTTGCGGATATCCGCGGGTTTATCCGCGGATATCCGCATCCGCGCAGGGCTTTAATGATAGGAAGCCATGTGAAAACGAGTAGTTACTCCATGGCCTCCAGAGACTAAGAAGTAGGGTTGCCAGATTTTAAGAACGGAGAAACGGAACACACGTCCCAAAACATTGTCTTTTTTTAATCAAGGTTGTTTAATGTTGTAATAAATAATACAAATACTGTACCGGTATGTATTAAATAAGCATTATATAAGGTGTGTTTAAAAAGTAACGAGCCGGAGGCTGGAATGCGCAAACCGGTGACTACATCGGCTAATCGTGGCGTGTGTAACGAGGTGTGGTTCCGACCAGAGCGTGGAAGGTCACAGCTCATCGCTAGAGGGCACGCGTGCCCGTCACGTGACGATACTAAGCGAGCAGCAGCATGCATCAATCGTCGAACGCTGCCAGTCGCATTGCAAACAGTGACATGGAGGCGTCAACCGAAGAGCAAAGAGGTGTTGTTCGGTTTCTGACAGCGGAAGGAGTAGCGGGAACGGACATTCATCGCCGAATGTCACAAGTGTACAGCGAACACTGCATGTCCCTTGCAAGGATCAAGGCGTGACACAAGCGCTGCTGCTAATCCGTTTTGAAGCCGCTGGCTGCGAGCGAAGCGAGCAGGCCAGTGGCGCTTTGGGACCAGGTACCGTTGCGACTAGCGCTACTCTGCCTGGTGTATATTATTTATGGACGTAATTTTTTATTTCTTTTATAAATATGATATGGTTTTAATATACTAATAAAATGTTACCGCCGCAAGCGATGTGTCGAGGGTCTGGGGCACCCCCTTGCATTACCGATGACAACGTCCAGCTGGTTGATGCACTCATTACCCAGGACCGCCGAGTGACTGTGAACGCCATAGCCGCCGTGGTCGTTCCACGACAATGCACGACCTCATACGGCCAACACAGTCGCGGCACTCCTACAGAAATTCAAATGGGAGTTTCTCGGCCACCTTCCATACAGTCCAGACCTCTCTCCCTGTGATTACGCCATGTTTGGTCCCCTGAAAAGGGTCTGCGGGAGCAACGATTTACCTCGGACGCTGTACGTGCGGAACTGGTTCACATCGCAGCCCAGGGAATTTTATGAGACCGCCATTCACTGCCTCGTGTCACAGTGGGAAAACTGCCTCAACAGCCAAGGCCAATACTTCTAACATACAGGTAATGGTTTCTGTAATTATGCCTCCGGCTCGTTACTTACTGAACGCACCTTATATAATCGAATACACAAGATTAAAACTAGATAGCTGATATATCATATAGGCCTATGACACCAGCAACTTACACATGCTTTTCATTTGAAAGTGTTTTTTTTTGTAAATACCTTCTGATAAAATTCACTACAATTTTGGTCATAATTGTAATATGTGAACAATTCTTGTTTTATCAAACTAATGGAGCTTCTGTTTCTATCATCTCTCCACTTGATATTCATGACAGAAAAAAACTCTCTTCGTAAAAGCATTGGAGGGGAAAATGTTGAGTATTAACTTCACAAGGACTAAGATATTCCTTAATTTTGTTGCCCCTAATAAATCTATAACATGTACCCATCTATCTAACACAGACATAGAAATCATTTTCTCTTTCAAACTTGCACCTGTATCACTATAAAACAATAGATATTACAATCAATTCTGAAACGGGACATTTGTAAATTTGTGCGAAATTGAATATAGTATCAAATATCAAAAAAACGGAATATTTGGCGTTCCGTTGAAGATTAAAACGGAACGCGGAACAAAACCACAAAAAAAAACAAAAAAAAAAAAAACGGAATTGTTCAGGGCAAAACTGAACGTCTGGCAATCCCACCAAGAAGATGTTGGTAATGAAACTATACAGGGCAGCCATGATTTACTCAAGGGATAACCTTGTGTGGTTGTTTGCTCGAGTCCAAGCTCTATGAACTTGCGGGGTGAGGAGAAAGAGCAGGGAAGTGTCGGGCGTGATATATGGTATTCCATTCTGTTCCAATACTGCTAACATTCGGCCGTTGCTCAAACCACTGTGGTGTTAGGAATGACCAGGGCTCGGATCGATATGCTGGATAAAATCGCCAGATATGCTCGAAAACCATGTGTTTTATGCTCGATAGATATGCTCGAAAAACCCATTATATGCTCGATAGAAATGCTCGAAAAACCCATTACATGCGATTATATATGCGGAATATGCTCAAAAAACACAGTTAAAAAGTATAGAAAGGAAAGTGAAACGAAAAAAACAATAATATATCTTTATATACGAGTTTTATTTTCTAATTGTATGTATGATACAATGCGATATACTCGCATTCAAGTTTCAAGTATATACTGTATAAGAGAAGTTTTCTTATAAAAGTTACAGTTTAAAAGTTCATTTACAAAATGTTCAGAATTAGGCGAGTCAATGAAGCATTGGTCTGTACAACAAGAATGTTTTCCATGTTTTCAGTTTTGAATGGTTTTCTTAAATCAGTCAATAAAAGTTTCAATGACGAGAATGACCTCACTAAAGTTCAAAAACCTGCGGTTCTATTATTCGCACCAGATAGACTTTTCAATAACTATTTCTGTTTTTGAACCTTAAGGATGGTCAGGGCCCAAATTCAGGGGGGGGGGGAGGGGGGGGGAGAATTCGAAGAAAAGCAAACTATTTAGACGAGAATCACAAGAATATGCATTTATATGCTTCTATTCTGAAAACCGCAGTTTTATGCATTTATATGCTCGATAAATGTCAATTCTGTTGGTCCCAGAGAGGAAAAAATACCACCGAAAGGCTTCTTTCAATGTGTACTATTCAGGGAAAAAAATATGCAAATATGCTCGAATCCGAGCCCTAGTAATGACTGAGTGAGTCATCGACCAATGTATTTGGTTCTGTACTCCGTGGCTTAGGCGGCAGCACGCCGGCCTCTCACCGCTGGGTCCGTGGTTCAAATCCCGGTCACTCCATGTGATATCTGTGCTGGACAAAACGGAGGCAGACAGGTTTTTCTCCGGGTACTCCGGATTTCCCTGTCAAAATTTCATTCCAGCAACACTCTCACCTATCATTTCATCTGTCATGCATTTAACCATTGCCCCAGAGGAGTGCGTCAGGCCTCGGCAGCCGGCACAGTCCATATCCTCGCCGCTAGATGGGGGCTTCATTCATTCCATTCCTGACCCGGTCGGAGACTGGAAGCAGGCTGTGGATTTTCATTTCCATCAAATAACCAAAAAAACGGAATATTTGGCGTTCCGTTGAAGATTAAAACGGAACGCGGAACAAAACCACAAAAAACGGAATTGTTCAGAGTAAAACTGAACGTCTGGCAATCCCACCAAGAAGATGTTGGTAATGAAACTATAGAGTGCAGCCATGTTTTACTCAAGGGATAACCTTGTGTGGTTGTTTACATCGTAGGCATTTACGTGTTTGCCAACCAGAGACGTCTGTGGTTGCTGAACATGGCATACAGGATGATCATCAAATTCATTTTGTTGAAACTTCTGTCATCTGTATGGAGAACCATTTCACAACTCGTATGATTCGGGAGGCGATTGAAATAAGTAAACAAACACACAACATTAATAGAGGTGATAGTTATAAAGATAAGATTAGATAAGATATAAGTCCCTCGGAACAAATTGGCCCGTGAGTGAGAATCTGAAGCTGGCCACCGGGCCTACCTCAAGTTCAATGACAGCTTGCAAAGCAGAAGCGAAGGAAAAAAGGCTGCTTCTTGTGACAGATTTATAACAGAGAGGTACAGTCACCCAGTTGTTCCCAACGTGCTACTTATTTACGAGTACCAGTCACTTAAAAGAAGTGAGGACTACCACAAAGATATGAACAGTGAATATTATATTCGTTGGTTAAAAGAAAAGTCGATCCCTAATTTGGAACGCAACTCAGTGCTTGTTATTGACAACGCATCGTACCACAACACGCAGAAAGATTTTTTATTGTTTTAAGGGGCAGAACTGTGAGGTCATCTGCCCCTAACGCAGAAAGAATGGTTGATTTATTAATAGTACAGTGCTGAACTATATGGTCTTAATATTTTCGTTGCAGTATTATTCCATTACACGTATTACTGTCATTTAATTATTCTAATCACCTAATACAGTCTGTAACGAGTGAAATAAATAATGGTTGTTATTGTGGGTGTGAGTAAGCCTCCGTGGCTTAGGCGGCAGCACGCCGGCCTCTCACCGCTGGGTCCGTGGTTCAAATCCCGGTCACTCCATGTGAGATCTGTGCTGGACAAAATGGAGGCAGACAGGTTTTTCTCCGGGTACTCCGGTTTTCCCTGTAAAAATTTCATTCCAGCAACACTCTCCACTATCATTTCATTTCATCTGTCATTCATTTAATCATTGCCCCAGAGGAGTGCGTCAGGCCTCGGCAGCCGGCACAGTTCATATCCTCGCCGCTAGATGGGGGCTTCATTCATTCCATTCCTGACCCAGTCGGAGACTGGAAGCAGGCTGTGGATTTTCATTTTCATTGTGGGTGTGAGTGAGTGAGAGAGTGAGTGACAGTTGCTGCGGGAACTGAGTGTACTTCTGACGACTGACGGGTGACGCAGTGGACACCACCAGTAGGCTGAGAAAAGCAGACTTTCTCTTCAGCTTCCTACTAGATTTTCACAAGGGTCAATTATTTCTGAGGCAGTTATAAGATAAGATGAGCCCGTAGATCCCTGATGGGCAAGGGCCTCCTGCCGGAGTGGTAGGGGGTGGCTCAAGTAGTCTCCCAAGAGGAGCCAGTTCTTGAGAGATGTCTTTCCTAAATACATATTGACACACACTAATACAAATAAATTAACACATATCCTTACTACGGTATTTACATTGTTACACTATTACACTGATCTGGATTTCCTTCCATAGCTTCCTATCCCTGGCATTTCTGTTCCACGTAACACCTGCCTCGAACCTAAATTCGACCGAGCATCTGCGACGGGGGCGTCTTCTGCTTCTCTTGCCAGCTCTTGGATCCCACATAGTCGTGAAGTAGGCCCATCTATCCTGGAGCATTCTGGATGTGTCCACCCCAGTGCCATTTCAGTTGCCGAGCTCTTGTTGTTTTGTCGCCCAACCCACTTCTTTTTCTCAGATCCGTGTTACTGATTCTGTCGCTTAGCTTAACGCCTAGGATTCACCTTTCCATTTTCCGTGAACAAATCTGGAGCAGTCTTGCCTGACATTTACTAAATGACGAAGTTTGGCATCCATAGATTAACACTGGGATGACACAGCTTTGAAGTAGGCTACATCGAATCTTAATTTAGGGCTCAGTGATTTGTCCATAAGGATGAAGCTTAGGCTCCACAATTTTCCCCACGTCAAAAAAATACCTTGATTAAATCATGGCCGCCCTCTATAGTTTCATTACCAACATCTTCTTGGTCTCAGGTGGTCATTAAGTAACTATTTGTTGAAACGTCGGTTTTTTAAGTGTCACTCGACCTAATAGCTACACTGACCGGCAAAAGAAACCGATCACTTGAAAAATTCAACATTACTTTCATTCAAATCATAAAGTTAATTGGTTTCCTGAATGCATTACCATTCTTCATGTAATTGTTTCACTTAACAATGGAGGGCGTGGTGGCGCAGCGGTCAAGCTGTTGGCCTCTCACCACGGCAGACCGGGTTCGATTCCCGGTCAATGTATGTGAGATTTTCAAGGTGAAATGCCATGTCCTGTGGTTCGGATTCCACGTAAAAAGGAGGTCCCGTGGCTCATGATCTCGCGATTAACTGTCACGTAAAACTACAATCTTCCTTCTTCCTTTTTCACTTAACAAGAGCGATTCTTTGACATTATCCTGTTTCCCGCGGAAAGATGCGCGCGCCATTGCTATCGTCCACAATGAAATCATTTCTTTTTTTTTTAGCCTGAAAATAGGCTTATGAAATCACCTTTTGTCCGTGTGTCTGTCTGTGTGTGCATGTGTGATTCGTGTGTGTGTGTGTGTGTGTGTCCATACTGACTTATAAACGGCTGGAGCGATATCAATGAAACTATGTAAGTTCATAGCACTATTCCGGACGACACCGACCGTACCCTTGAAATTTTGTTACGTCTCACCAATCCAACATGGCGGCTGTGCGAAATATTTCACCTGCATTCAATATCTCCGAAACTATTACAGATAGCACCCTGGAATTTAGTACGGTGATAAAGGGAACTACTGG
This sequence comes from Meconema thalassinum, assembly GCA_946902985.2. Lineage (NCBI taxonomy): Eukaryota > Metazoa > Arthropoda > Insecta > Orthoptera > Tettigoniidae > Meconema > Meconema thalassinum. Next base: position 85,057,455 of record OX336400.1, on the reverse strand, counting down.
AAGTTCACCTATGTGACTTTTGAAAACCTGGGAACTACAAAACCAACATGGCGCCCAAGCTAATTTGCGACTGTTAAATAGACATTTCTCGCGATTAACCAACCAAACGCAATTAAACTTGGTACAGTATATGTTTATACACATTGTAATGCACCGACATCTAACATCGTTCAATTGTTTACATAACCTCAAGATGGCGGCTGTGCGAAACATTTCACCGGCATTCTATATTTATGAAACTATTACCGGTATCACCCTGCAATTTTGTACGGAGAAGTTCATCTACGAGACTTTCGAAAAACGGTTATCTACAAAACGAACATGGCGGCCAAGCGAATTTGAAAGTTTTAAATATACTTTTCTCGCGATTCAATGATCCAAACGCAATGAAACTAGGTACAGCAAATGTTTATAGACATTGTAAAGCACTGGTATCTAATTTAGTTCGATTGTTTACATAACCTCAAGATGGCAGCTTTGCGAATTTTAAAATTAAGTTTTTATTTCTTGTGTCGTAATCATGTGATCGAAGTGAAAGTTTGAATAAAGAACCTATGTAATAATTTTCCTTTAATGGTACATGACTCTATGGCCTATCACAATCCAACATGGCGACCATCCGAAATAGTCAGATGGATCTCAATATCTACGAATCTATTACAGCAATCAAACTGATTTTTGTTATGTTCATAGGGGCTATGAACATAAGTTCACCTATAGGACTTTCAATAGCCTGGTGATCACAAATCCAACATGGCGGTGACGTGAAGTATAAATATTCACATGGACCTTTCTCGCAATTTAACCATCCGAAGTGAGTGAAACTTGGTACAGTAAATCCTTATACAAATGTTAATCCACTAGCATCTAATTTATTTCAATTGTTTCCATAACCACAGGATGGCAGCCGTGCGAAATTTTAAAATCTCGTTTTTACTTCTTGTATCCTAATCATGCGATTGAAATATGAATACTACACGTACACAATAATCTTCATGTACAGTACATTATTCTAACAGTAAGACCTACATATATAAAAATTCAACTTGGCGTCCATCCGCAATATTTAGTTGGTTCTCAATATCTACGAATCTATTACATCAATCAAACTCAAATTTTGTATGTTGATAGTGGCAATTAACAAAAGTAGGTTATATGAAAATAGGCTTTAGTTCTTCACGGAACTACTTGTTTTTCTTTTGCCACTTGTTGACATAGGAAAAGATCAACACAGCCATATCCTCAGTTGTTCTTGTGCAATTCAGAAACGAATATGCGCTTGAGGCCTGAAGATGTTGCCAGGGCAGAGGCTCGGATCGAAAATGGTGGTGCGCACTTCTTTCAGCGGGAAACCTTATCATATCGGTATTGTTAAGGGAAACAATTACATGAAGAATACTTACTTCCATGCTATAAACAGTAAGTTACTTACTAGGCCTTGAGCGTTCAGATTTATGATTTAAATGAAAGTAATGTTGAAATTTTCAAGTGATGACTTTTTTTTGCTTTTTTTTTTAAATTACCGGCCAGTGTATAGTATGTAAGCAATTGGTCCACAGAGTTTACATAACAGTATTTACTCCTGATGTTTGAGGTGGATTCTTCAGCCATTCAGTCGTATGCAGGAAACTATTCCTAGACTTCAATCGCCGATGAGCCGGTTGATAATCATGCAATGGAAGTGCATCAGATAGCCAATATCGACTTTCGATCTTTCATATCTGGCTGCCATTTCACGTCTGATATCAGGGGGTGCAATGCTTGCTAAGTGATAAAGTTTATGACATGGTGTAGGTTACACAGTAATCTAACACAACGAGAAATAGCAGTTAGTTGAGTCATATCTCAAGACTTCGGAGTGTCACCTTTTAATTCTGAAATGGAACACTCCTACGTTGAGTCTAATTAATTAGGCAGATCAACATACAAAATTTCATTTGATTGCTGTAGTAGATTCGTAGATATTGAGAACCGACTAAATATTACGGATGGTCGACATGTTGGATTTTTGTATTTCTAGGTCTTAGAGTTATGTACTGTTACATGAAGATTATTGTGTACGTGTAGTATTCAAACTTCAATCGCATGATTAGGACACAAGAAGTAAAAACGAGATTTTAAAATTTCGCACAGCTGCCATCTTGCGGTTATGGAAACAATTTATATAAATTAGATGTCAATGGATTAACAATTGTATAAGGAGTTACTGTACCAATTTTCACTGCACTCGGATGGTTAAAATTGCGATAAACGTCCATGTGAATAAAAAAATCAGTTTGATTGCTGTGATAGGTTCGTAGATATTGAGAACCGTCTAAATATTTCAGATGGTCGCCATGTTGGATTGTTATATGTATAGGCCATAGAGTCATGTACCGCATTAAAGAAAAATTATTGCGTAGGTTCATTATTCAAACATTCACTTCAATCGCATGATTACGACACTACAAATAAAAAAATAATTTTATAATTCGCACAACCGCCATCTTGAGGTTATGTAATGTACCCGATACCTAGTTGAGGCTATCGGCTACGTCAGTTGAGATCGAGCCGTAGTTGAGATTTATGGGAAAAGAAGAAAAGATAGCGCTCAGGTCGAGTCGAGAAGAATGGTAGGAAATGACGTAGGAGGCCAAGGATGAAGGAGGCACTACCAGTCAAGCAGATGGAATTATGGGAGGAATATTGGAGTATTATAAAGATCAATATCGAATACAATATTATATAATCTCAGAAGAGAAGGAATATCAAGAAATTTTTATGGTGATAACTTGAAGAAAGGTAGATAACTCCTTAAGTTATGGTATAACTTAATTGCCGATATGATTGTGGTCGAGATTATAGTTGTGACGTATGACCGCAGAAGGAAGGGGAACGTCACGTGACAGCGCTGAGCGGAGCTCATCACACAGTCTGAGAACGACAGTAGTAGTATTCCTGCAAGCAGAGCTGAGTGATGCACATGGTGCGCGAAGAAGGCAGTAGTTATATTCCAGGCAGTCGAGCTAAGCAGAGCACATAGTACGCTAGGAAAACGACAGTATTAGTCCAGCAAGTTAAGCTGATAACAACGTGCGCCAGGAGAACGAAAGTAGGTCAGTCAGTCAAGACGAACGGAGCACGGTGTGCAGTGCGAGAAGCGGTTAGCAAGGCAAGTTCCACAAGCCGTGAAAGTGAAAGGAGAGTCAGTGCTCGGGCAGATGTATTTTCAACACCGTGGTTACAGTTATGTGAAACAGCTATGCTTTTCCAATGTTACGGTTCGTTAAAGTAATACGCAGCATTGTGATAGAATTGAGAACATTATTTCGAGCCATATTCTTAATACAGGACAGCACAGCGAAGCGATATAATGAGGTTAGTTTTCAGCGTCGCATTATACGAGAACAGTGAGGCAGAACAGGTCGTGCTAGGGCCGACATTTTACAAGCAGGCGACATGCAAGCAGCTGAACATTATTTCGACATTTTGTCAAACTTAATAAGTTTGGACTTGTTTTCGACAGTCTAATTGTGCAGGCAAAATAGCATTTATACACTGCTATTGTGAACTTTCAAATGGACTTAGATATATTCCAATGGTATTACGGCTTATTAGATAATGCATTTCAGACCGGAATATTTAAGGCGACCATGGGGTCAGGCCAACATTACTGCTTTTAGGCAAATGAACAGTTACGAGAATATGCACTTTGTGAACAGTGGCACGTGCAGCATTATAGTTGTTTTTCATGAACAATTATGAAATATCAGTTACGAACACAGATACAGGGTGTTTAAGAAATCTATACACTTTGAAAAATAATGTATTTTCTACTAGTGAAATTCAGCCGCTGTGGAGATTAACTTTTTGTCATATGCAAACCGAACATTGTATGGAACAGTGGCGTGACATATTCGAAGAGTATGGGGTACTCTACATTTATGAACTTTTATGGAAGAGTTTGGACTATAACCGTGATGGATAATATGCAATTCATGATGTCGGGCTAGGCGAATACGGAGACGTGATGGCACCACAGAGCGATGGATTCGGTTCCTGAAGAAGAGGATATCCAACATCGGATTCACTTGGAATATGAAGTCAATCGTTAGTTCAGTGGGTGATACAATGTTTTCGTCGATCTTTCGAGAAATTTGTGGCACACACGAGGATTATCGGCGATCTTTGAATTATATTAACAGCTGATATAAGAAGGTATTGTAAGAGTTATGACTTTCCTGATATGATTTTTCATGAACACTGGGCATACTTATATATATTTCTAGTAGGAGTTCTACGATTATTTTTGACATGGCTTAGATATTTTTTGCTCCATTTGCTAGAATATGGCGTTACCATATGATATGGCAGGCACCATTATACGACGTTCTCACCATTGGTTGGCTTTATTAAGCAGATGTTTGGTCTTTTGACATTTTTCTTGGATAGTTATTTCTTTGTGGCGAGTGTTTCGAACTCGTGATCTGCAATTGGATAATTTAAATTATTTCGTCAGTTCATTGCATACTAGCGAGTATGTACAATTCATCAGTAGGGATTTTTTATTGGATTGTTTGGAGATATTAGAATTTTATTCACTCAAGTGAATGAATATCGCTCCTATGTGACAACTAGAGCCTTGTTGATTCAAATCTGGTACATTCACTCATCAGTCTACGAGAAGGGGCCTGACGTTTTATACGATTGCGTGGTGGTACTCACCTGACCCATCGTCTAGGGCATTATCATGGTAGTCTACGGGGTAGGGTCTTTCGCTTTAGGCGATTGCGTGGTGGCACACACCTGACCTGCCAGTCGAGGGCCTCATTTTTATCATCCGAGTGTACTTGAGATCGTAAGAGGATTAAACAAGAAACTACTAGTCACACATTAGTCGAATTTTGTTAAATAAATTAAAAATAAATGTCAGCAGGGTTACATTTTGTAATTCTTGTTTGCCAATCCAATATTTTGTTGCTATACTCTTTTGAGAGTACATTCATTTAACAGCTGATACTTTTGATACTCTTTTGTGAGTGAGTTTGATACCTTTGAGAAGGATTTCAAGTAATTGAATCTTGTAAGATGAATCATTAATGGTCAGATTTATTGTGAGGCAGATCAGTATTACATATTTTTGATGTGAGAGATTATAACACATTAGTGTTTTTCTGTGAAGTGAATTTTGAGAATTTTAAGAGAATTTATGCTCTATTTGAAAGCAGATCTTGAATTGGATTTCGATTACTAAGGTAATTTTTCCTTATTGTTTAAGAAGTTGTCTAGATATGATCAGATTAATTACAGTTCTTGGAGATTGTGTGCGTTAATAATTTGAAGCCAGTTATATAATTTTGTAGATCATGCCACGTGATTGAGTGAAGTTTGTGATAGGTATTTTGGAAGTTGCCAAGTGGAAGTTGCAATATTGCTAATGAGTATTTTGAGGCCGACATGAGGTTGTCGAACCCAGTCTAGCATAATTTTCGATATTCATGCTGTGCGCTGAAGAGTTATGGTGTTATGTGGAATAATTATGGTATTCAAATATGGTATTTGATAAAGTGAGAGTATATGATGAAGTTTTGGATAGTGAGATCCAACGTGATTTTGTGAAGGCAATAATATTTTTTGACATGATAATTAAATACGAGATATAACTTGGAAGTGATAAAACTGTAAGACAACGTTCTATAACCTATATTAAACAATTTGTTAGTAAATTAAATAAATAAATAAATAAATAAATAATGTTGATAATACACGATTTTCTGATAATAATAATTTATAAATTAATAATCTGAAGTTTAAGCATATTAATGATCTGACCCAATGAAATAAAAATCTAAATGACTTAAAGAAATAAAAATCTAAATGACTCGATGAAATAAAAATCTAAATAATCAGATGAAATAAAATTTAAATAAATTGATAAATTAAAATTTGGAATAAATCGATGAATTAAATAAATGGATGAATTAAAGATTGAATAAATTAACTGATCTAAATAAATTAATAGGTGATTAAATAGCTGATGAATAACTGAATTAAAAGGTAATAATACATTAAAGAAGCTGATGATTAATAAATTTAAATGGATTTAAATAAATTTAAATGAGAGATATGATTTAAATAATTTGATGAATTGCAACTTGAATTAATGAATTAAACAATTTAGATGGATGATTTGAGATGATTTAATCTGAATGAGATGATGAAATGAGAGTGTGTGGATAATTGAAGAATATAATGAATTGATGATTATAATATTCATTTAAATGATTTGATAGTAATAAATTAATTATTCTGACTTGAATATAATGAATTTTGAGATGAGAACTAATGTGAGAGATATTTAATTTTGATATGACAATGATGATAACCAACGAGTAGTGGAGTTTCTTTGATTCACAAACAAGCAATAATTAATGACAGTGTAAATATAGTGTAAATTAATTGTTCGATTTCTAGGAGCATTTACTGAGATTTTCAGCACGTGAATAATGCCATTCAAGCCATAATATTAGTTGATATTTAAATATGAGTTATTAGAATATGTGTTTAGACAGATTCATTATTTTTGACATCCACATTCATGATGTTAACTTAAAGAGAAGTTAGGTCTCAGGAATCACGAATGTCAGTGACTCATAGACATAGTGCTACGGTGAACCTGAGAACCCAAGCGAACTTTAGAAAATTTTCATATTTTATGTGGATGAAGTACACTTTGAATAGCATAGAGATGGTTCGATTTTCAGGACAATGACAATATAACGTTGGCATTCGACCATACTCTTAGGTAGGATGTGTGTTTAATATTTCTGTCTGACTATCAAAGTTTGAATAAATTTGTTTTTATCTTAGTTGTGATCTGATGATGATGTGATTTTCCTAATCCTTTCCTTGTCTTAATTAAGGCTTAACCAGGAAGGATGTGGTTTGCTAGGGATTCAGTTGGTGGCGCCCATTCCTATTTGTTTTTTAAAATTAAATTTAAGCCCGTAACGACCCTGGAGATACTTTATCTCGTGTTACCCTCTGCTTTTGTGATATTTCAACTGAATTCCCGACACATTCCTTATTTGAATTCATGTTCATTTAACTCCACTCTGTCCTGGGAATCCAGGAATGCGATGTAATAGCATATGGGTCATCGCATCCCTCGGACGAACGGGTACTGAGGGTAAGGGAGAATTGGCTTTACCCATCCCTGGGGCTTCGATTTTGTTTATTCTATGGGAACACATCAGATTTAGATTACGAAGAGATTGATATCTATTTCATTTAATGGTGTTATAAAATTTATTAAACTTGGTCAGACAATATACTTGTATGCCCATTCCAGTGATCATGTTAGTCATATTAGTGTTATATCATGTTTAATTATAAGTCATTTTTTCTTATATCCAAGTGAAATCAGGAATTGATACATTGTGATGTGTTGCTATTTAACGTCTCTAAGTTAAAACGTTTGTTGAAAGTTATAATTATGTTAACGGAAGATTTAGTTAAGGTGTTAATAGAGTTACGGAATGACATGTCTAGTATTGCAGTAACTATTGCTAGAATGGAATCAGAAAGCAAAGAACAGATAAATGATTCAGAAGCTAGATGTAGGGAAAATTTAAAGTCATTACAGGCTAGTAATGAAAATAGTTTAAACTCATTAGAGACTAGATTACAGTCAAATAGTAGAGATGAATTGTAGTCATTACAGATTAGTAACGAAACTAACTTGAAGTCATTGCAAACTAGCACTGAAAATAATCTAAAATTATTGGAAGAAAGATTACAGTCCAGTAGTGGGAATGAATTGAAGTCATTACAGACTAGTACCGACAATAATTTGAAATTATTGGAAGAAAGATTACAGAGTAGTACTGAAAATAATTTAAAGGATAGTTTTAAATTGTTAGAAACTAGATTACAAGCTCGTAGTGAAGAAAATAACACAGAGTTGAAAAATAATTTAACGAGTTTGGAAAATAGATTAACGTTAAAGAATGATGAAATATTCAAGGCTTTAAAATCAGATATAAAGGCAGTAGAAATGAAAGGAGAGAAAAATGTGCACATGTTAAGAAAAAATATTATTGAGTTAGAAAATAGAGAAGAAGAAAATATTCTTAATTTGAGAACAGATGTTATGTCTATACAGAAAGATATTAAATCAGATGTATCGAAATTACGATTCGACATAGATGGTTTAGTGGCAGATGTAGGCAAAATACAAGAGTGGTCTACCGAAGTATCTTTCGAATCCATGATCAAAGGTTTAGAAATGAATCTAGGTAATGAAATCAAAAGTTTAAAGTCAGTAATTGGAACAGTTAAAGAGGAAGTCTTAGGAGAGGTTAATTCTAACTTGAAATCCTTAGAAAACCAATTTCAGGCAGACATTAGGAAAATTGATGATGATATAGATCAGAAAGTTCATGAAAACTTAGCATTGTTCAAAAATAGAGTCGGTGCAATAGTGGAAGAACGGTATAGTGAGGTCGATGCCGAAGCAAAAGAAAAGCGTGCAGGGCTGGATGAGAAATTAATCGCAGGTATGGCAAATTTGGAAACGAGATTTACTGAGAATAAGGAAGCGATGAAGGTAGATTCAGCTCAATTCAGGACAGATGTAGATCAATTAAAAGAACAAGTCGCGTCAGCCAAGACAACATGCGAAGATAAGATAGACAAACTGAAGAACGATTTGGAAGAGAGTAACCGAACGCAGACTGTTATGTCATTAGATAATTTGGAGACTAAAATAAAGACAGTGGAAAAGCGAACATAAGATAGGATGACTAAAATAGAGACTATAATAAATAGTTTTACAAGTCAAGGTGTTACAACGGAGGAAGTATCGATAAATCAGACACCGATAGATCGCAGTTTGAACAGTCAAGAGGTTAGCGTGGGAGAAGATAGTCAAACGCAACAGAATGTTACTTTCGAAAGGACTCATTCAACCCCTCAAGATAATTCGAATCAGAATAGAAGCACGTCTAGTATGAGTGAACGATACTCAGGTCCGGTGGCCATAATCAGAAATCTGGATGATAAACCAAGGAAGTTTTCGGGGAACACAGGAGTCACACGGATAGCAGGAAAGATAGGAGAAGATAAGATGAAAACAATGGTGTTTGCAGATGATCTCATGGTCTGGGAAAACAAGGAGGAGGAAATTCAGGAGCAACTGAAGGCTGGGAAGAAACAGTGGGAGAGTACGGATGGAAGTTCAACATCAGTAAATGTGAGATCCTGTTAACGACCAGGAAGAAGGACAAACCAATGAGTGGGATAGCACTTGGAATTTCTGAGAGACATTCGCGATTACTTGGCAGAACATAGAGTAGCCAAGGAGAGAGAACTAAGGGTAGTCGAACGCGCCTTAGGCGGGCCAGCGTTAACTTGGTTTCGCGCATTTGGGAGTAACTTTGCGAACATGGCACAATTTGCCATAGCATTTTTACGAAGATTCTGGAGTGCAGAGGATTAGCTGAACGTAAGAGCAGAAATGTACTCAAAACGATACTCTACGTCGCATCCGACGCATTATGCAAATTACTTTACTTCGAAATTGCCTAAATTACAATTTTTGATTCCTCCATTGCCAGAAGAAGAACTTTTACAAGCAATAGCAAGGCAGTTGCCAGTTGAGGTACAACGATCACTCATAGCATCGGGAGCGAACACACTTGAGCATTATGATGATATCCTACGTAGATTGGATTATACGAGCGCTCAGATGACACCCAGAACTTCAAGGAATGATAATCGAAACACGCAAGAAGTGAATGCGGTAGTTGTCGATAATGCAGCACAGGCAGATAGAAGAGATTCCTGGGGAAATAGAAGAAACGAAGGGAATAGAGGAAATATTCACAACGTTCGTGGGAATGATAGATATCAAGGACCGTATGAGAGGCCATATGATCAAGATACAAGAGACAGTAGATACAGGAACTACGATCAGAATTCCAGATACCAAAACAGGAACAGATATAATAATCGATATCCAGGCAGATACAACTAGAACCAAAATCAGCAGTCCAATCAAAACAATAGGCAAGATAATAGGAGGAATGATCAAAACGAAAGACAGGATAATCAAGAGTATGGGAGATCAAGGCAAGAGAATAGACAGCCTAGTGCACCATCCGAAGAGTTAATTAGAGATGTCAATAGGGCAAGCACGAGTGGTGAAGGAAGAAAAAAAAAGACAAATTAACGCCGAATCAGGATACTAATCATTGGGAATCCATCATCATAGTTGAGACATATCAGGTCAAAGACGAGGATTTAATTTAAGAAAATATAGTCCACCGAGGGAATAGATACTAATGAAGTTGTGGGAACTTTTAACGCAGCCAGCATTAGAAAGTATCATTATGCTGAGTAAGAGGATGATTGCAGAGCTATCGTGTACATATGTTGTGTATAGAATGCCTGAGAGTATTTTTTTTCTCAAGACTGATAAAAAGGAGATGTACGGTAGAGATGTACCCGATACCTAGTTGATGCTATCGGCTACGCCAGTTGAGATCGAGCCGTAGTTGAGATTTATGGGAAAAGAAGAAAAGATAGAGCTCAGGTCGAGTCGAGAAGAATGGTAGGAAATGACGTAGGAGGCCAAGGATGAAGGAGGCACTACCAGTCAAGCAGATGGAATTATGGGAGGAATATTGGAGTATTATAAAGATCAATATGGAATATAATATTATATAATCTCAGAAGAGAAGGAATATCAAGAAATTTTTATGGTGATAACTTGAAGAAAGGCAGATAACTCCTTAAGTTATGGTATAACTTAATTGCCGATATGATTGTGGTCGAGATTATAGTTGTGACGTATGACCGCAGAAGGAAGGGGAACGTCACGTGACAGCGCCGAGCGGAGCTCATCACACAGTCTGAGAACGACAGTAGTAGTATTCCTGCAAGCAGAGCTGAGTGAAGCACATGGTGCGCGAAGAAGGCAGTAGTTATATTCCAGGCAGTCGAGCTAAGCAGAGCACATAGTACGTTAGGAAAACGACAGTATTAGTCCAGCAAGTTAAGCTGATAGCAACGTGCGCCAGGAGAACGAAAGTAGGTAGTCAGTCAAGACGAACGGAGCACGGTGTGCAGTGCGAGAAGCGGTTAGCAAGGCAAGTTCCACAAGCCGTGAAAGTGAAAGGAGAGTCGGTGTTCGGGCAGATGTATTTTCAACACCGTGGTTACAGTTATGTGAAACAGCTATGCTTCTCCAATGTTACGGTTCGTTAAATTAATACGCAGCATTGTGATAGAATTGAGAACATTATTTCGAGCCATATTCTTAATACAGGACAGCACAGCGAAGCGATATAATGAGGCCAGTTTTCAGCGTCGCATTATACGAGAACAGTGAGGCAGAACAGGTCGTGCTAGGGCCGACATTTTACAAGCAGGCGACATGCAAGCAGCTGAACATTATTTCGACATTTTGTCAAACTTAATAAGTTTGGACTTGTGTTCGACAGTCTAATTGTGCAGGCAGATAGCAATTATACACTGCTATTGTGAACTTTCAAATGGACTTAGATATATTCCAATGGTATTACGGCTTATTAGATAATGCATTTCAGACCGGAATATTTAAGGCGACCATGGGGTCAGGCCAACATTACTGCTTTTAGGCAAATGAACAGTTACGAGAATATGCACTTTGTGAACAGTGGCACGTGCAGCATTATAGTTGTTTTTCATGAACAATTATGAAATATCAGTTACGAACACAGATACAGGGTGTTTAAGAAATCTATACACTTTGCAAAATAATGTATTTTCTACTAGTGAAATTCAGCCGCTGTGGAGATTAACTTTTTGTCATATGCAAACCGAACATTGTATGGAACAGTGGCGTGACATATTCGAAGAGAATGGGGTACTCTACATTTATGAACTTTTATGGAAGAGTTTGGACTATAACCGTGATGGATAATATGCAATTCATGATGTCGGGCTAGGCGAATACGGAGACGTGATGGCACCACAGAGCGATGGATTCGGTTCCTGAAGAAGAGGATATCCAACATCGGATTCACTTGGAATATGAAGTCAATCGTTAGTTCAGTGGGTGATACAATGTTTTCGTCGATCTTTCGAGAAATTTGTGGCACACACGAGGATTATCGGCGATCTTTGAATTATATTAACAGCTGATATAAGAAGGTATTGTAAGAGTTATGACTTTCCTGATATGATTTTTCATGAACACTGGGCATACTTATATATATTTCTAGTAGGAGTTCTACGATTATTTTTGACATGGCTTAGATATTTTTTTGCTCCATTTGCTAGAATATGGCGTTACCATATGATATGGCAGGCACCATTATACGACGTTCTCACCATTGGTTGGCTTTATTAAGCAGATGTTTGGTCTTTTGACATTTTTCTTGGATAGTTATTTCTTTGTGGCGAGTGTTTCGAACTCGTGATCTGCAATTGGATAATTTAAATTATTTCGTCAGTTCATTGCATACTAGCGAGTATGTACAATTCATCAGTAGTGATTTTTATTGGATTGTTTGGAGATATTAGAATTTTATTCACTCAAGTGAATGAATATCGCTCCTATGTGACAACTAGAGCCTTGTTGATTCAAATCTGGTACATTCACTCATCAGTCTACGAGAAGGGGCCTGACGTTTTATACGATTGCGTGGTGGTACTCACCTGACCCATCGTCTAGGGCATTATCATGGTAGTCTACGGGGTAGGGTCTTTCGCTTTAGGCGATTGCGTGGTGGCACACACCTGACCTGCCAGTCGAGGGCCTCATTTTTATCATCCGAGTGTACTTGAGATCGTAAGAGGATTAAACAAGAAACTACTAGTCACACATTAGTCGAATTTTGTTAAATAAATTAAAAATAAATGTCAGCAGGGTTACATTTTGTAATTCTTGTTTGCCAATCCAATATTTTGTTGCTATACTCTTTTGAGAGTACATTCATTTAACAGCTGATACTTTTGATACTCTTTTGTGAGTGAGTTTGATACCTTTGAGAAGGATTTCAAGTAATTGAATCTTGTAAGATGAATCATTAATGGTCAGATTTATTGTGAGGCAGATCAGTATTACATATTTTTGATGTGAGAGATTATAACACATTGGTGTTTTTCTGTGAAGTGAATTTTGAGAATTTTAAGAGAATTTATGCTCTATTTGAAAGCAGATCTTGAATTGGATTTCGATTACTAAGGTAATTTTTCCTTATTGTTTAAGAAGTTGTCTAGATATGATCAGATTAATTACAGTTCTTGGAGATTGTGTGCGTTAATAATTTGAAGCCAGTTATATAATTTTGTAGATCATGCCACGTGATTGAGTGAAGTTTGTGATAGGTATTTTGGAAGTTGCCAAGTGGAAGTTGCAATATTGCTAATGAGTATTTTGAGGCAGACATGAGGTTGTCGAACCCAGTCTAGCATAATTTTTGATATTCATGCTGTGCGCTGAAGAGTTATGGTGTTATGTGGAATAGTTATGGTATTCAAATATGGTATTTGATAAAGTGAGAGTATATGATGAAGTTTTGGATAGTGAGATCCAACGTGATTTTGTGAAGGCAATAATATTTTTTGACATGATAATTAAATACGAGATATAACTTGGAAGTGATAAAACTGTAAGACAACGTTCTATAACCTATATTAAACAATTTGTTAGTAAATTAAATAAATAAATAAATAATGTTGATAATACACGATTTTCTGATAATAATAATTTATAAATTAATAATCTGAAGTTTAAGCATATTAATGATCTGACCCAATGAAATAAAAATCTAAATGACTTAAAGAAATAAAAATCTAAATGACTCGATGAAATAAAAATCTAAATAATCAGATGAAATAAAATTTAAATAAATTGATAAATTAAAATTTGGAATAAATCGATGAATTAAATAAATGGATGAATTAAAGATTGAATAAATTAACTGATCTAAATAAATTAATAGGTGATTAAATAGCTGATGAATAACTGAATTAAAAGGTAATAATAAATTAAAGAAGCTGATGATTAATAAATGTAAATGGATTTAAATAAATTTAAATGAGAGATATGATTTAAATAATTTGATGAATTGCAACTTGAATTAATGAATTAAACAATTTAGATGGATGATTTGAGATGATTTAATCTGAATGAGATGATGAAATGAGAGTGTGTGGATAATTGAAGAATATAATGAATTGATGATTATAATATTCATTTAAATGATTTGATAGTAATAAATTAATTATTCTGACTTGAATATAATGAATTTTGAGATGAGAACTAATGTGAGAGATATTTAATTTTGATATGACAATGATGATAACCAACGAGTAGTGGAGTTTCTTTGATTCACAAACAAGCAATAATTAATGACAGTGTAAATATAGTGTAAATTAATTGTTCGATTTCTAGGAGCATTTACTGAGATTTTCAGCACGTGAATAATGCCATTCAAGCCATAATATTAGTTGATATTTAAATATGAGTTATTAGAATATGTGTTTAGACAGATTCATTATTTTTGACATCCACATTCATGATGTTAACTTAAAGAGAAGTTAGGTCTCAGGAATCACGAATGTCAGTGACTCATAGACATAGTGCTACGGTGAACCTGAGAACCCAAGCGAACTTTAGAAAATTTTCATATTTTATGTGGATGAAGTACACTTTGAATAGCATAGAGATGGTTCGATTTTCAGGACAATGACAATATAACGTTGGCATTCGACCATACTCTTAGGTAGGATGTGTGTTTAATATTTCTGTCTGACTATCAAAGTTTGAATAAATTTGTTTTTATCTTAGTTGTGATCTGATGATGATGTGATTTTCCTAATCCTTTCCTTGTCTTAATTAAGGCTTAACCAGGAAGGATGTGGCTTGCTAGGGATTCAGTTGGTGGCGCCCATTCCTATTTGTTTTTTAAAATTAAATTTAAGCCCGTAACGACCCTGGAGATACTTTATCTCGTGTTACCCTCTGCTTTTGTGATATTTCAACTGAATTCCCGACACATTCCTTATTTGAATTCATGTTCATTTAACTCCACTCTGTCCTGGGAATCCAGGAATGCGATGTAATAGCATATGGGTCATCGCATCCCTCGGACGAACGGGTACTGAGGGTAAGGGAGAATTGGCTTTACCCATCCCTGGGGCTTCGATTTTGTTTATTCTATGGGAACACATCAGATTTAGATTACGAAGAGATTGATATCTATTTCATTTAATGGTGTTATAAAATTTATTAAACTTGGTCAGACAATATACTTGTATGCCCATTCCAGTGATCATGTTAGTCATATTAGTGTTATATCATGTTTAATTATAAGTCATTTTTTCTTATATCCAAGTGAAATCAGGAATTGATACATTGTGATGTGTTGCTATTTGACGTCTCTAAATTAAAACGTTTGTTGAAAGTTATAATTATGTTAACGGAAGATTTAGTTAAGGTGTTAATAGAGTTACGGAATGACATGTCTAGTATTGCAGTAACTATTGCTAGAATGGAATCAGAAAGCAAAGAACAGATAAATGATTCAGAAGCTAGATGTAGGGAAAATTTAAAGTCATTACAGGCTAGTAATGAAAATAGTTTAAACTCATTAGAGACTAGATTGCAGTCAAAAAGTAGAGATGAATTGTAGTCATTACAGATTAGTAACGAAACTAACTTGAAGTCATTGCAAACTAGCACTGAAAATAATCTAAAATTATTGGAAGAAAGATTACAGTCCAGTAGTGGGAATGAATTGAAGTCATTACAGACTAGTACCGACAATAATTTGAAATTATTGGAAGAAAGATTACAGAGTAGTACTGAAAATAATTTAAAGGATAGTTTTAAATTGTTAGAAACTAGATTACAAGCTCGTAGTGAAGAAAATAACACAGAGTTGAAAAATAATTTAACGAGTTTGGAAAATAGATTAACGTTAAAGAATGATGAAATATTCAAGGCTTTAAAATCAGATATAAAGGCAGTAGAAATGAAAGGAGAGAAAAATGTGCACATGTTAAGAAAAAATATTATTGAGTTAGAAAATAGAGAAGAAGAAAATATTCTTAATTTGAGAACAGATGTTATGTCTATACAGAAAGATATTAAATCAGATGTATCGAAATTACGATTCGACATAGATGGTTTAGTGGCAGATGTAGGCAAAATACAAGAGTGGTCTACCGAAGTATCTTTCGAATCCATGATCAAAGGTTTAGAAATGAATCTAGGTAATGAAATCAAAAGTTTAAAGTCAGTAATTGGAACAGTTAAAGAGGAAGTCTTAGGAGAGGTTAATTCTAACTTGAAATCCTTAGAAAACCAATTTCAGGCAGACATTAGGAAAATTGATGATGATATAGATCAGAAAGTTCATGAAAACTTAGCATTGTTCAAAAATAGAGTCGGTGCAATAGTGGAAGAACGGTATAGTGAGGTCGATGCCGAAGCAAAAGAAAAGCGTGCAGGGCTGGATGAGAAATTAATCGCAGGTATGGCAAATTTGGAAACGAGATTTACTGAGAATAAGGAAGCGATGAAGGTAGATTCAGCTCAATTCAGGACAGATGTAGATCAATTAAAAGAACAAGTCGCGTCAGCCAAGACAACATGCGAAGATAAGATAGACAAACTGAAGAACGATTTGGAAGAGAGTAACCGAACGCAGACTGTTATGTCATTAGATAATTTGGAGACTAAAATAAAGACAGTGGAAAAGCGAACATAAGATAGGATGACTAAAATAGAGACTATAATAAATAGTTTTACAAGTCAAGGTGTTACAACGGAGGAAGTATCGATAAATCAGACACCGATAGATCGCAGTTTGAACAGTCAAGAGGTTAGCGTGGGAGAAGATAGTCAAACGCAACAGAATGTTACTTTCGAAAGGACTCATTCAACCCCTCAAGATAATTCGAATCAGAATAGAAGCACGTCTAGTATGAGTGAACGATACTCAGGTCCGGTGGCCATAATCAGAAATCTGGATGATAAACCAAGGAAGTTTTCGGGGAACACAGGAGTCACACGGATAGCAGGAAAGATAGGAGAAGATAAGATGAAAACAATGGTGTTTGCAGATGATCTCATGGTCTGGGAAAACAAGGAGGAGGAAATTCAGGAGCAACTGAAGGCTGGGAAGAAACAGTGGGAGAGTACGGATGGAAGTTCAACATCAGTAAATGTGAGATCCTGTTAACGACCAGGAAGAAGGACAAACCAATGAGTGGGATAACACTTGGAATTTCTGAGAGACATTCGCGATTACTTGGCAGAACATAGAGTAGCCAAGGAGAGAGAACTAAGGGTAGTCGAACGCGCCTTAGGCGGGCCAGCGTTAACTTGGTTTCGCGCATTTGGGAGTAACTTTGCGAACATGGCACAATTTGCCATAGCATTTTTACGAAGATTCTGGAGTGCAGAGGATTAGCTGAACGTAAGAGCAGAAATGTACTCAAAACGATACTCTACGTCGCATCCGACGCATTATGCAAATTACTTTACTTCGAAATTGCCTAAATTACAATTTTTGATTCCTCCATTGCCAGAAGAAGAACTTTTACAAGCAATAGCAAGGCAGTTGCCAGTTGAGGTACAACGATCACTCATAGCATCGGGAGCGAACACACTTGAGCATTATGATGATATCCTACGTAGATTGGATTATACGAGCGCTCAGATGACACCCAGAACTTCAAGGAATGATAATCGAAACACGCAAGAAGTGAATGCGGTAGTTGTCGATAATGCAGCACAGGCAGATAGAAGAGATTCCTGGGGAAATAGAAGAAACGAAGGGAATAGAGGAAATATTCACAACGTTCGTGGGAATGATAGATATCAAGGACCGTATGAGAGGCCATATGATCAAGATACAAGAGACAGTAGATACAGGAACTACGATCAGAATTCCAGATACCAAAACAGGAACAGATATAATAATCGATATCCAGGCAGATACAACTAGAACCAAAATCAGCAGTCCAATCAAAACAATAGGCAAGATAATAGGAGGAATGATCAAAACGAAAGACAGGATAATCAAGAGTATGGGAGATCAAGGCAAGAGAATAGACAGCCTAGTGCACCATCCGAAGAGTTAATTAGAGATGTCAATAGGGCAAGCACGAGTGGTGAAGGAAGAAAAAAAAAGACAAATTAACGCCGAATCAGGATACTAATCATTGGGAATCCATCATCATAGTTGAGACATATCAGGTCAAAGACGAGGATTTAATTTAAGAAAATATAGTCCACCGAGGGAATAGATACTAATGAAGTTGTGGGAACTTTTAACGCAGCCAGCATTAGAAAGTATCATTATGCTGAGTAAGAGGATGATTGCAGAGCTATCGTGTACATATGTTGTGTATAGAATGCCTGAGAGTATTTTTTTCTCAAGACTGATAAAAAAGGAGATGTACGGGAGAGATGTACCCGATACCTAGTTGAGGCTATCGGCTACGCCAGTTGAGATCGAGCCGTAGTTGAGATTTATGGGAAAAGAAGAAAAGATAGAGCTCAGGTCGAGTCGAGAAGAATGGTAGGAAATGACGTAGGAGGCCAAGGATGAAGGAGGCACTACCAGTCAAGCAGATGGAATTATGGGAGGAATATTGGAGTATTATAAAGATCAATATGGAATATAATATTATATAATCTCAGAAGAGAAGGAATATCAAGAAATTTTTATGGTGATAACTTGAAGAAAGGCAGATAACTCCTTAAGTTATGGTATAACTTAATTGCCGATATGATTGTGGTCGAGATTATAGTTGTGACGTATGACCGCAGAAGGAAGGGGAACGTCACGTGACAGCGCCGAGCGGAGCTCATCACACAGTCTGAGAACGACAGTAGTAGTATTCCTGCAAGCAGAGCTGAGTGAAGCACATGGTGCGCGAAGAAGGCAGTAGTTATATTCCAGGCAGTCGAGCTAAGCAGAGCACATAGTACGTTAGGAAAACGACAGTATTAGTCCAGCAAGTTAAGCTGATAGCAACGTGCGCCAGGAGAACGAAAGTAGGTAGTCAGTCAAGACGAACGGAGCACGGTGTGCAGTGCGAGAAGCGGTTAGCAAGGCAAGTTCCACAAGCCGTGAAAGTGAAAGGAGAGTCGGTGTTCGGGCAGATGTATTTTCAACACCGTGGTTACAGTTATGTGAAACAGCTATGCTTCTCCAATGTTACGGTTCGTTAAATTAATACGCAGCATTGTGATAGAATTGAGAACATTATTTCGAGCCATATTCTTAATACAGGACAGCACAGCGAAGCGATATAATGAGGCCAGTTTTCAGCGTCGCATTATACGAGAACAGTGAGGCAGAACAGGTCGTGCTAGGGCCGACATTTTACAAGCAGGCGACATGCAAGCAGCTGAACATTATTTCGACATTTTGTCAAACTTAATAAGTTTGGACTTGTGTTCGACAGTCTAATTGTGCAGTCAGATAGCAATTATACACTGCTATTGTGAACTTTCAAATGGACTTAGATATATTCCAATGGTATTACGGCTTATTAGATAATGCATTTCAGACCGGAATATTTAAGGCGACCATGGGGTCAGGCCAACATTACTGCTTTTAGGCAAATGAACAGTTACGAGAATATGCACTTTGTGAACAGTGGCACGTGCAGCATTATAGTTGTTTTTCATGAACAATTATGAAATATCAGTTACGAACACAGATACAGGGTGTTTAAGAAATCTATACACTTTGCAAAATAATGTATTTTCTACTAGTGAAATTCAGCCGCTGTGGAGATTAACTTTTTGTCATATGCAAACCGAACATTGTATGGGACAGTGGCGTGACATATTCGAAGAGTATGGGGTACTCTACATTTATGAACTTTTATGGAAGAGTTTGGACCATATCCGTGATGGATAATATGCAGTTCATCATGTCGGGCTAGGCGAATACGGAGACGTGATGGCACCAGAGAGCGATGGATTCGGTTCCTGAAGAAGAGGATATCCAACATCAGATTCACTTGGAATATGAAGTCAATCGTTAGTTCAGTGGGTGATACAATGTTTTCGTCGATCTTTCGAGAAATTTGTGGCACACACGAGGATTATCGGCGATCTTTGAATTATATTAACAGCTGATATAAGAAGGTATTGTAAGAGTTATGACTTTCCTGATATGATTTTTCATTAACACTGGGCATACTTATATATATTTCTTGTAGGAGTTCTACGATTATTTTTGACATGGCTTAGATATTTTTTGCTCCATTTTCTTGAATATGGCGTTACCATATGATATGGCAGGCACCATTATACGACGTTCTCACCATTGGTTGGCTTTATTAAGCAGATGTTTGGTCTTTTGACATTTTTCAGTAAGGATAGTTTTTCTTGGATAGTTATTTTTTTGTGGCGAGTGTTTCGAACTCGTGATCTGCAATTGGATAATTTTAATTATTTCGTCAGTTCATTGCATAGTAGCGAGTATGTACAATTCATCAGTAGGGATTTTTATTGGATTGTTTGGAGATATTAGAATTTTATTCACTCAAGTGAATGAATATCGCTCCTATGTGACAACTAGAGTCTTGTTGATTCCAATCTGGTACATTCACTCATCAGTCTGCGAGATGGGGCCTGTCGTTTTATACGATTGCGTGGTGGTACTCACGTGTCCCATCGTCTAGGGCAGTGGTTCCCAACAAAAATTTTCCATGACCCCCTCTTCCAGTAGCTATAATGAGAAGGACCCCCACTAATTCCTAAACCTATACTATATAGTCTTTAATGCTAATGAGCTAATTCAATGTAATACAAATGGTCTATATTTGGACCTTGCTATTTCATATCACTTAAAAAGAGCCTAATTAAGAGTTTTATTATTTTAATTGTTTTGGAAATTTAGGTTGACATTTTGAGAAAAAAAAATTAAGCTTAACATTTTTTGTTCAGACTTGCCTTTATTGTTATTGTTTAATTCTCGATTTTTGCTCAAATTTTTTTTTCAAATGTAGGTTTTGGCTGACAAAATCCTTAAAACAATTTGGAGTTTGAATTGAAAATTTAAGAAAAAATAAAACCTCGGGGTGTATTGCTCTTTTAAGAATATTGCAATTAAAATTGCATGAATTTGGAAAAAATATGGAGAAAATAAGTAAAAACTAATTTTATACAAAATTATGATTTATTTGTGGAAATACATATTATGTCCATCGGTACACAGTTTTAATTTTCAGTTCTTAATGAGACGAGTTGAATCTAATCTTTGAGTCCATTATTTCTGAAATGTTTGGTTCCAAATTTGATATTTTCAATCTGAAATCGGACTGCATGTCGAGCCGATTCCTGTATTTGTTTTTCATGTAACACATTGAGGAAAATGCTTTTTCACAACGATAGGTAGTTGTAAATGGAAGGATCTTTTTCATTGCCTTATCTCCAAGTTCTTTGTAGTCTTTGCGTACTGTTGCCCAGAAGTCTGCAATTCTTTCAACATTAAAACTGTTTTTCATTGTACTGCAGCTCGACATATCCGCAAGTTGATCTTATTCTACTTCTGTGAGGCCTTGGATTTTTTCTATTACTTGACAGCTGAAGGGATTTCGAATCCAACTATCGTCAGGGTCAGGTTCAGGGAAATATTCCCTAAACGTAGTGGCTAGGCTGCACAGATGCTCGGCTATGTTGCTCTTTATATGGTCAGGCAAACTCTCCTCTGAAGACTCCAAGAATTGTTTCAAAGTAGGGAAGCTAGTGAATGACTCTTTTTCAATCCGTGCCGCCCAGATCTGACACTTTTTTACCATAGCACTAATTTTATCTTCTACTTTGAACATATCTACATTGTTCCCTTGCAAACTTAAGTTTAACACATTCAAGTGTTCAAAGACATCAGCTAAGTTGGCAGTTGAGCAAAGCCAAGAAAAGTCAGTGAGAAAATCTGCGTACTTGGTGTCAAGAAGGAAGATACGAACCTCATCTCTAAGTTCAAAGAATCTTGTCAAGATCCTACCTCGAGAGAGCCATCTTACTTCCGTATGAATAAGAAGCTGTTCATGCTTAGTGCCAATATCTTTGCATAACAAAGAAAATAATCTGGATTGCAGAGGACGAGTTTTAATGTAGTTAATGATTTGAACCACTTCGTTAAATATCTTCTGCAAAAGTTCTGGGAATATTTTGGCTACTATGGCTTCACGATGAATACAACAGTGTGTCCATTTCACCTCAGGAGCTACTGCTTTGATACGAGCTTGAAGTCCCGTTTTGTTGCCAGGATTGGCCATATCAGTAATTCGTCGTTGGACAGTATTGTTAGTGAGCGGAACAGTACCTATTAGCTCCATCCGTAGACGCTTTGTCCAGGAGATGTCATGTTTACTGAAAAAAATCATTCAGTGCAGTAAAAATATCTTCTGATGTTGTTTGAAGTAGCTCGCACGAATAAGGAAAATCTTCGAATATCTGGTCCTCCCACAAAAATCGTGTGAAAACCAACATTATTGATTTTTTGGATATGTCTGTGCTTTCGTCCAATTGTAGAGCATACATATATATCACTCATGCAAAGTCTGACCAACAACGTTTCTTCAATATTATTGGCCATATCAGTAATTCCTCGTTGGACAGTATTGTTAGTGAGCGGAACAGTACCTATTAGCTTAGCAGCTGCATCACCTAACATTCTCTTGCTTAAAACTATTGCTGATGGCAGTATAAGTTCTTCAGAAATTGTATGTTTTTTCCACATTTTGCGACAAGTTGAGATACCTCATAAGATGCAAGGGTTGCATTTTCATTTACATTTACACCAGAGGGTTTAGTAATGTCTTCACGAGATCTTTTAAAGTTCTCCTAATTCCTTTTTGAAAAAATCTAATGACTTAATATTGTGCCCTTGATGTTTTGTTTCAAGATGGAGTTTTGCTGGCTTCATACACTCATTCGAAAGGCTTTCGTAGCAAATAACACATTGAGGTTTAGGCTGATGCTCAGGTCCAGTGAAGGTGAAGCCAATTTCCAAGTAATCCGAGTTGTACTTTCTAATTTTTGCAGTAGACTTAACACTGACCTTAGATGAGTTAGGTTCAAGAGACGGTGGAGAGTTGGGTTCAAGAGACACTTACAAGTTCGGTTCGAGAGTCACTGACTTATTAACTTCAACATCAAATTCGTCTTCATCGAAAGGCCTATCTCGTTTTAACGATCCACTTTTCAACCAACGATCCATTTTTAATCACTGTACGCTTACTCTAACTTTCCGCAAAACATAGCTTTACAAACACTAACTATTTTACGAAAACACTCTTGTAAACAACACGTTCTGTGACAGCACTAGCAATAAACTAACAATGGCCGACTGTCGTCTGAAATGCGAGTTGGCTGTGTAAGTGACTCACTTGTCGGCTGCAAACAGTGGCGCGCCCCCTCGGCACGAGCGGTAAACTACGTAGTTCAGTAGTGCTGCCCGTGGCTGGATCGCGAACCTCCACCGCTCTTCACTCATTCAACTGTCAACCCCACGGGCTGCCGGTCCAGCACTAGGCACCCGGTGGCAACGCCAGTGACTCCGACTCTTGACACTGTTCTGAACCACTTCTGTTTGATGAGATGCTCCAAGACATCAAGCGGGAACTGCTCAATTGTTGGAGCAGCTCCAGCAATTCCGGCACTTTTACGCAAAATTTACTATTTTTTAAGGCACTCAGAAAGCTGGAATACTGAAAATCTGTTACTGAACCAAATATATTTTACTCTAATATCTGCGGACCCCTTCGGCATGGCTTGCGGACCCCCAGGGGTCCGCGGACCACCTGTTGGGAACCACTGGTCTAGGGCATTATCATGGTAGTCTACGGGGTAGGGCCTTTCGCTTTAGGCAATTGCGTGGTGGCACACACCTGACCTGCCAGTCGAGGGCCTCATTTTTATCATCCGAGTGTACTTGAGATCGTAAGAGGATTAAACAAGAAACAACTAGTCACACATTAGTCGAATTTTGTTAAATAAATTAAAAATAAATGTCAGCAGGGTTACATTTTGTAATTCTTGTTTGCCAATCCAATATTTTGTTGCTATACTCTTTTGAGAGTACATTCATTTAACAGCTGATACTTTTGATACTTTTGATACTCTTTTGTGAGTGAGTTTGATACCTTTGAGAAGGATTTCAAGTAATTGAATCTTGTAAGATGAATCATTAATGGTCAGATTTATTGTGAGGCAGATCAGTATTACATATTTTTGATGTGAGAGATTATAACACATTGGTGTTTTTCTGTGAAGTGAATTTTGAGAATTTTAAGAGAATTTATGCTCTATTTGAAAGCAGATCTTGAATTGGATTTCGATTACTAAGGTAATTTTTCCTTATTGTTTAAGAAGTTGTCTAGATATGATCAGATTAATTACAGTTCTTGGAGATTGTGTGCGTTAATAATTTGAAGCCAGTTATATAATTTTGTAGATCATGCCACGTGATTAAGTGAAGTTTGTGATAGGTATTTTGGAAGTTGCCAAGTGGAAGTTGCAATATTGCTAATGAGTATTTTGAGGCAGACATGAGGTTGTCGAACCCAGTCTAGCATAATTTTTGATATTCATGCTGTGCGCTGAATAGTTATGGTGTTATGTGGAATAGTTATGGTGTTATGTGGAATAATTATGGTATTCAAATATGGTATTTGATAAAGTGAGAGTATATGATGAAGTTTTGGATAGTGAGATCCAACGTGATTTTGTGAAGGCAATAATTTTTTTTGGCATGATAATTAAATACGAGATATAACTTGGAAGTGATAAAACTGTAAGACAACGTTCTATAACCTATATTAAAAAATTTGTTAGTAAATTAAATAAATAAATAAATAAATAATGTTGATAATACACGATTTTCTGATAATAATAATTTATAAATTAATAATCTGAAGTTTAAGCATATTAATGATCTGACCCAATGAAATAAAAATCTAAATGACTTAATGAAATAAAAATCTAAATGACTCGATGAAATAAAAATCTAAATAATCAGATGAAATAAAATTTAAATAAATTGATAAATTAAAATTTGGAATAAATCGATGAATTAAATAAATGGATGAATTAAAGTTTGAATAAATTAACTGATCTAAATAAATTAATAGGTGATTAAATAGCTGATGAATAACTGAATTAAAAGGTAACTAGTTGAAACCCGTCAAAAATGACGGTCAATAGAAAAATATTTACTGAAGAATTTTCTTATGTAGGCCTACTGTATATTCTTTGTACGATTATTTTTGGCTCTATTGAAACTATAAGGGCGTCAAAAGATTGCACTCTCAACATTGCAAAATACTGCTGGCCATGACTGAAAAATTGATGAGGCAAATTGAGACCTATACGTTCCAGAGTTTTCCCTTGAGCTTCATTGATTGTGACAGAGTATGCCAAATAAATTGGAAAATATTGCCTCTTAAAACAAAATGATAGTGTTTTATCGGATGATGTTAAATCAAGTAGAAGGATTAGACCTCTCTGCCTAATTTTAACTGCACTTATTATTTCCAAATCCAAGCAATATGGTTGCAGTTAGGAGCCCTTGGGAAACGTTCAGATTTCTAACCAGCATAACAGTTCAAGCGTTTGGAATATGTGGAGGCAAGTCATTTAGTTCCAAGGAATTCAAGAACTCTGAGGAGTCTAATAAAACTGGCCGCAAACCGTCACATATAATTTTGGAATATAACGAAGAAATGCGATGATGTGCATCTCCATACATCTTAAAACAATTTGGACCGTATGGGTGTGGCACAGTAACATTGGCACCAAATGAAACGAAGGACATAGCATTGTACTGCCGATTAGTCTCTCTGAAATTCCTTGAGATATCATCTCCAGTGAAAAATAATTGTTGCAGCATGTCAAATGTTTTATATTTAGTCAGATTAATTTTACATTACAACAGCAAAGGTCAAAGTAACCAAGTGAAGAATTCTCTCAAGAGAAATACAGTGCAGAACAATGTTTAAATTTGTTCGTCAAGGACCCTACACTGTAACGGTATAGTATCTGGAATTGTATCTGAAATGCCGTATTCATATTGGAGTTTAAAAGTGGCTTCGTATTTTTCTCCGATTTCCCACTTGTTTGCGGCTAATGTTCTATTTCGTAAAATGGGTTTATTTATAGCAGCATTTCTCCCCAAACTAACGTCATAGCTTATTAAATAACACTATAGTGGCCTGCATCAACGCAGCTGCCAAATATTAAATAGCAAATAATAACTTACTTCCATTGCCAAAATCAACTGCGTGGTTAGACTCATTGTTATGTACTCTAAAAAAATAATCAATAAACAACAATATTCACTTTTACAACTAAGTTCAGAGACTTCCATTCTCAAGTTGGTTGCTGATGAGAATGCGATGAGACTGATCGCCAATAATAAAATCCTTGCAATTTTTGCAATTTGCTTGCTAACGCAACTCAGGATGACGAACTTCATTTTGAAATAAACAGAATGAAACTGCTCTAAATAATCAATTTCCATCACCTGTTGAAGGTACAATACTTTGCATTTCCATGACAGTAAATTATGCAAGGGAGCATAGAATCACTTCGCCACTACTGGAATGAGCATGGACTCACTTCGCCAGCCTCCGTAATGGAGGGAGTTTTAGAATTATATGTTCAGTGTTTTTCAAAGATCGTATTAACACAGGGAAGCCCAGTCTTAAGGCTACATTCTGAGCTATCGCCCCAGATTCCAGGTTCGATCCCTGCTCTGCCAAGAAATTTAATTCTGGTCTGAGAGCTGGAACGGGGCGCACTCTTGAGGCAAAACTAAGAAGAGCAAAATTTGATTCCCATCTCAACAATCTTGGATGAGGTTTTTCGTGGTTTCCCACTTCCACTCCAGGCAAATACCGGGATAGTTCCTAACTTAAAGCCTCAGTCGTCAACTCTCCATTCCCCATACTAATTACAAATGCACACATCAATACAGCCATCACATTAACACAGGTTATCAGAGAAAGGTTTACACTCACACACCAAAGTAGACGGGGCTGAGTGACCACGATGTCTGAGTCCATCAAATGAATTATGTTCGACAATTTTCTCTCAAGGCGAAGCGATTGTGCCGATATTTATTTAATAATTTAAAAGTATCTGGGAACGTAAATCATGGAGAATTCCTTACCTTACGGGAATAATAAACGTAACATATGTTTAGACAATGTAATACCAATTGCAAGATAGAATAATTGGGAAATAGAATTACATGTCTGAGGTGGGAATCAAACTCCTTCGACGATGCATAATCAATTTCGTTGTCCACAATGTTAGCCGCTGAGCCACCCAGACAACGAAATTAGAGTGCAATATTAAGAGACGTAAACAACAAACGCACTTAACTGCCAGTTACAGTTCATCAATATTTCCCTTATTTCATGATTCTCAACTCCCTATTCCCCATACTAATTACAAATGCACACATCAATACAGCCATCACATTAACACAGGTTATCAGAGAAAGGTTTACACTCACACACCACAGTAGATGGGGCTGAGTGACCACGATGTCTGAGTCCATCAAATGAATTATGTTCGACAATTTTCTCTCAAGGCGAAGCGATTGTGCCGATTTTTATTTAATAATTTAAAAGTATCTGGCAACGTAAATCATGGAGAATTCCTTACCTTACGGGAATAATAAACGTAACATATGTTTAGACAATGTAATACCAATTGCAAGATAGAATAATTGGGAAATAAAATTACATGTCTGAGGTGGGAATCAAACTCCTTCGACGATGCATAATCAATTTCGTTGTCCACAATGATAGCCGCTGAGCCACCCAGACAACGAAATTGGAGTGCAATATTAAGTGACGTAAACAACAAACGCACTCAACTGCCAGTTACAGTTCATCAATATTTCCCTTATTTCATGATTCTATTCCAGTATATATCGGGATACAACATAAGCGACATTTCCCTTTTCAATTCTCATAAACAAAGATCACACTACGATACGGTGGATCTTTTATCCGCCATTTCTCTCATGAAGAAACGCAATTGTGGCAACGCGCAATTGCCACATATATTACCTTTTTCTTTAAACATATAAAAATATACCGTAACATATATTTTCCTTTTAAAGACACACTGCAAATCTGCATGCCAAGAGCTTTCGTTAGAATGCCATACGAAGCCAATCGGTTAAGTCGTTTTCAAAATCTCGTGTGTACAAAATATACCTTAGTGTTTTAAATATATACTAGTTGAAACCCGTCAAAAATGACGGTCAATAGAAAAATATTTACTGAAGAATTTTCTTATGTAGGCCTACTGTATATTCTTTGTACGATGATTTTTTGGCTCTATTGAAACTATAAGGGCGTCAAAAGATTGCGCTCTCAACATTGCAAAATACTGCTGGCCATGACTGAAAAATTGATGAGGCAAATTGAGACCTATACGTTCCAGAGTTTTCCCTTGAGCTTCATTGATTGTGACAGAGTATGCCAAATAAATTGGAAAATATTGCCTCTTAAAACAAAATGATAGTGTTTTATCGGATGCTGTTAAATCAAGTAGAAGGATTAGACCTCTCTGCCTAATTTTAACTGCACTTATTATTTCCAAATCCAAGCAATATGGTTGCATTTAGGAGCCCTTGGGAAACGTTCAGATTTCTAAGCAGCATAACGGTTCAAGCGTTTGGAATATGTGGAGGCAAGTCATTTATTTCCAAGGAATTCAAGAACTCTGAGGAGTCTAATAAAACTGGCCGCAAACCGTCACATATAATTTTGGAATATAACGAAGAAATGCGATGATGTGCACCTCCATACATCTTAGAACAATGTGGACCGTATGGGTGTGGCACAGTAACATTGGCACCAAATGAAACGAAGGACATAGCCGATTAGTCTCTCTGAAATTCCTTGAGATATCATCTCCAGTGAAAAATAATTGTTGCAGCATGTCAAATGTTTTATATTTAGTCAGATTAATTTTACATTACAACAGCAAAGGTCAAAGTAACCAAGTGAAGATTTCTCTCAAGAGAAATACAGTGCAGAACAATGTTTAAATTTGTTCGTCAAGGACCCTACAGTGTAACGGTATAGTATCTGGAATTGTACCTGAAATGCCGTATTCATATTGGAGTTTAAAAGTGGCTTCGTATTTTTCTCCGATTTCCCACTTGTTTGCGGCTAATGTTCTATTTCGTAAAATGGGTTTATTTATAGCAGCATTTCTCCCCAAATTAACGTCATAGCTTATTAAATAACACTATAGTGGCCTGCATCAACGCAGCTGCCAAATATTACATAGCAAATAATAACTTACTTCCATTGCCAAAATCAACTGCGTGGTTAGACTCATTGTTATGTACTCTAAAAAAATAATCAATAAACAACAATATTCACTTATACAACTAAGTTCAGAGACTTCCATTCTCAAGTTGGTTGCTGATGAGAATGCGATGAGACTGATAGCCAATAATAAAATCCTTGCAATTTTTGCAATTTGCTTGCAAACGCAACTCAGGATGACGAACTTCATTTTGAAATAAACAGAATGAAACTGCTCTAAATAATCAATTTCCATCACCTGTTGAAGGTACAATACTTTGCATTTCCATGACAGTAAATTATGCAAGGGAGCATAGAATCACTTCGCCACTACTGGAATGAGCATGGACTCACTTCGCCAGCCACCGTAATGGAGGGAGTTTTAGAATTATATGTTCAGTGTTTTTCAAAGATCGTATTAACACAGGGAAGCCCAGTCTTAAGGCTACATTCTGAGCTATCGCCCCAGATTCCAGGTTCGATCCCTGCTCTGCCAAGAAATTTAATTCTGGTCTGAGGGCTGGAACGGGGCGCACTCTTGAGGCAAACCTAAGAAGAGCAAAATTTTATTCCCATCTCAACAACCTTGGATGTGGTTTTCCGTGGTTTCCCACTTCCACTCCAGGCAAATACCGGGATAGTTCCTAACTTAAAGCCTCAGTCGTCAACTCTCCATTCCCCATACTAATTACAAATGCACACATCAATACAGCCATCACATTAACACAGGTTATCAGAGAAAGGTTTACACTCACACACCAAAGTAGACGGGGCTGAGTGACCACGATGTCTGAGTCCATCAAATGAATTATGTTCGACAATTTTCTCTCAAGGCGAAGCGATTGTGCCGATATTTATATAATAATTTAAAAGTATCTGGGAACGTAAATCATGGAGAATTCCTTACCTTACGGGAATAATAAACGTAGCCTAACATATGTTTAGACAATGTAATACCAATTGCAAGATAGAATAATTGGGAAATAGAATTACATGTCTGAGGTGGGAATCAAACTCCTTCGACGATGCATAATCAATTTCGTTGTCCACAATGTTAGCCGCTGAGCCACCCAGACAACGAAATTAGAGTGCAATATTAAGAGACGTAAACAACAAACGCACTTAACTGCCAGTTACAGTTCATCAATATTTCCCTTATTTCATGATTCTCAACTCCCTATTCCCCTTACTAATTACAAATGCACACATCAATACAGCCATCACATTAACACAGGTTATCAGAGAAAGGTTTACACTCACACACCAAAGTAGGCAGGGCTGAGTGACCACGATGTCTGAGTCCATCAAATGAATTATGTTCGACAATTTTCTCTCAAGGCTAAGCGATTGTGCCGATTTTCATTTTCAATTTAAAAGTATCTGGCAACGTAAATCATGGAGAATTTCTTACCTTACGGGAATAATAAACGTAACATATGTTTAGACAATGTAATACCAATTGCAAGATAGAATAATTGGGAAATAAAATTACATGTCTGAGGTGGGAATCAAACTCCTTCGACGATGCATAATCAATTTCGTTGTCCACAATGTTAGCCGCTGAGCCACCCAGACAACGAAATTAGAGTGCAATATTAAGTGACGTAAACAACAAACGCACTCAACTCCCAGTTACAGTTCATCAATATTTCCCTTATTTCATGATTCTATTCCAGTATATATCGGGATACAACATAAGCGATATTTCCCTTTTCAATTCTCATAAACAAAGATCACACTACGATACGGTGGATCTTTTATCCGCCATTTCTCTCATGAAGAAACGCAATTGTGGCAACGCGCAATTGCCACATATATTACCTTTTTCTTTAAACATATAAAAATATACCGTAACATATATTTTCCTTTTAAAGACACACTGCAAATCTGCATGCCAAGAGCTTTCGTTAGAATGCCATACGAAGCCAATCGGTTAAGTCGTTTTCAAAATCTCGTGTGTACAAAAAATACCTTAGTGTTTTAAATATATACGAGTATACACACTCAACCTGCAGTTTAAGTCCTTCAATTCGTGGTTTATTTAATATAATTCTAATTCGATGCATATTGTAAAAACATAATTAACATTATTGGAGACCCTTTTTAATTCTCATATACAAAGATCTCAGTTAGAGGCGACCGGAATCGCCATTTTCCTTGTTGAGAAAGGCCATTGTGCGCATGCGTTGGAGTGTCAAATATTACATATTTCTTTAATCATTTAAAAATATACCGTAACATATATTTTCCTTTTAAAGAAACTCTGCAAATCTGCATGCCAAGAGCTTTCGTTAGAATGTATTACGAAGCCAATCGGTTAAGTCGTTTTCACAATCTCGTGTGTACAGAAAACAGCTTAGTGTTTTAAATATATAGATAGATATGGCAACAGAGAATTCGTTACTTTACAGGAATGATAAAAGTGAAATATGTTTCTACACTGTAATACCAATCGTAGGAAGGAAGAAAACAAAAAAAAACATATCCGAGGTGGGAATCGAACCCTCTCGACCATGCAAAGGATGGCAACAGAGAATTCGTTACTTTACGGGAATGAAAAAGTGAAATATATCTCTACAATGTAATACCAATCGTAGGAAGGAAGAAAATGAAAATTAAAAAAACGTATCCGAGGAGGGAATCGAACCCTCTCGACCATGCAAAGGATGGCAACAGAGAATTCGTTACTTTACGGGAATGATAAAAGTGAAATATGTTTCTACAATGTAATACCAATCGTAGGAAGTAAGAAAACGAAAATAAAAAAAACATAACCGAGGTGGGAATCGAACCCTCTCGATGGGAACAGAGAATTCGTTACTTGACGGGAATGATAAAAGTGAAATATGTTTCTACAATGCAATACCAATCGTAGGAAGGAAGAAAACGAAAATAAAAAAACATATCCGAAGTGGGATCGAACCCTCTCGATCATGCATAATACAAATTTCAGGCCAGTAACCTTATCCCCTTGGCCAACCAGACAACTATGTGACACTGCAGTATTAAGCTATCTAACCAGTATACACACTCAACCTGCAGTTTATGTCTTTCAATTCGTGGTTTATTTAATATAATTCTATTTCAATGCACATTGTAAAAACATAACTAACATTATTGGAGATCCTTTTTAATTCTCATGAACAAAGATCTCAGTTAGACGCGACCGGAATCGCCATTTTCCTTGTTGAGAAAGGCCATTGTGCGCATGCGCGGGAGTGACAAATATTACATATTTCTTTAATCATTTAAAAATATACCGTAACATATATTTTTCTTTTAAAGAAACTCTGCAAATCTGCATGCCAAGAGCTTTCTACAATGCAATACCAATCGTAGGAAGGAAGAAAATGAAAATAAAAAAACACTAGTTGAAACCCGTCAAAAATGACGGTCAATAGAAAAATATTTACTGAAGAATTTTCTTATGTAGGCCTACTGTATATTCTTTGTACGATGATTTTTTGGCTCTATTGAAACTATAAGGGCGTCAAAAGATTGCGCTCTCAACATTGCAAAATACTGCTGGCCATGACTGAAAAATTGATGAGGCAAATTGAGACCTATACGTTCCAGAGTTTTCCCTTGAGCTTCATTGATTGTGACAGAGTATGCCAAATAAATTGGAAAATATTGCCTCTTAAAACAAAATGATAGTGTTTTATCGGATGCTGTTAAATCAAGTAGAAGGATTAGACCTCTCTGCCTAATTTTAACTGCACTTATTATTTCCAAATCCAAGCAATATGGTTGCATTTAGGAGCCCTTGGGAAACGTTCAGATTTCTAAGCAGCATAACGGTTCAAGCGTTTGGAATATGTGGAGGCAAGTCATTTATTTCCAAGGAATTCAAGAACTCTGAGGAGTCTAATAAAACTGGCCGCAAACCGTCACATATAATTTTGGAATATAACGAAGAAATGCGATGATGTGCACCTCCATACATCTTAGAACAATGTGGACCGTATGGGTGTGGCACAGTAACATTGGCACCAAATGAAACGAAGGACATAGCCGATTAGTCTCTCTGAAATTCCTTGAGATATCATCTCCAGTGAAAAATAATTGTTGCAGCATGTCAAATGTTTTATATTTAGTCAGATTAATTTTACATTACAACAGCAAAGGTCAAAGTAACCAAGTGAAGATTTCTCTCAAGAGAAATACAGTGCAGAACAATGTTTAAATTTGTTCGTCAAGGACCCTACAGTGTAACGGTATAGTATCTGGAATTGTACCTGAAATGCCGTATTCATATTGGAGTTTAAAAGTGGCTTCGTATTTTTCTCCGATTTCCCACTTGTTTGCGGCTAATGTTCTATTTCGTAAAATGGGTTTATTTATAGCAGCATTTCTCCCCAAATTAACGTCATAGCTTATTAAATAACACTATAGTGGCCTGCATCAACGCAGCTGCCAAATATTAAATAGCAAATAATAACTTACTTCCATTGCCAAAATCAACTGCGTGGTTAGACTCATTGTTATGTACTCTAAAAAAATAATCAATAAACAACAATATTCACTTATACAACTAAGTTCAGAGACTTCCATTCTCAAGTTGGTTGCTGATGAGAATGCGATGAGACTGATAGCCAATAATAAAATCCTTGCAATTTTTGCAATTTGCTTGCAAACGCAACTCAGGATGACGAACTTCATTTTGAAATAAACAGAATGAAACTGCTCTAAATAATCAATTTCCATCACCTGTTGAAGGTACAATACTTTGCATTTCCATGACAGTAAATTATGCAAGGGAGCATAGAATCACTTCGCCACTACTGGAATGAGCATGGACTCACTTCGCCAGCCACCGTAATGGAGGGAGTTTTAGAATTATATGTTCAGTGTTTTTCAAAGATCGTATTAACACAGGGAAGCCCAGTCTTAAGGCCACATTCTGAGCTATCGCCCCAGATTCCAGGTTCGATCCCTGCTCTGCCAAGAAATTTAATTCTGGTCTGAGGGCTGGAACGGGGCGCACTCTTGAGGCAAACCTAAGAAGAGCAAAATTTTATTCCCATCTCAACAACCTTGGATGTGGTTTTCCGTGGTTTCCCACTTCCACTCCAGGCAAATACCGGGATAGTTCCTAACTTAAAGCCTCAGTCGTCAACTCTCCATTCCCCATACTAATTACAAATGCACACATCAATACAGCCATCACATTAACACAGGTTATCAGAGAAAGGTTTACACTCACACACCAAAGTAGACGGGGCTGAGTGACCACGATGTCTGAGTCCATCAAATGAATTATGTTCGACAATTTTCTCTCAAGGCGAAGCGATTGTGCCGATATTTATATAATAATTTAAAAGTATCTGGGAACGTAAATCATGGAGAATTCCTTACCTTACGGGAATAATAAACGTAGCCTAACATATGTTTAGACAATGTAATACCAATTGCAAGATAGAATAATTGGGAAATAGAATTACATGTCTGAGGTGGGAATCAAACTCCTTCGACGATGCATAATCAATTTCGTTGTCCACAATGTTAGCCGCTGAGCCACCCAGACAACGAAATTAGAGTGCAATATTAAGAGACGTAAACAACAAACGCACTTAACTGCCAGTTACAGTTCATCAATATTTCCCTTATTTCATGATTCTCAACTCCCTATTCCCCTTACTAATTACAAATGCACACATCAATACAGCCATCACATTAACACAGGTTATCAGAGAAAGGTTTACACTCACACACCAAAGTAGACAGGGCTGAGTGACCACGATGTCTGAGTCCATCAAATGAATTATGTTCGACAATTTTCTCTCAAGGCTAAGCGATTGTGCCGATTTTCATTTTCAATTTAAAAGTATCTGGCAACGTAAATCATGGAGAATTTCTTACCTTACGGGAATAATAAACGTAACATATGTTTAGACAATGTAATACCAATTGCAAGATAGAATAATTGGGAAATAAAATTACATGTCTGAGGTGGGAATCAAACTCCTTCGACGATGCATAATCAATTTCGTTGTCCACAATGTTAGCCGCTGAGCCACCCAGACAACGAAATTAGAGTGCAATATTAAGTGACGTAAACAACAAACGCACTCAACTCCCAGTTACAGTTCATCAATATTTCCCTTATTTCATGATTCTATTCCAGTATATATCGGGATACAACATAAGCGATATTTCCCTTTTCAATTCTCATAAACAAAGATCACACTACGATACGGTGGATCTTTTATCCGCCATTTCTCTCATGAAGAAACGCAATTGTGGCAACGCGCAATTGCCACATATATTACCTTTTTCTTTAAACATATAAAAATATACCGTAACATATATTTTCCTTTTAAAGACACACTGCAAATCTGCATGCCAAGAGCTTTCGTTAGAATGCCATACGAAGCCAATCGGTTAAGTCGTTTTCAAAATCTCGTGTGTACAAAAAATACCTTAGTGTTTTAAATATATACGAGTATACACACTCAACCTGCAGTTTAAGTCCTTCAATTCGTGGTTTATTTAATATAATTCTAATTCGATGCATATTGTAAAAACATAATTAACATTATTGGAGACCCTTTTTAATTCTCATATACAAAGATCTCAGTTAGAGGCGACCGGAATCGCCATTTTCCTTGTTGAGAACGCCATTGTGCGCATGCGTTGGAGTGTCAAATATTACATATTTCTTTAATCATTTAAAAATATACCGTAACATATATTTTCCTTTTAAAGAAACTCTGCAAATCTGCATGCCAAGAGCTTTCGTTAGAATGTATTACGAAGCCAATCGGTTAAGTCGTTTTCACAATCTCGTGTGTACAGAAAACAGCTTAGTGTTTTAAATATATAGATATGGCAACAGAGAATTCGTTACTTTACAGGAATGACAAAAGTGAAATATGTTTCTACACTGTAATACCAATCGTAGGAAGGAAGAAAACAAAAAAAAACATATCCGAGGTGGGAATCGAACCCTCTCGACCATGCAAAGGATGGCAACAGAGAATTCGTTACTTTACGGGAATGAAAAAGTGAAATATATCTCTACAATGTAATACCAATCGTAGGAAGGAAGAAAATGAAAATTAAAAAAACGTATCCGAGGAGGGAATCGAACCCTCTCGACCATGCAAAGGATGGCAACAGAGAATTCGTTACTTTACGGGAATGATAAAAGTGAAATATGTTTCTACAATGTAATACCAATCGTAGGAAGTAAGAAAACGAAAATAAAAAAAACATAACCGAGGTGGGAATCGAACCCTCTCGATGGGAACAGAGAATTCGTTACTTGACGGGAATGATAAAAGTGAAATATGTTTCTACAATGCAATACCAATCGTAGGAAGGAAGAAAACGAAAATAAAAAAACATATCCGAAGTGGGATCGAACCCTCTCGATCATGCATAATACAAATTTCAGGCCAGTAACCTTATCCCCTTGGCCAACCAGACAACTATGTGACACTGCAGTATTAAGCTATCTAACCAGTATACACACTCAACCTGCAGTTTATGTCTTTCAATTCGTGGTTTATTTAATATAATTCTATTTCAATGCACATTGTAAAAACATAACTAACATTATTGGAGATCCTTTTTAATTCTCATGAACAAAGATCTCAGTTAGACGCGACCGGAATCGCCATTTTCCTTGTTGAGAAAGGCCATTGTGCGCATGCGCGGGAGTGACAAATATTACATATTTCTTTAATCATTTAAAAATATACCGTAACATATATTTTTCTTTTAAAGAAACTCTGCAAATCTGCATGCCAAGAGCTTTCTACAATGCAATACCAATCGTAGGAAGGAAGAAAATGAAAATAAAAAAACATATCCGAGGTGGGAATCGAACCCTCTCGATCATGCATAATACAAATTTCACGCCAGTAACCTTATCCCCTTGGCCAACCAGACAACTATGTGACACTGCAGTATTAAGCTATCTAACCAGTATACACACTCAACCTGCAGTTTATGTCTTTCAATTCGTGGTTTATTTAATATAATTCTATTTCAATGCACATTGTAAAAACATAACTAACATTATTGGAGATCCTTTTTAATTCTCATGAACAAAGATCTCAGTTAGACGCGACCGGAATCGCCATTTTCCTTGTTGAGAAAGGCCATTGTGCGCATGCGCGGGAGTGACAAATATTACATATTTCTTTAATCATTTAAAAATATACCGTAACATATATTTTCCTTTTAAAGAAACTCTGCAAATCTGCATGCCAAGAGCTTTCGTTAGAATGTCTTACGAAGCCAATCGGTTAAGTGGTTTTCACAATCTCGTGTGTACAAAAAACAGCTTAGTGTTTTAAATATATAGATATGGCAACAGAGAATTCGTTACTTTACAGGAATGATAAAAGTGAAATATGTTTCTACACTGTAATACCAATCGTAGGAAGGAAGAAAACAAAAAAAAACATATCCGAGGTGGGAATCGAACCCTCTCGACCATGCAAAGGATGGCAACAGAGAATTCGTTACTTTACGGGAATGAAAAAGTGAAATATATCTCTACAATGTAATACCAATCGTAGGAAGGAAGAAAATGAAAATTTAAAAAACGTATCCGAGGTGGGAATCGAACCCTCTCGACCATGCAAAGGATGGCAACAGAGAATTCGTTACTTTACGGGAATGATAAAAGTGAAATATGTTTCTACAATGTAATACCAATCGTAGGAAGTAAGAAAACGAAAATAAAAAAAACATAACCGAGGTGGGAATCGAACCCTCTCGATGGGAACAGAGAATTCGTTACTTGACGGGAATGATAAAAGTGAAATATGTTTCTACAATGCAATACCAATCGTAGGAAGGAAGAAAACGAAAATAAAAAAACATATCCGAAGTGGGATCGAACCCTCTCGATCATGCATAATACAAATTTCAGGCCAGTAACCTTATCCCCTTGGCCAACCAGACAACTATGTGACACTGCAGTATTAAGCTATCTAACCAGTATACACACTCAACCTGCAGTTTATGTCTTTCAATTCGTGGTTTATTTAATATAATTCTATTTCAATGCACATTGTAAAAACATAACTAACATTATTGGAGATCCTTTTTAATTCTCATGAACAAAGATCTCAGTTAGACGCGACCGGAATCGCCATTTTCCTTGTTGAGAAAGGCCATTGTGCGCATGCGCGGGAGTGACAAATATTACATATTTCTTTAATCATTTAAAAATATACCGTAACATATATTTTTCTTTTAAAGAAACTCTGCAAATCTGCATGCCAAGAGCTTTCTACAATGCAATACCAATCGTAGGAAGGAAGAAAATGAAAATAAAAAAACATATCCGAGGTGGGAATCGAACCCTCTCGATCATGCATAATACAAATTTCAGGCCAGTAAACTTATCCCCTTGGCCAACCAGACAACTATGTGACACTGCAGTATTAAGCTATCTAACCAGTATACACACTCAACCTGCAGTTTATGTCTTTCAATTCGTGGTTTATTTAATATAATTCTATTTCAATGCACATTGTAAAAACATAACTAACATTATTGGAGATCCTTTTTAATTCTCATGAACAAAGATCTCAGTTAGACGCGACCGGAATCGCCATTTTCCTTGTTGAGAAAGGCCATTGTGCGCCTGCGCGGGAGTGACAAATATTACATATTTCTTTAATCATTTAAAAATATACCGTAACATATATTTTCCTTTTAAAGAAACTCTGCAAATCTGCATGCCAAGAGCTTTCGTTAGAATGTCTTACGAAGCCAATCGGTTAAGTGGTTTTCACAATCTCGTGTGTACAAAAAACAGCTTAGTGTTTTAAATATATAGATATGGCAACAGAGAATTCGTTACTTTACAGGAATGATAAAAGTGAAATATGTTTCTACACTGTAATACCAATCGTAGGAAGGAAGAAAACAAAAAAAAACATATCCGAGGTGGGAATCGAACCCTCTCGACCATGCAAAGGATGGCAACAGAGAATTCGTTACTTTACGGGAATGAAAAAGTGAAATATATCTCTACAATGTAATACCAATCGTAGGAAGGAAGAAAATGAAAATTAAAAAAACGTATCCGAGGTGGGAATCGAACCCTCTCGACCATGCAAAGGATGGCAACAGAGAATTCGTTACTTTACGGGAATGATAAAAGTGAAATATGTTTCTACAATGTAATACCAATCGTAGGAAGTAAGAAAACGAAAATAAAAAAAACATAACCGAGGTGGGAATCGAACCCTCTCGATGGGAACAGAGAATTCGTTACTTGACGGGAATGATAAAAGTGAAATATGTTTCTACAATGCAATACCAATCGTAGGAAGGAAGAAAACGAAAATAAAAAAACATATCCGAAGTGGGATCGAACCCTCTCGATCATGCATAATACAAATTTCAGGCCAGTAACCTTATCCCCTTGGCCAACCAGACAACTATGTGACACTGCAGTATTAAGCTATCTAACCAGTATACACACTCAACCTGCAGTTTATGTCTTTCAATTCGTGGTTTATTTAATATAATTCTATTTCAATGCACATTGTAAAAACATAACTAACATTATTGGAGATCCTTTTTAATTCTCATGAACAAAGATCTCAGTTAGACGCGACCGGAATCGCCATTTTCCTTGTTGAGAAAGGCCATTGTGCGCATGCGCGGGAGTGACAAATATTACATATTTCTTTAATCATTTAAAAATATACCGTAACATATATTTTTCTTTTAAAGAAACTCTGCAAATCTGCATGCCAAGAGCTTTCTACAATGCAATACCAATCGTAGGAAGGAAGAAAATGAAAATAAAAAAACATATCCGAGGTGGGAATCGAACCCTCTCGATCATGCATAATACAAATTTCAGGCCAGTAACCTTATCCCCTTGGCCAACCAGACAACTATGTGACACTGCAGTATTAAGCTATCTAACCAGTATACACACTCAACCTGCAGTTTATGTCTTTCAATTCGTGGTTTATTTAATATAATTCTATTTCAATGCACATTGTAAAAACATAACTAACATTATTGGAGATCCTTTTTAATTCTCATGAACAAAGATCTCAGTTAGACGCGACCGGAATCGCCATTTTCCTTGTTGAGAAAGGCCATTGTGCGCCTGCGCGGGAGTGACAAATATTACATATTTCTTTAATCATTTAAAAATATACCGTAACATATATTTTCCTTTTAAAGAAACTCTGCAAATCTGCATGCCAAGAGCTTTCGTTAGAATGTCTTACGAAGCCAATCGGTTAAGTGGTTTTCACAATCTCGTGTGTACAAAAAACAGCTTAGTGTTTTAAATATATAGATATGGCAACAGAGAATTCGTTACTTTACAGGAATGATAAAAGTGAAATATGTTTCTACACTGTAATACCAATCGTAGGAAGGAAGAAAACAAAAAAAAACATATCCGAGGTGGGAATCGAACCCTCTCGACCATGCAAAGGATGGCAACAGAGAATTCGTTACTTTACGGGAATGAAAAAGTGAAATATATCTCTACAATGTAATACCAATCGTAGGAAGGAAGAAAATGAAAATTAAAAAAACGTATCCGAGGTGGGAATCGAACCCTCTCGACCATGCAAAGGATGGCAACAGAGAATTCGTTACTTTACGGGAATGATAAAAGTGAAATATGTTTCTACAATGTAATACCAATCGTAGGAAGTAAGAAAACGAAAATAAAAAAAACATAACCGAGGTGGGAATCGAACCCTCTCGATGGGAACAGAGAATTCGTTACTTGACGGGAATGATAAAAGTGAAATATGTTTCTACAATGCAATACCAATCGTAGGAAGGAAGAAAACGAAAATAAAAAAACATATCCGAAGTGGGATCGAACCCTCTCGATCATGCATAATACAAATTTCAGGCCAGTAACTTTATCCCCTTGGCCAACCAGACAACTATGGGACACTGCAGTATTAAGCTATCTAACCAGTATACACACTCAACCTGCAGTTTATGTCTTTCAATTCGTGGTTTATTTAATATAATTCTATTTCAATGCACATTGTAAAAACATAACTAACATTATTGGAGATCCTTTTTAATTCTCATGAACAAAGATCTCAGTTAGACGCGACCGGAATCGCCATTTTCCTTGTTGAGAAAGGCCATTGTGCGCATGCGCGGGAGTGACAAATATTACATATTTCTTTAATCATTTAAAAATATACCGTAACATATATTTTTCTTTTAAAGAAACTCTGCAAATCTGCATGCCAAGAGCTTTCTACAATGCAATACCAATCGTAGGAAGGAAGAAAATGAAAATAAAAAAACATATCCGAGGTGGGAATCGAACCCTCTCGATCATGCATAATACAAATTTCAGGCCAGTAACCTTATCCCCTTGGCCAACCAGACAACTATGTGACACTGCAGTATTAAGCTATCTAACCAGTATACACACTCAACCTGCAGTTTATGTCTTTCAATTCGTGGTTTATTTAATATAATTCTATTTCAATGCACATTGTAAAAACATAACTAACATTATTGGAGATCCTTTTTAATTCTCATGAACAAAGATCTCAGTTAGACGCGACCGGAATCGCCATTTTCCTTGTTGAGAAAGGCCATTGTGCGCATGCGCGGGAGTGACAAATATTACATATTTCTTTAATCATTTAAAAATATACCGTAACATATATTTTCCTTTTAAAGAAACTCTGCAAATCTGCATGCCAAGAGCTTTCGTTAGAATGTCTTACGAAGCCAATCGGTTAAGTGGTTTTCACAA
Source organism: Meconema thalassinum (assembly GCA_946902985.2). Lineage (NCBI taxonomy): Eukaryota > Metazoa > Arthropoda > Insecta > Orthoptera > Tettigoniidae > Meconema > Meconema thalassinum. The sequence continues at coordinate 85,015,379 of OX336400.1, read as the reverse complement.
TCTCGTGTGTACAAAAAACAGCTTAGTGTTTTAAATATATAGATGTTTTAAATGGCAACAGAGAATTCGTTTCTTTACAGGAATGATAAAAGTGAAATATGTTTCTACACTGTAATACCAATCGTAGGAAGGAAGAAAACAAAAAAAAAACATATCCGAGGTGGGAATCGAACGCTCTCGACCATGCAAACGATGGCAACAGAGAATTCGTTACTTTACGGGAATGATAAAAGTGAAATATGTTTCTACAATGTAATACCAATCGTAGAATGGAAGAAAACGAAAATAAAAAAAACATAACCGAGGTGGGAATCGAACCCTCTCGATGGGAACAGAGAATTCGTTACTTGACGGGAATGATAAAAGTGAAATATGTTTCTACAATGTAATACCAATCGTAGAATGGAAGAAAACGAAAATAAAAAAAACATAACCGAGGTGGGAATCGAACCCTCTCGATGGGAACAGAGAATTCGTTACTTGACGGGAATGATAAAAGTGAAATATGTTTCTACAATGCAATACCAATCGTAGGAAGGAAGAAAACGAAAATAAAAAACATATCCGAAGTGGGAATCGAACCCTCTCGATCATGCGTAATACAAATCTCTGGGCAGTAACCTTATCCCCTTGGCTATCCAGACAACTGTGTGACTCTGCAGTATTAAGCTATCTAACCAGTATACACACTCAACCTGCAGTTTATGTCCTTCAATTCGTGGTTTATTTTATATAATTCTATTTCAATGCATATTGTAAAAACATAGCTAACATTATTGGAGACCCTTGTTAATTCTCATAAGCAAAGATCTCAGTTAGACGCGACCGGAATCGCCATTTTCCTTGTTGAGAAAGGCCATTGTGCGCATGCGCGGGAGTGTCAAATATTACATATTTCTTTAATCATTTAAAAATATACCGTAACATATATTTTCCTTTTAAAGAAACTCTGCAAAGCTGCATGCCAAGAGCTTTCTACAATGCAATACCAATCGTAGGAAGGAAGAAAACGAAAATAAAAAAACATATCCGAGGTGGGAATCGAACCCTCTCGATCATGCATAATACAAATTTCTGGCCAGTAAGCTTATCCCCTTGGCCATCCAGACAACTATGTGATATTGCAGTATTAAGCTATCTAACCAGTATACACACTCAACCTGAAGTTTATGTCCTTCAATTCGTGGTTTATTTAATATAATTCTATTTCAATGCATATTGTAAAAACATAACTAACATTATTGGAGATCCTTTTTAATTCTCATGAACAAAGATCTCAGTTAGACCCGACCGGAATCGCCATTTTCCTTGTTGAGAAAGGCCATTGTGCGCATGCGCGGGAGTGTCAAATATTACATATTTCTTTAATCATTAAAAAATATACCGTAACATATATTTTCCTTTTAAAGAAACTCTGCAAATCTGCATGCCAAGAGCTTTCGTTAGAATGTCTTACGAAGCCAATCGGTTAAGTCGTTTTCACAATCTCGTGTGTACAAAAAACAGCTTAGTGTTTTAAATATATAGATAATAAATTAAAGAAGCTGATGATTAATAAATTTAAATGGATTTAAATAAATTTAAATGAGAGATAGGATTTAAATAATTTGATGAATTGCAACTTGAATTAATGAATTAAACAATTTAGATGGATGATTTGAGATGATTTAATTTGAATGAGATGATGAAATGAGAGTGTGTGGATAATTGAAGAATATAATGAATTGATGATTATAATATTCATTCAAATGATTTGATAGTAATAAATTAATTATTCTGACTTGAATATAATGAATTTTGAGATGAGAACTAATGTGAGAGATATTTAATTTTGATATGACGATGATGATAACCAATGAGTAGTGGAGTTTCTTTGATTCACAAACAAGCAATAATTAATGACAGTGTAAATATAGTGTAAATTAATTGTTCGATTTCTAGGAGCATTTACTGAGATTTTCAGCACGTGAATAATGCCATTCAAGCCATAAAATTAGTTGATATTTAAATATGAGTTATTAGAATATGTGTTTAGACAGATTCATTATTTTTGACATCCACATACATGATGTTAACTTAAAGAGAAGTTAGGTCTCAGGAATCACGAATGTCAGTGACGCATAGACATAGTGCTACGGTGAACCTGAGAACCCAAGCGAACTTTAGAAAATTTTCATATTTTATGTGGATGAAGTACACTTTGAATAGCATAGAGATGGTTCGATTTTCAGGACAATGACAATATAACGTTGGCATTCGACCATACTCTTAGGTAGGATGTGTGTTTAATATTTCTGTCTGACTATCAAAGTTTGAATAAATTTGTTTTTATCTTAGTTGTGATCTGATGATGATGTGATTTTCCTAATCCTTTCCTTGTCTTAATTAAGGCTTAACCAGGAAGGATGTGGTTTGCTAGGGATTCAGTTGGTGGCGCCCATTTCTATTTGTTTTTTTTAAATTAAATTTAAGCCCGTAACGACCCTGGAGATACTTTATCTCGTGTTACCCTCTGCTTTTGTGATATTTCAACTGAATTTCCGACACATTCCTTATTTGAATTCATGTTCATTTAACTCCACTCTGTCCTGGGAATCCAGGAATGCGATGTAATAGCAGATGGGTCATCGCATCCCTCGGACGAACGGGTACAGAGGGTAAGGGAGAATTGGCTTTACCCATCCGTGGGGCTTCGAATTTGTTTATTCTATGGGAACACATCAGATTTAGATTACGAAGAGATTGATCTCTATTTCATTTAATGGTGTTATAAAATTTATTAAACTTGGTCAGACAATATACTTGTATGCCCATTCCAGTGATCATGTTAGTCATATTAGTGTTATATCATGTTTAATTATAAGTCATTTTTTCTTATACCCAAGTGAAATCAAGAACTGATACATTGTGATGTGTTGCTATTTAACGTCTCTAAATTAAAACGTTTGTTGAAAGGTATAATTATGTTAACGGAAGATTTAGTTAAGGTGTTAAGAGAGTTACGGAATAACATGTCTAGTATTGCAGTAACTGTTGCTAGAATGGTATCAGAAAACAAAGAACAGATAAATGATTCGGAAGCTACATGTAGGGAAAATTTAAAGTCATTACAGGCTAGTAATGAAAATAGTTTAAACTCATTAGAGACTAGATTACAGTCAAATAGTAGAGATGAATTGAAATCATTACAGATTAGTAACGAAACTAACTTGAAGTCATTGCAGACTAGCACTGAAAATAATCTAAAATCATTGGAAGGAAGATTACAGTCCAGTAGTAGGAATGAATTGAAGTCATTACAGACTAGTACCGACAATAATTTGAAATTATTGGAAGAAAGATTACAGAGTAGTACTGAAAATAATTTAAAGGATAGTTTTAAATTGTTAGAAACTAGATTACAAGCTCGTAGTGAAGAAAATAACACAGAGTTGAAAAATAATTTAACGAGTTTGGAAAATAGATTAACGTTAAAGAATGATGAAATATTCAAGGCTTTACAATCAGATATAAAGGCAGTAGAAATGAAAGGAGAGAAAAATTTGCACATGTTAAGAAAAAATATTATTGAGTTAGAAAATAGAGAAGAAGAAAATATTCTTAATTTGAGAACAGATGTTATGTCTATACAGAAAGATATTAAATCAGATGTATCGAAATTACGATTCGACATAGATGGTTTAGTGGCAGATGTAGGCAAAATACAAGAGTGGTCTACCGAAGTATCTTTCGAATCCAAGATCAAAGGTTTAGAAATGAATCTAGGTAATGAAATCAAAAGTTTAAAGTCAGTAATTGGAACAGTTAAAGAGGAAGTCTTAGGAGAGGTTAATTCTAACTTGAAATCCTTAGAAAACCAATTGCAGGCAGACATTAGGAAAATTGATGATGATATAGATCAGAAAGTAAATGAAAACTTAGCATTGTTCAAAAATAGAGTCGGTGCAATAGTGGAAGAACGGTATAGTGAGGTCGATGATGAAGCAAAAGAAAAGCGTGCAGGGCTGGATGAGAAATTAATCGCAGGTATGGCGAATTAGGAAACGAGATTTACTGAGAATAAGGAAGCGATGAAGGTAGATTCAGCTCAATTCAGGACAGATGTAGATCAATTAAAAGAACAAGTCGCGTCAGTCAAGACAACATGCGAAGATAAGATAGACAAATTGAAGAACGATTTGGAAGAGAGTAACCGAACGCAGACTGTTATGTCATTAGATAATTTGGAGAATAAAGTCAAGACAGTGGAAAAGCGAACAGAAGATAGGATGACTAAAATAGAGTCTATAATAAATAGTTTTACAAGTCAAGGTGTTACAACGGGGGAAGTATCGATAAATCAGACACCGATAGATCGCAGTTTGGACAGTCAAGAGGTTAGCGTGGGAGAAGATGGTCAAACGCAACAGAATGTAACTTTCGAAAGGACTAATTCAACCCCTCAAGATAATTCGAATCAGAATAGAAGCACGTCTAGTATGAGTGAACGATACTCAGGTCCGGTGACCATAATCAGAAATCTGGATGATAAACCAAGGAAGTTTTCGGGGAACACAGGAGTCACACGGATAGCAGGAAAGATAGGAGAAGATAAGATGAAAGCAATGGTGTTTGCAGATGATCTCATGGTCTGGGAAAACAAGGAGGAGGAAATTCAGGAGCAATTGAAGGCTTGGGAAGAAACAGTGGGAGAGTACGGATGGAAGTTCAACATCAGTAAATGTGAGATCCTGTTAACGACCAGGAAAAAGGACAAACCAATGAGTGGGATAGCACTTGGAATTTCTGAGAGACATTCGAGATTACATGGCGGATCATAGAGTAGCCAAGGAGAGAGAACTAAGGGTAGTCGAACGCGCATTAGACGGGCCAGCGTTAATTTGGTTTCGCGCATTTAGGAGTAACTTTGCGAACATGGCACAATTTGCCATAGCATTTTTACGAAGATTCTGGAGTGCAGAGGATTAGCTGAACGTAAGAGCAGAAATGTACTCGAAACGTTACTCTACGTCGCATCCGACGCATTATGCAAATTACTTTACTTCGAAATTGGCTAAATTACAATTTTTGATTCCTCCATTGCCAGAAGAAGAACTTTTAAAAGCAATAGCAAGGCAGTTGCCAGTTGAGGTACAACGATCACTCATAGCATCGGGAGCGAACACACTTGAGCATTATGATGACATCCTACTTAGATTGGATTATACGAGCGCTCAGATGACACCCAGAACTTCAAGGAATGATAATCGAAACACGCAAGAAGTGAATGCGGTAGTTGTCGATAATGCAGCACAGACAGATAGAAGAGATTCCTGGGGAACAGAAGAAACGAAGGGAATAGAGGAAATATTCACAACGTTCGTGGGAATGATAGATAGCAAGGACCGTATGAGAGGCCATATGATCAAGATACAAGAGACAGTAGATACAGGAACTACGATCAGAATTCCAGATGCCAAAACAGGAACAGATATAATAATCGATATCCAGGCAGATACAACTGGAACCAAAATCAGCAGTCCAATCAAAACAATAGGCAAGATAATAGGAGGAATGATCAAAACGAAAGACAGGATAATCAAGAGTATGGGAGATCAAGGCAAGAGAATAGACAGCCTAGTGCACCATCCGAAGAGGTAATTAGAGATGTCAATAGGGCAAGCACGAGTGGTGAAGGAAGAAAAAAAAAGACAAATTAACGCCGAATCAGTATACTAATCATTGGGAATCCATCATTATAGTTGAGACATATCAGGTCAAAGACGAGGATTTAATTTAAGAAAATATAGTCCACCGAGGGAATAGATACTAATGAAGTTGTGGGAACTTTTAACGCATCCAGCATTAGAAAGTATCATTATGCTGAGTAAGAGGATGATTGCAGAGCTATCGTGTACATATGTTGTGTATAGAATGCCTGAGTGTATTTTTTTTCTCAAGACTGATAAAAAAAGGAGATGTACGGGAGAGATGTACCCGATACCTAGTTGAGGCTATCGGCTACGCCAGTTGAGATCGAGCCGTAGTTGAGATTTATGGGAAATGAAGAAAAGATAGCGCTCAGGTCGAGTCGAGAAGAATGGTAGGAAATGACGTAGGAGGCCAAGGATGAAGGAGGCACTACCAGTCAAGCAGATGGAATTATGGGAGGAATATTGGAGTATTATAAAGATCAATATGGAATATAATATTATATAATCTCAGAAGAGAAGGAATATCAAGAAATTTTTATGGTGATAACTTGAAGAAAGGCAGATAACTCCTTAAGTTATGGTATAACTTAATTGCCGATATGATTGTGGTCGAGATTATAGTTGTGACGTATGACCGCAGAAGGAAGGGGAACGTCACGTGACAGCGCCGAGCGGAGCTCATCACACAGTCTGAGAACGACAGTAGTAGTATTCCAGCAAGCAGAGCTGAGTGAAGCACATGGAGCGCGAAGAAGGCAGTAGTTATATTCCAGGCAGTCGAGCTAAGCAGGGCACATAGTACGCTAGGAAAACGACAGTATTAGTCCAGCAAGTTAAGCTGATAGCAACGTGCGCCAGGAGAACGAAAGTAGGTCAGTCAGTCAAGACGAACGGAGCACGGGGTGCAGTGCGAGAAGCGGTTAGCAAGGCAAGTTCCACAAGCCGTGAAAGTGAAAGGAGAGTCGGTGTTCGGGCAGATGTATTTTCAACACCGTGGTTACAGTTATGTGAAACAGCTATGCTTTTCCAATGTTACGGTTCGTTAAATTAATACGCAGCATTGTGATAGAATTGAGAACATTATTTCGAGCCATATTCTTAATACAGGACAGCACAGCGAAGCGATATAATGAGGCCAGTTTTCAGCGTCGCATTATACGAGAACAGTGAGGCAGAACAGGTCGTGCTAGGGCCGACATTTTACAAGCAGGCGACATGCAAGCAGCTGAACATTATTTCGACATTTTGTCAAACTTAATAAGTTTGGACTTGTGTTCGACAGTCTAATTGTGCAGGCAGATAGCAATTATACACTGCTATTGTGAACTTTCAAATGGACTTAGATATATTCCAGCGGTATTACGGCTTATTAGATAATGCATTTCAGACCGGAATATTTAAGGCGACCATGGGGTCAGGCCAACATTACTGCTTTTAGGCAAATGAACAGTTACGAGAATATGCACTTTGTGAACAGTGGCACGTGCAGCATTATAGTTGTTTTTCATGAACAATTATGAAATATCAGTTACGAACACAGATACAGGGTGTTTAAGAAATCTATACACTTTTCTAAATAATGTATTTTCTACTAGTGAAATTCAGCCGCTGTGGAGATTAACTTTTTGTCATATGCAAACCGAACATTGTATGGGACAGTGGCGTGACATATTCGAAGAGTATGGGGTACTCTACATTTATGAACTTTTATGGAAGAGTTTGGACAATATCCGTGATGGATAATATGCAATTCATCATGTCGGGCTAGGCGAATACGGAGACGTGATGGCACCAGAGAGCGAAGGATTCGGTTCCTGAAGAAGAGGATATCCAACATCAGATTCACTTGGAATATGGAGTCAATCGTTAGTTCAGTGGGTGATACAAGGTTTTCGTCGATCTTTCGAGAAATTTATGGCACACACGAGGATTATCGGCGATCTTTGAATTATATTAACAGCTGATATAAGAAGATTATGGTGTTTGAAGCCATATTTTCAGTGTTGCCTTAGTAAACAAGAGCACTAAACTCTTGATATAAGAAGGTATTGTAAGAGTTATGACTTTCCTGATATGATTTTTCATGAACACTGGGCATACTTATATATATTTCTAGTAGGAGTTCTACGATTATTTTTGACATGGCTTAGATATTTTTTTGCTCCATTTGCTAGAACGTGGCGTTACCATATGATATGGCAGGCACCATTATACGACGTTCTCACCATTGGTTGGCTTTATTAAGCAGATGTTTGGTCTTTTGACATTTTTCAGTAAGGATAGTTTTTCTTGGATAGTTATTTTTTTGTGGCGAGTGTTTCGAACTCGTGATCTGCAATTGGATAATTTAAATTATTTCGTCAGTTCATTGCATACTAGCGAGTATGTACAATTCATCAGTAGGGATTTTTTTATTGGGTTGTTTGGATATATTAGAATTTTATTCACTCAAGCGAATGAATATCGCTTTTATGTGACAACTAGAGTCTTGTTGATTCCAATCTGGTATATTCACTCATCAGTCTACGAGATGGGACCTGTCGTTTTATACGATTGCGTGGTGGTACTCACCTGACCCATCGTCTAGGGCATTATCATGGTAGTCTACGGGGCAGGGCCTTTCGCCTTAGGCGATTGTGTGGTGGCACACACCTGACCTGCCAGTCGAGGGCCTCATTTTTATCATCCGAGTGTACTTGAGATCGTAAGAGGATTAAACAAGAAACTACTAGTCACACATTAGTCGAATTTTGTTAAATAAATTAAAAATAAATGTCAGCAGGGTTACATTTTGTAATTCTTGTTTGCCAATCCAATATTTTGTTGCTATACTCTTTTGAGAGTACATTCATTTAACAGCTGATACTTTTGATACTTTTGATACTCTTTTGTGAGTGAGTTTGATACCTTTGAGAAGGATTTCAAGTAATTGAATCTTGTAAGATGAATCATTAATGGTCAGATTTATTGTGAGGCAGATCAGTATTACATATTTTTGATGTGAGAGATTATAACACATTGGTGTTTTTCTGTGAAGTGAATTTTGAGAATTTTAAGAGAATTTATGCTCTATTTGAAAGCAGATCTTGAATTGGATTTCGATTACTAAGGTAATTTTTCCTTATTGTTTAAGAAGTTGTCTAGATATGATCAGATTAATTACAGTTCTTGGAGATTGTGTGCGTTAATAATTTGAAGCCAGTTATATAATTTTGTAGATCATGCCACGTGATTAAGTGAAGTTTGTGATAGGTATTTTGGAAGTTGCCAAGTGGAAGTTGCAATATTGCTAATGAGTATTTTGAGGCAGACATGAGGTTGTCGAACCCAGTCTAGCATAATTTTTGATATTCATGCTGTGCGCTGATTAGTTATGGTGTTATGTGGAATAGTTATGGTGTTATGTGGAATAATTATGGTATTCAAATATGGTATTTGATAAAGTGAGAGTATATGATGAAGTTTTGGATAGTGAGATCCAACGTGATTTTGTGAAGGCAATAATATTTTTTTTGGCATGATAATTAAATACGAGATATAACTTGGAAGTGATAAAACTGTAAGACAACGTTCTATAACCTATATTAAACAATTTGTTAGGAAATTAAATAAATAAATAAATAAATAAATAATGTTGATAATACACGATTTTCTGATAATAATAATTTATAAATTAATAATCTGAAGTTTAAGCATATTAATGATCTGACCCAATGAAATAAAAATCTAAATGACTTAATGAAATAAAAATCTAAATGACTCGATGAAATAAAAATCTAAATAATCAGATGAAATAAAATTTAATAAAATTGATAAATTAAAATTTGGAATAAATCGATGAATTATATAAATGGATGAATTAAAGATTGAATAAATTAACTGATCTAAATAAATTAATAGGTGATTAAATAGCTGATGAATAACTGAATTAAAAGGTAATAATAAATTAAAGAAGCTGATGATTAATAAATTTAAATGGATTTAAATAAATTTAAAGGAGAGATAGGATTTAAATAATTTGATGAATTGCAACTTGAATTAATGAATTAAACAATTTAGATGGATGATTTGAGATGATTTAATCTGAATGAGATGATGAAATGAGAGTGTGTGGATAATTGAAGAATATAATGAATTGATGATTATAATATTCATTCAAATGATTTGATAGTAATAAATTAATTATTCTGACTTGAATATAATGAATTTTGAGATGAGAACTAATGTGAGAGATTTTTAATTTTGATATGACGTTGATGATAACCAATGAGTAGTGTAGTTTCTTTGATTCACAAACATGCAATAATTAATGACAGTGTAAATATAGTGTAAATTAATTGTTCGATTTCTAGGAGCATTTACTGAGATTTTCAGCACGTGAATAATGCCATTCAAGCCATAAAATTAATTGATATTTAAATATGAGTTATTAGAATATGTGTTTAGACAGATTCATTATTTTTGACATCCACATTCATGATGTTAACTTAAAGAGAAGTTAGGTCTCAGGAATCACGAATGTCAGTGACGCATAGACATAGTGCTACGGTGAACCTGAGAACCCAAGCGAACTTGAGAAAATTTTCATATTTTATGTGGATGAAGTACACTTTGAATAGCATAGAGATTGTTCGATTTTCAGGACAATTACATTTTAACGTTGGCATTCGAACATACTCTTAGGTAGGATGTGTGTTTAATATTTCTGTCTGACTATCAAAGTTTGAATAAATTTGTTTTTATCTTAGTTGTGATCTGATGATGATGTGATTTTCCTAATCCTTTCCTTGTCTTAATTAAGGCTTAACCAGGAAGGATGTGGCTTGCTAGGGATTCAGTTGGTGGCGCCCATTTCTATTTGTTTCTTTTTAATTAAATTTAAACCCGTAACGACCCTGGAGATACTTTATCTCGTGTTACCCTCTGCTTTTGTGATATTTCAACTGAATTTCCGACACATTCCTTATTTGAATTCATGTTCATTTAACTCTACTCTGTCCTGGGAATCCAGGAATGCGATGTAATAGCAGATGGGTCATCGCATCCCTCGGACGTACGGGTACAGTAAACAATAGTACTAAATTAGATACCAGTTCATGACAATATCTATAAACATTTGCTGGGCCAAGTTTCATTGCGTTTGGATCATTGAATCGCGAGAAAAGTCTATTTAAAACTTTCAAATTCGCTTGGCCGCCATGTTCGTTTTGTAGTTAGAGCTCAGTAACTTGAAGTGAGACCCTGGTGACAGCGCTAGCTCTGTCAGCCAGTGTGACAGATAGGAGGGCGAGCTTGAGCGAGAGAGCGGACTGTGAAAGCTTGTCAACACATCTATTGGCTCCCAGCCATCGATGGTCTACACCCCTCTGCACAGATATTGGTATTGCTTGAGTTGGTCAGAGCGGGCAGGGGGGAGGTACGTTTAGTTCGCATTTTTTCCGGGGTTTCCTTTAGAGTTGCTGAGCTCTACCAGGTTTTCAAAGGTAACATAGGAGATCTTCTGGCAGTTCCCTTTATCACCGTGCAAATTTCGAGGTGATATCGGTAATAGTTTCGGAGATATTGAATGCTGGTGAAATATTTCGCATAGTCGTCATGTTGGATTGGTGACACGTAGCAAAATTTGAAGAGCACGGTCGGGGTCGTCCGGAATAATGCTATGAACTTAACGAGTTTCATTGAAATCGCACCAGCCGTTTGGATTTTATTAGGGAGGGGTGACACACATACCCACACACAGACAGACACACGGACAAAAGGTGATCTCATTAGCCTATTTTTAGCCTATTTTCAATTTTGAAAAAATAGGCTTATGAGATCACCTTTTGTCCGTGTGTGTGTGCGTGTGTGTGTGTGTGATTCGTGTGTGTGGCCCCCCCTAATAAAATCTAAATTGTTGGAGAGATTTCAATGAAACTAAGTAAGTTCATAGCTCTATTCCGGGCGACCTCGACCGTGCCCTTCAAACTTTGTTACGTCTCACCAATCCAACATGGCGGCTGTGCGAAATATTTCACCAGCATTCAATATCTCCGAAAGTATTACCGATATCACCCTGGAATTTTGTATGGTGATAAAGGGAACTAATAGAAATTCACTTATGTGACCTTTGAAAACCTGGTAACTACAAAACCAACATGGCGGCCAAGCGATGTTGCGACTTTTACATGGACGTTTCTCGCGATTTAACCAGCCAAACGCAATGAAACTTGGCACAGTATATGTATATATACATTGTAATGCGCCGACATCTAACTACGTTCAATTGTTTACATAACTTCAAAATGGCGGCTGTGCGAAATATTTCACAGGCATTCAATATCTCCGAAACTATTTATGATATCAACCTGAAATTTTGTACATTGATAAAGAGTACTACTACAATTTTTCCATGTAACTTTCAAAAACCTGTTAACTACGAAACGAACATGGCGGCCAAGCGAATTTGAAACATTCTAATACATTTTTCTCGTGATTTAATCATATAAGCGCATTTAAATGTGGTACAGTAAATGATTATACATATTGTCATTCACTGGCATCTAATTTAGTTCAATTGTTTACATAAACTGAAGATGGCGGCTGCGCGAAATTTTAAAATTAAGTTTTTATTCTTGTGTCGTAATCATGCGATCAAAGTGAAAGTTTGAATAATGAAGCTACGCAATAATTTTCCTTTAATGTTACATAACTCTATGGCCTATACATATAACAATCCAAAATGGCGAGCATCCGAAATATTTAGCCGATTCTCAATATCTAAGAATCTTTTCCAGCAATCAAAGTGATTTTTCTTATGTTCATAGAGGCTATGAACATAAGTTCACCTATATGACTTTCAGTAACCTGGTGAGCACAAATCCAACATGGCGGCGACGCGAACAATAAATATTGAAATGGACGTTTCTCGCGATTTAACCATCTGAGTGCAGTGCATTTTTGCACGTTAATGCTTATACAAATGTTAATCCACTGGTATATAATTTATTTCAATTGTTTTCATAACAACAAGATGGCAGCTGTGCGAAATTTTAAAATCTCGTTTTTACTTCTTGTGTCCTAAAAATGCGATTGAAGTCTGAAAACCACACGTACACAATAATCTTCATGTAATAGTACATAAATAAAAATCCAACCCGGCTACCATCTGCAATATTTAGTCGGTTATCAGTATCTACGAATCTAACATAGCAATCAAACTGAAATTTTGTATGTCGATAGAGGCAATTAAAATGAGTAGGATGTATGATAATAGGCTGTATAGTTCTTCACGGAATTACTTGTTTTTTTTTTTCATAAATGAAAATATGCTAAAAATTAGGAAAACGTACGCTTATGCGATCGGTTGGTTAGTTGGTTCTTTGGTTTAGGGGCTGCGACAACCCGGTCATGTAGCTCCCTGTATTTCGGGTGTGTGTAGCATTTGTCTGATAACAGGTGTTAATTGTGATGGCTGTATTAGTGTGTGTTATCTGTGATTCAGGTAAGGACTGCAGAAGATTAATTTTTCAACTAGTTCCTACTTTTGCTACCGAATGCTACCGTCCACGACACCTAGCTGTGATCTTAGATACTACTAGATGCCATCGCAACCAGCGTCCGATGACGAACGTTGGAACTTACGAGCATTAATCAAACCTAACCTACAAATTTTGGCTTAACACAAGTATAGCCTATAGTCAGTGGAAGGTTCTATTTCATGCCATAAATCTATGACATGGGACCGATGACTTTACTTCCCCTCCGAAAGAAGGCATACTGTGGGATTTTAACGCTCTTAAAATCCGAGGGCTTCGACTGGGTTTGAACCCGCGTCCTTGGGAATAGAAGCTCAGCATGCTACCAACTACGCCACCAAAGCTGACCAAACATTCGGTTTGAGAAGAATGCTCCAGATCAGGCTAAAGAGATTGACCAGGAGAAAAAGGCCCTCTATGAAGATTGCGTTCCGTACATTCGGGAAAAACACGTAGATAGGTACAGAAATCACACCTTCAATGTACGAGGAATGCTCTTTGGTGCCAGGAGCACTATCTATCGAGAAGTTGTGGAACTGTTCCAGAAGTTGGACATAGAAAGGAATAACCTGATCACTCTTGCTGAGGGTATCATTGCTGACTCTGTGGCCATATTGCAGCACCATATTTACAAGAGTGCCAACACCTGATATTTCTGATAAGAAAATATCACTGGAATTTCAATTGTAAAAAAAAAAAAAGATTTTTAATAATAATAATAATAATAATAATAATAATAATGTTACCAGAGGCTCTGTATGCGGCAGAGACTCTAACAATGAACAAGAAAGGTCTAATGGAAAAACTAGAGGCGAAAGAAAGGAAGATTTTGATGAAAATCCTGGGTCCTATCAAAGAAAACAGCGAGTACAGAAGGCGTCACAACCACGAATTATACAAGCACGCGGAGAAGATCAGTGACGCGATTCGAAAAAGAAGGATTGCCTTTTATAGCCGCGTGACACGAATGAGCCCAGGCAGGATATCAAAACGGATATTGACGTACTTTCAGGATAAGAAAACCAAAGGGGCATGGTTCACGGAAGTCGAGAAAGATCTACTTGAAATGGAAATTTCCCCTAAAGATATCCAGGAGCGTGTTCCACTTCAGGAAAAACTACGTACGCACAAAGGTTTTCAGGAAAAGCCGAAGCTGAAGACAGGGAAGGTGTGGTCCCAAGAGAGAAAAGAACAACACCGGAGACGAATGCGGGAACACTGGGCGGTAGTTAAAGCTCGGAAGAAGAGACAGTTGAACTGACGTGGTCCCTAGTTGGCCGAATCGAAGAAAGAAGAAAGAATAATAATAATAATAATAATATCGTATGGCCTCGGGTGCCGGGTGCATGATTTGTTAATTGACACGCAAAGGGTAGCTTGCATGTCGAATTTCGTTGTTCCTTGAAGCACTATGAAAGTCAAGGAGGTTAGTTAACTAAGCTCCTTGAACACTATAGCGCTTTCTAATAGTGAAATGAGGAACTTTGTGTTGGCGGAAACCCCCGAGATTAATTTTGCCATTATGAACACGGCCTACTGAATTCAAATGAGTTCTTTGACATGCCAACATCGTATGACATGTTGTAATTTTTGCCGCCTTTCAAAAAATCACTTACCACCGCCAGGAGCGAACCTGCAAGCTTGGGGTTTGTAGACCCACACGTTGACCACTCACCCTCCGTGGCAAGCAGGAATTTTAATGAATTGCCTTAACAAGGATTGAGGTATATGCTGTACCTTCAGGCATCTTGGGGAAAACCATGCAGCTCCAGTTTTTTATTACTTTGTGAATAAAACTCTGTTAAGTTACTTAAGTAAGTCCCTCAAAATTGTGGGATTTATTCAGGTCTCTCGTACATTCACGTCAAACAATAATTTACTTTTTGTTCATCATTTCCCGTTTCACTCTGCCATAGCTCCTTACTGATTATATAGAAGTTGCTGTAATGTAGACTTACCTTTGTCGCTCCCATTCTTGTAACCTTTCCGGCTGAGGACACCGTGATATATGAGATCCCTCAAATAGGATATGCATATCGACCCGCCGAGGTCATACTAAATATCGACCAGTGTGACGAATGTGGGCGGGGGACGCGTGTGATGGCTGAAGGCTAGCTCTTATTTTCTTTTAGTTCATTGCGCGCAGAATGAACACAAATGGCATTAACCCTTTCGCTGTCAAGCTCTCAGCGCGAGGATGTGTGAAAACTTGCAGTCTTATTTACCAAGCTATGCACACTCCTTTTAAAATGGCCTAATGGAATTCACTGTCAAAATTATTTAAATAATGAACTAACAAATAAAATCAATATATTGCCTACGATAGGGTAGAGTGGGGCAAGTTGATACGCGGGCAAGTTGATACGGAAGGTGGCGTGACCTAGTGCGCATGCCCAGGCAGTCCGCCGTAGCAGCAGACGTTGTAGGTCACTTCAAGCCAGAGCCTGCCGGCGTTTCATAGTGGACGCACGTGTCATCTGTGTTTGGTGACTAAATGTTTGTTTTCAGTATAGAAAAGTATTTTTTTAGCGTGTTGGTTGAGTGAATTTTTGAAAAGGACATTGTATTTCAGACAGTTTATTGTTAGTTCCTCGAAAAGTACACTTATAGGTGAGTAATATTCAATAGTTACAAATGTTGTAGCCTTCTTAATTTTGTCGGGAGGTTAAATTAAACGTCACGTGTGCAGTAGGGGCAAGTTGATACATGCTGGTTGGGGCATATTGATACAGCGTATCAACGTATCCCAATGCATTGAAATATATCACTTGCCTCTTTTTACAGGAAAATGGTGCGGAACTACAAAAGGAAGACGGATCGAGGAAAAATTCTGATTCAGACTTTTGATAAAGCATATGATGAAGTCAAAGCACGAACGATGACCTTGCGAGAAGCGGTTATCGCTTATGAAATGGACAAAATAACACTTTTCAGAAATGTTAGGAAAAAGGATGAATCTAATAATGGCCTAGTTGTTACCGTGGGTTATGCTAAGCCTAGACAGATTTTTCCAGAGAGCCTAGAACTTGAGCTTGAAAAATACATACTACATTGCTCCAAAATTTACTATGGACTAACTCCAGAGAATATTAAACTACTGGCATATGAACTGGCCATGGCAAACAGGCATTTTATCAATGTGCCTGATACGTGGATTAACCATAAAATAGCAACAAGAGACTGGTTCAACTTATTCATGAAGTGACATCCTCGGCTTTCAATCCGGGAGCCTGTAGCAACCAGTTTAAGCCGAGCGACTAGTTTCAACAGTACCAACGTGAATATCTTTTACAACAACTTGAAAAGTGTGTTGGATAAATACAAATTTGAAATGAAGAATATTTGGAATGTTGATGAGACCGGCGTGCAAACTGTTCAAAGACCTACTAAAATCGTAGCCGAAAAAGGAGTGCGTGCAGTAGGAAAAGCTATCTCAGCAGAAAGAGGACAAACAGTCACAATGGTTCTTGGCGTAAGTGCGATCGGAAATTCAGTTCCTCCAATGTTCGTTTTTCCAAGGGTTTTTAAGGATCATTGTGTAATCAACGGACCACCAGGCTGCATTGGTACTTCCTACCCATCTGGATGGATAACGAGTGAATCTTTCTTGCAGTTTGTCAAGCACTTTCACGGTCATGTAAAATCTTCGAAAGATCATCCCTGCTGGTTAGTTCTGGACAACCATGAACCCCATCTGTCTATCCAAGCGTTCAACTTCTGCAAGGAAAACGGCATTGTAATGTTGTCTTTCCCTCCCCACACCTCCCACCGCTTACAACCTCTTGACAAATCAGTGTATGGACCTTTTAAGAGATATTATTTTGCTTCAGTTGATGACTGGATGACTATAGTCTGTGAGCTGCCAGAATAGGATTGACAGTTCTTGTCTCGCCATGTGGTCTGAGAACGAGATTGCCAAACTGTACAAGCCAGAGATACAGCTGACTAGGCACTGAAGCACCCGGGCTGTAATATTGCAACGCAGAGTATAATGACATCAACTATGCGAACATGGATTGGTCAAGCGGCAGAGGGGTGATGACTGACGTGGAATTTCCGGCGAAATGTCAATCCTATTCAGGCAGCTCACAGAGTATAATAATCCAGGCAAAACAGTAACTATATAGTCTATGACATTCCTGGCATTGTCAAAGTGGCACTTCCTAAAAGGCATAACACCTGCAAACATAGTTTCTGGTTTCCAAGCAACAGGGATTGAGCCATTCAACAGAGACGTATTTACCGATGCTGACTTTCTGTCGAGTGCCGTAACTGACAGACATGTTGACGGTCAGAGACAACAATCAAGAGGTGCAGGCTGGAACCAGTAATGAGCTACAGTCTGTCACTTCAAGCTGAACCAACATCGTCTGGAGGCTTATGCCTATCCATTGTCAGCCCTCAAGAAGTCCGTCCCTACCCTAAAGCTGGTGAACGAAATAACTCGAAGAAAGGGAAGAAACCTTTGAAGTCTGCCATACTCACAAGCACGCCAGTCAAGGAACGATTACAGAAAGAAGCTGCAGAAAAAGAAGCAAAGAAACGTATAAAAATAGAAAAGTCAAGGAAGAGGTTGTATAACTTGGTTGAATCGACAAAAAATTATGCGAAAGAAAAGATAGAGAAGAAGAAAATAATTCCAAATAAGAGAGTCAGCATTGAATCAGAGTCGCAGTCGCGACGAGAGACGGCGACAAGTCAACGTTGCCAAGATGAGCTCCATCACGCGGAAGTGATAGGCTCTATATCAGCAACGCTCTACAGCATTTCCCGGAGTGGCTAGAAGGTGAACCATGTCTTAATTCCCCGTACAAATACAAACCGATATAAAATAAGTGAATTAATTTAGGAATTTCACAGTCATACAGCATAACCTTTTGATGTATAAGGATTACAACGCAACCAAGAACTACATTTTCCAACTACCTCGAGCCGAGAAAAAGTTACCTTTCAAAAATGATAACAACTTTCGTTCTTGAACACACAAAATTTTGAAATTAATAAACCAGTTATACAACATTCCTATGTATATTGTGTTAAAATTTGGATTCGATCTGATAATTCTCAAATGTGACGCATGGTTGAAACACGCTTAAAAACGGGCCCTTTTTGTGTTTCAACTGCGATAAAAAATATTAAAATATAAATTAAAAATACCAAACCTACATAAACTAACGTAAAATAGAACGATGAAAATGATGATGTTATTGGATTTTATGTAGGTCTATTGGTTACTTCACAAACAACCTTCAAACTCGAGTGCACATAATATTTTGGTCGATTAGTAGGTGCTTATTGGGATGTGCGTGCACATATTCTTTGAAAAATGGTTTTGAAAAATATTCTAATGAAAAGGTTGCTCGAAGAGGAAGAAGGCGTGTTGCTGTGATATTTGTTGCGAAAGAAACCAAGCAAACCTATGAGTTCAATAATCAAAACCAGACGCGAAGAAGAATCTTTCTGTTTGTTAATAAAGAATAAAGATATTTCCATCTTTGTATGACTGAACTTCAGGATCGAACAGCGGTGGGCTATCTCCGACTAATTCTACTAATATCTTGTCTTCTTCACCAGTAAATTTTATTTCCGACAATTTATCCCTTCATAAAACACGTGCTGCGTCACCAACAGGGCCGGATTTAAGAATATGCCACCTATAAGCTAAAGTCCATTTGCCGCCCCCTCTAAAGTTGATATTTGCTTAATACATTAGTTTTATATAACAAAGGGTAAAGAGTTCATCGGCGTTAAAAAAATTTAAACATAAAGTTTATTTAGTTTATATAAAACTACAATTTTAATGCTTTACATAATAAATTATACAATGAAACTAGATACGGTATCTACTTGTTTATTTCTTTACTTCTTTTAAGATTTGTTAAAAAATGAAATGGGTTTCAAAATTCATTCATTAATTTGTTCTTGGAGATCAGCGATCACTATTTTACACATATTTTTATACAGTGGAACTTGGATAATTCGAACCACAAGGGACCAGTAAAAAAATCGAATTATCCAAAAGTTCGAATTAAGAAAGTTCTTTGAAAAGGATAGAGAAAATATTCAAATATAAAGTTTTCACCCAAGAACCGTTATTAAACTTAGTATAACATAGCTTTTTAACAAGTAAAGTGCTTATATACTATGTATAACGTTTACATAATGATTTACGTTCAAAAAAGCAGTTAACCGACAACGGTACTGTGCATAACCTCATAAGTTTCAAACGATAAAATAAAACCAAAATGTACTATTCACCTGTTTAACGACAGTAGTAATCCAGCAATTAAGTCTCTCGGCCATTACAAAAGAATCTAACAGATTTAAGGAACGGAAAACAGAATCACTTACGTAATTTCTACTTAAAACAAGTAGTTCCGTGAAGAACTATTCAGCCTATTTTCATATATCCTACTTATGTTAACTGCCTCTATCAACATACAAAATTTCAGTTTGATTGCTGTAATAGATTCGTAGATATTGAGAACCGACTAAATATTTCGGATGGTCGCCATGTTGGATTTTATTTAGGTCCTAGAGTTATGTAGACTACTGTTACATGAAGATTATTCTGTACGTGTAGCATTCAAATTTCAATCGCATGATTAGGACACAAGAAGTAACAAGGAGATTTTAAAATTTCGCACAGCTGCCATCTTGTGGTTATGGAAATTATTGAAATAAATTAGATGCCAGTGGATTAACATTCGTATAAGGATTTACTGTACCAAGTTTCACTGCACTCGGATGGTTAAATTGCGAGAAACGTCCATGTGAATATTTATACTTCGCGTCGTCGCCATGTTGGATTTGTGATCACCAGGTTTTTTAAAGCCCTATAGGTGAACGTAAGTTCCTAGCCCCTATGAACATAAAAAATCAGTTTGATTGCTATAATAGATTCGTAGATATTCAGAGCCGTCTAAATATTTCGGATGGTCGCCATGTTGGATTGTTAAAGGTATAGGCCATAGAGTCATGTACCATTAAAGGAAACTTATTGCGTAGGTTCATTATTCAAACTTTCACTTCGATCGCATAATTACGACACAAGAAATAAAAATTTAATTTTAAAATTCGCACAGCCGCCATCTTGAGGTTATGTAAACAATTGAACTAAATTAGATACCAGTGTATTACAATGTGTATAAATATTTCCTGTACCAAGTTTCATTGCGTTTGGAACATTGAATCGCGAGAAAGGTCTATTTTAAATTTTCAAATTCGCTTAGCCGCCATGTTCGTCTTTTAGTTAACCGGTTTTTAAAAGTCTTATAGATGAACTTCCAATAGTGCCCTTTATTTCCGTACAAAATTTCAGGGTGATACCGCTAATAGTTTCAGAGATATAGAATGCCGGTGAAATATTTCGCACATCCGCCATCTTGTGGTTATGTGAAACAATTGAACGAAGTTAGATGTCGGTGCATTACAATGTGTATAAACATTTAATGTACCAAGTTTCATTGCGTTTGGTTGGTTAATTCGCGAGAAACGTCTATTTAAATGTCGCAAATTCGCGTGGCTGCCATGTTGGTTTTGTAGTTACCAGTTTTTCAAAAGTCACATAGGTGATCTTCTAGTAGTTCCCTTTATCACCGTAAATAATTCGAGGGTAATATCGGGAATAGTTTCGGAGATATTGCATGCTGGTGAAAAATTTCGCAGAGCCGCGATGTTGGATTGGTGAGACGTAACAAAATTTGAAGGGCACGGTCGAGGTCGTCCGGAATAGTGCTATGAACTTACCGAGTTTCATTGAAATCGCTCCAGCTGTTTAGAATTTATTAGGGGACACACTCACACACGCACACACACACGGACAAAAGGTGACCTCATAAGCCTATTTTTTCAAAATTAAAAATAGGCTATAAACACCTAAGTTCTCTGATGCGGTTTGTTGCTTGGGCTGCACTCGGAACAGTTTTTTCTGGAACTTCCTCCACGAGTTCATCGCCAGATGCGTCGTCACCATGTTGTTTTTCGGAGTTCAGTGCACCGGCGATGATTTCTGCGTCGGTCAGCTCACCACAAACTGCGACATTTTCGGCTTTTTACACTAAAAACTTCGAATTATCCAAAATATAATTCGAATTAACCACGATTTTTTAACATTAATTGTATATAAAATACTAGGGACCAAGAGAAAAATTCGAATTAAAGAAGACTTCGAATTATAGAAGTTCGAATTAGCCACGTTCCACTGTATTTTAATACTAATGACTATCTTTTTCGTAATTGAAGAACTGTGTTCAATTTTAATTAAGTTGTCCTACATGTGAAATGAAATTACACAAAATGTAGTCAATTGCTGGTTTATTTGTTGAAAAATATACAAACTTCTATAAAACAACTCACCCCACGTAATCTTGATGTTAAAATTTACATAGATTTCTTAATGGCAAACTCGATAATAATGTACTCATATGAAAGTGTTTTTGTTGTACAGGGTGGGGCAGAATGGACTCCCTAGTTTCAAACACTCACTGTAGGGCACGCAGGTGCCTTAGCGGAGTGGGGATAGTGGCGTTAGGTCGGGGAAACGATGCCATTTTCATTTCAGTAGTCGCCATGCAGTGGCAGGTAGGTGTATTCCGGCTTCCCGCCATACAGCCAGCCAGGGAGCACCTACGTCACTGGGCAGGCATCTAGTCTCCGCGCGCGGCAGTCCCTGTGTAATCATTGTCTGTTTATGAGCGGTATTGGTATTGTTTATAGTGTACAAAACGTATTTAGTGGAAAAGTTACAGTACCTGGTAATACTTTATTTAATTTCCGCATTATTTTACTTACGTCTATGGTGAAATGAGTAAAAAGAAATCTAATTGTGCCGTTGCACAATGCAAAAATATTGCTTACAAGACTCAAAACGTAGTTCACCATCGTTTCCCCAAAGACCTGGAATTTCAACGTAAACGGGTATCGCGGTGCAAGCGAGCGGACTTCTTTATGAAGTGCTCAATGCACGAATATGTTCAGTACATTTCCTTCCCGAGGACTACGAGCGGGATTTGAAAAATGAATTATTGGGTCTCCCTTTAAGGAAGATACTGAAATCAGACGCTGTTCCATCTCAAAAAATACCCAACAGGCATGGAGATAAAATTGAATGTCCTGTAGCAGGGGCCAGCAGTATAGGAGATAAGGTTCGATATAATGTATTATTGATGTTAAACACTGTCTTCATTACAGTTGCATTGTTCGTTACTTCTATATTATACATTTTTATTAGGCCTACATCGTTGGGAATGTTTGAGAGTTTTAAAATGGCATTACTTTTTATAATTAATCTACGAATTGAAGTTACAGTGGTAGTGCAACTTCACGTTTGTGCAGTAGGAGTACGGACTTGAAATTCCTTTACCCTATTGTTCTCTAGGGACGGGGAAATACAGTATATTAGGTGCGGGTCTGTTGTAATGAACTTTCAGATGTGAGTAGCGTTAGCGTTAGCACATTAAAGAAAATCACCTTTAAATAAGAGCGTTATTGATTAAGCTGTGAATTCATGCGTATATATCTTGCATGAACTGTTGTTCTAAAGTTCTTTCTCTCTATTGGTTGTAACAGACCGGAAACTCCGCTGTGACACAAGGTCAGTACGGTACGGAAGAGAGTTCTAACAACATTGTATTCGCCATCCCCAAAGAAAAGAAAACTCGATAAGGAAACCAACACAGACGTAATCACCGACTCTGTTATATTAATGAAAGAGCAAGAAATTAAAGAATTACGGAAAGAAATTGAGTTCTTAAAGAGGAAAAATGCTGCTCTGGTGAAAAAGAATGCTATCCTGGTGCAGAAGAATGTTGCTTTCAAGAAAGTTAAACCTAAAGGACATGTGGTATCCAACAGAAGATCACATTGGAGCATAAAGCAAGTGATATACAAAGAAATAAAATATATTTTGTTACAATGCTTTACATCTGGACAAATTCGCTGTTTACTAAGAATGGAAAAACGCGTTAGATGGGGTCCTGGAGACATCGCGAATACCCTCACTTTAAGAGCTCTTTCTCCCGAGGCGTATGCGTACTTGAGGAAAAGGAAGTACCCCTTGCCTTGCCGCTCATCTCTCCTAAAATGGGCAAGACAGTTCAAGTGTAGACCGGGCATTTTAACCGAAGTTCTTAGTTTAATTAATGCTAGGTCAGAAACTTTCAAACCTTTAGAAGCACTGACTGTTCTAAGTTTCGATGAAATGAACATCGACGGTCATCTGATGATGTGATACTTGGGCCTCATAAGAACTTTCAGGTGGCGATGATTTGCAGCTTATTTTCGCCATGGAAACAACCTGTGTACTATGACTTTGATGTCACGATGACAAGCACACTGTTACAATCCATAATCCGGGAGGTAGAAGGAGCTGGAGTGCGTGTTGTGGCTGTCACTTGTGATATGGGGGGTAAAAATGCGAAGGTGTGGAAAGAACTGGGGGTATCCTCTAGCAAGACGTATTTCCACAACCCTGTAGACAGTAATAAGAAAGTGTTTTTTGTGACGTCCCTCACTGGTTAAAACTTCTCCGAAATCACTTCCTAGATAAAGGAATTACCCTACCCGACGGAACAACTGTTACGAATAAATTGATAGAAGATCTCCTGGAACATCAGAGAGGTGATCTAACATTCACACACCATATTTCTCAAGGCCACCTGACTGATAGTGGAGTACTCGCCAAAATGTAAGAATGGCTGCTCAGCTCTTTTCCTGCCACACTGCCCAAGCTGTGAAGTACATTCTAAACCAAGATCACGAAGGAATTATTATTGAATTAATTAACGATGCATTTGATGTACTAAATTCTAGATTCCCCAAGGATGAGAAGGGTCCCCTTAGAAGTGGTTATGGACTGAATCACATAAACCAGGAGAACACCTTAAGAAGGTTCCTAGACATTTGTTCAGCCTTGCGTGTAGGGAAGAGAAGTGGCCTTCTCCCATTTCAGAAAGGGTTCTTAATGTCAATAAATTCTCTGTTTGGACTTTTTCTAGATCTCAAAAGCATTGGTGTGCCCTATATTTTGACCTCAAGACTAAACCACGATTGCCTCGAAAATTTCTTGTCTCGTCTTCGCGGCCTTGGTGTATTCTATAACAACCCTAGCCTTTCGAAGTAAAGAACCGAATGCGCCTCCTATAACAGGGAATGCGAACGAGATAATTTTGTCCGGTGATGTCTCTGTTGCTGAGGATGCAAGTCAACCTGGTACCTCTTCTGACTGCCTAGTAGAAGAAACAACAGAAGAATTCGAGAAGTTCCTCTCAATTGAACTGTGCATCTCAGTGATAGGCACCTCATCCCATGTACCGGTACGTTGTGAGTATTCAGGCGATGGAAGTGAAGAACAGTTGCTTCAAGATATCAACCTCGACCATGGCAATTCAACATGCCGCAATGAGGATGTGACTCACGATGCCTTAAGATAAATCGCAGGTTTCATTGCTTTCAAATGCAAAAAAAAAAAAAAAAAAAAAACCATTTTTAGGAAATGTAGCTGAAAATGACCTATTGTTGAAAAACTAATTGCTGAACACGACTGGATCACTATCATTTCGTAAGTTGTTAGACTTTTTTGATTAACGTCTGTTTAGTAAAAGTTTGGAATGAAACAAATTGCTTGTTTGTACGAGAAGCATGGAAAAATGTAAACATTATTCACAGTCCAAAAATTAAACAGATAATTACATGACATACGGTAAAACAGTACATGATAAAAGAAATGATTTAGGTCAGACTTGTCAATACTCTAAAATTGGTACTGTTACATGGACAATTAGGCCTACAATTGATTAATTTGAAAGACTGACATCGTGGTCATTTAGCCCCGTGTACTAAGGTGTTTGCAGAATTTGTCTGATAATCTGTTTTAATGTGGTGTCTGATATAGTCCGTGGATTTGTAATTCAGGTGAGGATTGGAAAGGAGGCGGCCGCGGCCTGAAGTAGACGTGAGAAACCACGGAAAACCATTTCCGGGATAGTTGAGGTGGTAGCCAATCCCTCCTCTTCACAGTTTTGCCTCACGAGGCTCAGTGTACCCCGTTGCAGACCACAGACCAGAATTAAATTTCTTGTCAGAGCTGGGAATCGAACCCGGACCTCCAGGGCGACAGCTAAGAATGCTAGCCGCTTCACCCAGAGGTCTCTACGAATTAAAATAATTACGAAACACTAGGGTACGGAATATCACTGATTAACTTTTGTTGAGGTGTACGTATTGAAAGGGTAAAAGAAGTGCATTTATAGCATTACTATAATATTGTTTAGTTAAAATAATAATGATAATTATGTGTGACTTCCGTAGAACCCAGATGTAGGACTCCCAAGCTGACAGCCGTATGCAGCCAGTGCGTTACATATTGAGCATGCCTAATTAAAGTTTACTGCAAGGCTGGCAGCAAATATAACGTAGTTTATTGCCAGTTTATCTGCCTGATTGTTATTCAATGTCTTTCTATCGAAAGTAAAAATATTTAAAATACAATACAGTCCATCGGTATTGTCCTTTAATGCGGACAGAAGGAAAGGAAGAGCGAAACAGTATTCATATTTCTGTGGGTAACTCAACGATAGAGAGCGTTCTGCCTGCCTGACTGCGTCACGGAGCGCTGACCAATGACACGCATACCCCGGAATGGCTTACCTATTGAGTATTCTAAGTACCTTGATGCAGTGGTCTGGTGAGCATAGAGGCTTTGTCGTTGAAACGTTCTTTAAAAACAATGATAGTGTGGTGGCGACATAGAGGGCTTTTCGTAGGCGGTTTGGTTTGGCTCGTCATGATAAGGTTCCTGATGCTAAAACCATTAGGAAATGGATTAATAGTGTACGGGCGACAGGATCTGCACTTCCTAAAGAACCAGCTGGGCGACCTAAAAGTGTGAGGACACCTGAAAACATCGTGGCAGTGAGAGCGTCCATTGAACAGTCTCCAACGCGCTCTGCGCGAAAACATGCTGCTGCCCTTGGAATATCGTCCAGAGCGGTCAGGCGAATTTTACACACTGACCATAATTTACACCCCTTCAAGATGATGGTCGTTCAAGAATTGAGTCCACAAGACAGGGTGAAACGTACAGATGCTTGTAATGCAATTTTAACCTCTGTGCAACCTGACGCTATTGTGTGGTCCAGCGATGAAGCGCATTTTCACCTCTCCGGCACAGTAAATAAGCAAAATTTTCGTTACTGGGCGACTGAAAATCCTCGTCAACTCCACCAAAGACCTCTCCATAGCCCCAAAGTGACAGTTTGGTGCGCCGTGTCCTCCATAGGCATAATTGGGCCTTCCTTTTTTGAATCTCAAGGTCTAACTGTTACTGTTACCTCTGAGCGTTATTGTGACATGCTAGAGAACTTTTTTCAACCTAAATTGGAAGAGTATGGTCAGCAATATGACACACAAGCCTTTTGGTTTCAACAGGACGGTGCTACGGCTCATACCGCCCTTCGTTCACGGCAAATCCTGCAAAGACTGTTTCCCGGCCGCCTGATCTCCTTACGTGGCGATGTTCCATGGCCCCCTCGCTCCCCGGATTTGAGCCCATGCGATTTTTTTCTTTGGGGTTATCTCAAAGCTGAGGTTTACAAAGTTCGACCAAGGACCTTGGGAGCCCTTAAGGAGGCAATTACAGATGTCGTCGCTGGAATATCAGAAGATATGCTGAGAAGAGTTTTCGGAAACTTTTTTGAACGACTCAACATGTGCATCGCTCACCAAGGTCGTCACCTGGATGAACTAATTTTCACAACCAAACGAGAATAAAATGGCATTGAATGTAGTTTTGGGAAATAAAAACGTTTTGAGATTATCTTTATTTGTTCTTTCACAATTCATCCTTCAAATCAGGGAGTCCATTCTGCCCCATTTGTATTATGTTATAGTTTTAGAAAGTAGGCTATGTAGAAGGACTAAAACATATTTTTAAGTAACATGTATTCTTAAATTCGTACGGAAAATACCCCGTCTGAAATACTTCATTGTAGCTTTTGAATAAATTGCCAAACTGCCGCCCCTGAAAGTTTGCCGCTCTCGGCTGCAGGCTACTTAGCCTATTTAGAAATACGGCCCTGGTCACCAACGGTTAATCTCGGTCGCCGATCTGTGTCGCCTGTCTTCGTCTCGCGCTCTCAATTGTACTTCACATGGTTGAATGGGAAGAAGATCGAAAGCGACCCGTCTCGGTCTCACAACTCTGTCGTCTGTCTCGGTCGCTTGTCTCTGTCGTGTGTAGCCAAATGGTACCATAACCACATGTTTCAGACTCTAAAATTAAATACAGGGTCTTTCATATAAAGTAAGAACGGCGAACGGCGGATTTGTTATCCGTTGCTGCAGTTGCCTTTGCTGAGCTGGTGGCGCGCGACAGCACCCTGCTGTAATATGGAAAGCGCGCGCATGCTTGACCTTGCAATAATTGTGCAGGTGTTCAGTCGCCAGTCTGAATCTCAGATGTTAACATGAGACAGTTATCATTACAACATCGTATTTTTGTATGTATTTTTTTTTTTTTTTTTTTTTTTTTTTAGTACCAGTCGGCTCGGCGGGTACGTGATGCATTTGTTCAGCAATTTTTTGATGACGTGCCACCTTTACTGGCACAGATCCATGTAATTGAAAATAAGTTTGACACTGCTCAGTGCTCAATAAAATACATAAAGTAAAAGATCAGAAATATTACAGTAGCAGAACTCACTCGCGTCAGTCAGAATGTGGTTACCAGATATAATGCCTGTATTACACAGGTAGGACTATCCTTCCAGCATCTTTTATAAGGTAATATTTCATATAGGAGTGTACACACGCTTAAAGCAGGGGGCCACGGCGCGCCACAAGCTCGGTCAAGGCCACCGCACATCCGGATAACAAAACCGCCGCTTGGCGTTCTTACTTATATGAAAGACCCTGTATACAGTAATTAGGCCTGTAGATTGTCAGCGGTTCCCGTGGAATATGAACATGAGTTGAAATTGTCTTGTTCTTATTGTCTGAAAATAGCTGCTATCTGGCGTGTAAATAACGAAATAATTAATAATAAAGGCTCGTAACGATGGTTTATTACCCTGACAGGTTTGTCACGAACAGGGAGTAACGATAGGTCGCATACCTTGAAAGTAGCTGCTTCGGTGGCGTAGTTGGTAGCATGCTGAGCTTCTATGCCCAAGATCGCGGGTTCAAACCCGGCCGAAGTCGTGAGATCTTTTAAGAGCGTTAAAAATCCCTCAGTATGCCTTCCTTCGGTGGGGAATTAAAGCCGGCGGCCCCATGTCATAGATTTATAGCATGAAAAAGAACCTTACACTAACTGAACTTGTGGAAGCTAAAATTTGTAGGTTAGTTTGATAACACTATATTAGTTCCAACATTCGTCACCAGGGGCTGACTGCGATGGCATTTAGTAGCCACGTCCGCAGCTAGGTGTCATGGACGGTAGCATTTGGTGGCAAAAGTAGGAAATACTTGAAAGAATTATTCGTCTGCTGTCCTTCTACCTGAATCCCAGATAACACACACTAATACAGCCATCACAATTAGCACCGGTTATCAGACACATTCTACACACACCCAAAGTACACAGGGCTACATGACCACGTTGTCGCAGCCCCTAAACTAAGGAACCAACCAACCAACCTACCTCCATTGAAAGTCTTAAGGGTTAAACATATTCACATTGGGAATAGGTCGAGTTGCGCTGATGGATTTGAAATGAAAATCCACAGCCTGCTTCCAGTCTCCGACCGGGTCAGGAATAGAATGAATGAAGCCCCCATCTAGCGGCGAGGATATGAACTGTGCCGGCTGCCGAGGCCTGACGCACTCCTCTGGGGCAATGATTAACTGAATGACAGATGAAATGAAATGATAGTGGAGAGTGTTGCTGGAATGAAATGTTGACAGGGAAAACCGGAGTACCCGGAGAAAAACCTGTCTGCCTCCGTTTTGTCCAGCACAGATCTCACATGGAGTGACCGGGATTTGAACCACGGACCCAGGGGTGAGAGGCCGGCGTGCTGCCGCCTAAGCCACGGAGGCTGCGCTGATGGATTTATTTTATTTTATTCTCGATACTGGGTTGAGGACGAGAGTTCATACCTATGGATACCTGGACTTTCGAAGTATCGGTGGATATCATCAGTCTAATTAGCATGGGACAAGAATTGGCTGTCACAATTTTAACATTTTCAGTTCAGAGTTGAACTCTACATAATTTCGGCTATTTTCAAAAATAAAAATCAGGTATATTTGTTTCCTTTCCTTGTTGTTATTGTTGTTGTTTGAGTCTTCAGTCTTTTCACTGGTTCGATGCAGCTGTCCTTTCCTCCCTGTCCTGAGCTAATCATTTCAGGTCTACATAGCTATGACTATACCTTACATCCGAGACAATCTTAACATATTCTAACCTTGTAAGTTCTTATCCTAGACCCTTCCTTTCATAACTCACAAGGGAACGGATTGCGGTGAAAAATTGTAATCTGGTTGACATTTAGTAAACAATAGTCCTACAAAGTTGGACAATGACGTAGTGAAAACCGCACGGGGCACTTTCAATTTTGAACGCCAATATTGAACGCCGAAAACCTATCATGTGACGGCATGAGCGAGGAGGTGGGAAGAGGTAAAGCTGACCTTGAATCCTAGCAGCAAGAGGCCGTGCTGCGTTGCATACCCAACCTTAAAAGTTCCCCTCACTCTTCTACCCTCTCGATTAGAGTATAAAAGGCAACATAATGTGATGTTTTGCTTGGCCATACTGTAAATAAATAAAACGACCTTTCATTGTTCTCCTCTTTTACTCTCTGTAATCCTTGCAATAGTGGATGCTTACAAAACCGTGTTGAAAGCCAAGAGACTGCTTGCACCACGCGCATCTTGCAACACTTTCCTTAGTACACCTCAGGGGGATGACAGTTCAAAGGGAGCACGTGGGTCGCGGTAAAGCTCTGCTCTGGATATTCTGCCAACCAATGAAGAATTAATTTTAGCACTAAGGTTCCGTAGTTGGCACTCATGAATGCTGACATCAACCCGACTGGCGGAAGCGCGAATAGTTTGTTTTGATTGATTTTCCTCGTGGTGTTGTTGGTTGTTTTGATTTGTTTGGTATTTTGATTATTTATTAGAATTGAATTGAGAGTCAATCATGGCCCTGCAAGGGAGGAAAAATTGCCAAGGACCGGATGTAAGAATTATGATAGTATGATTATGAAGAACAATACGGCAATTTTCATCTTCCTGGTGTTGACCATGTGTCTAGTGGGCAATATGGACTACTCTCGAATAAAAATATATAGAGAATAAATGTGTGCAATTCAACTCTTGTTTGTTTTCGTACCCATTCTTCTTTGCACTGCAATAAAATTTGTGGTTTAGGGATACGGGGAGGGGTGGGTGGCAGCCGGCATGCTAGGCAAAAAGTGAGGTTATGTCAATATAGTGTGCATTTGGACAGTTTCCTTTATATTCATCGAATATCCCAACAATTCTGTAGAGTAGGAGAGCAATGTTCAATTAGCCTAAAGGTGAATTAAGCTCTAGAACGGCATTACTGTGTCCTTCGTGGCAAATCTATTGCCAACATTGATATATATCAAAATGTATTATTTTCCTATCTGGACGTATATTTCAGCGCCTAGCGAAAAGCGCAGTTATGTTTGTGTTATTTTCATGAATAATCAATACCTCATCGCAGAACATACTGTTCAATTACGTGTAGTAAAGGCTACTTTCATATGGCTTTTTACTATTTATGTTGCCAGACTTGCCGGAGCGGTACATAGCCTCAGGCGTTGCTCTCTCTCGGAAATTCTATAACCAAAAGTGACGAATCTCTTATAGTTTACATGATCCTTGGTACACATATCGCAAGTATTTCGGATAGCACCATCCTTGAAACAAAGCTGCCTGGTGGCTGCGAACCATCGCGTGTTGCGGGATTCAAGGTCAGCTTTACCTCTCCCCACAGCCTCGCTCATGCCGTCGCCCGGTAGATTTTCGGCGTTAATATTGACGGTCAAAATTGAAAGTGGTCCATGCTGTTTTCACTAAGTCATTGTACAACATTCTAGGAATATTGTGTACTAAATTTCAACCAGATTATAATTTTACACCGCAATCCGTTCCCTTGTGAGGAACAGACGGGGGCAAATGATTTGACTCAAATAAAGAATTTAAATCAGTCACAATTATTTATTCAAATTCATTTTATTTTATATGTTGGTTGGTTGGTTCCTCAATTTAGGGGCTGCGACAACGCGGTCATGTAGCCCCGTGTACTTTGGGTGTGTGTAGAATCTGTCTGATAACCGGTGTTAAATGTGATGGCTGTATTAGTGTGTGTATCTGTTTTTTTAATTCATGTAAGTTCTGCAACTTTGAATTTTTCCAATAGTTCCTACTTTTGCCGCCAAACGCCACCGTCAACGACTACTAGGCCTAGTTCAGAACTAGACTACTAGACGCCACCGCAGTCGGCTCTTCGCAACGAACGTAGAAACCTAAGAGCGTTGTTTACATTCCTAACCTATACAATTTAGCTTCACACAGGTGTAATTAGTGGAAGGTTCTTTAACATACCATAAATCTATGACATGGGACCGACGGCTTTACTTCGCCTCCGAAGGAAGGCATACTGAGGGATTTGTAACGCTCTTAAAAAATCCGACGGCTTCGGCCGGGTTTGAACCCGCTATCTTGCGCATAGAAGCTCAGCATGCTACCGACTACGCCACCGAAGCCGCTTAATTATTGTATTTGTATCAACCTACTTAGTAATGTTTTCTCCCCCGTATACTTACAACGTTTTCCATAAGGAATTGCATCTGGAAATTTTCAAAATTGAAGATTCTGAGGACACCTGAGCTGGGTCCGTTTCTTCTTTTTTGTTGACTTTGGAATGTATCTTCTAAAGCAGGTGATTTCAATCCATTGCCCACGAATTTTTGAATAGTTGAAGAGTGGACAATCTCTACATAGTATAAAACCAAGTCCCCGATTCTTGAATGTCACGGGTAATCTCGAGAACCACTGGATGGATTTTGATGTGGTTTTCACCATTCTGTAAAGGATATCTCGAGGAAGGTGTCTGTAGAAAATAATTTATTTTTGATCAAAGGAAGCCAAGCAGTAACGATTTCAGTGAAAAGGTTGAAAAAGAAACCTGGCTTCCGTGTGGATTTTAAGCTTACGCTGGGCAAACCGTAAAAATATCAATATACTATGAGTGTAAGAATTGTTCCACGTGAAAAGTTCTACAAAAATTCCGCGAGAGCATATCTGTATTTTCAATACATCGCCCACTATAAGTATTTTTACGTTTACATTTCTTCCAACAATCTCCATTCAATTACTGAGGCGAAAGTTTACGAGCTAGCTAGGGGCGAGCCTATCACCCCAGTTATAGTCTAGCTAGTGGGCGAGCTTATTACCCCAGATACAACCAGCAGCAAACTGTCGAGTCGTGTTGGGTTAAGACTTCAGAGAAGAGTGGTTGTTTTTTTGTCAGTTTTTCGACTTGGAACTCTTCGTTCCGCAAAATACACAGTCAAGTTAATATTGGACGAAAGGGGAATTTGTGTTTGATGCACCTCGCCATTCTTAAATTACGTCTGACAAGAATTCGTTGCACATGCGTCTCCATGATATAATCCAGTCAATGATTTTAACCCATCATACCGAGACGTAAAACGGTTAGAGGTCGTAGTTCATTGACATCGAAAAACAGCGCTTATATCGTAATGCATCTTATCTGTTCCCGGGTGAAGCCGGGACGGGTTGCTAGTCAATAATACTAAATTAATTCCAATCTCTCTGGTCTAAATCCACACGAATACTAGAATAAAGTAGTCAAAACAAAACATGTGGCGTTCTGCATTACCAAGTCTCCTCTCTTAGAGGAAACTGTAAACAATTAGTTGACTGTCAGATTCTTAAAACAAATATTGGTTCGTCAGTTTAGGGGCTACGACAACGCGGTCATGTAGCCCGGTGTACTTTGGGTGTGTAGAATCTGTCTGACAACCGCTGTTAATTGTATTAATAATAATAACTAGTGGGTCCGTGCGAGGTTCATGGGCAGGGGCGTATGTAAGGGGGTGCTGAGGGGGCTCCACCCCCCCCCCGAAATTGCCAATAAAAATTAAGAAAGTATTCCTTTGGTAAGAGCATAAAATAATTGTAAATTTAGTTGTACCCTAATCTTAACTTATTGGCTAAGTTATAACCACTATTATGATTGAAATTAGACTAACTCGTGGTGTAGTTGCTAGCATTATTGGCTGCCGCCCCGGAGGTCCGAATTCGATTCCCGGCTCTGCCAGGAATTTTTAATTCTAGTCTGAGGGCTGGAATGGGGTACACTCCGCCTTGATAGGAAAAACTGTGAATTCCACATTACGGTACTTTAGAGAAATAAATTATCAACTTAAAAAAAAGTTTACCTTTCTGCTTAATATATTAGCAAATTTTTAGATATTTGCCATTCATACTCCATAGATCATAATAGAAAATTCATTAAGTATATAACTTTATTTGTGTGTTGTGTTGTATTTTACAACTTTTTTGCATTGCCAGTAATAAATTGTAGGCTATATAAACGTTGAATCTTATCTAAAATAATTACACAAACTTTTATGCTTTATATTTCTGGGTATTTTGCGGTGACAATTCCCTGAGAATATTCACAATTTTCCAGAATAGCCAGCCCCCCCCCCCTTCCTCTTCCCCGAAAAAAATTGTATATAAGTTACGCCCCTGTTATGGGGTAGTAGGGAAGAATGTGGGAGAACGAAGTTTTAAATAATGAAGAAATGTATTTATTGTTGTTAAACGGCATATGTACATGAGAAGAACAAAAGAATTATGTAGAACAGTGTTTTGTACTTGTCACAGCACCTCTTTGTAGACAATATTCGATGTTACAACGAATTCATCGGGTATTGTTTGCTCGGGAGTTTCTTCTACAGCAATTTTTACATTTGCAAAGGATTGAACCCTAGAGAAAGTCTTGGCGAGACCACACCGGAGCCATCTGCTGAGAGACTCCTCAGCTAGCAGTATGCCTCGCTCCCGCCAGATGGCTGCCACCATCACGCTGCGCTGCGCTCTAGCGGCAGGCTCGCCAGGTTAGGTGGTCCCATTGTAAATGTACATTTTTAAGGTATTTATTTAATTGTGGGGCATTTAAAGAGGAAGTGAGTGCGTTTCGGGCACACATGGGGATATGCGGAACCTGTAGGTACCCCATATGTGTAGGATGGTGTTAACAGGACCTTATCTTCGGTCAAAACCGTAATGGGACCTTGGCAGAATAATGTAATAATAATAATATCGTATGGCCTCGGGTGCCGGGTGCAAGCTTCGTTATTTGACACCCAAAGGGTAGCTTGCATGTCGAATTTCGTTGTTCCTTGAAGCACTATGAAAGTCAAGGAGGTTAGATATCTAAGCTCCTTAAACACTATAGCGCTTTCTAGTAGAGAAATGAGGAACTTTGTGTTGGCGGAAACTCCCGAGATTAATTTTGCCATTATGAACACGGCCTAATGAATTCAAATGGGTTCTTTGACTTGCCAACATCGTATGACATGCGTGTCGTATTTTTGCCGCCTTTCAAAAATCACTTACCACGGCCAGGGGCGAACCTGCAATCTTGGGGTGTGTAGACCAACACGTTAACCACTCACCCCCCGTGGCAAGCAGGTGTTAATTGTGATGGCTGTGTTAGGGTGTGTTATCTGTTTTTTAATTCAATAATGACTGCAGACATCCAATTTTCAAGTAGTTCCTACTTATGCTACCAAACACCACCATCAACGACAACTAGTCCTGAACTTGGTTACTAGATGCCACGGCAGTCGGCTCCTGGTGACGAACGTCGGAACCTAATACCGTTAGTCAAATCTAACCTATGATTTTTTTCACACAAGTGAAATGTTACTAAGACCATTGATGAAACATTTGAACCTTCAGGGGCTCACATCTCGTGGGACGTAGGTTGGCGACCACGGGGCCCCAGCTGAGTCCAGCATTGCCTCCACTTACTTATGCCGGGCTCCTCTCCGT
The DNA here is from genome assembly GCA_946902985.2 of Meconema thalassinum. Classification (NCBI taxonomy): domain Eukaryota; kingdom Metazoa; phylum Arthropoda; class Insecta; order Orthoptera; family Tettigoniidae; genus Meconema; species Meconema thalassinum. The sequence goes on along the minus strand of OX336400.1, from coordinate 84,980,104 downwards.
CTTCTTTCCTGTCGACCTCACTTGGTCAACTCTTGTTCTCTTCCGACCCCGACGGTATTAGGGTATCCAAGGCCTAGGGAGTATCTTCCTTTCCCGGCTTAATTGGCCCTTGTCTCATCTTTTCTGATACCCTCCTTCTGCGAGGGGTCAGCCTTCTTTTTCTTTTTATGTTATCTCCTGCCTTCTGCTCGAGGCCCTCAAGGAAGCAGGGTGTACGTAGCCCCACCACTTCTGGTGCACCCTGGATATTGCTACACCCTCAGGGGCTCCCGACTGGTGAGCTCAGGAGTTGGCGACTCCGAGGGATTCCTGAGCTGAGTCCGGTTTTCCCCCATTCATCCATTACCTCTGGGGCGGACCCTCTCCTCTTTCACATTCCTATCTGCCTTTCATGGCTCTCCTTCCTTCCAAGTCCCTCAATCTGCATTCTTCGAGGGTTGAGGGCATTTCTTTTTCTCTTGTACTTTATTTGCCTTATTCTCCTTTTGTTTTAGTTATAGTTTAAATTTCATTTTCATCTTCACGATCACCCAAACCATTAGGGGCCGATAACCTAGATGTTAGGTCACTTAAAACAACAATTATCATCATCATCATCATCATCATCATCATCATCATAAATATTTGAAATAATTTCAGCGCCTTGCAAAACATTTCTACTGTATTAAGTCACAAGAGTAGCCTAGAATCAAACTGCACTTTCTCCAAAATTATCGAAAATGAGATTATTGTGTGTTTCAATGCGGAATTGTCTGAAGAATATAATAATCTGGTCGGTTGGTGTAAAACTGCTCTATATCCATGTTAAAATACGTAAGAAAATCACCACTTGGTGATAAACAGCACCTTCTCCTGCGGATAAAGTGCAGAATGACTCCAAGTTAGCGCCAACCAATGGCAGCCTCTCATTTGTCGCCGTAGATTTGATATAAAGGTACTCATCTGTCAAGAAGGTTAGTTCGGACACCAAAATTTATGACGTTAAGGAGTCCATGAAAGGTGTTGTAAAAAATGTACTTCTTAATTACAATGGTTTGAAAATCCACTTATTCACCTTTTTGAAAGCCTTTGTCTGGAGCGTGGCGCTCTATGGAAGTTAAACTTGGACTATTGGTGCAGCAGAAAAGAGGAGAATTGAAGCATTTGAAATGTGGCGTTACAGGAGAATGATGAAGATCAGATGGGTAGATAGGGTTACAAACGAAGAGGTATTAAGACGAGTGGGAGAGGAGAGATGTTTATGGCGACTACTAATGAAGAGAAGAGATAGGTTAGTAGGACACATCCTAAGACACCCAGGAATAGCAAGCTTAGTTATGGAAGGAAGGGTCGAGGACAAGAACTGTAGGGGTAGACCAAGGTTAGAATATGTTAAACAGATTGCCTCGGATGTAGGGTGTGGTAGCTATGTAGAGATGAAACGATTAGCTCAGGACAGGGAGGCATGGACAGCTGCACAAACCAGTCATAAGACTGAAGACTCAAACAACAACAACAACAACAACAACTTAATTTTTGTAATGGTCTGTATTTTTCAGTAAAATAGATTTGTATTACGTCTAAAATGCCTTATTTCATCATGTAAATTTGATATATTCTTAAATTACATTTTATATTGACACCTAGGTGTATTTTTATCCATGACCTAGAGACAATGTGCACTTTCTCCAACATTAAATCTCCTTAAATATTCAGGAGGGTCAATAAAATCGGGTTTTATGTATTAACTTTGAGTTCAGCTGGAATCAGCTCTACTGAATAATCATGTTTTTGGAGAAAGTGCGGTTTGATTCTAGGCTACTCAAAACATACAAAGTAAATGTTGGAAAACTGCCATCGAGACTAATAACTTGCACACTTCTGTAGCTATTCCTGGGTGTCTTAGTATGTGTCCTACCAACTTATCTTTGCTGTTCATTAGCAGTCACCAGAAACATCTCTCCTCTCCCACTCGTCTTAATACCACTTCATTTGCAACTCTATCTACCCATCTGATCTTCATCATTCTCATGTAATATGACATAATCAATTGCTCCTATTGGTGACTTCCTGATTGCGACCATTCCAGATTGCGTTCACCTCATTAGCAGTCCAGATTGCGGGCACTTTCATTTTAGGAAAGAGCTATAAACATTCCAGCGTCCAGATTGCGATCACTTTTCTTGGGAGACCGGTCCGGTTGTAACTCCCCTGGGGATTTCCTCACCTTTCACTTCCATCCCTCTTGCCAATGTTGAGGTACATGCCATACGTCAGTTCTCTTTGGTCTCTTAAGCTGCAACCACAGTGTTCAATATTTTTCTGTTTACTAACCGTGTTCAGTATCGTTACGGAGTTTATTGAAACGGAGAAGAGTATGCCGCGTGTTTTACTGAATGGTTATGGTTACAGACCATACAGAACGAGTAAACGTGGTGTTATTGCATGGCTTTGTTTGAAGGAGAAATCCAAAAAATGGAAGGGGAGCTTATTGACCGAAGGTATGTATCGGAACTTACTATTCTGACTGAAAATGTTATAATCATTGCTTTACGAGGTGCTGTCCGATTGGGAGAGGACTTCATTTTTTTAAGCGAAGTTTCATGGGGTTTGCTCAGCTGAACACTGAACTGTATTCTTTGGTTAGGTAGTGAAATATCAGTTTCCCCTTGTTATCCACAAAACTTACGGAAGGTATGAGCCAGTCGGGAAGAACCAAGAACCAAGGACCGGTCTTCCAAGAAAAGTGACCGCAATCTGGACCCTGGAATGTTTATAGTTCTTCCCTAAAATGATAGTGACCGCAATCTGGACTGCTAATGAGGTGAACGCAATCCGGAATGGTCGCAATCAGGACACACTGTGCCCAACTCTAGGGATGGGTATTCCAAGATTCAGACACCTAGATATCAAGGGAAAGGCTACAGCCGCTTTTGAAAGTTGAGATATTTGAATATCGCGCTACATTGCTTCTCGAAGCAATTGGAAAGAATTTACCGATACTTGCATGTCAAGTGACGTAGCGAGTAATAGCAGAGGTCGAGGCTATTTATTGATTAAATAGTTAACCATGGAGTAGAGACTTGAGACTTGGATCAGATTACTGGCACGGCCAAATGAAAGAGAATGCAATTGGTATCAAGTAAATCGGATCGGGGATACCAGAGATATGAGGATTTCCATATTTCAGCGTGATGACGCGTGACCCTGACAGTTTTGAATAAAAGCCGGCTGGCGCAGGCATGGTTAGCTCACTTCAACACAAGCACTTGCCGAGCAAGTTGCTGCTACGCTGAGCCAAGGCACATGGTTGCCGGATCTACGCAGAAGTAATTTTCAAAGTTGTGATAGTCACAAAAGTGCTGCGCTACGAAGTGGAACTTAGTAAGTTTCCGGCGAGGAGAATCACTGAGGTGATTGTTTTTTTTTTTCTACAGACATTAGTGGAAATATTTATGTTTCTACATGGACATATGCTAGACTTTGTCTAGAATTAGTACTTTGTCAAAGTCCAGTAATAACCTAATACTTGGATGTTTAAGTCCATTTCAGTCAGTTTTCATATTGGTAACTTGTTAACCACTTCGATCTATCAGTACACTGAAGACCAGTCTATCACGGTGGTGTTCATTAGTCTACGCAAGGGAAACTACAGGTTGCTTAGCGCATGGTAGATGGTGTTAAACCATGCCCAGGGAACGATCTTCAGAACAGCCGTTGATTGGTTAGACTGTCAGTGTCTTCTTGTATTGATAAGATTACCGTGAGTTATGTTACAACTGACATATCTAAGAATAGATCACTTAGATCTGACCCCATTTAAACAAACTGTTATGGCTTTGATAGAAGCCCATATTAAAATGGAACAACAGTTAATTCAAACGTCAAGAGATACTACCACTATGTCTGACTAGACGGATTGTGGGTATATAATGGCGGCCGATACAAGGATTATACGTGCTTGTCCGATAGGGCATGTCTATGGATAAATCTGGTACAGACCAGGTTTACTACGCTTCAAGACCATCAAGAAATGTAAGTCACATTTGAATTATATTATGCCTAGCTAATTGGAACAAACTATTTTTCTGCAGAAGACCAACACATTTATTTTTCTTCGTATTTAAATCTTGCAATGATATACGCAAGACATATTAGAGTTATTCTGAGTATTTTCAGCACTCAGAACAGTTTAGGATCGATGACCGAGCATTTCGAGCGTTTATTTGAATATTTCATATTTTTGGGAAATCACGGTAATCAGCCGATGTAACTGTAAAAGTTAATAATTATTTTTTGTTGAGGAATGGATATTTTTTCCATATTCGAAGGTTCGAACATGTGGATTCTCACATAATGAGATGATAATTAAACATATTTAAAATAATATAACTAATAATAATAATAATAATAATAATTTTCATAATTTTTCTAAATAATTCTTGGATATTATATTTTATAATAATCATATGTATTGAGAAAGAGCCTATGAGGTAGTTTAATCATTTCTAGTCTGGAACAGGAGATTTTCCGAAGGAGAGTGGTTAGCGCAAGCCCGCATTCAACCAACATGTCAGTTCTGGTTGAACAGTTGATATTTGCATTGAGCAAAGTATATTTTTCAGATAACACGGAGAGGCATGAAACGGGAAGCAAATGATATGTGTATCAAATAGGATATTCTTGTATTTATATAAAATCATGACGTAAATACACTCGAAAGTGAAATAAAGATTTTCATAAGTATGGTAAATTCACGGGTTGAACTGAATGGTAAAATAAAATAAACTTGTAAGTTTATTAATCTTCCAGTGTTGATAACAAGCAGAGGCTTGATTTATTGTATACATTTTGGGAAGAAAATTTATATGTGTGGAGTAGTTGAAATGCCATTCCCAGGTGCGCATGTTTAAGTCGCAGGAATGAGGAGGTTTTTTCGAGCATCAATCAAATAGCAGGTTCGATGGCTCAGGTTTATAGTAGGAGTATTGGAACTACACATTTCGTCGTATGAATGACCCGAAGGTTATTTCTTAGAAACCATCAGTTCTTATTTCAACCTTGTTTACGGATTCCATTTAGACTTTGATTTTGCTAGAACCCGGATTTGTCATGATAGTAGTTTATTCTTCTTCAGAGGAAGACCTTTGCCGTTGTTGTTGTAATATTGTGTTCTTACACAAATAATAGAATGGGCCACTGCCAATTAAAAATAATTCTTTAACCACGAATAATTTGAAGGATATTTTCAATCCTAGTGCCATGAACTAAATGAATTTATTATGAAGCTACAATTCTTATTTCCGCATTCTGTCGAAGAATTGCAAGTTGTGAAAATTGCTAAAATGGCCATGAATATAAATATTTTTCATAATAATGATTCCAAGTAGAAAATCAAATAGTTGAATGGTTCAACCATTTATTGATCAAGTTGATGATTCAGAAATCATATATTTTGTGAGGAACTTGAAGTTCATAATCGAGTCACTTCTCGAATGTTTAATGTCAGAAGAACAATTAATTTTTTTTGTTGTGCTTCACACAAGTTCTTCGATGCTATGCTCAAGGTCAAATACTTTTCAGATGTTATTAATATGTGTAAATAATTTGTGTTGCTTCAATGATAACAATATTTTTCGACAATATTTTTGAAACTGGAAAAATAAGTGAAAGCTAAAAATTCTATGAACATTTATTCTACGAGTGTTAATATTATGTAAAAATTCAAACAGTGAACTACGATATTTCCAGTAGAGACAATTAAATTTGAACTGGATTTAATCATAAATAATTTTGGAACACAGTCTACAGGACTAACAATCAGACTTGTGTTTCCAAAAAAAAAAATTGTCAAATGTGTTTGGAAAATTTCTGTATATTGTGTAAATAGGAGTGTGGGTCGCCACACGTGAATGATGCTGCTTTGAGCATCTTTGCAGTCAATTTTAAATTCAAAATAAACTGAGATAATTTTACAGGATGTGTTATAACCAATTGAATCTCCTTCTATCCTTATTGTTGCATTGAGCCAAAAATCAGTAAAGCATTTTTTTCATTTGATGTCGTTTTTGCGATTAGCTTTAACCCATCTGGCACTCCGGGATATTTTGACTCTCGTGCTGACTGATTATTGGTAAAATGCATGTGTGTTCGTGCGGACTCCGGTCTAAACGGGCACAACACCCCTCCTATTTTCCTCTTTTCTGCTGCGCCAACAGTTCAAGTTTCACTTCCATAGAGCGCCACGCTCCAGACAAAGACTTTCAAAAATTACTTTCCAGTACCTAAATTTACTGGAAACCAAGTATGGAAAAATAACAGAAGTGGAAAGTTTCAAATATCAAGGAGAGTTTATACAGAAAACAGGACTGAACTAGACATCCAATGAAGACAGGATCGCTAAATTGCAGAAAGCATACCGACTTACATGGAACCACTACAATAAAAAAAAAGTATTTCCATCAATGCCAAATTACGACACTATCGTACAGTAGTCCTACCAGAGGCCTTATACGCTTCAGAAACGACAGCAATAAAGGGACGAACAAAAATCAAGGAATTTAATAAAACAAGAGAGAAAAATTCGGAGAAACATCTACGGACCAGTTCAGAAAGAGGGAATATGGATAAAGAGACCGACAATAGAACTGTACAAACAGACAGAGACGATTACAAACAACATAAGGAAAAGAAGGGTAAAATTGTATGGACATATACATAGGATGACCGAAGACAGACTGACCAAGAACATTTTTAATATACACTGAAGAAAATGGAAATTGCAACACCCAGAAGGAGTGGTGCTACATTGCTGCAATTGAACATGCAGGACGAGTGTTCGGTTGTGATTCGATGTAACTATCTAACGGTCTGTTACTTCTACACGTAAAATTTTATCTCCAGCAGAGATTTTGGTTGGTTCCTCGGTTTAGGGACTGTGACAACGCGGTCATGTAGCCCCGTGTACTTTGGGTGTGTGTAGAATCTGTCCGATAAACGGTGTTAATTGTGAAGGCAGTATTAGTCAGTAATTCAGGTAAGGACTGCAGACGGTCAATTTCAAGTAGTAGTTCCTAATTTTGCCACCGCAACCAGCAACTCGCAACGAAATTTGGAACTTCCTCTCCGAAAGAAAGCATATTGGGGGATTTTTAGCGCTATTAGAAAATCCGATACTAGCAAAGGCCACCTCAGTGTCATGTTTTATATCGCCGCCATCTTGACGGAAACGTAATGGCGGCCACACAAATGTTCAAAGCTAAAATCAAATTACGACTAACCTAATCATCCGATCTCTACCAAATTTTTCAACAACATACCTTTATGGGGGGAGCATCCTTTGACCAAATTAATAGGTCATTAGCCTAATAGTTTGCGGATGGTGGCCATCTTTGTGTCAAAATCGATTCCCCCTATTAATGCAAACACGGTGAAACCGAATGGAACGAATGGTACAGAGGTAGCACTAGCAAAGGGCTCTTCAGTGTCATGTTTTATATCGCCGCCATCTTGACAGAAACGTAATGGCGGCCACACAAATGTTCAAAGCTTAAATCAAATTACGACTAACATAATCATCCGATCTCTACCAAATTTTGCAACAAAATACCTTTATGGAGGGAGCATCCTTTGACCCATCTAATAGGTCATTAGCCTAATAGTTTGCGGATGGCGGCCATCTTTGTGTGAAAATCGATTACCCCTATTAATTCGAACACGGTGAAACCGAATGGAACGACATTTGGTACAGAGGTAGCACTAGCAAAGGGCACCTCAGTGTCATGTTTCATATCGCCGCCATCTCGACGGAAACGGAATGACGGCCACCCAAATGTTAAAAGCTTAAAAGAAATTACGACCATCCTAATAATTTGATCTCGACCAGATTTTGCAACAACATACCTTTTTGTGGAAAGCATCTTATGACTGACTACAAGATCATCAGCCCAATAATTTGCAAAACGGGGCCATGTATGTGTGCAAATCCATTCCCCATATCCATTCAAACACAGTGAAACCGAATTGAATGAAATGTTTTACAGAGGTAGCACTAGCAAAGGGCACCTCATATTCATGTTTAAAAACTCTATAGCACGTTGTATTTCAACAAGCTACTACAACCAACATTCAATAATACTCCTTGAAAAGGACCAAGAGTTATAACAATACCCATGCATTTAGGAGAAAGCAGGCTATATATTCTTTACTGAACATCTTGTTTATTATGATGTGTTCTTACCTTGATCCAAATAGACGCAAGAAGAAGGCAGCTGAAGTAGTGGCTAGAAATATATGATGGCCCCAACAACTTGAAAAGGAAGAAATGAGACGAAAGAAAATAAAGGGGAAATCTGATGAAGAGGATGGCATTCATGATGCAAAAACTAATTTCAGAAATCATCTGTTCAATGTAATTCTGGACAGTAACATAGGGGACATGACAGTGCGGTTTCAATCAGTACAATCTCTTTGTAGCGGGTTTTCTGGTTTGTGGTAACGCAGTGAAATGTCAGATGAATTAATTTCGTAAAAATCTGCTAAGCTTGTAAGGCGCTATTCTAATGACATAGGAAACGACCTTTCTGATGAATTACCAAACCTGAAATTAATTTACCATGCTAACTTTGGTAGCAAATCTCTTACGCCCTTGGACCTTCTCAATAAAGTTAAAACTTTAAATTTGGAAACCCTATTTACTAATCTTAATATAGCATTGAGAATATTTGTTACCATCCCCGCAACAGTTTCATTCTTGGTTCTCAATCGCGTAAAATAGACTTTCAAGCTTGGGTGTTTTGGCGGTTGAAACAGAACTTGTGAAGTCTACCAATTTGGACAATATCATACATGATTTTTCCCAGAAAAAGGCCAGAAAGGGAGTCTTAGCCTAAGTTAATATAATTGTTTGTATTTTAGGATTGTTTTGTACATGTACATATACTGTGAGCCATTAAAGATGTACGTTTAGCCTATGTTGAATTGAGTGTTTTAATATTTTATTTCTAACCTTTCAGTTCAGTTTACAAATAAGGTAATGGAAACTTTAACAATCGATTTTAAAAACAAATTGATTAGATTTTTAAGTTTAAAAAATTAGTTATATGAACTGCAGTGTTTTTAAAGAGAATGGGTTACTGTTTATTTGGGACTGAGCATTATTAAAATGAATTGGAGTGCTTATATGACTTGACGTTTAAACTTTACAAAGATATGGTTTAAAATCGGTAATGCATTTTATGGAGAGTTACAAATTACTATATTGTGCCCATTTAGCAAGAAATATGCCAATCACAGTATACCAGCGTAGCTCAATTCGGAATTTCGGGGCAGCGGTAAGTTCCCCCACTCTGTGACTCACATATTTTGGATTAATTAGAGGATACACTTGCAAAAATAACAACAAAATCAACTCCTATTTTAAACATATTTAATTAATAAAATTAATGGCGCTACAAACAATTAAACAATTTAATTACTGACCCAAATATCAACTGCTTGTTCCAAATGAACAAGGGATCACAAAATAAAATAAACAAATATTGAATTCAAAACCTGTGGTTTCCACATAAACCAACAATTCTTACTTAGTCTCACTTCCATAAAGCACTAACATTAAGTTTACATAACTCTGAGCTCTTTGGCTCCATGCATTTGCATTATTACGGTGTCATTCTTGTACACCTCAAACACTAGCTTTTATATTTTCTTATTTCTCAAGAACAAATATATAATTATATTTAAAATCTCTGTTAATTATTTAATTCAATATTTTGGGCATGTCCACACATTCAGCTGTTATCATCTCTCTTTATTTCACAAACATATTAAGGTAATCAGAAAATCAATTGTGTACTCCAGAGCGTGAAGGTACTTGACACAGTCAAAAAACTATAGTTACTCCCGAACTCAGTTGCCTTCAATCAACTCGTGGAATCCCACGTCCATACATTATTACAATAGGGATTGTTATTTATCTCTTATGTCTTAAATAGACCATTATCATATAAGAAACTACGATCTGAACTGGCAAACGAAATATCTATCTTTAAGGACCTCGGTTCAACGCCCGGGTCGTTTACAACTTTAAACACTCCTGGTGTATTCGTTTCTCTTTAAAACAGCTTACGAGACGGTCTCAGTTCCTTCTCGCTTTAAGAAGGCTAGACTCCACTACATGGGGTGCGATTTATGACACGTTAGGGTGGGGAGACATCTCGTCTGACCCAACACTTAGTAGCTTATTTTCAAGGCTTTCAAACCAAACCTTTCCATTCATACAGTTCTGAGGAGACCAGGCTTTATTGTACCGTAACATTCAAACAACTATTCTTTGGTTCACAGACCATTTTTATATCCTTGGCATTTATTAATTATGAGAGGGTCCTCATTGATTGGGAAGATTAAATACACATACGACGACGAAGAATTTCAGGGGCTTTTATCATAAGAAGATCCTGCATTCGAATCTCTTCAGGTGCCTCGGGAACAAATCCCTTACAGAGGGCTTATACAAAATGCGATTTAGAGTCGGCCGTGGCCCAATGACATACGCTCAATAATACCATATATTAGCTCCCTTTTTAAATACATACACAATGCCTCGTGATACTAATGTCACTAATAGAGGACTTACACAATTATCAATTCACTGCAATCAACTACCCTCCATAAGTAATGTACCAAGTATTTAACCACTACGCGTTCCTAGCGTGACACTTTAATATTATATTTGCGCTCATTATGCGCTATGCATTATTTCAAGCCGAAATGTCTTCCCAAGAACTGATAAAATCTCTTTAGTAACAATTCATATTATTTTTAATTCACATATTAATCTTTCCATAGTCGATAAATCGCTCCCTGTTTTAAAATATTCCATTGAACCTCATTTCACACACATACGTTAAGGCTTAACGTTCTTATGTTCATATCAATTTATTTGACCTTTATTTAACATTTCCATATTTAATTATTATTATTATTATCTTTATTCTTTATACCAGCTCAAAAGCTATCTCTTTCATATCTCAACTTTACTTTATTTCAATGTCTTTTATGATAATTAAATGATATTTCGCTTGCTCTTATGACATTTGTTAAATACATTAACCCTTTATTCACATATTTCTCTACGGAATTTATTCTTTATATAATTATTCATAATTTCTCTATTTATTTTACTATTGTTCAGACCGTATTCTTGATTATTCAATATTCATTCATTAAAACACATCCCTTTCACTCTAAAACTCCGGTGAGTTGTACACAATCAATTTCTGACACCAAAATAAAAAAATGAATTTTGTACTTACATATTTTCAGATCATCCCATGATCTTAAATCTGGTGTGGCGTTTCATTTTTGGGCCCACTTCGAACTGTTTACACCATATTAAAGGTATTCATCTTACATAAAAACACTTTTTGACCTATATCTATAACACTTAATATTGACGACATTTTTATATACTGGTGTGTCCCTTTTGAACACATAATAACACTAAAAATATTATCTAACACACAATCTTGATTATTTTACACTTCACAATTACTCGATCACTAGGCCGCGTTTCTGCGCCTATCACACGTGATCTTCTTAAATTCCCGTTTCCAAGCGTGAGATTTATCTGATGTCGGCTTCCTATTCTGAAGAATCCGAAAGTCCCGAAACATCTACTGTTCCCTGGAGTTCAATTCTGCTATTCCTATCCTGGATAACTGGCTATTATCTCGCTTGAACGGCTTCTCTGTAGATCTGTCTATTGATCCTAACGAGAGTCTATATGGATCGAGGTCTCCTCTAAGACCTATAGATTAGTTTCTAGCAGCTAGCACTTTTTGATTCTAGTACTATTATAATTGTTCGCCTGCTATCTGGAGCTAATGCTTATAGTCTCCTATTCTATTTATTTGAACTGTTTTTTAACGCTCCTACGTTCGAACCTTATTCTGTTCTTCCTTTTTAGGTTGCTTCAACTTAAATAACAGTTTATCTGTCTGGTACGATACTTCCGTACGTTATGATCTGTTCGTTACATTTAACGACCTATCGCCTTTTAGTCCGACGTTCGCAGCCTGCTCTGACTATATCTTGCGAATCTTCACTTTAACTTGTATACAGTCGGCCTAAATCCTATAATTAGGATTTTCCTAATACTTCACTACGGCGATACTTTAAAATTTCGTCGTGAATGCTCCTTATGGAGGCCAGCAAGTCGTTACTACTGTGACGCCTGTGGCTATTGGATCTTACTTCGGTGATGCAAAACAGCGTTTCTCCCCTCAAGGAGTATTGGTAGCTGTTATCGATGTAACGCAGAGTTACGTCCCCTCACGGACTGTCGGAATGATTACTTCTACGTCGTGGAGCAGCACTTCCCGTCACGGAATGCTCGTAGGACTGATGCGATGTGACACAGTGACGTGCCCTCTGGCTGTCTGAATACTGCATGATTGGCTTGGAAACGCCCGAAGCTTTATACTGTTTTACTACAAAAAAATAAGACTCAAGCCTTTTCTGTGGTCAACTTCTAAAATAATGGTGCCACAAATATAAAAATTATACCTTCCGAAAGCTCGTCTTCTCAATGTCTAATGATCTTATTGCACCTAAGAATCGATCGTGCAATTCGGAGATATTAATTAATTTCTCGTCCTCAATTGTGTGGGTGTTGCATTCTTTTTGTTCTCTCCCCTCCACAGAAGCTTAGGTAATTCACCGATGACGTCGTCTTACGTCGGCAGTTTATTTCTGCACAATTATTACATGGTTTCTCTATACTGAAAAATCTCTCATTAAATATAATTCACTGTACTGTGCTTGTTTACTCATTATTATGCTCGTAAACGTGTTAATTTTAATTATTCCTCTTCTGGTGCGTATGCGACGTTGTCAATTTCCAGCCACGTCAGCTTGAATTCCGATTCAAGCTTCTCTTTCTATCACGGTGGAAACTTCCACTCAGTTATTAATACTCGTGACCAGCCCTCTCTGAAATGTTGAGTGGGGTGATCTCATCTAAGGAGCAGCTGTCCCTAGCCGCTTGCACAATGTTAAGCTATATTCCTGGCTTAAAATCTCTCTCCGTTCCTTTAAGAAACTATACTTTTCTTTCATTTCTTCCTTAAGGACATTGGTTCGACCGTCATGGATCCTATGGCCCATGGGTTCAATATGTGTATGTAAAATACACTAAATACATGGCTGTGATTAGTGAATTTCGTTTGCACTAAAATGCATAAATGGCAGGGGCCCAGCACGGGGCCCGCGGCCGCTCTCTCCGGCCCTGTGAAAACCCACTTACTACTGACAACATTCTTGCCCTGGGGTTTATCAACTAGATCCCAGGTGCCATTTAACTGAAGTATCTCCATTTCTCTTTTCATAGCCTGCTCCCACTTAATCCTATCAGGCATGGACAGTGCCTCCTTAACTGTACTAGGTTCAGAGTCGTCAGTGAGAGTCAAGTATGTCACATAGTCTGACATGTCTACAGGCTTTTGTTGGCACCTAGGATACCTTTGATTACCTTTGGCATCCCCCTCCCTTGACTCATTGACGATGGTGGAAGAACCTACAGAATCACTGCAGTCTGAATCTGTTCCACTAGGGACATAGCTTAAATCAGCTGAGTCGACAGTCTCAGCCATACCAGCACTGCTAATGGGCGATACGCTTTCAAGTTCAGAAATGCACTCCGCCCCATCCTCTGAGTTGTCGGGTTCTGCCTCACTCTCAGTGGGAACTGAGATCTGCAACATTGCAGGTTCATTAATCTGCAAGGATGGGCCAACATTACCTGGAGACACATCAGGCACCTCCTGGAACACATCTTCAAAGAACTGTGCATCCCTGGACTTAACAAGTTGATGAATAACAGGATGCATGAATATATAGGCTTTACTGTCCTCACAATAACCACAGAAAATGTGTTTTCACTTTGTTTCTCCTTTGATCAGGGACATGATCTTGTGCTACACAAACAGAAATTCTTAGATGCTCCATATTGACCTTGTTACCAGTCCAGATCTCCTCTGGAACTTTACCTGGAATTTATCTGGTTGGGGACCTGTTTACAAGATAGGCTGCTGTATTTATTGCTTCAGCCCACATGCGTTTATCAACTTTAAACTCGCTCATCATGGCTCTACATTTATCAAGTAATGTTCTATTCATGCGTTCAGCTACTCCATTCTGCTGTGGAGAATAGCTAGTTGTAGTTTGATGCTGAATACCTTCAGATTTAAGTAGCCTCTCAAAAGCTTTGCTATAAAATTCACCACCATTATCAGTGTTTAGGACCTTGATAGATCATTCACACTGATTCTCGACCTGTGCCTTGAAATCAATAAAGCAATCCAAAACATCACTTTTCTTAGCAAGGAAATACACAAAAACCTTTCTAGAATGATCATCAATGAAGGTCAAAAAATAACGAGCATTGCTCCAAGATGGAACTGGCATAGGCCCACATAAGTCTGAATGAATAAGATCTAGCTTATTTTTACTTACAGTTTTACTCTTACTTGACTTAAATGGTTGTCTAGCCTGTTTAACTTCAGCACATGAAAAACAGTTTTTAAAACCATTATCTGAGAAATTAATTCCATGAGTGAGACCATCTCTTAACAACTTCATACTGTGGTTGTTAAGATGGCCTAGTCGTTTATGCCATAAATATTCTGAGTCCTCTGTACAAATATTAGCTTGAGCACTGAGAGCATTGACTTGGTAAACACCCCCCACATTACTCGCAGTCAGTGCTACATTACCTGTAGCAACAAAGTTTTCACTATCATAAACTTCACAAGTATTGTCGGTGAATACCACAGCATAACCCTCTTGAGTAGCAGCAGACACAGATATGAGATTAGCAGTGAGACCAAGAACATATTCTACATTGGACAAGGTTTGTGAAATACCATTTTCTAATTTAACAGTTACATTACCAGATCCTTGGCCATACAATTTTTGATTGTTTGCTGTACTGATCTCCAGATTAGGACCAGCAGTGAAGTTCACCATCGCAGTCTTGCTTGAACTCATATGCTTAGTAGCACCAGAGTCAACGAACCAGGCCCCTGTAGAGGCCCTTGCACTTAATGCCTGTCCATCGGTTGCCAGCATCATCTTGTCATTCTTCGACTTCTGTTGAGTTGAGCTCTGCATCTCCTCTTTCCTGCAATCCCGCTTCCAGTGTCCTGGCTTCTTGCATTTCCAGCAGAAAGGCTTCTTCTTCGTCTTGTCTTCTCGTGAAAACAGAACAGAATCCTTGGATGGCTTGGAAGTACTTTCCCCACTCCAAGTACTATCTTGTAGCAACTTGGTTCGGACTGTGTCTGCAGTAAGGTCTGTTCCGGAACTTTCCAGAGCCATAATCATAGGCTAAAACTCATCTGGTTGACCTTTCAGCATAAGAGCTGCCACAAACTCGTCGTCCAGTGCCTTATTCATAGACGCAAGTTGCTGAGCAAGTCCCATAACCTCACTAACACACTCTTCCATCGTCTTGTAGTGCTTTAATTTGTTGTCGTTTGAGCCTTCAGTCTTTTGACTGGTTTGATGCAGCCTTCCATGCCTCCCTGTCTTGAGCGAAACGTTTCTTCTCTACATAGCTACCACACCCTACATCCGAAGCAATCTGTTTAACCTATTCTAACCTTGGTCTACCCCTACAGTTCTTGTCCTCAACCCTTCCTTCCATAACTAAGCTTGCTATTCCTGGGTGTCTTAGTATGTGTCCTACCAACCTATCTCATCTCTTCATTAGCAGTCGCCAGAAACATCTCTCCTCTCCCACTCGCCTTAGTACCTCTTCGTTTGTCACCCTATCTACCCATCTGATCTTCATCAATCTCCTGTAAAACCACATTTCAAATGCTTCAATTCTCCTCTTTTCTGCTGCACCAATAGTCCAAGTTTCACTTCCATAGATCGCCATGCTCCAGACAAAGGCTTTCAAAAATGACTTCCTAATACCTAAATCTATATTCGATGTCAACAGATTCCTTTTTTGTAGAAAGGCTTTCCTTGCCTGAACCAACCTACTTTTTATATCCTCTTTGCTTCGTCCATCACTGGTTATTTTGCTTCCTAAGTAACAGAAGTCTCCTACTTCCTTTAGTTTTTCACCTGCCAATTTGATGTCCATAGAGGTTTCTGATTTATTTCGGCTGCATTCCAGTATTTTTGTTTTACATTTATTAATTTTCATCATGTATTCATTCCGTAAGACGGAGACCACACCATTCAAAAACTCATTCAAATCCTCAGGCGTGTCGGCCAAGATGACGATGTCATCAGCAAATCTCAGAGTTGAAATTATTTCTCCTTGAATCTTCACTCCCACTTTAAATTTTTCTCCAATTTCCTTAATTGCTTGTTCAATGTAAAGATTGAAAAGTATGGGTGATAAGTTGCAGCCTTGCCTTACACCTTTCTAAATACCAGCTTCTCTCTCATGTTCTTCAGCTCGAATGACTGCTGCCTGGTTTCTGTATAGATTGTAGATCACCCTCCTATTCCTGTACTTTATTCCAATAGATTTCAAAATGTCAAACAATTTAGTCCAATCAACGTTATCAAAAACCTTTTCTAAGTCTACAAATGCCATGAACGTTCTCTTATTTTTCCTTATTCTACCTTTCAAAATCAGCCTAAGACTTAGTACAGCTTCCCTTGTTCCTACATTTCTCCTGAAACCAAACTGGTATTCACCCAACTCCGTTTCTATCTGGCTTTCCATCCCCTTGTAAATTATTCTAGACAGGATTTTTGAAGTATGAGTAATCAAGCTGATTGTACGGTAATCTTCACATCTGTCAGCTCCCACTTTCTTTGGCATAGGGATAATAACATTCTTCTTGAAATCTTCAAGATGACGATCCGCCGATTCACTCCTTTATCTGAGTAGGCCTTTTCAAGAGCTTCCCAGAATTCCTTCGCGATCTTGCAAGTCATGACGATTGGGAAAATTGATTTATCCACCATGAGGTTAAGTCTGGCCCTAGCCCGAATTTCGTCTTTCGCTCTCTTCGCAGATGTTGTAGTATCTCCATCCGGGTAGCCAACTATACAGCTCCACACATCTTCGAGTTTTAGGACGTTTTCCGTCTCGAATTGCCAATCCACATAATTTAGACTACATCGCAGCTTATCTATAGCCGGTAACGAGGTTGTTACGAACAGAAAAGTCACTTCGTTCTTATTTGGGAAAATGAAAGATATTTATTTACAAGAAAATTCACACACATTACAAATAACACTCAAAAGACTCCATCTTGTATGCACTGTTCCTTGTCCTTCTTTTCTCACAAAAAACAAAAATAACTGTTGCCAACTGTCTCACATCCTCCCTCCGTTGAGGAAAGACATCCTCAACTACTCCACATATCTTGCAGGAACATTGACAGTTCTACCCGAACGTGTGGTCTTTGGGGGTTGAACACCAGTTCCAGTCGGCTCTCCTAAAGCAGTAGCTGTTTTCTTATTCAAACCAGTCCTCAAATGAGTGCAGTCTTCATCAGGTAGCCTACTTCTAGGGGGTTGAGTCGCTGTATCGGTCTCAAGAGTTCTCCTTTAGATGTAACAACCCTTGCAAGTCTTGTATTACCATCAGTTCCAGGGAACAAGTCCACAATTTTTCCAAGGGGCCAATCTATCCTCTTAGTGCCATCTGATCCAACTAGGACAATGTCACCTCTCTTGAACAAAAGAGTTGGTTTACAACTCGGTTTACCGAGTGCCAAAAGTCCCAGATATTCCTGCTGGAATCTTTTCTTCAATGCCATTTTTAGGTTCAGAAGATGACGATTTCTTTGATTCAGGGTTATAGCATCCAATGCATCACATTCTGGAACTCCAGTTGTCGTAATTTCTTGTAGAAAGCAGGCAGGGTGAGTGGACCTATATCTTCACATCCATCGGTCAGATATTTTAGCGGTCTTGCATTTATGGTGGCTTCTACACTGCAGAGAAGGGTAAGCATTTCTTGGTAAGTTAGACAGGCTTTACCCAAAACTCGTTTCAGAAGCTGTTTAATTAGACTTATTAACCTTTCCCAGAAGCCTCCCCACCAAGGAGCACAAGGGGGATTAAATCTCCAAGTAATACGTTCAACCGAATAGTTTTTGGAAATATTCTCCCAGTCAACACTTTGAAACGCGTTATCTGTACCCGTGAAATATGTACCATTGTCTGAGTAAATCACAGAGGGGCGTCCTCTTCTTGCTACAAACCGCCGGAACGCTTGCACAAACGCCTCTGTGGAGAGAGAAGTAACCATTTCGAGATGAACAGCGCGATACACCGCACATGTGAAAACTACAATCCAAGCTTTACTTTCATCCCTCAGGACCTGCCAAGTCCGCTCCTATCACTTCAAATACACAGGCTTCCCGTATGCGGTCCAGGGGCAGAGGGGCCTGAGCGATTTCGGTATTTTTGTCCATCATGCCTCCGGCACTTGACACATTTTCTTATAATTTTTCTAACTGTCCTACTTCCACCGATGATCCAGAAGCGTTGTCTCAGATGATTAAGAAGAAGTTGTACTCCAATGTGATTTTCTTTCACGTGCTCATCGATAATCAAGCGAGAGGTGATGACATGGTTCACAGGGAGAATCATTGGGAACCTGAATTGCTTCAAATCTTATCGCAGTAGTAGTCACGTTTTAACCCTGAGAACACCATCTTCCAGGAATGGATGTAGTGAAGATAGACGTTTATCAACTAATCCGTGGAAGCTTTCTCGTTGAATTATAAAAATGAGTCTAATTTCAGCCCTTTCTAACTCTTCAACTTGCAGGTTTTCTTGCAAGATCCTCTTACGTCTAAGACGATTCTTACAGAAACGAAGAATCCATGTGATTAGATGAACTATTCTATGATAACTGGAAAAATACCTGGCATACCAGAGGGGATCTTCATTGGTTACAGTCATAGAATTCACAGGGTTTTTCTTCATTTACTTTGCGATACTCTCTTCGTCATACACCACTTTTGTTTGAGGCCAACAATCTGGAGATTCGTACAACCAGGTAGGTCCCTCCCACCATCGAGAGGCTACTAATTGCGAAGCAGAACAGCCACGTGACGGTAAATCAGCTGGATTCAATGAACCTGGAACATGTCGCCAGCTGTTTAAATTGGTCAAGTTCCTGATCTCATTCACACGATTGCGGACAAACACCGACCAGTTCTCAGTCCTGCAGATCCATGCTAGAACTGTGCACGAGTCAGACCAGAGAAAAAACTCATGAACTTCCAGTGAAATAGATTCCAACACACATTTAAGCAACCGTGCACCAATTGTAGCAGCCAGCAATTCCAATCTGGGGGGATTGTCACTTCCTTGAGGGGGGCCACACGAGATCTTGCATCAAATAACTCTACACTCACTTGATTGTTGGAATCGCATCTTATGAAGACTACTGCTGCGTATGCAAGTTGGCTGGCATCACAGAAGACATGAATTTGCACATGGTCACTTCTTCCAAACCATAGAGGAATCTTGATTTCTACCAGGTGAGGTAGATCCTTTACCCAGGCCAGAAACTCGTATCTGGACTTCTAATCAACTGCACTATCTCATCTTATATGAGTCTTCCAGGTCCTTTGAATCAACAGTTTGACACAAAGGGTGACAGGACATGTCACACCAACTGGATCAAAAATTCGATGTGCGAGTGACAGAATTGTCCTTTTCGTCACTTCCCCAGTGGCGTAGCCAAGGGGGGGGTTAGGGGGTTTAGGGGGGGGGGGTAGAACCCTCCCCCCTCCCCCCATTGGAAAATCGGCAGGTTGTGATTTGTGTCTGTGGTGATGTACTCTTGTCGCCTTTCTGCCCGGGTCCCCATTTGTGGCTACACACGTCTTCATGACAACGTATAACCACAGTCTACCTACTGATCGCGAAGCTTGGCTCATATTTTTCTATCACGAGACAATAATGCTTTCATGCAACCAGCAAGAATGTGCCGACTGCGCTATGTTGGTGTATGTTATTGTTGCTGGATTTACTGTATGTGAGCATTGTGTAAAGGTTATATATTTAATTTAACATATGCTTTACAAGAGGAGATGTGCAGTTCAATAATCAGATCTAATATTAGACGCAATATTTCAGTTCTGATAAGTAACCTATATGATCGCTTTTCAGTCGGTCAACACGAGAGTACGGTACCCAATTAGATTTGGAGGGCAGTGACAATTTATCTCCTAATGCCTGAAATAAAAATACATGAATCGTTTATACATTTAATAAAACACTTCTCACATTACGCCTAAGAGGGGGGGGGGGCGTATGAGAAGCGTTTTATTACATGAATAAATACTTATTTTATTATGAATTACACAGGGAAATTAATTGTTACTCCTCGACCAATCTAATTGGGTGTATTCATGTTGACCGACTGGGAAGTCAGACTGTTCAAATAGCAAGACGACACCCGAGTCTCCAAAGGGCCCTAAAAGGTAAGATTTGAGCTATGGATTATAGGCTAGTATTAGAAAGCTTTTCAAGGGAAGCGTGATGGTGCAGTGGCTTAGATGCTCGTCAATCACCCGGACGCCCCGAGTTCCAATCCCGGTGACAGTGGGGTGGACTACTCGACATTGAAATTGGGGAACCTACAGGCGTTCATGTGAAATGCCCTGCCATTGGCCATTGGCTGCAAATCAAATATACATTTCTATGCATTTTGAAAACTAAGACATACGGTAGGCTAAGTAAACGTAAAAGATGTCATCTCAAACGCGTGCCGACATTTTAATTTTCAGATGTAGGAAATGGCTTTTTAATAGTCAGAGAGCTGATTTAATGGATAAAGATTTTGTACAATAATATAAACTTATTCTCGAATCCTTTGGAAGCAAGCCAATTTATGTCGTCAGGATAATGCTCACAAACGTAGATGTGGTACACTGTTTGTTGATTCTCTTATGAAATACCTGGTCTCCCACATGGCTGCTGTGAAGGTACGGTACACAATTGTTATTGCCGATATTTTGTAAAATTGGCATTGTATTATTTTGTCAAATTCAGGAATGAAAGGTTTCAAACCCAGAGATAAGATACACAGTACCTACAATTGAGCCCTATAAGACCTTAAGATCTTTTTATACTTTTCGTTTCACAAATCACACTGGTATTTTTACTAATTAACTATAATGTTATTCAATTTTACGGAATAACTAGCTTTTAATATGGTTAATAATTTGATATTATATTATACCCATACCATGACGAATAGAAGGACCTAGTGTGAGGACTCCGTCATTTTAGCACGGTAGTTTCTGGTCCCGCCGCTACAAGCACTGCAAGCGAGTATGTCCAACACGTGCTGTGTTTCCGTCGAGCCGGTTCATAGAAAGTGCGCGAGAAGTTACTGTGTGAGATATTTGTGTGAATTAAATTGAATTTTCTTTGCTTTCAGTTCTTAAATTCAGTTCATTGTGTCTTGTGTACATCAGCGTTTTGTGTTTTGTGTACTTCAAACATATTTCTTATGTGGCTTGGTTCATTTAATAGTTCAACATGCCTTATTGTTTTGTACCTGGCTGTAAGTCAGGGTATGGTCGAGTAGTTGACGATATACGATTTTTTTCACCACCGAAGGATACAAATCAATTTGAAAAATGGGCCAGAGCTATTCCACGAAAGGATACGAAGTTAACGCGTAGTAGTAGAATTTGTCAAATTCATTTCTCTGGTGATTTGATAGTAAAATCAGATAATTTTATAGTGAATGGTGAAGAAGTGAAAATCTCTCGTATGAGGTGGAAGTTACGTCCTGGAGCAGTGCCTCATATTTTCCCTAATTTACCGAAGTACCTGTCAAGTGAGAATAAGTCCCGTAAAGCTCCTAACAGGAAAAAGAATCTCGTTACCACCAGGAAGAGAAGAAAGAAGATTGAAGATGGGAGTGAAGCAACGAATGAGGCATTAAAAGGTCAGTCTAATGTTGATAAGAATTTGGGTCATTCTAGTGTACTTACCGATGCTGAAAAGACTATAATATTGCTCAAAAGGCGCCTAAAGAATGCTAACCGTAATTTAATTCGCGTTAGATCCTGCCTCAACTCAGCAAAATCGAGAATTAATTTGCTGGAGAAGCAGGTTCGACATTCACAGGCATTTAATTACAAAGATAACAAACACCTTAGCAAGAAGGAAAAGATGATAATAGACACTATGCTCAAGAAATGCCAGGTAAAATCTCCCAATGGTATGAGGTACAGCAATGAATTCATTTTAGAGAGTTTATTGTTGAGAATAAAATCACCGAAAGGATTTCGTCATTGTCGGCGACATAATCTCTTGCCTCTGCCCTCAGAAAGTCACTTGAGAAAACTTTGTAAAGGACTTAAGTGCCCTTATGGAGTTAATACGCATAGTATAAATGCTATTTCAGACTATTTTAAGGAAGAAAAGAATGATAATTCACGTTACGGTGTTGTAATTTTCGATGAAGTGAAGCTAAGAGAAGAAATCCAGTTTAATAGTTTTTCTCATAAAGTAGATGGATTAGTTGATTTAGGTGAACACACACCTGACCTCCAGAAGAACGTACTTGCAAATCACGCTCTAGTGTTTATGTTCGTACCATTCATGCATAATTGGGTGCAGCCAGTTGCTGTTTATGCAAGCAGAAATGCTACTCCAGGGGACATTCTCGCAAAAATTTTAATACAGGTGATTTTGCAGTTAGAAGAGGCTGGGGCGAGGGTGGTTGGCTTTACTTGTGATGGTAGTCAGACAAATAAAAAGGCCTGGAGATCGTTAGGAGTTAGTGGCAAGACAAGCTCTCTACAACCTCACATCCTTAATTCTGCAGATGTTACGAGAAAGATCTGGGCTTTCTCAGACTTCGTTCATGTATTGAAATGCATAAGAAACCACTTTCATGATAAAGTAGAACTTCTCTATAATGACAAAATTATTAATTTCAATTTTTATAGGGAACTGTTCAAAGAAGATCTCTCAGGGTATGCTGGGCTTAGAGCATGCCCCAAGCTGACAGTTGCTCATTTAGACCCATCATCTTTCCAGAGAATGAACGCTAGGCTTGCATTCCAACTTTTCAGTGACAGTGTTGCCAAAGGTATTAAATTTTATCGAGAAATGGGACTGGCAGGATTACAAGGTAGTGAGGACACTGAGACATTTACCAGTGATATAAATGTTGTTGCTGATGCACTCAATGCATTCATTCCGTCTCAGGCTCTTCGTAAAGGTTCACCTTCTCATACAGCTATTGTTAATTTTCTTCAGACCGTGAGATCTACCAATAATACCTTTGCCTCCAATAGAACCTTGGAATCACTAGTAGTAACCCTACAGAGTACTTTGGAGATGTGTGAATGGCTTTGGGAGAAAGGTTATAAGTATGTGTTGACAGGAAAGCTCACCCAAGATCCCTTGGAACGGCACTTCGGAATTATGCGGTCTTTCAGTTCAGATGATCATCCATCGACAATAGATTTCCTTCATTTGCATCTACTTCAATGTATATACGTCCCTATAAAACAGGCTTTAAATGTTGGTGGAAATTGTGAACCTAAACGGGAGCAGATCTTGACCTCGTATGTTAATCAGATGCGTATATTAGCCCGGAATGCGGAAGTGCATAACAAGACAGTGAAGGAATCAGTGGAAACTTCCATTAAGGAAAAAATTGTGGTTCGAGATGCAGTAAATATCGAAGACTGGGAAAGCTCTGTACCTGAATTTGACAGCGCAGTTCGAAACTCTTCGATTGATAAGTGTTTAGTGTACCATTTGGCTGGCTATGTTGTTAAGCACTCTTCTAAATTTATTAAGTGTTCGCCTTGTGCTCATTCTCTACGTGACAATAATCTAAATAAATTTTCAGTTCTTACCGAAATAAAGGACTACGGCTCAATGAACAATGAAGTGTTTCTAACACGTCCTTCGAGAAGTGTATGTGACATCCTTTTCCAGGCCGAGAAAGTAATTACCGGAAAATTAAACTCAAAATCGATGTGGAGCGAAATATTTTTTGATTGCATCGATTCCATAGAAACAATTTCAGTTGATCCTTCAGGAGCTGGCTGTTGTCTTCAGCATGTCATGAATGTTATCCCCAGACTTGTTTATCATTATATAAAGTGCCGATTTTTCTTCAGAACGAAGGAAATCCGCCGAGATTTGCAATGTCGAACATCCGCCAAGTCTTCACGCAAGCTTTCGAAAGTCCAGTAGCCGACAAAATGAATTGGTAAGTAGGGTGTTACTTTAAATAGTTTATGAGTGCTTGTTTTAATATGCTGGGGATTATGTTTTTTTTTTAATCTGTGTCTGTATACTCCAGGAATCTGTGCTTATCGTAACATGTAATGAATACCGTAGTTCTTATTTCCGTGAATTATATTTTCCATTGTGCCTTGCCGTGCTATTTTAATTGTAATCGCTAATTACTTTTTAAAAGAGTATTAGTTACAAAGTCATTCGTTTCCCTTAGCAGCATCCCTAAGACCAGCTGAGCTAACACCGGCAGCGTGGAACTAGCCCCCTCCAACGCTGCCTGGCGGGGCGCGCTTGAACTTGATGAGTCTGCTCACTTTCCCTTTCATTCGTCATGCCCATACTATCAACCCGCCCCGGCTTCGCCTGGTATCTTAAAGGGGTTACTCAGCGTATGCTTAAACGGCGCACGGATGGCAGTTCTCAGACGCAATTCAGAAAAGCCGAGGTGAACAGCGAAACTCGATTCACTTATAGTGTACTCTTCTCTGAAGTCCTAACTCGACACGACTCGACAGTTAATGCTGGCCGAAGCTGGGGTGATGGGCTCTCTCGCTAGCTCGTAAACTCGCACAGAAGCTAGTAATTTAAATTTCCACTGAATGGAGATTGTTGGAAGAAATTAAAACGTAAAATCACTTATAGTTGGCGATGTATTAAGATAAAGATATGCTGTCGCGGACTTCTTTGTAGAACTTTTTATGTTGACCAATTCTTACACTCATAGTATATGGATATTTATAACGGTTTACCCAGCGTAAGCTTAAAAAGCGCACGGACGGCAGGTTTTCCTTCGACACGATTCACTAAAATCGTTACTGCTCGGCTTCCTTTGGTCATAAATGAATGTTTTCCTACAGAAACCTTCCTCGAGAAATTCTTTACTGAATGGTGAAAACCACATCAAAATCCATTCAGTGGATTTAAAGATTACCCGTTGCATCCAGGAATTGTTGACTTGGTTTAATGTAGAGGTGCCAGCGATTATCATTAAAACAAATACATGAATTTATAACTGGTATGGACTATGAATTCTACGTAAGACTCATTAAATATGACATACAACTGTACCCAGGGATACTTATAGAGGACTGAACAAATAAAAACACAGCATTCTTTTTATGTTTCTATAAATTAAAAGTGTACAGTGTATCAACATTGTGGCTTTTTTCTGTAGTAGTTGGTGATTTAACGTGACTTATGTTTACAATGGAAATAATCACTCAGGTGAGTTAAAATTCAAAAAACCCTTGCAAAAGTGAAATCATCTGTTCCGCGAATAACGTGCTGAAGGCAGTTGCCAGCTTGCTGGCCGCCGCGAGCGCTAGTGTCGCATCACCTACAAAGAGGATGCAATTTCGTAACACAGCGAGCTTCGCGACTGTGTATTTTAGACTGTGGTAATACAACTCCGCCCTCCCCAAGTTGCCAATCTAACTTTTCCCCCGCGAAATAACTTATAGCTTATTTCAAACTGAGGCTAGCGCCAAATAATTTTGAATCCCACACAGTGGGGAAATATTAGCTTTTTTCTTTTGTTGGCGGGAGAGAAGTTATATGTAAATAAATCTAGCTTTTATTAAAAACTAGCTGAAGTACCCGTGCTTCGCTACGCGTCATAAATAAATTAAAATATGAAGGTGACAGTTAAACAGGGGATAGGCGAGGTGCTGCGCAGAGGGAGATTAAGGATGGATCATTTTGTCCAACTACACCGCTCGGCGTTGACCGTGTTTTATAGCACAAATTTAGGTTTTACTCGCTAACGGTTGGAGATACCTTTCGGATAGAAAATGTAATTTTTATCCTCGTACATACCATCAAAAGTTTGCTATTTCTTAGCGTTCTCTTTGTATTTGAAATGGAAATATGAAAGTTTTAAACCAAAGGGTGTAGTGAAGTCACTAAAATGGTCGCCATCTTTAAATAGTACAATGTATTGAAATCAAAAGTAACCTATATGTTAACCAGGTAAATCAGCTACTTCCATGTAAAATTCATGTAAATCGGACCAGTGGTACTTGCATGATTGAGTAATACATAGACGCACATCATCTCATTTTTAGCCTCGCTTCGCTCGCGTCATAGTCGTGTCATATTGTTATTCAATGAAATGCAGGTTTAACCCCATTAACACCCCTTTAGAACCTGAATATCCAAAAATCCCTCCTTGGTAGACGTTTTCGACACACAACAAACATATCCCCAAAATATCATTCTTCTAACTTTAATCGTTTGGGTTGGTTGATGAGAGTGAACATCCAAAAATCCTTCCTTAGGGGACGTTTTTCTTCCAGAATTTCACCCCCTACCAATAGGCCCCTTAAATTGGATTTATGAAAAAACGGTCGAACACATATTTATGTTATTTATTTATTTATTTATTTATTTATTTATTTTTAAGCTGATTGATTTCCTCCGAGTTTCAAACCCCTCGCCTATGTCGTTTAAGAGATACAGGGTCCGTTAGGAATCTTTCAACCCCCACTATTCATCCCTTTCACCTCATAATATACACTACATCGAAAATTCATTAGACATGTGTCAGCTTATTTTTAATGATTAGCAGGCCTATATATGCCAAGTATCACATCCCCAAATGAAACCACTCGTGAGATATTGTTATTCAATGGAATGCACGTTCACCCCCCTTAACACCTATTTAGAACCTGAATATTCAAAACTCTTTCCTTAGTGGACGTTTTCGACATACAACGAACATATCCCCAAAATTTCATGTTTCTAACTTTAATAATTTTGGCTGGGCTATGATGAGTGAGTGAGTCAGTCAGGACATTTCCTTTCATTTATTTTTGATAATTTCACCCCTCCCCATGAACCCCTTAAATTGGATTTATGAAACAAACGGTCGAACACCTATTTACTTATTTAAAGCTCTTTTCCCCCTGAGTTTGATGAGTGAGTAAGTGAGTCAGTTAGGACACTTTCTTTCCTGTTTCCCCCCCAGAATTTCACCTCTCTCCAAGGGCCCCTTAAATTGGATTTATGAAAAAAAAACAGTCGAACACCTATTTACTTGTATTTTAAGCTGTTCTTTTTCCGCCGAATTTCAAACTTCTCGCCTATGTCCTTTAAGAGATACACGCTCCGTCAAGAATCCCTCAACCCCCAATTTTCACCCCTATCACCTCATAATATACACCACATCGATAAACCCTTAGACATATGTCTGATTATTTTTAATGATTAGTTTATATACCGAATATCGCATCCCCTAAGAAACAACTCATGACATATCGTTATTCATTGAAATGCACGTTTACCCCCTTAACATCTCTTTAAAACCCGAATAAACAAAAATCATTCCTTAGTTGACGTTTTCGACATACAGCGAACATATTCCCAAAATTTCATTTTTCCAACTTAAATAGTTTTCGCTGGGCGTGATGAGTGAGTGAGTCAGACAGGACATTTTCTTTCAATTATTTTTACCAGAATTTCACCCCTCCCCATGGGCCCCTTAAATTGGATTGATGAAAAAACGCTTGTAAACCTATTAACTTATTTTTAAAGCTGTCTTTTTCCCCTGAGTTTGGTGAGTGAGTGAGTTAGTCAGTTAGGACACTTTCTCTCCTTTTTGCCCCAGAATTTCACCCCAATCCATTGGCCCCTTAAATTAATTTATGAAAAAACGGTCGAACACCGATTTACTTATCTTTTTAGCTGATGTTTTTTCGCTGCGTTTCAAATTTCTCACCTATGTCGTTTAAGAGATAGGCCTACACGCTCCGTTAGGAATCCTTCAACCCCTACTTTTCACCCCTTTCACCTCATAATAATACACCACATCGAAAAACCCTTAGACACATGTCTGCTTATTTTTAATGATTAGTTTACATGCCGAGTATCACATCCACAAATGAAACCACTCGTGAGATATTGTTATTCAATGAAATTCAGGTTTAACCCCCTTAAGACCCCTTTAGAGCCTGAATATCCAAAAATCCCCCTTTAGTGTACGGTTTTGACATACAACGAACATATCCCCAAAATGCCATGTTTCCAACTTCAGTATTTTTGGCTGGGCGATGATGAGTGAGTGAATGAGTCAGGACATTTTCTTTCATTTTTTCCCTTTAGAATTTCACCCCTCCCGATGAACCCCTTCCATTTGATTGATAAATAAAACTGTCGAACAGCTATTTACTTACTTTAAAGCAGTTTCCCCCCCTGAGTTTGATGAGTCAATCAGTCAGTCAATCAGTTAGGACATTTTCTTTCCTGTCCCGTCCCCCCCCACAGAATGTTACCCCTCCCAATGGGCCTCTTAAATTGGATTTATAAAAAAACGGTCAAACACATATTTACTTATTTTTATGCTGATTTTTTTCCGCTGAGTTTCAAACTCCTCGCCTATGTCGTTTAAGACATACACGCTCCGTTAAGAATCTTTCAATCCCTACTTTTCACCCCTTTCACCTCATAATATACACCACATCGAAAAACCCTCAGACACGTGTCTTACTTTTTAATGATGAGTTTATATGCCGTGTATCACATCCCCCAATGAAACCAATCGGGAGATATTGTTATTCAATGATATGCAGGTTTAACCCCATTAAGACCCCATTAGAACCTGAATATCCGAAAATCCTCCCTTAGTAGACTGTTTTGAAATACAATGAACATATCCCCAAACTGTCATGTTTCTAACTTCAATAATTATGGCTGGGCGATGATGAGTGAGTGAGTGAGTGAGTCAGGACATTTTCTTTCAATTTTCTTTTTTCAGAATTTCACCCCTCCCCATGAACCCCTTAAATTTGATTTATGAAAAAAAAACTGTCGAACAGCTATTTACTTACTTTAAAGCAGTTTTCCCCCTGAGTTTGATGAGTGAGTGAGTTAGTCAATCAGTTAGGACACTTTCTTTCCTGTTCCCCCCCCCCCCCAGAATTTCACCCCTCCCCATGCGCCCCTTAAATTGGATTTATGAAGAAACGGTCAAACATATATTTACTTATTTTTATGCTGATTTTTTCCCGCTGAGTTTCAAACTCCTCGCCTATGTCGTTTAAGAGATACACGCTCCGTTAGGAATCTTTCAATGCCCACTTTTCACCCCTTCCACCTCATAATATACACCACATCGAAAAACCCTCCGACTCGTGTCTTCTTATTTTTAATGATGAGATTATGTGCCGAGTATCACATCCCCCAATTAAACCAATCGGGAGATATTGCTGTTCAATGAAAGGCAGGTCTACCCCCTTAACACCCCTTTAGAACCAGAATATCCAACAATCCTCTCTTAGTGGGCATTTGCGGCCCTTGGGGAAGCTGCATACCAAATTTCATTCCAATCCGTTTGATGGTTTCTGAGATTTCGTGATGAATGAATGAGTGAGTGAGTGGTATTTGACAAATATATACTAGATAGTGTCAAGTCTTTGTTATGCTAAACTCGGTTGACAGTGCTTTCCCACTACTATAATGTGATAACGATATGAAAGGAAAGTGACGAAATACACGTGAACACGCGTGAGATGACCTTATTACCGTCCTCCTTGTGAAACAAGTCACATCCTGTTTTGGTTCATACGAGAGACAATGCTAGTTCATGTGTAATATGACCTAACACACAAGTGTACACATGTGCACGTGCACGATAAGAGCTAACAAGCCACAACCTGATTTGACAGTGGTGGGAATAAGGCTAGAGACATGTACAAGTAGTCAAATGACTCCGGCAGACAACCCCTTTCCTATGGATAACTTATTTCCACTCAAAAATAATATCTACCCCTACTAGGGGGTGAAACAATAATTTTTAGGTAAAAGTCGCTTTCCATGTGCAACATGTGGGAGTTTGTATGCCAATATGAAATTAAACTCGTTCCACATATAGTGCATGCATACAACTGAATGCCGCTATGATTTATCATTTTAGTTTTTTGTTTTACGAATGCGCTATTGGGTTTTTTGTAAGAGGGCGGGCTTTTTGAATAATCATTTATAGATACGTTTTTTACAAATTAACCAAAGATCCAAAAACTAATAGGTCATCGGCTTTTTAATATCTTATGAACTAAGAAAGCTAGGGACTTGTATGAGGGGTCGTTGGACTTGGGGTGACGCCCTGTTTTTGAATGTATTATTCATTTTTTTGTCAAAAGGGCCTAACTGCACTTTCATTAATATCTCGCTAACTAATAATCACAGAGGGTCAAGTGAGGTGTCATAGGACTTAAAATGGCCAACCCCTCTCCATGACCAATGAATTTACCCAAAAAAAACAGCAAGGTCATTAACCTAAGATTTTATCAACTAATAATCAGAGAGGGACAAGGGAGGTGTCACAAGACTCAGGATGGCCAACCCTTTTCCATGACCAACGAATTTACCCAAAATACCCAAAACAGCAAGGTCATTTACCTAAGATTTTATAAACTTATCAGTAGAGAGGGTCAAGTGAGGTGTCATAGGACTACGAATGGTTAACCCTTTCCCATGACCAATGAATTTACCTCAACAATTCAAAACAGCAAGGTCATTGACCTGAGATTTTATAAACTAATAATCGGATATCAACATGTGAGGTGTCATAGGACTTAGAATGGTCAACCCTTTCCCATGGCTAATGAATTTACCCAAAAATACCCAATACATCAAGGTCATCGACCTGAGATTTTATAAACTTATAATCGGATAATGACATGTGAAATGTTTACAGTGAGTGATGAAACATAGCTAGGTTTTGAAAGAATTATTGTAGGCTACATGTATGGTGACTGACAAATCTTTCACCATTGGAACTTGTTTTCAGATCAAACTGCAGTACAGAGAGAGTATAGGTTTTAGGTATGGGATAATAAATGACAAATGGTGTATACAAAAACTGATTTATCGATTCAAGAAATAAGAGTAGACAATCTTTAATTGATTGGTTAAAGAGGATAGCTAAAATCCAAAATGTTGACTACATTGAACTAAACTGATCCATGCTGAATCAAACCCAACCAAATCGAACCAAACTTAATCAAAAACAAGCCAATGGTTTAAGTGTAAAACTTGTGGGTGAATGTGGTTATTGGTAATGTCAGAAAGGAAAGGGATAACGCTCTACCTATAGAGGGTAAGGTAAAGCTAGTCATGATGCTAATGCACACACACAAGTACATGAACCACACACAACTATCCTATGCAGTTTTTATGGGTTGACTGTTAAAACTTGCTCAGTGGTTACTGGGACAAGATGGTCGCTACACACAACAAGCTTTAAATACCTGAGGCTAATAATCTATACACACACTCACACACACTTGTTCTAAACTAAACTGTCTTGCTGGCAGAGCTCACACAGTAGGTAAATGACAGAAATGCTTGGCTAACAGAAATACAATCATTTCGGTTGTCTAATGTTACCAGCTAAACATTAGGTGCTATAGTGGTGAGCACATGTGCCTCTTTCACTGGAGATCTTAACTCGATTTCTAGCTCTAAGGCCTAGAACGAATCAAACTAAGAAAAAAGGGTATGGTGACGCAATGGTTAAACTGTTAACCTTTCACTAAGGTAGACTAGGGTTTGATTTTAGGTTAATATGCATGTCATAAACAAACAAATAAAAGCAGAGATAATGTTTAAAACTGATTACACTTGTCTCTTTTCAAATTATTACTTAGATTACAAATACAAACGTGGACTGGGTTTGACATACAGTTAATGCTTCCTATCACATACTAGACTGTAAGAAAGCCAAACAAGCAAAAGGCGTAGGTAGAGCAGTGGTAAAATCGCTATGTGTAGAGAAATACCTAACGGTTTTATGAACTGGCAAAGGTATGTCGCATAAACAGTGCAGGATACAATCCAGCAACCTTATTTTTTATCTCGTGGACAAAAGAAAACATATATATAGAGAGAGATATATAGAAAGCTTGTGTGTGTGTGTGTGGGTAGCATTGGTTGTTTGACCAGAGAAAATACGGTGAGGTAGGGTGGGGAGAGGGAGATGTAGCACTTATATATGAATGGAAAATAGATTTTTTTCAATCGTTTGGTTTTTCAAATACAGTGGTAGATAGTCGTTTTTTGTAAAACATTCTTACTTGCAGTAATAAGCCTCTATGGTTCCGCTAACACACCGATAGACTGTATTATTGCCATGGTCAAGCACTCA
This sequence comes from Meconema thalassinum, assembly GCA_946902985.2. Classification (NCBI taxonomy): domain Eukaryota; kingdom Metazoa; phylum Arthropoda; class Insecta; order Orthoptera; family Tettigoniidae; genus Meconema; species Meconema thalassinum. Next base: position 84,947,715 of record OX336400.1, on the reverse strand, counting down.
CATTAAGATCATTTACAAAATCATAAAATGAAAAATAAAAAATCTTGTTTTGGGAATATCGTTTTTCAACATACACACAAAATAAATATATAAAAAATTTGTAAACAGCAAAATGGAAAATACATGTTTCCATATAGACAAAATTTAAAAACCTTAAACGGACATTTAAGAAAATATATGCAAATGGGAAATTGACAAATGTGTAAATATGAAAATGGAAAAATCCATGTTTCCATATCATGAAATTGAAAAACATCAAACTGTCATTTTAAAAAATGCAAATGGAAAATTGACAAATTGCAATGTGTGAAATGTGAAATTGAACAAATGGCTATCATTATTTAAAAAAAAGAACATGGTGCTCTATGGTTGAGGTGTGAATCAAACCCTCTCTACTTATTTGGACCACTCAAGACTGAGTAGACTAGTTTTAGTTGTCATACCACTTTTAAAAGTTTGTGTTAAATCTAGGAATTGAACCCAAGAGCTTGTAGGGGGGATCCAAGGTTATAATATGTTGAACAGATAGCCTTGAATGTAGGGTGTGGTAATTATATAAAGATGAGACGTTTCGCTCAGGGCAGGGAGGCGTGGAGATCTGCATCAAACCAGTCAAAAGACTGACGACTCCAACAACAACATGTAGAGCTCACCAAAATAATGTTGTGTAACGGTAAATGTTAGTCAACGAACAGTAATGCATTACTAAAACCCATGACACGGTACCTAAGAGCTTTTCTAAAATTATTTTAAAATGCCTTTAACCCTATATTAAACAACCAGTTCACAAGACTCATAACTGCAATGTTATGGTCAAACAAAACAAAATCTATATTTCAAAACAAACAAGTGGTTTAGTCAATGTATACCGGATAAAGTTTTATAAACACTCAAGTCCACAAAAATAATTAAATTAGTAACTGTCAGGTTGACCGAGTGGTTATGGTGTTTGACTTAAGTTAAAATTTTCTGTACAAGAAAGCAAGGGTTCGAATCCCTTACCTGATATAACTATTACCTCAACATGGCTTGACCACACTGTATTATTGTGTACTCGGTACACAAACCATAGATAGAGTGTATTGTTTGCGAACATAGTCAGAGACTGTTGATGGTTAACAATTGCATTAATAGTGGGACATAGGGATAGCAATTAAGAAAAACAGACAATACCCATACAGTATTTTTATTTATTTAATGTAAGTACTTGTACAATAGTTATATACAAACTACAACTCTCTTTTGTCTATTACTATCTAGTCCTTTTCGATTCACTTGCATAACAAGGCAGATGCCTTTGTAGTTCAGCCCCTTAAAACAACAAAAACACTACCTCTTGCATAGTCTGTGATGTTGATGACTCTTGAGGCGTGGAAGATGGATACAACATAACTTTTACAACAGGGGTTAAACGTTGCTCAACAAACAATGCACTATTTTGAGTAGCAACATCTTTCTCTTGTACTAACTTATTAGCATTCTGATGATTTTTTGCCAACACCATCAGTGTTTTGTCTGGAGCACTACATTGATGATCACTCACACTTAAAACCACACCATTTCTACTTTTCATATTGCCTCGACATCTTGTTGACCTCTGTTTTGAGCATCACCAGAATATTATTCCTTTTACATTTTGTCGTCTATAGTTATAAGAGTAGCCTTTATAGAGTACACGTTGTTTACCTCGGTTAGTTGTAGTAAGTTCCATAGTAGTAACTAACCTTAGTATGATTTGCACACTACAAAGGTTATCTCTGTTCTGGTAATAGAATTATTTAGCGTTGGCTTTTATATTAATATGTACAGTTAAAAGTAATAGAAAAGTGATAGAAACGTGGTAGCAAAGTGGTAGACAAGTGGTAGACAATTGGTAACATAGTGGTAGAAAAGTGGTAGCAAAGTGGTAGCAAATTGGTAGAAAAGAGGTAGAAAAGTGGCAGAAAAGTAGTAGCAAAGTGGTAGAAAAGTGGTAGCAAACTAGAAAAGTGGTAGAAAAGTGGCAGAAAAGTAGTAGAAAAGTGGTAGCAAAGTGGTAGAAAAGTGGTAGCAAACTAGAAAAGTGGTAGCAAAGTGGCAGAAAAGTAGTAGAAATGTGGTAGCAAAGTGGTAGAAAAGTGGTAGCAAACTAGAAAAGTGGTAGCAAAGTGGTAGCAAAGTGGTAGAAAATATTACATGTATTGTTAAGAAATAGTTTAAGCGGTTACGTGGATTCATTACACTATAATTTTAGCATCACGAAGCTCATTTTCTATATCCAAAAGTTCTTCCTCATATTTAGTATGACCAGCCTGTTTACAGGTATGCAAGTACTGAAGCCGCTGGATTAGCTTATTGGGATTGTTCCAGTAAACAAATTTAACAAATGATTTTTTTGGGTGTAAACCATTATCATCATCATCATAATCATCATCATCATGATGGTTATCATCATCAGTATAATTATCATCAATATAATCATCATCACTATTACTATCTAATCCTTTTTGTTCATCTTGCAATTCAACAACCTTTGGCATAGTTTGTGTTGTCTTTGATAATGTTAGAGGTTTCTTAGACGTTAACGACTGACCTAACATGTCTTTTTCAGGAGATAATAAATGCTCTTTAACAAACAAAGCACTATCTTGAGCCACACTATTTTTTTCTTGGTCTTGCTTTTTTTACCTTGGTTAGAGTATTTTGTCCATTTAAATGAGTATTATTTTGAGATTTACAATGATGATCGAATGAAATAAGTATGTTGGAGCCTTTTGTTTTAATCATTCCTCGACACTTTTTAGATCGTTGTTTCGATCAGCACCAAATAACAGTTCCATTTTTATTAGTTCTTTTTACAATATATGCATATCCTTTATAGTAAGCACATGGCTTACCATAGATAGTCGTTGATACTTCCATGTCAACTGTTAAGCATAAACTAATCTCTAGTAAAGTTAACTCGATAATAAAAATGATAGTTTGTAGTATGTGCAATTTAAAGTAAGAGCAAAAGTGAGAGTCAAATGGTAGAAAAGTGTTAGCAAAGTGGTGGAAGAGTGGTAGCAGTTTATAGTAGTCATGATCTTTTTTACCAGAATGTGATTTGAGTAAATGTAATTTCTAAACCTTAGCAGTGAGTAGTCAGTTAGTCTTGGTTCAGACAAGCGTAAACAGTTCTCCAATGAAACTCAGCAATTCTTCTAGGTTTGTGCCGTGTCTTGTGTGGGGTTTCGCCTAGGACACCAAGCTAGGCTCATCGGCGGGCTCTTGGTGTCCCCGCCCGGACCCCCACAGGAGTGACGAACTGCGCGCCACCTCCCTTTATATAAGGTGCAACTGCACCACTTGACTACGAGAACTAAAAGTTCAAGCAGCCTTAACCTCCCTATGAAGGCTTCCAAAAAGATGGTATATTGGCTTTCACGGCCGGTGAATTAAAACTCAGCAATTCTTCTAGGTTTGTGCCGTGTCTTGTGTGGGGTTTCGCCTAGGACACCAAGCTAGGCTCATCGGCGGGCTCTTGGTGTCCCCGCCCGGACCCCACTTGACTACGAGAACTAAAAGTTCAAGCAGCCTTAACCTCCCTATGAAGGCTTCCAAAAAGATGGTATATTGGCTTTCACGGCCGGTGACACCAAGAGCCCGCCGATGAGCCTAGCTTGGTGTCCTAGGCGAAACCCCACACAAGACACGGCACAAACCTAGAAGAATTGCTGAGTTTTAATTCACCGGCCGTGAAAGCCAATATACCATCTTTTTGGAAGCCTTCATAGGGAGGTTAAGGCTGCTTGAACTTTTAGTTCTCGTAGTCAAGTGGTGCAGTTGCACCTTATATAAAGGGAGGTGGCGCGCAGTTCGTCACTCCTGTGGGGGTCCGGGCGGGGACACCAAGAGCCCGCCGATGAGCCTAGCTTGGTGTCCTAGGCGAAACCCCACACAAGACACGGCACAAACCTAGAAGAATTGCTGAGTTTTAATTCACCGGCCGTGAAAGCCAATATACCATCTTTTTGGAAGCCTTCATAGGGAGGTTAAGGCTGCTTGAACTTTTAGTTCTCGTAGTCAAGTGGTGCAGTTGCACCTTATATAAAGGGAGGTGGCGCGCAGTTCGTCACTCCTGTGGGGGTCCGGGCGGGGACACCAAGAGCCCGCCGATGAGCCTAGCTTGGTGTCCTAGGCGAAACCCCACACAAGACACGGCACAAACCTAGAAGAATTGCTGAGTTATAATTCACCGGCCGTGAAAGCCAATATACCACCTTTTTGGAAGCCTTCATAGGGAGGTTAAGGCAGCTTGAACTTTTAGTTCTCGTAGTCAAGTGGTGCAGTTGCACCTTATATAAAGGGAGGTGGCGCTCAGTTCGTCACTCCTGTGGGGGTCCGGGCGGGGACACCAAGAGCCCGCCGATGAGCCTAGCTTGGTGTCCTAGGCGAAACCCCACACAAGACACGGCACAAACCTAGAAGAATTGCTGAGTTTTAATTCACCGGCCGTGAAAGCCAATATACCATCAGTTCTCCAATGAATCCGAGATCTAGATTTTCATTATGAAACAGTTGTGTAACCAATTAGGTATCGGTACTTGATAGCTTCACACACATGAACAAAAATTCCAACATATCTGACATGAATTACATGATTTGAAAGTTGACAAAGAATATCCAATCAACCATTGTAGTTGCAATGTCAAACACAAAGACAAAATCAGCTTGAACTTTTAAGTTACAGGAAAATTCTACGAAATAGACTATGCAGGAAATTTGGAAATACACATCAGAAGTTTGCAACACCATCCTTCTAGCCTATATAAATTATCAACATGGAAAGTGTGCACTGCCCCTAACATTAAACCAATTTATCAATAACGCAAGTCAACAATCAAAACATTTTGTGTTGAGTCTATCATTTAATGCATATATTCTGTCTACATTGAACAGTAACAAAAAACGCCATTCATAATTAATTAAGTATGCTTTAATTCTTTATGTAATGATAAATACATATTTAAAGTTTTGGCTGACTGTTCACGGTGAATCGGCTTTGAACACATAAGAGAGGGAATATTTTAAGACTTAACCTCAGCTCACCTAACATAACCTAAATTTACCTAACCTAACCTTGTCATATAGGTAAGAAACGGGTCAAGCTATGCTTTCGACTACCGAGTTTCAGCTACTTTTCAAGGTTACTCTCCCGAACATTGCCGGAGACTGCTGATAAACACCTATGTTCCCACGGCGGCGGCGCGCAACCACTTACATGACGCGCTTCCCCCTTTTCATTGATCCCTGTTGATTTGTCCCTTTGGACTGGTCCCTGTTGACTAGCCCCTTTGGAAGGGCCCTTTTTGAATGGAGTCATTTATGACGGGTCCCTGTGGACAGGTCCTTTTGGCTGATCCCTTTGGACCGGTCCCTTTGGACTGGTACCTATGGACTGGCCCATGCAATTATCCAAATTATGTCAAAGGGACCGGTCCAAAGGGATCAGCCAAAAGGACCTGTCCACAGGGACTCGTCATAAATGACTCAATTCAAAAAGGGCCCTTCCAAAGGGGCTAGTCAACAGGGACCAGTCCAAAGGGACAAATCAACAGGGATCAATGAAAAGGGGGAAGCGCGTCATGTAAGTGGTTGCGCGCCGCCGCCGTGGGAACATAGGTGTTTATCAGCAGTCTCCGGCAATGTTCGGGAGAATAACCTTGAAAAGTAGCTGAAACTCGGTAGTCTAAAGCATAGCTTGACCCGTTTCTTACCTATATGACAAGGTTAGGTTAGGTAAATTTAGGTTATGTTAGGTGAGCTGAGGTTAAGTCTTAAAATATTCCCTCTCTTATGTGTTCAAAGCCGATTCACCCTGAACAGTCAGCCAAAACTTTAAATATGTATTTATCATAACATAAAGAATTAAAGCAAACTTAATTAATTATGAATGGCGTTTTTTGTTACTGTTCAATGTAGACAGAATATATGCATTAAATGATAGACTCAACACAAAATGTTTTGATTGTTGACTTGCGTTATTGATAAATTGGTTTAATGTTAGGGGCAGTGCACACTTTCCATGTCGATAATTTATATAGGCTAGAAGGATGGTGTTGCAAACTTCTGATGTGTATTTCCAAATTTCCTGCATAGTCTATTTCATAGAATTTTCCTGTAACTTAAAAGTTCATGCTGATTTTGTCTTTGTGTTTGACATTGCAACTATAATGGTTGATTGGATATTCTTTGTCAACTTTCAAATCATGTAATTCATGTCAGATATGTTGGAATTTTTGTTCATGTGTGTGAAGCTATCAAGTACCGATACCTAATAGGTTACACAACTGTTTCATAATGAAAATCTTGATCTCGGATTCATTGGAGAACTGTTTACGCTTGTCTGAACCAAGACTAACTGACTACTCACTGCTAAGGTTTAGAAATTACATTTACTCAAATCATATTCTGGTAAAAAAGATCATGACTACTATAAACTGCTACCACTCTTCCACCACTTTGCTAACACTTTTCTACCATTTGACTCTCACTTTTGCTCTTACTTTAAACTGCACATACTACAAACTATCATTTTTATTATCGAGTTAACTTTACTAGAGATTAGTTTATGCTTAACAGTTGACATGGAAGTATCAACGACTAGCTATGGTAAGCCATGTGCTTACTATAAAGGATATGCATATATTGTAAAAAGAACTAATAAAAATGGAACTGTTATTTGGTGCTGATCGAAACAACGATCTAAAAAGTGTCGAGGAATGATTAAAACAAAAGGCTCCAACATACTTATTTCAATCGATCATCATTGTAAATCTCAAAATAATACTCATTTAAATGGACAAAATACTCTAACCAAGGTAGAAAAAGCAAGACCAAGAAAAAAAATAGTGTGGCTCAAGATAGTGCTTTGTTTGCTAAAGAGCATTTATTATCTCCTGAAAAAGACATGTTAGGACAGTCGTTAACGTCTAAGAAACCTCTAACACTATCAAAGACAACACAAACTATGCCAAAGGTTGTTGCATTGCAAGATGAACAAAAAGGATTAGATAGTAATAGTGATGATGATTATATTGATGATAATTATACTGATGATGATAACCATCATGATGATGATGATTATGATGATGATGATAATGGTTTACACCCAAAAAAATCATTTGTTAAATTTGTTTACTGGAACAATCCCAATAAGCTAATCCAGCGGCTTCAGTACTTGCATAACTGTAAACAGGCTGGTCATACTAAATATGAGGAAGAACTTTTGGATATAGAAAATGAGCTTCGTGAAGCTAAAATTATAGTGTAATGAATCCACGTAACCGCTTAAACTATTTCTTAACAATACATGTAATATTTTCTACCACTTTGCTACCACTTTGCACCACTTTTCTAGTTTGCTACCACTTTTCTACCACTTTGCTACCACATTTCTACTACTTTTCTGCCACTTTGCTACCACTTTTCTAGTTTGCTACCACTTTTCTACCACTTTGCTACCACTTTTCTACTACTTTTCTGCCACTTTTCTACCACTTTTCTAGTTTGCTACCACTTTTCTACCACTTTGCTACTACTTTTCTGCCACTTTTCTACCACTTTTCTACCAATTTGCTACCACTTTGCTACCACTTTTCTACCACTATGTTACCAATTGTCTACCACTTGTCTACCACTTTGCTACCACGTTTCTATCACTTTTCTATTACTTTTAACTGTACATATTAATATAAAAGCCAACGCTAAATAATTCTATTACCAGAACAGAGATAACCTTTGTAGTGTGCAAATCATACTAAGGTTAGTTACTACTATGGAACTTACTACAACTAACCGAGGTAAACAACGTGTACTCTATAAAGGCTACTCTTATAACTATAGACGACAAAATGTAAAAGGAATAATATTCTGGTGATGCTCAAAACAGAGGTCAACAAGATGTCGAGGCAATATGAAAAGTAGAAATGGTGTGGTTTTAAGTGTGAGTGATCATCAATGTAGTGCTCCAGACAAAACACTGATGGTGTTGGCAAAAAATCATCAGAATGCTAATAAGTTAGTACAAGAGAAAGATGTTGCTACTCAAAATAGTGCATTGTTTGTTGAGCAACGTTTAACCCCTGTTGTAAAAGTTATGTTGTATCCATCTTCCACGCCTCAAGAGTCATCAACATCACAGACTATGCAAGAGGTAGTGTTGTTGTTGTTTTAAGGGGCTGAACTACAAAGTCATCTGCCTTGTTATGCAAGTGAATCGAAAAGGACTAGATAGTAATAGACAAAAGAGAGTTGTAGTTTGTATATAACTATTGTACAAGTACTTACATTAAATAAATAAAAATACTGTATGGGTATTGTCTGTTTTTCTTAATTGCTATCCCTATGTCCCACTATTAATGCAATTGTTAACCATCAACAGTCTCTGACTATGTTCGCAAACAATACACTCTATCTATGGTTTGTGTACCGAGTACACAATAATACAGTGTGGTCAAGCCATGTTGAGGTAATAGTTATATCAGGTAAGGGATTCGAACCCTTGCTTTCTTGTACAGAAAATTTTAACTTAAGTCAAACACCATAACCACTCGGTCAACCTGACAGTTACTAATTTAATTATTTTTGTGGACTTGAGTGTTTATAAAACTTTATCCGGTATACATTGACTAAACCACTTGTTTGTTTTGAAATATAGATTTTGTTTTGTTTGACCATAACATTGCAGTTATGAGTCTTGTGAACTGGTTGTTTAATATAGGGTTAAAGGCATTTTAAAATAATTTTAGAAAAGCTCTTAGGTATCGTGTCATGGGTTTTAGTAATGCATTACTGTTCGTTGACTAACATTTACCGTTACACAACATTATTTTGGTGAGCTCTACATGTTGTTGTTTGAGTCGTCAGTCTTTTGACTGGTTTGATGCAGATCTCCATGCCTCCCTGCCCTGAGCGAAACGTCTCATCTTTATATAACTACCACACCCTACAATCAAGGCTATCTGTTTAACATATTATAACCTTGGATCCCCCCTACAAGCTCTTGGGTTCAATTCCTAGATTTAACACAAACTTTTAAAAGTGGTATGACAACTAAAACTAGTCTACTCAGTCTCGAGTGGTCCAAATAAGTAGAGAGGGTTTGATTCACACCTCAACCATAGAGCACCATGTTCTTTTTTTTTTAAATAATGATAGCCATTTGTTCAATTTCACATTTCACACATTGCAATTTGTCAATTTTCCATTTGCATTTTTTAAAATGACAGTTTGATGTTTTTCAATTTCATGATATGGAAACATGGATTTTTCCATTTTCATATTTACACATTTGTCAATTTCCCATTTGCATATATTTTCTTAAATGTCCGTTTAAGGTTTTTAAATTTTGTCTATATGGAAACATGTATTTTCCATTTTGCTGTTTACAAATTTTTTATATATTTATTTTGTGTGTATGTTGAAAAACGATATTTCCAAAACAAGATTTTTTATTTTTCATTTTATGATTTTGTAAATGATCTTAATGTAAGTGCTTGACCATGGCAATAATACAGTCTATCTGTGTGTTAGCGGAACCATAGAGGCTTATTACTACTGCAAGTAAGAATGTTTTACAAAAAACGACTATCTACCACTGCATTTGAAAAACGAAACGATTGAAAAAAATCTATTTTCCATTCATATATAAGTGCTAATTCTCCCTCTCCCCACCCTACCTCACCGTATTTTCTCTGGTCAAACAACCAATGCTACCCACACACACACACACAAGCTTTCTATATATCTCTCTCTATATATATGTTTTCTCTTGTCCACGAGATAAAAATTATGGTTGCTGGATTGTATCCTGCACTGTTTATGCGACATACCTTTGCCAGTTCATAAAACCGTTAGGTATTTCTATACACATAGCGATTTTACCACTGCTCTACCTACGCCTTTTGCTTGTTTGGCTTTCTTACAGTCTAGTATGTGATAGGAGCATTAACTGTATGTCAAACCCAGTCCACGTTTGTATTTGTAATCTAAGTAATAATTTGAAAAGAGACAAGTGTAATCAGTTTTAAACATTATCTCTGCTTTTATTTATTTGTTTATGACATGCATATTAACCTAAAATCAAACCCTAGTCTACCTTAGTGAAAGGTTAACAGTTTAACCACTGCGTCACCATACCCTTTTTTCTTAGTTTGATTCGTTCTAGACCTTAGAGCTAGAAATCGAGTTAAGATCTCCAGTGAAAGAGGCACATGTGCTCACCACTATAGCACCTAATGTTTAGCTGGTAACATTAGACAACTGAAAATGATTGTATTTCTGTTAGCCAAGCATTTCTGTCATTTACCTACTGTGTGAGCTCTGCCAGCAAGACAGTTTAGTTTAGAACAAGTGTGTGTGAGTGTGTGTATAGATTATTAGCCTCAGGTATTTAAAGCTTGTTGTGTGTAGCGACCATCTTGTCCCAGTAACCACTGAGCAAGTTTTAACAGTCAACCCATAAAAACTGCATAGGATAGTTGTGTGTGGTTCATGTACTTGTGTGTGTGCATAAGCATTATGACTAGCTTTATCTTACCCTCTATAGGTAGAACGTTATCCCTTTCCTTTCTGACATTACCAATGACCACATTCACCCACAAGTTTTACACTTAAACCATTGGCTTGTTTTTGATTAAGTTTGGTTCGATTTGGTTGAGTTTGATTCAGCTTGGTTCAGTTTAGTTCAATGTAGTCACCATTTTGGATTTTAGCTATCCTCTTTAACCAATCAATTAAAGATTGTCTACTCTTATTTCTTGAATCGATAAATCAGATTTTGTATACACCATTTGTCATTTATTATCCCATACCTACAACCTATACTCTCTCTGTACTGCAGTTTGATCTGAAAACAAGTTCCAATGGTGAAAGATTTGTCAGTCACCATACATGTAGCCTACAATAATTCTTTCACTACCTAGCTATGTTTCATCACTCACTGTAAACATTTCACATGTCCATATCCGATTATAAGTTTATAAAATCTCAGGTCGATGACCTTGATGTATTGGGTATTTTTGGGTAAATTCATTAGCCATGGGAAAGGATTGACCATTCTAAGTCCTATGACACCTCACATGTTGATATCCGATTATTAGTGTATAAAATCTCAGGTCAATGACCTTGCTGTTTTGAATTTTTGAGGTAAATTCATTGGTCATGGGAAAGGGTTAACCATTCGTAGTCCTATGACACCTCACTTGACCCTCTCTTCTGATAAGTTTATAAAATCTTAGGTAAATGACCTTGCTGTTTTGGGTATTTTGGGTAAATTCGTTGGTCATGGAAAAGGGTTGGCCATCCTGAGTCTTGTGACACCTCACTTGTCCCTCTCTGATTATTAGTTGATAAAATCTTAGGTTAATGACCTTGCTGTTTTTTTGGGTAAATTCATTGGTCATGGAGAGGGGTTGGCCATTTTAAGTCCTATGACACCTCACTTGACCCTCTGTGATTATTAGTTACCGAGATATTGACGAAAGTGCTGTTAGGCCCTTTTGACAAAAAATGAATAATACATTCAAAAACAGGGCGTCACCCCAAGTCCAACGACCCCTCATACAAGTCCCTAGCTTTCTTAGTTCATAAGATATTAAAAAGCCGATGACCTATTAGTTTTTGGATCTTTGGTTAATTTGTAAAAAAAACGTATCTATAAATGATTATTCAAAAAGCCCGCCCTCTTACAAAAACCCCAATAGCGCATTCGTAAAACAAAAAACAAAAATGATAAATCATAGCGGCATTCAGTTGTATGCATGCACTTTATGTGGAACGAGTTTAATTTCATATTGGCATATAAACTCCCACATGTTGCACATGGAAAGCGACTTTTACCTAAAAATTATTATTTTTCCCCCTAGTAGGGGTAGATTTTATTTTTGAGTGGAAATAAGTTATCCATAGGAAAGGGGTTGTCTGCCGGAGTCATTTGACTACTTGTACATGTCTCTAGCCTTATTCCCACCACTGTCAAATCAGGTTGTGGCTTGTTAGCTCTTATCGTGCACGTGCACATCTGTACACTTGTGTGTTAGGTCATATTACAAATGAACTTGCATTTTCTCACGTATGAACCAAAACAGGATGTGACTTGTTTCACAAGGAGGACGGTAATAAGGTCATCTCACACGTGTTCACGTGTATTTCGTCACTTTCCTTTCATATCGTTATCACATTATAGTAGTGGGGGTTGGTGAACAACGTCAATTCAACACACGCAAATGTAGTTAGGCCCTTTGACATAATTTAAATAAATTCATGAGCTAGTCCGTAGGGACCAGGCCAAAGGGACCCGTCCAAAGGGATCAGTCCAAAGGGACAAGGACTCGTCCACAGGGACCTGTCAACAAGGACCTGTCCACAACGACCCGTCCACAAGGACTCGTCAACAGGGACCTGTCAACAAGGGCTCGTCCACAAGGACCCATCAACAATGACCTGTCCACAAGGACCCGTTAGGTTGGGTTAGGTTACACTACAGCCACCATCTTTTAAAAAGCCCGCCCTCTTACCAAAACTATGAGTGGACATGTGTAAAAACAAAAAACTAGCATGTTAATTCATAGTGGCTTTCCACCGAACACATGCACTTTATCTAGAACAACGTTTCATTCCATATTAGCATTCAAACTCTCACATGATGCAATTGGAAAGAGAGATTCTCCAAAAAATTCAATTTCACCCCCTAGTAGGGGTAGGTTTTATTTTTGGGGTTGAAATATGTTGTCCATTGGAAAGGGGGTGTCAGCCCGAGTTCAACAACTCCTCATTTGTTAAAATCCGACCATAAGTACGAGAGATATCGGGTTGCCGCCATCTTGTGAGGAGGGTGAGGAGGAGGAGGTGCTAGAACCATCCAAAACACACTACTTAGGTTATGAGTGTTACTGGTGCTTACTGTTGACTGGACTTCGTCTTCACGTTTTCTCTCCATTGCAAGAGCATCGAAAACAGCCGCTGCTAACATATGAAACTTGCGTTTATAGTCATCTACTCCGTCTACTCCTGTGATCAGGTCTTCTTCTGACAGCGCATCTTCCATGAGGTGTTGGAAGATCTCCTGCTCCAGATTACTTATGAGGTTAGCCTTCTCTTCCACTAAGGCGTAATCTCCTCGGATAGCGACTATGTCCTTTATTTCTTTCTCCAACAAACCTTGAAGTGAAGCTACAATTTTCGTGAACGATGCACGGTTTACACCACGTTTTCTGATCAAACTTCGAATATCGCTCATTTTCCTTTCTATATCTTGTCACGGTCGCCAGATGTTACGAACAGAAACGTCAATTCGTACTTATTTGGGAAAATGAAAGATATTTATTTACAAGAAAATACACACACATTACAAATAACACTCAAAAGACTCCATCTTGGATGTACTGTTCCTTGTCCTTCTATTCTCACAAAAAACAAAAATAACTGTTGCCAACTGTCTGTCACAGAGGTGCTGGTTGCAGACATGTTGATTTCGATACGTAGCGAAATTCACAGTTCATATAACGAGCAGTCTATCATACGCACTTTATATTCGCACAGTGGATTCGTGGCTGGACCCATAACCTGTAGGATTACGAGGCACACAGGCAATTGAAATGGAACACACGTTTAATGTACTTAACATTTACTAGAACAGAACTGAACGAACAAGGTGATACAACATCTTATATATAAAAATGAAGGTCTGTCTGTATGTGGGTTTGTCTGTTCCGTATACAAATCTACACCGTTCCACCAATCTCAACCAAATTTTGCATACACATAGTTTAGGACCCAGAAAGGACCGCTGGCTACATGAATTTTCGATAGTCTTTCTCATTCTTCTGATTTCGGCCCTTTTGCACTCACGCACAGGCTAATCAAATCATAAAATATACTCATGAAGGAATGGCAAGGCAGATAGTTTCCATGGCAACATAGCTCATGTCGAGTCATGGCCGACTGGATCCGAGTTGCGCTCTGCACTACCGGTATAGAAAATGAGGATCTTTACACGAAATCCCGTTAGTTACTCAAATGTTCACACAGCACTGTCAACCGAGTATAGCATAACAAAGATTTGACACTATCTACTATATATTTGTCAAATACCACTCACTCACTCACTCATTCATTCATTCATTCATCACGAAATCTCAGAAACCACCGAACGGATAGAATGAAATTTGGTATGCAGCTTCCTCACGGGCCGCAAACGCCCACTTAGAAAGGATTTTTGGATATTCAGGTTTTAAAGGGGTTTTAAGGGGGTAGACCTGCATTTCAATGAATAGCAATATCTCCCGATTGGTTTCATTGGGGGGATGTGATAGTCGGCATATAAACTCATCATTAAAAATAAGAAGACACGTGTCTGAGGGTTTTTCGATGTGGTGTATATTATGAGGTGAAAGGGGTGAAAAGTGGGGGTTGAAAGATTCCTAACGGAGCGTGTATCTCTTAAACGACATAGGCGAGGAGTTTGAAACTCAGCGGGAAAAAATCAGCATAAAAATAAGTAAATATATGTTTGACAGTTTCTTCATAAATCCAATTTAAGGAGCCCGTGGGGAGGGGTGAAATTCTGGGGAGGGGGGGGGGGGACAGGAAAGAAAGTGTCCTAACTGATTGACTGACTGACTCACTCATCAAACTCAGGGGGAAAAACTGCTTTAAAGTAGGTAAATAGCTGTTCGACATTTTTTTTTCATAAATCAAATTTAAGGGGTTCATGGGGAGGGGTGAAATTCTGAAAAAAGAAAATTGAAAGAAAATGTCCTGACTCACTCACTCTCTCACTCATCAACGCCCAGCCAAAATTATTGAAGTTAGAAACATGACAGTTTGGGGATATGTTCATTGTATGTCAAAATCGTCTACTAAGGGAGGATTTTCGGATATTCAGGTTCTAAAGTGGTCTTAAGGGGGTTAAACCTGCATTTCATTGAATAACATTATCTCCCGATTGGTTTCATTGGTGGATGTGATACACGGCACATAAACTCATCATTAGAAAGTAAGAATACACGTGTCTGAGGGATATTCGATGTGGTGTATATTATGAGGTGAAAGAGGTGAAAAGTGGGGATTGAAAGATTCCTAATGGAGCGTGTATCTCTTAAACGACATAGGCGAGGAGTTTGAAACTCAGCGGAAAAAAATCAGCATAAAAATTAAGTAAATATGTGTTTGACCGTTTTTTCATAAATCCAATTTAAGGGGCCAATGGGGAGGGGTGAAATTCTGGGGGGGGGGGGAACAGGAAAGAAAGTGTCTTAACTGATTGACTGACTCACTCAGTCATCAAACTCAGGGGGAAAAACTGCTTTAAAGGAAGTAAATAGCTTTTCGACAGTTTTTTTGATCAATCAAATTGAAGGGGTTAATCGGGAGGGGTGAAATTCAGAAGGAAAAAAAAAATTGAAAGAAAATGTCCTGACTCATTCACTCACTCATCATCGCCCAACCAAAAATATTATTGTTGGAAACATGGCATTTCGGGGATATGTTCGTTGTATGTCAAAACCGTACACTAAGGGAGGATTTTTGGATATTCAGGTTCTAAAAGGGTCTTAAAACCTGCATTTCATTGAATAACAATATCTCACGAGTGGTTTCATTTGTGGATGTGATACTCGGCATATAAACTAATCATTAAAAATAAGAAGACATGTGTCTAAGAGTATTTCGATGTGGTGTATTATTATGAGGTGAAAGGGGTGAAAAGTGGGGGTTGAAGGATTCCTAACGGAGCGTGTAGGCCTATCTCTTAATCGACATAGGCGATAAATTTGAAACTCAGCGAAAAAAACATCAGCCTATAAAGCAAGTATATCGGTGTTCGACCGTTTTTTCTTAAATTATTTTAAGGGTCCAATGGGGTGGGGTGAAATTCTAGGGGAAAAAAGGAGCGAAAGTGTCCTAACTGACTGACTAACTCACTCACTCATCAAACTCAGGGGAAAAGACAGCTTAAAAAAGAAGTTAATAGGTGTTCAAGCGTTTTTTCAAAAGTTCCAATTTAAGGGGCGCATGGGGAGGAGTGAAATTCTGGTAAAAATAATTGAAAGAAAATGTCCTGTCTGACTCACTCACTCATTACGCCCAGCGAAAACTATTAAAGTTGGAAACATGAAATTTTTTGAATATGTTCGCTGTATGTCGAAATCGTCAACTAAGGAATGATTTTTGTTTATTCGGGTTTTAAAGAGGTGTTAAGGGGGTAAACGTGCATTTCATTGAATAACGATATCTCATGAGTTGTTTCTTTGGGGATGTGATATTCGGTATATAAACTAATCATTAATAATCAGACATATGTCTAAGGGTTTATCGATGTGGTGTACATTATGAGGTGAAAGGGGTGAAAATTGGGGATTGAGGGATTCTTAACGGAGAGTGTATCTCTGAAACGACATAGGCGAGAAATTTGAAATTCGGCGGGAAAAACAGCTTTAAATACAAGTAAATACGTGTTCGACCGTTTTTTTCATAAATCCAATTTAAGGGGCCATTGGAGAGGGGTGAAATTATCAAAAATAAATGAAAGAAAATGTCCTGACTGACTCACTCACTCATCATCGCCCAGCCAAAATTATTGAAGCAAGAAACATGAAATTTTGGGGATATGTTCGTTGTATGTCGAAAACGTCCACTAAGGAAAGAGGTTTGGATATTCAGGTTCTAAAGAGGTGTTAAGGGGGTAAACGTGCATTTCATTGAATAACAATATCTCACGAGTGGTTTCATTTGGGGATGTGATACTTGGCATATATACTAATCATTAAAAATAAGCTGACACATGTCTAATGGTTTTTCGATGTAGTGTATATTATGAGGTGAAAGGGATGAAAAGTGGAGGTTGAAAGATTCCTAACGGAGCGTGTATCTCTTAAACGACATAGGCGAAGAGTTTGAAACTCGGAGGAAATCAATCAGCTTAAAAATAAATAAATAAATAAATATTTAAATAAATAAATGCAATTTAAGGGTCCTATGGGGAGGGGTGAAATTCTGGAAGAAAAATGTCCACTAAGGAAGGATTTTTGGATGTTCACTCTCATCGACCAACCAAAACTATTAAAGTTAGAAGAATGATATTTTGGGGATATGTTTATTGTGTGTCGAAAACGTCTACTAAGGAGGGATTTTTGGATATTCAGGTTCTAAAGGGGTGTTAACGGGGTTAAACCTGCATTTCATTGAATAACAATATGACACGACTATGACGCGAGCGAAGCGAGGCTAAAAATGAGATGCGTGATTGAGTAATACACAGACACACACCAAGTACCATTGGTCCGATGTACATGAATTTTTCATGGAAGTAGCTGATTTACCTGGTCAACATATAGGTTACTTTTGATTTCAATACTTAGCACTATTTAATGATGGCGACCATTTTAGTGACGTCACTACACCCTTTGGTTCCAAACTTTGATATTTCCATTTCAGAGAAAAAGAGAACGCTAAGAAATACAAACTTTTGATGGCATATACGCGGTTTAAAATAACATTTTCTATCCGAAAGTTATCTCCAACGGTTAGCGAGTAAAACCTAACTTTGTGCTATAAAACGCGGTCAACGCCGAGCGGTGTAGTTGGACAAAATGTTCCATCCTTAATCTCCCTCTGCGCAGCACCTCGCCTATCCCCTGTTTTAACTGTCAACTTCACATTTTAATTTATTTATGACGCGTAGCGAAGCACGGGTATTTCAGCTAGTTCTTTTATACACACCAAAACAAAAACAAAAGAGAAATATAACTCTATGGAGCAGGTTTACTGATTAACAGTGTGACCAACACAAACCATGTTCACATATTCCATCAAATCTAACATGGCGGCGACGCGAAGTATAAATATTCACATGGTCGTTTCTCGCAATTTAACCGTCCGAGTTCAGTGACACTTGGTACAGTAAATCCTTATACAAATTTTAATCCACTGGCATCTAATTTTTTTCAATTTTTTCCATAACCACAAGATGGCAGCTGTGCGAAATTTTAAAATCTTATTTTTACTTTTTGTGTCCTAATCATGCGATTGGATACTACACGTACACAATAATCTTCCTGTAACAGTACATAACTCTAAAAGACCTTTTATATAAAAATCCAACATGGTGACCATCCGCAATATTTAGTCGGTTCTCGGTATCTACGAATCTATTACAGCATTCAAACTGAAATTTTGTATGTTGATAGAGGCAATTAACATATGTAGGATATATGAAAATAGGCTTTGTTTTGAGTGTGTGTTAAACTACAAACTGAATCTCACATATTTCCATATTAATAAATTAAGTGTCATTATTTTAAGCCTCCGTGGCTTAGGTGGCAGCACGTCGGCCTCTCACCGCTGGGTCCGTGGTTCAAATCCCGGTCACTCCATGTGAGATCTGTGCTGGACAAAACGGAGGCAGACAGGTTTTTCTCCGGGTACTCCGGTTTTCCCTGTCAAAAATTTCATTCCAGCAACACTCTCCACTATCATTTCATTTCATCTGTCATTCATTTAATCATTGCCCCAGAGGAGTGCGTCAGGCCTCGGCAGCCGGCACAGTCCATATCCTCGCCGCTAGATGGGGGCTTCATTCATTCCATTCCTGACCCGGTTGGAGACTGGAAACAGGCTGTGGATTTTCATAAGTGTCATTATTTTATTTATAACCTGCACAAACACCAAAAAATATATTTTAACGTTTGATAGAAAAAAGTAATATTACGAACTATACAGAGGAAATTGTATGGGAAATTGGTTGGTTTCATGGCTGAGGAGCAATACGGATTTCGAAAAAAGTTGGAACAAGGGATGCTATTGGTTTGTTAAGGGTAATCGGGGAAATATATATACAGAAATACAGAAAAGTATACGCAATATTCATAGATTTAGAAAAATATTTCCATCGTGTGAGATGGGAAAAATTAATGATAATACTCAAAAAACTTGGAGTGAATTGGAATGAAAGAAACCAGGAACCTAAAAATATCTCAACTCTAAGGTCGTGGGACGAAGTATTCGCTACGGTTCATAAACTAGCCTACACAAAAAGAAAGTAACCTCACTAACATACATTAAATTTATAACTTACACGCGTAGTGGCAGTGGGACTTAGAACTATAGGAGATATGAAATCATTCTCAATAAAGCAACATACAGGCTAACCACTCCATGGGACAATGGCTCTGGTCTGGACATATTCCATAGATTCATAGATTCTTTTCATTCATATCCTTTTACAAAGCATTCCTTTTCCTTTCATCTCTAAAACATTACGACGACATATATCATTTCATCTTACTTCATATCATTGTCATCAAAATCTTCTCCCCGAGTAAACAGTTCGAGTACGGTAGGTCTCCTTGCTTTCTATGACGATCTAGTTAAATAGTTCATAATATCACTACTATAAAGTTTTAAAACAGCAGCCATCTTGCATGTCGCCACTACAAAGTTCCAAGGCCGTATCGTCCATCTTGCACTTCACCAAAATACAGTCTGTTTAGTTCTGCGTTTCACCATTACCAAAGAACATAGTGCATGCAGTAGACTAGCTAGTTATTGTTGTTTTAAGGGGTGGAACTACGAGGTCATTGCTCCTGTCGTTGGATAACATTCAATCACATTTGACTTTTATCGTGAAGAAACATAATACGGGAATACAAAACCAATGAGACGTAGTAGAAACGACAGAATCTCAAAATCTTCAACCTCACCACGGTCACTCCTCTTCCATATTCACAGCTTGACCTTGGGATAACACTTGATAGGTCCTTGACCTTAAAACAACATCTCACGAACGTGGCCGCAAAGGTGAAGACCCGTAATAGCATCATTCAGAAGCTTGTTGGTACCTCCTGGGGTTCCAGCGCTCAAACTTTACGATCAACTACTCTGGCACTGTCATACTCCGTTGCTGAATACTGCTGCCCATCTTGGCTAAACAGTGTCCACTCCAAGGAGATTGATGTGCAACTTAACCAGACAATGCGACTGATTACGGGCTGCATACGTAGCACACCCACTACATGGTTACCTGTTCTAAGTAACATCCAACCTCCAGCTCTTCGAAGATCTAGAAAACCATTCAGAAGAACCCCCAGCTTCCCATACATACCGATGTAGCAAAACCAGGTAATCAACGGTTGAAGTCAAGAAAACCACCTTGGCGCTCTGCAGTACTTCTTGAAGACTCTTCATTTAACATCTCAGAAGCATGGAAAACTATGTGGGAAGAATCATCAGTATTCAATGCACATCTGATTGAAAACCCTTCCATCCGGATAGAAGGTTTCAAACTCCCCAGACGCCAATGGAGAATCATTAACCGGATCTGTACAGGACAAGGCAAATGTGGATTCCTGCTTCACAAATGGGGTTAGGTTACTTCTGCTAACTGCGATTGTGGAGCTACCCTGCAAACCATCGGACATATTGTTGGTGAATGTCCGCAACGAGCGCTCCAAGGATCAGTAGGTGACATTCATCATGGATCTTCTGAGGCACTTCAGTGGATTGATGGCCTGGATTTAGAAGTTTAAAGCAAGAACTTGTGTTTATGACTATGTATATAACTGTATATATAACTTTATAGGCTATGTAGTGTATGAACTTTTATTTTAACTCTGTATCATCATACGATAAATAATAATAGTGTGATAAGCAAGTCAAACCAGGCAACAATGTAAAATGTTTTGTCTCTGACAACAAGGCCGCCACTCTGTGACCTCACGCCCCTACCTTACTCTCCACAGTTCTAACATATGCAATTAACTAAAAGGAAGAAGTAAAAGAAAAGTTTAGTCCAATAATAATACAAAGGCTGTTTTTTAATCGAGGGCCGTTTTTTTAAGCCTGTTGTTAGTGCGCACGCCACAACAAGCGTGCGCGCTACTTCCCGGCATCCTTTACGAACAAGCAGGCGTCAGTTGCAGCTGTGTAGCTAACCTATATGCTCAACTGTGCATCTTTACAATGTTCAAGTTTATTGATTCGCCCGCCGCGTGTGAGGTACGATCTGTGATACGTTTTTTGAGTGCAAGAAACATGTCGGCTGCAGACATTCATCGTCAGCTTCGTGAGGTGTATGGTGATAATGCAATGACGGAAGGTAAAGTGCGAAAATGGGTACGCGAAATTGTGCTCTTGATGGGTACCCAGGCTCCTCACAGAAGACCACAAACGAAAGAGATTGGCGAGTTCCCTCACTTTATTGACTCGTTATGCCCAAGAAGGGGATGACATGTTGAGTGAAAAAGTTTCATGACGATGAACGCTCAGGTCGACCATCTGTCATCACAGATGACTTCGTGACTGCAATTGACACGAAAATTCACGAGGACCGAAGATTCACGATAACCACCCTATAAATGGATTTTCCTCAAGTGTCTAGGTCTGTACTGTATAAAATTGTGGCTGAAAACCTTAAGTTCAGGAAGTGAAAACAGCCGTGAATTCTTGGTTGTCAGAGCAGGTGACAAACTTTTATGCAGAGGGATTTCAGAACTTAGTTTTAAGGTATGACAAGTGCCTAAATTAACAAGGCAACTATGTAGAAAAATAGAGGAAGTTATGTAAAACCTAAAACTAAATGTGGCTTCAAAATAAAATGTTCGGTTAATTAAAAAAGGCCCTTATTTAATAAACAGCCCTCGTAATATAGTGACATAAAGGACGTCATCATAAATGATCAAAAATTTAACATACTTCTACAATTTAAATACCGTGGAGAAATCATTTTGCACAATTTAAGCGACAAAACAACATGGAACCAACAAAATGAAAATAGCACAATTTCTAACCTGGTCTACTTACCACAAAAATGCTTGTCAATATGCTCCAATATGCTCCAAGATCCAACACTACAAAACCGTAACTTTGCCCGAAGCCACTTATGTTTGCGAAACCTTGTTCCAAATTAAAAATGAAAGAAGAACTTATCAGCTCCTCAAAACTGAAAGAAGAATTATCAGAACCTCCATAAATAAAAAGTTCCAGGTTGAAGGAGTCTGGAGAATCCACTCCAATGAAACAGTCTATCGAGAGATTGACCCAGTTACCAGCACGATGAGTAAGAAAATAATCTCTTATTTCTTTCACATCCTACGATTACCAGAAAACAGGATTTTACGACAACTAGGTATGAGAAATCTGGGAAAGAAGACTGGAGGGCATTGGATCAAAGAAATTCAAGAGGATCACAAAAAAAGTTGGACACGAAATTACAGATGCAGAGAACAATAATAAAATTACCACCCTTCTTAAGAATCACAAATTTTCTGCAGAAATGAAGCACAGACGGCCTGTAGAGATTTCAGATGAATTAAGAACACTGCGATCAGAACGAATGAAGAAGTACTGGGCAGATAAGAAGACTCAAACAATACAACCTTCAGAGAAAAAGTGTACATGGAAGACTCAAGTGGTCCAATGTGGCCAATAAAGTTAATAATAATAATATAGTGACACTGCGTCTACTGCAGACGGACCAAAGCAATTGGTCACGTTGCCAACATGATAACTAACAGAAATGAAATATATATGAAGAAAAATAATAACCTAAACTACATTGTCATGGGGGACTCCAAATTTAGGTTACAAACCTTATTAACGATCTTTACTTAAACCAAAAAGTAAAAGTTAAAATTGGAAAAGTAATGACAGAGGTAATAGGACTGGGGAAAGTAGTGAGACAAGGATGTTATTTATCACCTTTTCCATTTAATATACCGTACATTTAGAAGAAATTATTAAAGAATGTTTTGATGGAAAATGAGGTGTTTTCTTAGGAGGTGAAAGATATGAGTGTATTCGTTTTGCAGATGATATGGTGGTTATGGGTGAGAGAGAAAGACAATCAACACAAATGTTGAATGACCTAGATAAAATTTGTAAAATATATGGGATGAAAATAAATGAGAAAAAAATAAAATGTATGGTCGTAAATGGAAAAGGTGAAAACATTACTATAAAATCAGAGGATGAAATTGAACAAGTAGATAGCTCTAAATACCAAGGAAGTCCGGTTACACAAGAAATGATATGCACTAAACAAATGAGAACACGGATTGCAATAGCAAAAGAAGCCTTCAGTAAGGAAAGAAAATTATTTTGTAGAGCAATGAAAGTAAGCCTGAGTAAGAGATTAATGATGTTTTGTTTGGAATGTAGCAATTTATGGAGCGGAAAATTGGACGCTTAGGAAAGAAGACGAGAGAAGAATAGAGGCTTACGAAATGTGGCTGTGGAGAGAATAAGTTGGAAGGACAAAGTGAGAAATGAGGAAGTATTAAAGAAAGTAGGATAAGAAAGGATGATGGTAAAGAAGATAAGGAAAATAAAAATGAATTGGATTGGACACTGCCCAAGAGGAGATGGTTTGGAGAAAAGTGCATTAGAAAGGACAGTCCAAGGGAAAATTCGAAGAGGAAGAAGGTTTCAGATGCTGGATCCCATCAAGATTGATAAATCTTATGACCTGATGAAACGTGCTGCTGAAGACCGACCATGAGGAAACTTATAATAGATAAAGAATTATCCTTTTTGATTCCGCCTAGTCAATACTGATTATTCTATTCGAAATGCAATCGTTGATTACATATTATCACAAGTACATGTTTCGGGATCCAACAATATTTGATCCCTCCATCAGCTTGGAAAAACTGTTAGGCCGACGTACATAAAAGATAACTAAACGTTGACTAAGGTATATTAAAAAGATGATGTTGATGAGATGGTATGATAGTGATTGAAATGGTGTGCGAGAAAAGATGCAATGATACATATGTTAATCTTTTTTACCAGTGTTTTTAATGCATATTTTAACAAGGGTATTTTTGTTCATACGTATCATTGCATCCTGAGGAAACCTGCCATCAGGCAGATCAACTGATGATGAAGATGATGATGATGATAATTGAAGGACTAATTAAAGCAACAAAGGTTTTAGAGAGCTTCATATTGTAGCTCAAAGATTAACACCTACTTTATAGAAAGAACAGTCCAAAACTTCCTACAAACTTGGAAGATATGAGTGAGGGAAACGGTGAAGTTCAGCATAAGGCAAATACCAAATTTTGAAAGAAATGTATAAAAAAGTTACGATTTGAATTCTGAAAATTAGGAACTTTGCTTCTAACAGCAACATGTGTGTGTTTCCTTGTATTAGTGTATTATTGAATTTCAGCTTTCACGTTGTAAACATGGCTTCTCTTATTAAAGAAGGAACTATAAGGCGTGATGAAAATGTTTCGTTTGAGGGTGTGGAATGTTGAACAAGAAGCACACCGGATGGTTGTTTGACTACAACACCTGATGCGTTTCAATGTTGAAGGCAACACGTTCCTGGTGTCACCACTGGGAACCAGAATCGAAAGCGTCGACGATGCAGTGGTGTCATACATCGTCCCCTCGTCCTAAGAAGTTCAAAGATCAACCAACCGCTGGAAAGGTGATGCTCAGACTGTTGTTTGAATAACGGGACCCATTGCTTATAGGTTTCAACGAACCTGGTATCTCCATCACTGGGGAAAGGTTGTCCGAAACACTGGAGAAATTATGGCGTACAATTAAGGCGAAACGTCCGGGAAAACTGCGGTAAGGGGTGCTGGATCTTCATGTTAACGCACGTCCCCATACCGCAAAGATCGTAACGCAGGAAGTAGGCCAACTCAAAAGGGGACACTCAAGCAACCGCCCTATAGTCATGATCCATCCCCATGTGATTATCTCCGTTGACATGGAACATGGACATGCCGGCTAGTCATTACCTTACAGCGTACTCGGCACGCTTCTGTGGCATCATAGACATGCCTTATTCAGTGTTGAATAGTTATTATGCCTGTATATAGTTGTGAATATATCTACAGTTCGTTCCATGCATTGATTGATTAAGTGTGTTTCGTTACCGGTATGTGATTCCTTGCCTCGTGAACCTGCACCACCACTGGCCTATTAACTTTCCGTACTTGCTGCCAGAGAAATTGCGTCCCCAAAACGGCCGTCAACCGGAAACGCTTTGATCACGCCTTGTATTAGGGAAGATGGGGTTATTTCAGGTGGGGTTATTTTTATATAAACAAAATAAAGGCCACTGGCCTGCTTGTGGAATATATTTTTCAATGTTTATTATCCTATAGGGCCATTGGCTGCAATACACATATTATTAGACTATTAATAGTTATTATCAGTTGAGACCAATATGAGCAGATAAAGACAACGGAATGACCAGTTTCCAGTTCCGAAACCGGCATTTCCTTTCTTCATTTTCGCCTCCGAGACAGACCGAAACTGGAGAGCTGTTTGCCCGCCTATATAATACACAAATCCATTTGCTCACAGGAGAAGTATCAGGTAAGACAGGTCGAAACTTATCTTGAAACTTTGTGGACGTAATTGTTGTACTGTAAGTGGACAACGTGCGGAAACTCAGCTGCCAGATTGAACTGCAAGGCTCCGGAATCATTTGGTGAATCTCTCATATATAAGGTGCGTTCAAAAAGTAACGAGCCAGAGGCATAATTTTAGAAACCAGTACCTGTATGATAGAAGTATTGGCCCTGGCTGTTGAGGCACTTGTCCCACTGTGACACGAGGCGGTGAATGGCTGTCTCATAAAATTCCCTGGGCTGCGATGTGAACCAGTTCCGCACGTACAGCTGGACGTCGCCGTCCAAGGTGAATCGCTGGCCCTTTTCATGGGACCAAACATGACGTTATCACAGGGAGAGAGGTCTGGTCTGTATGGAGGGTGGCCGAGAACCTCCCATTTGAATTTCTGCAGGAGTGCCGCAACTGTGTTGGCCGTATGAGGTCGTGCATTGTCGTGCAGCGACCACGGCGGCTATGGCGTTCACTTTCACTCGGCGGTCCTGGGTAATGAGTGCATCAACCAGCTGGACGTTGTCATCGGTAATGCAGGGGTGTGCCCCAGACCGGACATCATCGGCTAACAACACCCGTCCTTCCCTGAAGCGCTTGTGCCATGCCTTGACCCTTGCAAGGGACATGCAGTGTTCGCCGTCCACTTGTGACATTCGGCGATGAATGTCCGTTCCCCCTACTCCTTCCGCTGTCAGAGTCCGAACAACACTTCTTTGTTCTTCGGTTGACGCCTCCATGTCACTGTTTGCAATGCGACTGGCAGCGTTGGACGATTGATGCATGCTGCTGCTTGCTTTGTTTCGTCACGTGACGTGCATGCGTGCCCTCTAGCGAAGAGCTGTAAGCTTCCACGCTCTGGTCGGAACCACACCTCGTTACAGACGGCACGATTAGCCGATGTATTCACCGGTTTGCGCATTCCAGCCTCCGGCTCGTTACTTTTTGAACGCACCTTATAAATCAATGGGTGGTAGTGAGTACAGTACATGTTGCGGACAGCCCTGACCGCCCAAGCACTCAAGACCGGTGGGAAGGAGCCGCATGCTCCAGTCAGCATAAACGCCCCGCCTCGCTACTACTCCGAATGCCACAGGGATGTCTAGATCCTCCAGCCGTCATGCTGCGTACCAGGATGTCTGGTACGATTTCGTAGCCTTGCAGTTCAGTCGGCTGATTTTCCACACGTTGTTCTCTTATAGTACAACAATTGCGTCCACATAGCTTCAAGATAGGTTTCGACCTGTCTTACCTGATACTATCCTTGTCAGGACAAAATGACGACGATTCGTGAGCCTCTGAATATACATGCAATCACCAAATAGTACAGCGCTCTTGGCCACGATTCATTGGCGAGTCTTTCTTACAGTCCCAAACTTGGGCGAACTCCGGCAGGTTGGAAACAGCACCCAGTATACGTTCTCGCGTCGGCGAGTGTTCATCACTAGCCAGCAGCCAAGCGAGGGTCTCTAGCTCTGTCTTCTCGCAGTCCACCTGCAACCAAAATAAATTATAATTCAGAGCGTGAAAAAAATTGGTCTCCAGGACTCACCATCATAGAAAAAGGATTACCACTTGGCGCCGGAATGCGGAGATAGATTTCACCGGGTAAAGTAAAATATGAGGGGGACTAAATAACTGCGACATTCTGATATAAACAATAATTTCTGTTCTCCTTAATTTCTGTTAAGTTTGTACACAGATCATTTTGTTCGGGGTGTTACTATTAGCGGGTTCAAACCCGGCCGAAGTCGTCGGATTTTTAAGAGCTTAAAAATCCGTCAGTATGCTTTCCTGCCAAGGGGAAGTAAAGCCGGCGGGTCCATGTCATAGATGTATGGCATTTACAGTAAAAGAACCTTCCACTTACTAAACTTGTGTGAAGCACGTAAATCGTAAACGTGTATTAAAATAATAAAAATACGGTGACTCATTAGTTCTCTAAATACATAAGTCAGGTTGGTTGGTTCCTTAGTTTAGGGGCTGCGACAACGCGGACATGTAGCCTGAAAATATTGCTAGGGCTGCCTCTGTGGCTGTATTAGTGAGTGTTATCAGTATGCTCGAAAACCATGTGTTTTATGCTCGATAGATATGCTCGAAAAACCCATTATATGCTCGATAGATATGCTCGAAAAAAAACATTATTGCGGTTAAATATGCAGAATATGCTCGAAAAACACCGTTAAAAACTATAGAAAGGAAAATGAAACGAAAAAACAATAGTATACCTTTATATATGAGCTTTATTTTCTAATTGTATGCATGATACACTGCAACATACTCGCATTCACGTTTTTCAAGTATGGCCTATATATAAGAGAAGTTTTCTTATATAAGTTACAGTTTAAACGTTCATTTACAAAATGTTCAGAATTAGGCGAGTCAATGAAGTATCTGCATTGGTCTGTACAACAAGAATATGTTATATGTTTTCAGTTTTGAATGATTTTCTTAAATCAGTCAATAAAAGTTTCAATGACGAGAACGACCTCACTAAATGTTAAAAACCTGTGGTTCTATTATTCGTACCAGATAGGCGATTCAATAATTATTTTTGTTTTCGAAACTTAAGGATGGTCAGGACCCGAATTAGGGGAGGGAATTCGAAGAAAAACAAACTATTTAGACGAAAACCACAAGATTATGCATTCTATTCTGGAAATCGCGGTTTTATGCATTTATATGCTCGATAAATTTCAATTCTGTTGGTCCCAGAGAGGTGAAAATATCACCGAAAGGCTTCTTTCAATGTGTACTATTCAGGAAAAAATATGCAAGTATTCTCGAATCCGAGCCCTAGTTATCAGTAATTCAAGTAAGGACTGCTGATGATCAGTTTCAAGTAGTTCCTACTTTGGCTACCAAATGCTACCGTCAAAAACACCTAGCTGTGAACTTGGCTACTAGATGCCACCACAACCGGTACCTGATGCCAAATGCTGTGTACCTACAAACGTTCTACATGTTTAGCATACGAGAAGCCCCATCTTCTTATAATTATATTAGAGGAGTTGGAGATAACGCTATATTTGCCTCGTCTGTAGAAAGACACGGCTGTCAAAACATCAATATTGCTTTGATGACATCCGTAGTACAGTCAGCAATAATTTGTGATACCTATCTTCGGCTTAGCTCTTCCCTCATCAAATCGGCGTCTTCATTGAGATCATTTTGCTCATCCCTTGCCGTAAGGGACATGAGTCTTAGATAGGCTTGCCATACGTACCGGTTTGACCGGGACAGTCCCGGTATTTTGCTCTTGTCCCGGTGTCCCGCCCGGTTTTATCAATGTCCCAGAAAACGGCTGTAAGATGTAAAAAGTAATGAATGAATGTGTTTAAGACTCTTTTATGAATCGGTTACTTTTCAACAAACAACATCTTTTTTTTTGTAATTGTTTTTGTAGTTAGACAAAAAGTTGTAGATCTTCAAAAAAATAATAAGGCCTAGTAATTGTTCAATTACCGACAGTAGTGGCTCAGCTGGCTAAAGCGCAGCGTTAGGTCATGGGACCAAGCTCTCTGCTGATTCGGTAGACGCGTGGGTTCGAGCCCCACCGTCGGCCGTCCTTGAAATGGTTTTCCGTGGTTTCCCATTTTCAACGCCAGGCAAATGCTGGGACGGTACCTTCTGATAGGCCACGGCCGATTCCTTCCACATCCTTGCCCAGTTTCATTCATCTTCATCCATTCCATCTCTCATCCCGACGCGCAGGTCGCCCACGGGCGTCGCATAGAATGACCTGCACTCGGCCTCTGAGGAGGCCACACGACCCAAAAAAAATTGTTCAATTAAACAATTTTATGAAATATTTAAAATTGTATTTTAGTAACACTTATTTCTAGACCAGAAAAATTATCATTAAAAAGGAAAAAATTATGTATTTTTATGTAACAAAAATTCTTTTTTTATTTTTAAAAGGTGTGTAGAACTAACAATTTAAGGTGCCAGATTTCCCCCTCCCGTCACTTGCGAGGCTTAAAAATCACCATTTTGCTTCTAATTTTTAAAAGACTTCCCGGACCCCCCGCTCAATAACCCCGCCCCCAACAGCCCCCCCCCCCCCCCCCGGGGCGGTTTCACTCGCCAAAAATATGGCAAGCCTAGTCTTAGGTAATGTATACAGGACTATTGAACATTTAAAAAAACGGCTTCGGTGGAGTAGTTGCTAGCATGCTGAGCTTCTATGCCCAAGATCGCGGGTTCAAACCCGGCCGAAGACGTCGGATTTTTAAGAGCGTTAAAAATCCCTCACTATGCCTTCTTTCGGAGGCGAAGTAAAGCCGGCAGTTCCATGTAATAGATTTATGGCATGTAAAAGAACCTTCCACTAACTACACTTGTGGAAGCTAAAATTTGTAGGTTAGTTTGATAACGCTATATTAGTCCCAACGTTCGCCGCCAGGTGCTGACTGCGATGGAATTTAGTTGCCACGTCCGCAGCTAGGTGTCATGGATGGTAAGCATTTGGTAGCAAAACGTACTTGAAAACATTAATCGTCTGAAGTCCTTCTTCCTGAATCACAGATAATACACACTAATACGGCCATCACAATTAACACCGGTTATCAGACAAATTCTACACACACCCAAAGTATACGGGGCTACATGACCGCGTTGTCGAAGCCCCTAAACTAAGGAACCACCCAAGGTTTTGATATTGCGCCTATTAAGGGAGGAATAATTTTTTTTCTCAAGAAACCCCATCTTTCCCTCCCCACTGATCAATGGTTGGTGCTATCAAAAATCATTACTGAGATAGGTTTTTGGCCCTTATTCGAAGAATAGTAGGCCTATGCAATTTGAATGGATTCCATTTTGTACAAAGAAAGTTATTGCCATATTTCAAATGTTCGTTAATAGACCCCCATTTCCATCCTTAGTCCAATTTTGCCCGTTAACAAACTTGACCGAGATTCTATGAGGTAATATTTTATAACAAAAGTTTGGTGCTTTTCAGTCGCTCAACGCGAATGTACCCAAATAGAGCTGGGTTATGCCCTAATCCTGAAATAAATTACATGAAATTAATAAACACACTACGATGACCAGCTTCGATCGTCAAGCGATCATCATCAGATCCATTACACTTAGGCTATAGCATCTATGTTTGAGAATACAGGTGAAAAATATATACAATATCTACAATTATTTAGTTGCAGTGTTGGTAATACAACTGTCGATGTATGCTAAATGTGGGATATCTAATGTTAGGTGAAATTCTAAAATGGTGATATAAATCCGGAATTTGTCTGTTTGGGGTGATTGTATGGTTATACAAAATCAACTATGGTTATACTGTAATAATACAGGCTGATACTTATGCGGTTGTCTTCCTAACTGGGACTTCAAGCAGTTTCGTGTTCACTCTGGCACCACTTATAGTCGACTAACCCGGGTGTTAACTGGACGAGACTGGTTTTTCCCTTTTTCCCCCTTTTTGTTACTACTGTATGCTCGTTCTGAGGTCAGTGCCACGTTTATTTGTTTGACGTTGCCTAGTCTAGATAAGAGTGTATGTTATTGAATACAGGAAGATCTACAACTATTAAAGACCGTGGAACTATCTTCGCCACGCGTGGACTAAAAAACCATTCAAAATAAGCGGTACACGGTCTATTGAAGACGTCCTGACACCTTTAATACTGCCGCGCATAACGGCCTAGATGTATAGCAGAAAAAAGTACATAGTACACCTGATCCAAATAACATTTACCTATAACCACCGGTATTTTTCAAACCTCACAATGTAATATTTTATGTATAGATTTGAAAGTGATTGGTGGAAAATAGCGGTAGTTATCCTGCATATATATATTTATTTATTCATTTCCCCATAAGGAGAGCGTTATAGCACAATCTATTTTCTTGTTCTATTCCGGCCCTTTCTTCTATTTTCCCCAAAACATGGCCTACATGGTCTTTCTCTCCTCCGTCCACTTCTTTCCCGGTTATCTCTCTTTGGGAGTATGCTCAAACTACTATTGTCTAAGTTTTTCTCTGTATGTGCTCCTGTCTGTCATGTCTTCTGTATAGATGTTTAGTTTCTTGAGGTCTTCGACGGTTTCCTTGACCCAATTGGTTTTTAGTGTACTATTCGTAACTATATTTAAAAAAATCTTGGTCAGTCTATCTTCGGTCATCGTATGTATATGTCAATAACATTTTGCCCTCCTTTTCCTTATGTTGTTTGTAATCGTCTGTCTGCTTGTACAGTTCTATTGTCGGTCTCTTTATCCGTATTCTCTCTTTATGATCTTTCTCAGAATTTTTCCCTCCTGTTTTTCTAATTCCTTGATTTTTGTTCGTCTCTTGATTGCTGTCGTTTCTGAAGCGTATAAGGCCTCTGGTAAGACTACTGTACGATAGTGTCGTAATTTGGCATTCATGGAAATACTTTTTTTTTATTGTAGTGTTTCAATGTAAGTCGGTATGCTTTCTGCAATTTAGCGATCCTGTCTTCATTGGATGTCAAGTACAGTCCTGTTTTCTGTATAATCTCTCCTAGGTATTTGAAACTTTCCACTTGTGTTATTTTTCCATTCTTGGTTTCCAGTGGATGCCTGTCTGTAGATTTTGTGTACTGTATATATGCATATATCACTTTTTTGTTATAATCGACAGGCGCGTACTTTGTCTGATATCGCAATTACTTTGGGGGTTGGACTTGCTCAAGCCCACCCCATGATTCACGACGTGTTGAGATATCTGATGGTGTCGGCAAGATTGACAGCTCACCCCTGATGATGAGTGTGGTGGACATAAGGGTAGCAGAAAATGACGTCTACCGTCAGAACTCACAACAAAGCAAGTAGTTCCGTGAGGAACTAAAGCCTATTTTCATATTATCCTACATATATTAATTGCCACTATCAACATTCAAAATTTCATTTTGATTGCTGTAATAGATTCGTAGATATTGAGAACCGACTAAATATTGCGGATGGTTGCCATGTTGGATTTTTATATATGTAGGTCTTAGAGTTATGTACTGTTACATGAAGATTATTGTGTACATGTAGTATTCAAACTTCAATCGCATGATTAGCACACAAGAAGTAACAAGTAGTTCCGTGAAGAACTATACATCCTATTTTCATATATCCTAGTTAGGTTAATTTCCTCTATCAACATACTAAATTTCAGTTTGATTGCTGTAATAGATTCGTAGATATTGAGAACCGTCTAAATATTTCGGTTGGCCTTTTATATATGTAGGGCTTAGAGTTATGTACTGTTATATGAAGATTATTGTGTACGTGTAGTACTCAAACTTCAATCACATGATTAGGACACACGAACAAAGAACGAGATTTTAAAATTTTGCACATCTGCCCTCTTGTGCTTATGGAATCAATTGAAATAAATTAGATGCCAGTATATTAGCATTTGTACAAGGATTTACTGTACCAAGTTTCACTGCACTTGGACGGATAAATTGAGAGAAACGTCCATGTGAATATTTATACTTCGCATCGCCGACATGTTGGATTTGTGATCACCTGGTTATTGAAAGTCCTATAGGTGAACTCATGTACATAACCCCTATGAACATTAAAAATCAGTTTGATTGCTGTAGTAGATTCGTAGATATTGAGAACCGTCTAAATATTCCGGGTGGTCGCCATGTTGGGTTGTTGTATGTAGAGTCCCAAGAGTCAAATACATTTAACGGAATATTAATGCGTAGGTTCATTTTTCAAACTTTCAATCGATCGCATGATTACGACACAAGAAACAAAAACATAATTAAAAAATTCGCACAGCCGCCATCTTGAGGTTATGTAAACAATTGAAATAAATTACATACCAGTGCATTACAATGTGTGTAGACATTTTCCGTACCAAGTTTCATTGCGTTTAGATCATTAAATCGCGAGAAAAGTCTATTTAAAACTTTCAACTTCGCTTGACCGCCATGTTCGTTTTGTGGTTGACCGTTTTTTTTAAGTCTCATAGATGAACTTCCAGTAGTGCCCTTTATCTACGTGCAAAATTTCAGGGTGATGCCGGTAATAGTTTCAGAGATATAGAATGCCGGTGAAATATTTCGCACAGCCGCCATATTGATGCTATACAAACAATTGAACGAAGTTAGATGTCAGTGCATTACAATGTATATAAACATATAATGTAGCAAGTTTCATTGCGTTAGGTTCGTTAAATCGCGAGAAACGTCTATTTAAAGTCGCAAATTCGCTTGGCCGCCATGTTGGTTTTGTAGTTACCAGGTTTTCAAACGTCACATTTGTGAACTTCTAGTAGTTCCTTTTATCACCATACAAAATTCTAGGGTGATATCGGTAATAGTTTCGGAGATATTGAATGCTGGTGAAATATTTCGCACAGCCGCCATGTTGGATTGGTGAGGCATAACAAAATTCGAAGGGCACGGTTGTGGTCGCCTGTTATAGTGCTATGAACTTACCAAGTTTCATTGAAATAGGTCCAGCCGTTTAGATTTTATTAGGGGGACACACACACACGAATCACACACGCACGCACACACGGACAAAAGGTGATCTCATAAGCCTATTTTTTCAAAATTGAAAATAGGCTAAAAGAGAGATTTTAAAATTTCGCACAACTGCCTTCTTGTGGTTATGGAAACATTTGAAATAAATTAGATGCCAATGGATTAACATTATTGTATAAGGATTTACTGTACCAAGTTTTACTACACTCGGATGGTTAAATTGCGAGAAATGTCCATGTCAATATTTATACTTCGCGTCGCAGCCAAGTTGGATTTGTGATCACCAGGTTATTTAAAGTTCTATAGGTGAACTTATGTTCATAGCCCATATCAACATAAAAGAATTCAGTTTGATTGCTATTATAAATTCGTAGATATTCAGAGCCGTCTAAATATTTCGGATGGTCGCCATGTTGGATTGTTATACGTATAGGCCATAGAGTCATGTACCATTAAAGGAAAATTATTACGTAGGTTCGTTATTCAAACTTTCACTTCGATCGCATAATTACGACACAAGAAATAAAATAGTACATTATGCAACGAGCCTATAATGGCAATAATTAAGACACGAGTATGTTTAAAAAACGAGCGTATGCGAGTTTTATAATTTCCATACGAGTTTCTTAATTACCATTATAGGCGAGTTGCATACGACTGTTTATGTTCGAAGATAATTATTATAACTTTTTATGTTCGAACATGAATATTCATAAATATCGGTCGAGATTTCGCCAGTTTTATGTACTGAACAGAGCGCATGGGACGCAGAGTGTGCCATGTATTTGACCATGGCCTCCTCGATTACCCCACTATGATACTAGGCAACGCAGTGAAATTTAAATTAGAAGGCCTTGGAACTCAGTGCAGGTACGATGCTAACCTTATCTAATTGGTCAAACAACTGTTCTTGAGCTGTGATTGGTGGGAGAAACTGTTTCATAATGAAAAATAGTGTTTAATGACCATCATTATGATACAGTTTTCTGACATATAATAGTCAGGGTCGAACATTAACTTAATTTTTAAATTTGCACAGTCGCCATCTTGAGGTATGTAAACAATTCAACTAAATTAGATACCAGTGCATTACAATGTGTAAAAACATTTGCTGTACCAAGTTTCATTGCGTTTGGATCATTAAATCGCGAGAAAAGTCTGTTTAAAACTTTCAAATTCGCTTGGCCACCTGGTTCATTTTGTAGGTAACCGGTTTTTGAAATTCTTATAGATGAACTTCCAGTAGTGCCCTTTATCTCCGTACAAAATTTCAGGGTGATACCGGTAATAGTTTCAGAGATATTAATTGCCGGTGAAATATTTCGCACAGCCGCCATATTGAGGGTATCTAAACAATTTAACGAAATTAGATGTCTGTGCATTACAATGTGTATAAACATAATAAACTGTACCAAGTTTTATTGCGTTTGGTTAGTTAAATCGCGAGAAACTTCTATTTAAAAGTCGCAAATTCGCTTGGCCGCCATGTTGGTTTTGTAGTTACCAGGTTTTCAAAAGTCACATAGGTGAACTTCCAGTAGTTCCCTATATCACCGTAAAAAATCCACGGTGATATCGTTAATAGTTTCTGAGATATTGAATGCTGGTAAAATATTTCGAACAGCCGCCATGTTGGATTGGTGAGACTTAACAAAATTTGAAGGTCACGTTCGGGGTCGTCCAGAATAGTGATGTGGCTTACCGAGTTTCATTGAAATCGTTCCGGCCGTTTAGAAGTTATTAGGGACACACACACACACAAAACACACACGCACACACAGACACACGGACAAAAGGTGATCTCATAAGCCTATTTTTTCATAAATGAAAATAGGCTAAAAATATTACTGTAGCCTTTCAAGATTTGATTGCAGGCGGTCAAGATGGGAACTATTCATTGTTTACTTGTGCCACACTGTCAGCCTGCTTGGTTGACCGGTACAGTAACCTCAGTCTAGGTAGCTTAACTGTCCGTGGAGACATGAGCTTCTGTGCCGTGATTTCCCTAGTTCCTAATACTACATAACCCGCTATTCTTAGTTAGGGATCGCGACTAGTGGGACGTGGGTTGGCAACCACGGGACCCCAGCTGAGCCCAGCATTACTTCCACTTACTTGTGCCGGACTCCTCACTGTCACCTTTTCTTTCGGCCTCCCTTGGCCAACTCTTGTTCTCTTCCGATCCCGACGGTATTAAGGTATCCGAGGCCTACGGAGTCTTACACTTTTCCGCTTTAATTGGCCCTTTCCTCATCCCTCATTCTTCGAGGGGTCAGACCTCTTGTTTATCTTTTCCGGACATCTCCTGCCATCTGCACATGGCCCTCATGGAGGCAGGGTGTGTGTAGTCCCACCACTTCTGGTGCACCCTGGATAGTGCTTCACTCTTAGGGGCTCACGGCTAGTGAGCTCGGGATTTGGCGACCCCGAGGGATTCCTGAGCTGGGTCAAGTTTCCCCCCTTTTTCCATGGCCTTTGGGGCGGACCCTCTCCTCTTTCCCATTCTCTCTACCTTTCTTGGCTCTCCTTCCTTCCAAGTCCATCAATTCTCATTCTTCGAGGGTTGAGGGCATTTCCTTTCCTCCTGTCTTTTATTTACATTCTTATCCTTTTGTTTCCCATTTCCTCTTCTAGTTTGTAAGCCAGTAGTTAGTTTTAGTTCTAGGTTTCATTTGATCATGTTTCATTTTCATGATCAACCAAACCATTAGAGGCCGATAACCTACACGTTAGGCTCCTTAAGACAACAATATCATCATCTTAGCCTACGGTATCATTATTAATTTTTCCATTCACGATACACAATACAACTTCTGTCCAATCCATGTAGCGTGTGCAATTCTGCTTGACTAAGTGCATACGGCACTCAGTCATCACTGTCTCCCTCGGCTCGTCTTCTCAAGGCTCCTTCTGCAATAAACAACAAACGCTGTTGCAGCCACTTTTAGCGGAAACCAAATCTTGAAAGGATAATATCTATCTGAGTCATCGACAGTCAATTATGAAATCTGACGGTAGACGTCATCTTCTGCTATCCTTTTGTCCTCCGGGAAAGGTTCCTACAGAAGCTGTCTCAGAAAGGTCGATCTTATGTCTACGAAAAGGGACTAAACACAGTTCTGATCATTATTGAAGCCACCCCAAATTCACGTCCCATTCTGCAAAACGGGAGCAACCTTGAAGCTCTTACACCTTCTCACTTTCTGAACGGAGAGAAACTCACGACCATTCCATATGGACCTGAGCCTGACGAAAGATAATCAAATAATTTCGAATGAAGATGAAAATATTTGAAGACTTCTGGCGAAGGAGGAAAAGGGAATACTTCTTGCAACTGCTGAGTTACCACGAGGTATACATCCAAAACTGCGAGTAGTAGACGTTGCCCTCTTACAAGATGTCATCCTGCATAGGGATATGTAGCAGAGAGTCCGAGACAACGAAATACTGAAAGGGAGAGACCAAGGTAACTAGAATACTATCAGGTAGGCCGATATCGCAGTTCTCGCTTCAATCGCCAGGCGGCTCCCTTTACGCTGACGCCATTTCGCGGACAAGACATTGTCGTCTGAAGTAGAAAACATGTTTTTAATGTAATTGTATGATCCATTTTGATGTGAAAAAATGCGCTT
This sequence comes from Meconema thalassinum, assembly GCA_946902985.2. NCBI lineage: Eukaryota > Metazoa > Arthropoda > Insecta > Orthoptera > Tettigoniidae > Meconema > Meconema thalassinum. The sequence goes on along the minus strand of OX336400.1, from coordinate 84,910,221 downwards.
TTAAAGATGGGTACAAAAAAAATGGCCGTAGCAATTCTGAAGCGATTAACCACTCTTTTCCTAACGATAAGGAAGTACGAAAGCTGTGGATACTAGAACTGCCCGAGCTATTTCTGAGTATTTCTACAACAGGACTACGGACAAGACCTCAAAATGAATTATTGGGTTTGCCTCTGAAGACTGCCGAGTGAGGACAGCCATCCTGCGTCTGACCGATGGTTCGAGAGTCAGCCGACTGGTGAAACTGGTGATTCCTCTGGAAATCGACTAGGGTGGGGAGGATGTGGAGGAAGAAAGGGTAGCAGAATTTGACGTCTATCGTCAGAACGCGTAATTAACTGTCCATGACTCTGATAGATATTATTTTGTTCTTAAACGAATAAAGAGGTTGAGTACGATGGAGACGTATTTGTCTGTGTACGTAATTTGTACGATAAGAATGAGGTTGCAGGAATAGATTAAAACCTCGAACACTTGTGGTTGTAAAAGCGCAAGGGTAGGCCTAATGATTTCCTGTTCATCACAGCGGATGGCATATGGGTGCACCACTTTATCCCGGCTCAATGGCATGGACATATTCCAACTCACCCGTCCAGAAAATAATCAAGGTGGGCTCTGGACACCGAATTTTACGAGGAGGGTGACTTGATATTGATTGCACGATACAACCAAATGTATAGAGCGTCTCAACCTTAAAAGACAGTATGGAATTAAATGTAGTAGTTGCCTCTCACTCGCACTCGTATGTCCTGCAATTAGCTTCGTCCTCTTCCACCGCGGCGATGTTGCCATTTCCCAATAATTGAAAGTGACAAATCTAAGAAACTGTTTGCGTGGTCTTATAGAGAATTTTCCGCTCTTTATGATGAAGTAAAAATAAAAGCCATAAATAATTAACACATGGCCCAATTTTCACAATTACGATATTTTAGCGCGAATCTATATTTTTGCAGATATAAAACTTATCACGCCATAGATAATGAACTAATGATCGCAACAGATCAAGAATTTATTTTTAGATTGACTGATGTTGGTAGAAGATACTCTATTCCTCAGGGCAGTAATTATTTTCATAGTAAGAAAGTTATGATTTTTTTTCTTAAATGTTACTTGAAAAATCCGAGATGGTATCACAGGAAAGTCACGTAGCGACAAACGTTTTTGCTATTGACTTTACGTTGGTGACTAACCGAGAAGAAATGCTCATTAATATGTGAGAAAGTTTTTAAAACAAACCCGAGCTCGATATCAGATAGCATTCATAAGTTATCGCACTTATTCCTCCCGCCCAGCGCTGACGCTGCGTAAGTTTGGTTACTCAGGCGCCAGTATCTTCCCGACTGATGGTGTGATGGTGTGAAGTCAAACTGTAAAATGAAGTGGTCCTTGAGTTCTTTATAAATTGTCCGCCTCGTTGCGTACCGTAGTGGCTAGCATTCCTGGCTGTCACTGTGGAGGTCCAGGTTTGAATCCCGGCTCCGCCAAGAAATTTAATTCTGGTCTGAGGGCTGGAACGGGGTGTACTGAACTTCATGAGACAAAACTGAGAAGAGGCGGGTTCGATTCCTACCTCAGCCATTCTCTAAGTGGTTTCCGTAGTTTGCCTTTCTTCATCCCGGGAATAACATATCATATCATATTCATGAATAATTGAAAAATATAAATTGATATAAAGTGTGCATTAAACTCGCGCTCTGAGGATCTGCGTATCATATCTAAATATTGTAGCGTTGTTCGCTGCAAGGTATGAGCTAAAGTTATATACAACAAACAAATATTTTGGAAATTTCCCGAGTTTTGCGTAAAAGCACGCCGGTATACGATTTATATTACATCATGTGCCCGCCCTTGGAGAACTTTGTATATGCAGTAGATCTGGCATCAGCGCGCCCCATTTAATGCGTACTGTCTTTTAACGTAGAGACGCACTTTTTTTTATAGATATACTAGGCTAGGTACCTTCAGACGAAATTATTATTATCATCGTGTACTTACTCCAGCATACGCCAAGAAGAACATCTGATCGTTGTTGTACTTCTCCAATCCCGGTAGTCTAGGTTCTGGTCCGTACTTATCCCGGTGTCTCTTGTAAGCCAACCAGGCCTGCCTCAAGCCTCCATTATCAGCTATGTTCTCTCCAAGTGTCATCTCCCCATCTATCTGAAATGACACAAGGTAAGTTGAGGAACATTATTCGTAGGACAGGTAGGAAATTAACTGTCGAGTAACTTTTTAAGAATTCAGTTTAACGAACTAAGCTCATTGTTCTTTTGAACATTTAAACATAAACACACGGCATACGTAGGCTTGCCATATTTTTGGTGAGTGAAACCGGGGCACAATAATATGGGATGGCCTTACTGAGGGGTATGGAAAACCACCCAATAGAGCGAGGGTTTCGGGGATCCCCTCCCGGGATTTTTTTTTAAATTAGAAGCAAAATGGTGAGTTTTAAGCCTTTTAAGCCTCCGACTGTGACCGCAATAAACTCGCCCAGCCAGAGAGTAGAGGGGGCTGGCAGCGCTGGGTAAGTAGTTCCAGCGTTTTCTCACAGATTACACTACCCTCGCAACGCGCTGAATTAACAGTTTGGGCTATTGTTTTGTGTCATTCGTTTGAATACTTCTGACCGCTTTGACGATGTGCGCGATAGTCATCTATGTTGATTGCTGACCGATTCATAAAAGATTCTTCTTCTTCTTTATATGCCGTCTCCGCGTCGAAGATTGGCGATCATCCCTTGCCTCGAGGTTGCCGTTCGAAACAGAGATGCTGAGTCAAGTTCAAACCATTCCCGCAAATTCTTGAGCCAGGAGATCCTCCTCCTCCCTGGTCTGCGCCGTCCTTCAATCTTGCCTTCCATGATTAGCTGCTGGGGTCGGTACTTGTTATTGCGAATCACGTGGCCAAAATATTGTAGCTTCTGTCATGGGCGCCCATAGGATTGTTTCCGGGGGGGGAGTAAATATTTTCGTTTCATTACCAACCTGTCCCCCCTCCACCCCAGCCCCCCCAGCCCCCCCCCCCCACACACACACACAAAGAGAAGGTTTCATTTCTTACTTACTTCGTGAAATTCATTATTTTACTGCTCTGAAACCATTGGCTACTTTGTGGCAAGTACGGGAGGAATGTTTTCTTTGAGTTTTTGTCCGTTAACGTTCGCTTTTCTTCGTGATTCAACGTCGTAATGTTCATTTCTTAAAAACAGGAAAAAAACTAGTGGTATCGACAAAAATGAAAATCAAGTACCGTATTTCATTAAAATGGTATTGTTAATCCAGTTCGCCAACTTTCTAAATAACTGGACATATTTTCACATGATCCCAAATCACTAAGTTAAACTGTGGAAATATCCCAACATCTGAATCAGCCCAATTATTTAAATAGCACTGTTTCCAAATACGGTAGGCTACGGTATCTAGTTTGTACTGGCCATTACAGCAGATCGTCACGTATTTCCACTTCTAAACAACCAATCGGAAATACTTCGCATTGCTCTTATTAGAATCATGAAACACTAGTAGCCTACGAACTGATATACTCGAGCCTATGGTTTTAGTAAAAATTAGTTTTGTCAATAAAACTATTTCGCCTGATTATTACTAACCACTAAGTAAAATGGATAAAACCCACTATATCACGTACTTCTTACTACCATTATTCGCATTCTCGACTGAAACAAGAGAAAATGTGATACGAACGTAAACAAACCACTTCTTTCAATGTGTAATTGAGCCTTATGTTCAAGCTTTTCTCTGTTTATGAAAATAATAGACGATAAAATGAAACTATCAGATATTGTACAATTCCGTAGAGTTTTATAAAATTAACAAGTGATATATTTCGCAGTATTATTGTACCTGTGACGTAAATAATATACTGTCTAACCAATCTAATACAAATACTTTTTGAGTTTTTTAAATTTATGTGTGTTAAGGCTACCCTTAAAGAGGGGAAAATTAAACTTTTTATATTCAATAGGCTAACTGGCATTGTTGTAAATGTTGTTGCATTATTTGTAAACAGGTTTAAACCTCACCCCTTGTACTTGACTCGAAGTGAAATTCCGGTTGATGTAAAAACGTGTCATTAGGCGAGTATGTATAAGTAATGTTATTTCAGAGTACCGATACCGTAGTTTTGAGATGTGTGCCCCGGAACATGAAACATGATACATACGTGGTATTTCCCTCTAAGGTAGTGTTGAAAATATCGTAGGCCTACTAGGGATGGCTGCTGTCAGCGTCGGCAATCAAATTTCGAATATTTATGTAACCAGTCGTAATCGTGCAGCTTAAATTGAGGTACTCAACTACACAGATGGGCTTAAAGATAAAATTACTACATTCTGTCCTTTCTTACAATGCATGCCACGTATGGATTTACGTCGAATTGGTGACATTTTGGCAAAATAGCAGATCTATGGTGTTCATGTCTTCCAGATTTTTGATTGTAGCCTGGAAAAGAAATGCGCTACTCACGCAGCCGTTTAACTTGGAACGTTCTTTTTACACCCTTCATTTATAATTTTTTTTACACTATTTCCCAGAATTGTCAGGCTACTTAAGGCACATATTAGGCCTAAATATGAAAGTTATGATCTTTATGTTTACTGATCGCCTCTTTAGCGTAGCGGTCAGCATCGTTAGCTGCTGCCCCGGAGGTCCTGGGTTCGATTCCCGGCTCTGCCACGAAATTTGAAAAGTGGTATGAGGACTGGAACGGGGTCTACTCAGCCTCGGGTGTTCCAAATGAGTAGAGGGAGTTCGATTCCCACCTCAGCCATCCTCGAAGTGGTTTTCCGTTGTTTCCCCACTTCGTCTTCGGGCAAATGCCGGGATGGTACCTTCTTCAAGGCCACGGCCGCCTCCTTCCCTCTTCCTTGCTTATCCATCCTGACCATCCATTACCTTCCCTCATGAGGCCCCCGTTCGCTTTGCAGGTGAGGCCGCCTGGGCGAGGTGCCAATCACCCCTCACCAGTTGTATCCACTCCGATTAGATGTTCCCAGCTCTAGGACACTGCCCGTAGAGGCGGTAGTGGTGAGTTCCCTCGCTGAGTCCGTGGATTCCACCAACCTGGAGGGTAAACGACTAAGAAGAAGAAGAAGAAGATGTTTACTGATGATCAGATATCTCTTTGAATTTGTTGAAGTACCGTACCCATTTCAAATTGCTGGTTGTTACGATTAAGCATCAAGTCGAGCTTAATCTTTATTCAGTGAATAATATACTGTCTAAACAATCTAAATCAAATTTTTTTTAGTTTTTTTAAATTTATTTAGGCCTATTTATGTCTCATATGTTACGCATCCAAAATTGCCGCTTTGCAAGAGGGTTCCATTGAAATCATACACAAGATTACGAAGTCTATCACAATTGAATTCACCATTTTGTCTCTATTCGATTAAGAGTGTGAATCTTAGTCACTTTGATTATGGCACAAACATTGCAGGATAATTTAACTACTGTATTATAAATTGCTTCGATTGTAGAAAATGTAACACTGCAGGTTAAGAATCTACAACTGCAATGTTAGATTGCTGTTCATTCGTAGCAATAATCGCTTTGTTGTCAAGAAATGAGCCACCGTACTATTGCACACCTTTAAAATAAAAATGACAGTCAGTCTGAAAGACTAGACGTTATATCATTTCAAATGACTCTTGCTACAAAGGCTACACATGTTAGAAAGGGTAAGGAGGGCTTCTCGCTTCGTTCGAAGCCCAAGGACTCTTTCAACAGTCTCCATTACCCATTAACTTAGACTTCCCGCGCGGGCACATCGTTAAGTGTCACCCTGTAATTTGCTCTGACATCCTGCACACCTCTTTAGGAGGCACCCTGTATTATTATCTGGCATCTTGTATGTCTCTTTAGAAGTCACCCTGTATTCTTGTGTGACATCTTGTACACCTCTTTAGGAGTCACCCTGTATTCTTGTCTGACATCTTGTGCACCTCTTTAGGAGTCACCCTGTATTCTTCTCTGCCATTTTGTACTGTGCCCAACTCTAGGAATGGGTATTCCAAGATTCAGACACCTAGATATCAAGGGAAAGGCTACAGCCGCTTTTGAAAGTTGAGATATTTGAATATCGCGCTACATTGCTTCTAGAAGCAATTGGAAAGAATATACCGCTAAGAGCATGTCAAGTGACGTAGCGAGTAATAGCAGAGGTCGAGGCTATTTATTGATTAAATAGTTAGCCATGGAGTAGAGACTTGAGACTTGGATCAGATTACTGGCACGGCCAAATGAAAGAGAATGCACTTAGTATCAAGTAAATCGGACCAGGGATACCAGAGATATGAGGATTTCCAGATTTCAGCTGATTCAGCGTGACCCTGACCGTTTTGAATAAAAGCCGGCCGGCTCAAGCAACTTTAGCTCACTTCGAAACAAGCACTTGCCTAGCAAGGTGCCACTACGCTGAGCCAAGGCACATGGTTGCCGGATCTACGCAGAAGTTATTTTCAAAGTTGTGGTAGTCACAAAAGTGCTGCGCTACGAGTGGAACTTAGTAAGTTTCCGGCAGGGGGAATCACTAAGGTGATAGTTATTTTTCTACAGACACTGGAGAAATATTTTTATTTCTACATGGACATATGCTAGACTTTGTCTAGAATAGTACTTTTTCACAGTCCAGTAATAACCTAATACTTGGATATTTTAGTCCAATTCAGTCAGTTTCATATTTGTAACTTAATAACCACTCCGATCTTTCAGTATATTGAAGGCCAGTCTATCACGGTGTTGTTCATTAGCCAACGCAGGGAAACTACATGTTGCTTCGCGCATGGTAGATGGTGTGAAGCCATGCCCAGGGAACGATCTTCAGAACAGCCGTTGATTGTTTAGACTGTCAGTGTTTTCTTGTACTGAAACGATTACCGTGAGTTATGTTACAACTGACATATTTAAGAATAGATCATTTAGATCTGACCCCATTTAAACGAACGGCTATGGCTTTAACAGAAGCCATTATTAAAATGCATCAACAGTTACTTCAAACGTCGAGAGATATTACCACTATGTCTTGTTAGACGGATTGTGGGTATATAATGGCGGCCGATACAAGGATTATACGTGCTTGTCCGATAGGGCATGTTTATGGATAAATCTGGTACAGATCAGGTTCGCTACGCTTCAAGACCATCAAGAAATGTAAGCCACATTTTGACTTTATATTATGCCTAGCTAATTGGAACAAACTATTGTTCTACAGATGACCAACACATTTTTAGCCTACTTTCGATTTTTGCAAAAAATGAAAGTAGACTTATGAGATCAACACAGGGCGAAAAAAGTGTGTCTGTCTGTGTGTGTGTATGTGTGTGTGAGTCTGTGTGTGTGTCTGTGTGTGTGTGTGTGTGTGTGTGTGTGAGTGTGTGTGCTCTGAATGTCTGTCCCCCCCTATCAATTCGAACACGGTGAATGCGAATTGAACGAAATTTGGTACAAAGGTAGCACTAGCAAAGAACACCTCAGTGTCATGTTTTATATCGCCGCCATCTTGACGGAAACGTAATGGCGGCCACACAAATGTTCAAAGCTTAAATCAAATTACGACTAACCTAATGCTTCGATTTCTACCAAATTTTGCAACAACATACCTTTATGGGGGGAGCATCCTTTGACAAAACTAATAAGTCATCAGCGTAATAGTTTGCGGATGGCGGCCATCTTTGTGTGAAAATCGATTCCCCCTATTAATTCGAACACGGTGCAACCGAATGGAACGAAATTTGGTACAGAGGTAGTACTAACAAATGGCACCTCAGTGTCATGTTTTATATCGCCGCCATCTTGACGGAAACGTAATGGCGGCCACACAAATGTTCAAAGCTTAAATCAAATTACGATTAACCTAATCATCCGATCTCTACCAAATTTTGCAACAACATACCTTTATAGAGGAAGCATCCTTTGACCAAATAACTAGGTCATTAGCCTAATAGTTTGCGGATGGCGGCCATCTTTGTGTGAAAATCAATTCCCCCTATTAATTCAAACACGGTGAAACCAAATGGAACGAAATTTGGTACAGAGGTAGCAATAGCAAAGGGCACCTCAGTGTCATGTTTTATATCGGCGCCATCTTGACAGAAACGTAATGGCGGCCACACGAATGTTCAAAGCTTAAATCAAATTACGATTAACCTAATCATCCGATCTCTACCAAATTTTGCAATTACATACCTTTATGGAGGGAGCATCCTTTGACCAATCTAATAGGTTATTAGCCTAATAGTTTGCGGGTGGCGGCCATCTTTATGTCAAAATTGATTCCCCGTATTAATTCGAACACGGTGGAACCGAATGGAACGAAATTTGGTACAGAGGTAGCACTAGCAAAGGGCACCTCAGTGTCATGTTTTATATCGCCACCATCTTGACTGAAACGTAATGGCGGCCACACGAATGTTCAAAGCTTAAATCAAATTACGATTAACCTAATCATCCGATCTCTACCAAATTTTGCAACTACATACCTTTATGGAGGGAGCATCCTTTGACCAATCTAATAGGTCATTCACCTAATAGTTTGCGGATGGCGGCCATCTTTGTGTCAAAATCGATTCTCCCTATTAATTCAAACAAGGTGAAACCGAATGGAACGAAATTTTGTGCAGAGATAGCACTAGCAAAGGGCATCTCAGTGTCATGATTTATATCGCCGCCATATTGACAGAAACGTAATGGCAGCCACACAAATGTTCAAAGCTTAAATCAAATTACGATTAGCCTAATCATCCGATCTCTAGCAAATTTAGCAACAACATACCTTTATGGAGGGAGCATCCTTTGACCAAAGTAATAGGTCATCAGCCTAATATTTTGCGGATGGCGGCCATCTTTGTGTGAAAATCGATTCCCCTTATCAATTCGAACACGGTGAAACCGAATGGAACGAAATTTGGTACAGAGGTAGCACTAGCAAAGGGCACCTCAGTGTCATGTTTTATATCACCGCTATCTTGACGGAAACGTAATCGCGGCCACCGAAATGTTAAAAGCTAAAATGTAATTACGACCAACCTAATAATCTAGTCTGTACCAAATTTTGCAACACCATATCTTTATGTGGGAAACATATTCTGACCCAACTGCAAGAACATTAGCCCAATAGTTTGCAGATGGTGGCCAAGTATGTGTGCAATTCGATTCCCCCTATCAATTCAAACACGGTGAAACCGAATTGAACGAAATTTGATACAGAGGTAGCACTAGCAAAGGGCACCTCATATTCATGTTTAATATCCCTATAGCACGTTGTATTTAAACAAGCTACTACAACCAACATTCAATCATACTCCTTGAAAAGGACAAAGAGTTATAACAATACCCATGCATTTAGGAGAAAGTAGGCTATATGTTCTTTACTGAACATCTTGTTTTTCTTCGTATTTAAATCTTGCAATGATTTACGCAAGACATATTAGAGTTATTCTGAGTATTTTCAGCACTCAGAACAGTTTAGGTTCGATGACCGAGCTTATCGAGCATTTATTTGAATATTTCATATTTTTGGGAAGTCACGGAAAACCGTCGATGTAACTGTAAAAGTTAAAATTATTTTTGTTGAGGAATGGATATTTTTTCCATATTCGAAGGTTCGAACATGTGGACTCTCACATAATGAGATGATAATTAAATATATTTAAAATAATATAACTATTAATAATATTAATAATCCACTGATAATAATAATAATGATTTTCATAACTTTTCTAAATAATTTTTGGATCTTATATTTTCTAATAATCATATGTATTGAGAGAGAGCTTATGAAGTAGTTTAATCATTTCTAGTTTGGAACAGGAGATTTTCCGAAGGATAGTGGTTAGCGCAAGCCCGCATTCAACCAACATTTCAGTTCTGGTTGAACAGTTGATATTTGCAATGAGCAAAGTATATTTTTCAGATAACACGGAGAGGCATGAAACGGGAAGCAAATGATATTTGTATCAAATAGGATATTTTTGTATTTATATAAAATCATGGCGTAAATACACTCGAAAGTGAAATAAAGATTTTCATAAGTATGGTAAATTCACGGGTTGAACTAATGGTAAAATAAAATAAACTTGTAAGTTTATAAATCTTCCAGTGTTGATAAAAAGCAGAAGCTTGATTTATTGTATAAATTTTGGGAAGAAAATTTATGTGTGTGGAGTAGTTGAAATGCCATTCCCAGGTGCGCATGTTTAAGTCGCAGGAATGAGGAGGTTTTTTTTCGAGCATCAATCAAATAGCAGGTTCGATGGCTCAGGTTTATAGGAGTATTGGAACCACACATTTCGTCGTATGAATAACCCGAAGGTTATTTCTTAGAAACCATCAGTTCTTATTTCAACCTTGTTTACGGGTTCCATTTAGACTTTGATTTTGCTAGAACCCGGATTTGTCATGATAGTAGTTTATTCTTCTTCAGAGGAAGACCTTTGCCGTTGTTGTTGGAATATTGTGTTCTTACACAAATAATAGAATGGGCCACTGCCAATTAAAAATAATTCTATAACCACGAATAATTTGAAGGATGTTTTCAATCCTAGTGCCATGAACTAAATGAATTTATTATGAAGCTACAATTCTTATTTCCGCATTCTGTCGAAGAATTGCAAGTTGTGAAAATTACTAAAATGGCCATGAATATAAATATTTTTATTAATAATGATTCCAAATGGGAAATCAAATAGTTGAATGGTCCAACAATTTATTGATCAAGTTGATGATTCAGAAATCATATATTTTGTTAGGAACTTGATGTTCATAATCGAGTCACGTCTCGAAATGTTTAATGTCAGAAGAACAATTAATTTTTGTTGTGCTTCGCACAGTTCTTCGATGCTATGCTCAATGGTCAAATACTTTTCAGATGTTATTAATATGTGGACATAATTTGTGTTGATTCAGAAATAATAATATTTTTTGACAATATTTTTTGAAACTGGAAAAATAAGTGAAAGTTAAAAATTCTATGAACATTTATTCTACGAGTGTTAATATTATGTAAAAATTCAAACAGTGAACTACGATATTTCCAGTAGAGACAATTAAATTTGAACTGGATTTAATCATGAATGAATATAATTTTGGAACACAGTCTACAGGACTAATAATCAGACTTGTGTTTCCAAAGATAATTGTCCAATGTGTTTGGAAAATTTCTGTATATTGTGTAAATAGGAGTGTGGGTCGCCACACGTGAATGATGCTGCTTTGAGCATTTGTGCAGTCAATTTTAAATTCAAAATAAAATGAGATAATTTTACATGATGTGTTATGCCCAGTTGAATCTCCTTCTATTCTTATTGGTGCATTGAGCCAAGAATCAGTAAAGCATTTTTTTCATTTGATGTCGTTTTTGCGATTAGCTTTAACCCATCGTGCGCCCCGGGATATTTTGACTCTCGTGCTGACTGATTATTGGTAAAATGCATATGTGGTCATGCGGACTCCGGTCTAAACGGGCACAGTACACCTCTTTAAGAGTCACCTTTTATTCTTATCTGGCATCTTGTATATCTCTTTAGGAGTCACACTGTATTGTTATCTGGCATCTTGTACTGTATTTTGATCTGACATCCTGCACACCTCTTTAGGAGGCACCCTGTATTCTTATATGGCATCTTGTATATCTCTTTAGAAGTCACCCTGTATTCTTGTGATCGCTTCGCTCAAAGCCCCAGGTCGCTCGACGCTGCAGGACTCTTTCAACAGACTCCAATAACCATTTGCTTCTGCTTCCCGCGTGGCTGCATGACGTCACGCACTCAGTTCCCGCGCGGCTGCATGACGTCACTTCCGTCTCCGTCTCCGTCTCCGTAACTCATAACGTTGGACCCAAGCATAACGACAAAGTTGACAAGATCATTTGAAATGATAACAAGTAGTTCCGTGAAGAACTATGCAGCCTATTTTCATATATCCTACTCATGTTAATTGCCTCTATCTACATACAAAATTTCAGTATAATTGCTGTAACAGATTCGTAGATATTGAGAACCGTCTAAATATTTCAGATGGTCGCCAGGTTGGATTTTTATTTTTGTACTATTACATTACGATTATTGTGTACGTGTGGTAAACAAACTTCAATCGCATGATTAGAACACAAGAAGTAAAAACGAGATTTTAAAATTACGCACAGCAGCCATCTTGTGATTATGCAAACAATTGAAATAAATTAGATGCCAGTGGATCAACATTTGTATAAGCATTTAACGTGCAACGTTTCACGGCACTCGGATAGTTAATTCCATTTAAATATTTATACTTCGCGTCGCCGCCATGTTGGATTTGTGCTCACCAGGTTACTGAAAGTCCTATAGGTGAACATATGTTCATAGTCTCTATGAACATTAAAAAAGTCAGTTTGGTTGCTGTAAAAGATTCATAGATATTGAGAACCGTCTAAATATTTCGGAGGTTCGCCATTTAGGATTGTTATATGTATAGGCCATAGAGTTATGTACCATTCAAGGACAATTATTGCCTAGGTTCATTATTCAAACTTTCACTTCGATCGCATGATTACGACACAAGAAATAAAAACTTAATTTTAAAATTTCGCACAGCCGCCATCTTGAGGTTATGTAAACAATTGAATTAAATTAGATGGCAGTGCATTACAAACTGCAAAATCATTTACTGTACGACATTTCACGGCGCTCAGAGAGTAAAATCACGAGAAAAGTCTATTAAAATATTTCAAATTCGCTTGGTCGCCATGTTCGTTTTGTACTTTACAGGTTTATGAAATATACATAGGTGAACTTGTATTAGTACCCTCTATCACCGTACAAAATTGCAGGGTGATATCTCTAATAGTTTCGGAGATATAGAATGTCAGTGAAATATTTCGCACAGCCGCCATTTTGAGGTTATGTAAACAATTGAAGTAAATTAGACTCCAGTGCATTACAATGTGTATAAACAATTGCTGTACCAAGTTTCATTACGTTTGGATACTTAAATCGCGAGAAAAGTCTATTTAAAAGTCTCATATTCGCTTGGCCACCATGTTGGTTTTGTAGTCACCAGGTTTTTGAAAGTCTCATAGGTGAACTTTTAGTAGTGCCCTTTATCGCAGTACACAATTTCAGGGCGATATGAGTAATAGTGTTGGAGATATTGAATGCTAGTGAAATATTTCGCACAGCCGCCATGTTGGATTGGTGAGACGTAACAGAATTTGAAGGGCACGGTCGAGGTCGCCGGGAATAGCGCTATGAACTTACCGAGTTTCATTGAAATCGCTCCAGCCGTTTAGATTTTATTAGGGGGACACACACACACACACCTCACACACACACACACACGTATACACACACGGACAAAAGGTGATCTCATAAGCCTATTTTTTCAAAATTGAAAATAGGCTAAAAATGTACAGCATTACGCGACACGAATATAACAAACGCGGAAAGGCGAGCCGGCGTAATATGGCGAGAGTATAATACAGTCAGGCCCATATTTAGGGTTCTTGACGCCTCTGGGAGTAATCAACATGCAAAATTTCATTTTCATAGCCCTTGTGGTTACAAAGATACGATGATTAACGAGTGAGTACCTCCTTTTTGGATTATATATAATAAGAAAAGATTGCATTACTTACCTTTAAATGAAATACAAATCCATTCGTAGAAGATGCACACAAAATTAATAAATAATACTGTAAGCACACTGACACAGTCTAGGCGGCCGTTCATAGTGAACACAATACACACGAATGGAATGTAGGCTACGCGCATATATATTACAACATTCCTTTGTAATATTACTCAAGTGCCTAATTTAAGGCGAAAGCACACCAGCACTATTGCATAATTGGCATAATATGTAGGATGATTTTAACCTTCCGGTGGGTGCTATTAATCTAACGGGCGCACGAGTTAAATTTTATTTCATATTCGTCAACATATTCGTCAACTACCTTTCAGTAGTTACGTCTTTCCACATGACTTTCACGTCCATATCGTCCAGTTTGTCAATGACCCTTATACACATTTGCTGTTGTTGCAAAAGTGATATGCGAGGCAGATTGCGCCTGATCGAGCACCATTACGTAATAGACTATGTAGAGAACGAACGACTGTATTCACTAATAGAAGCAAAACTATTATTCAGAAAATATTGTAATTTTTAAAAATTCAGATTTCTGAGGTGTGCCAGACAGGCTTAATGCGCCCACTGCCACTATACAATATTTAATGTTTGGCCTGTCGGAATGTTAAATATCTGAATTATTTATGTTTAGTACAAATTAATTAGAATGCTGTAAGCACTTTTGAAAACCAAAAAAAATCGTTTGTTCTCAGTCGGATTTTCATATCGTTTTATTTTTCAAGGATCCAGGGGGGGATCCCGCCCCCACCCCACGTATGGGCGCCCATGGCTTCTGTCGCTTGATGTTTTAGAGCACCTCCATCTCCTTGCCTATCCGATCCAGCACCTCGGTGTTTCTCACCTTGTCGGTCCACGATATACGAAGCATGCGACGATACAGCCACATTTCAAATGCTTCCAACATCTTCTCCAAGGTTTTGGTTAACGTCCACCCCTCGTGTCCATACATTAGTATGGGAATTATGTAACACTTGAGGGCAAGTAGTCCGTTCTCAGACTAAGATCTCGGTGACACAGCATTTTCTTCATTTTGATAAAGACACCCCTGGCTTGCTCAGTGCGAGCTTTGATTTCATGGCTGCAGTCCCATTTGTCTTTCAGGTAGCATCCTAGATATTTTTACGAATGAACTCGTTCGATGGCTTCATCAGTAACTGACAAACACAGAAATTCGTTACTTTTTACATCTTACAGCCGTTTTCCGGGACATGGATAAAACGGGGCGGGACACCGGGACGTATGGCAAGCCTAGGCATAAAGGCTCGGCCACACAGAAAGCGGTCTGTCGCGGCGGGAAGCGATCCAGCGGCCGTCGCGGCGGTCTGCGATATGGGGACGTCACATAGGACGCGATACCTTTGTGTGGGCGGTCCAGTCTGGTCGCTTCCTTCTAGAGAATATGTAGTGTGTTTTCATATTAAGTATTGTTGGATATTATTGAGTATGAGCTCGGTCGAAGAACAACTCCTTCTCCTATTTGCTTTGCAAAACACAAAGAAGAAAATACAATGATGGGTACATGCCATAAATAAGAAGCGAGAGCACAATTAGGAGAATACCACCGCTTATGTATCGAACAGGAGTCACATGAAGATAGGTTTTTCGAGTATTTTTGTATGCCGCGAGAATGTTTCGAGGATTTTCCATGCTTCAGTTTTCTTTAAAACATTACAGAGGTGTGCATATTATTAGAATTAAAATCCTTCTCATTTTATAACCTACTTTTCATATTTTGCAAAAATGAGGAAAAAGTAGACTTATGAGATCGATCCGGGCAAATGTCTGTCTGTGTCTGTGTGTCCTATCAACTCCTAAATGGCTGCAGCAATCAAAACCAAATTTGGTATGAGTAAAGATCTATACCTAAATATCTCGAGGCCATATTTGAAAATGATGTTAGTTCTGCCAACTGCTGAAAAAAACGGAATTGAAATTTGCACTCCATATTGGATATCCTGGAAGGTATGCATGGGAGCTATTCCAAAATTGGCACACATATAGATAATAATATTTCAGAATAATTTCCAGGAGACCATACATGACAATGTTGCCAAAATGATTCTAAGCCTGCTGATAGGTCGAATTTTAAACTACATGTAACTTCTGTACTAACACATGGATTTCATCAAAAATTGGCACAAAAAGACATCATAATATATCAGATTATTTCTGACCAACACATGCATGACATTATTGCCAACGTGATTTTTCGCGTGCTAATAGATCCAATGTCTAACTGCATGTAACGTCCATGCTATCCATTGGACTCCAACAAAATTTTGTATTCTGTAACTTAACCCTTTATAGGTCCTTGGGATACTATCTTCCCACCCCCTTCATTTCAAGCAGTTCCACATGCATCCTCAAGCTAGATGCAGAGAAATATTGAAAACCCATTAATTTGATGTATACTGTCATCAGAAACCAAAGGTGGGAAGCATATTGCACCCTTCAATAAAGCATTGTTTCATCAAGATTCTTTCTACGTGGCTTAGACGGCAGCACGCCGGCCTCTCACAGCTGGGTCCGTGGTTCAAATCCCGGTCACTCCATGTGAGATCTGTGCTGGACAAAACGGAGGCAGACAGGTTTTTCTCCGGGTACTCCAGTTTTCCCTGTCAAAATTTCATTTCAGCAACACTCTCCACTATCATTTCATTTCATCTGTCATTCATCTAATCATTGCCCCAGAGGAGTGCGTCAGGCAGCCGCTAGATGGGGGCTTCATTCATTCCATTCCTGACCCGGTCGTAGACTAGAAGCAGGCTGTGGATTTTCATTTCTTTCTACGGGGTCGTGCTCAGTCCTGGTTGCTTTTCACAGCTAAGTTCGCATAAAACAACTTGCTCTAATGAATAGAAAGGTCCATAACAGAGGCTATACTAGAAATAAAATGAATAACAAGTAGAATAAAAGATATTTAATGACTGAAAATTATGTGCATAATAATAATAATAATAATAATAATAATAATAAAAAGGAAATCCTCCCTGACTTTCACCCCCTTAAGAAATAAATATATTACTGAGCGGTAAGACTCGCTCCACACAACAAAACAATGTGAATAGAGCTTCACTAAAAATGATTAATCATAACGTAAAATTGAGCGGTAAAAACTCGCTCGTCTCAACATATGGATGCAAGTCCATTTTTCCTGGTCAAGAAGTTATATAATGCGTGGTGTACTGCTCTTTTAATAAGGAAATGAGTACTGATGCGAGTCCGTTTACAACTGAAACAGTCATATTGCTCACGGAGTTGCATCTTTTAAATCACACTACGGCTATGGGACCCATCCTTAATTAACACACTATAATTACTACTGACACATGCAAGATCTAATAATACAAAAAGATGAGGAACCTCCCTGAGATTCTAGCCAGTGCCAAAGCACTCAAACGTAAAGAGCATGCCGAAAATAGGCCAAAAAGCTCGCATCACAAATTGGGAACACAGCCTCGCGCACCCTAATGCCACACGGGGTCCTTGAAAGCGTAAAATAAACACACAAGAAGTCAAGCAACAACAACAAAATACAAGCCTAACGGCTGAAAAATTATATTTACATTTTTATAAAACGCCAGACAAACAGAAGCTTCGGAAAATACCTTAAAACAAAGACAGCACCCATTTAATCAATCAAAACTCTTTATAACCGATCAGGGTTTGGCCTATTTCTAATGACTACGTTGCGTTATCTGATTTTAGCGCACCCCTCCTGTAAGAGTCATCGCTGCCTCTACTCACTCTCAGTCCTTCAAGCTTGGTGCTATTTATATGAGACCACACTGATCCCGTTATCCATCTGGAAACGCAGACATATCTCACTCATCCACTTGGATGGCAAGAAAACACCAATATATACCACGAGTTCAGCCTCGCGAGGTTATGAACTGGGCCGATATGCAGCAAGCCGGAATAATCTCAATGATATATCCCCGCGAACACATCGTAAAATCACACACACCATAAAGCTTGGACTGACTCACTCATAAACATACCAACTGGGTCGGCTCAAAACAGATCAACCTATTTTGCGTCCATAGACACATTAAACAAAATAAACAACAAAAACTCGGGTGCAAAGTGCCATCCCGTACACATTTGCTGGAAAAAGCAACTATCAAAATAATCCTGATCCGTCATAAAATTCTGCTCACAAATAATCTTTACCCTCCAAATTCTATTTTTAATCTCAAATTAATTCAGTTCCATTTTTTTTTATAAGGCATACCTCCGAATTTATAATGCTTGACCGCGATTTACGCAAGCGAATGCGAGCACGAGCTGCGCATAGCCCCGTATAGTTGAACCAAACAAAATCAAATTATTTACAAATTACAAAGTGCTCAGCTTGTCCCATACTTAATGTGTCAGTAAACAAGAACTAAGAATCTGCATTACCAAACAAGCAAACAAATATCTACAAAAATACGTCCCATAAAACCATAGCTGATTTAATAAATAAATAAATAAATTCATTTTGTACTCATTCTTATAGAACAGCGTCAGGGAAACATCCGCAGCCATCACTCCTTTAAAATGCTTAGCTCGTCATCAATATCTTCTGGCAAATGTCCTGCTGGTTCCAAGATCCGCCCTCGTTCCTAGACGTCATCTCGTGCTGAATTAAAATAATGTTTGTCAGATACACACACGATATATTTCCTATTAAATTCACCGATCAAGTACTAAATTCCTTGACAGTCTATTTGTGAATTATTTCGATGAACTGGTCCTATCTGGTAGTACTGGGACTACAAATAAATCACTGAAGTTACACTTATAACTTGACGAAAATGTTCCATGTTCAAATACATGAAAAATATGAAGTTATGCCTCGTGTCCCCAGACACCTGAATAACGGCCTTACGTCCTCAAAAGGTCAAATAAAAGTCATTACGTCCTCAGACGCTCAAATAAAAGTCACTATGTCCTCAGACGCTCAAATAAAAGTCATCTCTCAAAGCTTCCTGGACCATATATAAATGAAACTGGCCAGAGTAGGTATGGAAGGGGGTTTGTGGAAAAATATTCCATAATAATTATCAGACTAGCATGCTATCGGTATCATTGAGTTCGTAGCAATGTGGAGGTAACGATAATGCTGTAGGCAGCTCGAATCGATCGTGGAATTAATCCGTAGATAACTCCCGCGTTAATTTACCAGGGTGCGTTACCACGCCGAGTTGCCGCTTAAACAGGGCGTCTTGATATTATTGGTTCAGACTCTTGTAGATCTTTGCGCACTCTTACTTGTTTTCCTGCCACATGGAGTGGTTAACATGAAGATTGACCAATTACATCGTAGCATTCAAACTTCTTCTTGGCGCCAACTCTCATAGTACCAAGCCATATTGTGCGTACTCAAGCCATCTTCGCGCTAAAAGTTGCACCTTTCCTATGGGTCATGAATTTTATGCTACTTTCTAAAATACCACAGGAGCTTAACCCATTGTGTTCTCTCTGCCACTGATTTCTCAATATTTCCCAACTCCGTCTGGCTCTCATATCTGCTGTCTGTAGAAATGTATCAAAAGACGATGAATAATTTATTAGAATCCTTTATACAGCCTGTGGATAAAGGATTCAATATATCCCAGTAGTCTCCACAGTGCACGTGCACGCCAGTTCGGTTGTGTTGAGTGAAGAAATGCATTGTTTTACAGAAGAAGGTGTTTTTATTCAAGATAAGAGATTTTTAAACGTTGGTTTATAACTGAAATACAATGTTAATAATGGTTTTGATCACTTGAGTAAATACATTTCAGCTAGAATGGAAATAATTATCCTGCTCAGGGTGTTTGCCATAGAATAGAAGATTTTTAAAATTAATTTTATGTGTTTTTATTAAATACTATTTTTTTGAAATTATTGAATTATATTCGAATATACTAACTTCTAACATTCCAAAATCACTTTTATATTTTTTGTGCAGTTTTCGGCAACCTTGTGTTGCGTGGGAGTTACGTTTTTTTAAATTATAGAGCGTGATGGGTGGTTTTTATATATTATATACTGTGAAATAAACCTCATTATTGAGTGATAAACACAGTCTCATCATAATTTGTAGGTGGGAGATTATTACCCCATTGCTCATTTTAGAAAACATACTGTCGGGTGTGGGCAGTGGGATAATAATTTCCCACCCCATATTTCATAAAATAGAATCCACACCCATAAAATTGTTGCATATTCCTACTCATCCTTCACCTCCAATTACAAATGTGCAATATATATATATATACTGTATACCCCCAGTCTTTTGCCCTATGAAGGGTTAAGAGATGGAACTAACAATATATTCAGACGCCAGGGCTGCCAACTGTAGTGCTTTATTTGGCTATATTATGCCAGGTATATTTCGAACTCCTTTTTTTTTTTGTTTGACTTTTAGTGCCGGGAGTGTCCGAGGACATGTTCGGCTGACCAGTTTGGAGCTGCTTCTATGCGGACCACCCATCAGGTGAGCTACAAGTACCGTCTCGTGTGGAGTGTTGTCTGGGGAGGAAAGTTTGTGTGTAAGGACAAGGAGTTGGAAGGTAGTGGCTGTGGCCTATAGTTAGGGACCAACCCCAGCTTTTGCCTGGAAGAAAGATGGGAAACCAGAGAAGACCATCTTCAAGGTTGCCGGAGGGGGGGATTCGAACCTCCTCGCCTCCAGGATGTGAGCGACTGCCTGCAGCCACGCCGTAACGACCACGGCTAACTCACCCGGTATATTTCGAACTAATTAGAAATTTCGATATTACCAATTTAATTTTGTAATTATTCTAGATAGGTCCATATACCAATAGATTAAACATTGGCATCAATCTTAAATTTTATTGACGACCTGCTGACGTATTTTCTTATCATACTTAGTGATGTCCTATCATTTTAAATGATTTAGTCGAATTCGTTGTTACGTTACGGCAACGTCACGAAATGTACCGAGAATGCACTGAGGTGTGTGACGTCATAGTACCGCTTGGTGCATGTGTACTGAGTTCACTGGTGAGCTCTGGCGTTACGTTACGGCAACGTCACGAAATGTACCGAGAATGCACTGAGGTGTGTGACGTCATTGTATCGCTTGGTGCATGTGTACTGAGTTCACTGGTGAGCTCTGGCGTTACGTTACGGCAACGTCACGAAATGTACCGAGAATGCACTGAGGTGTGTGACGTCATTGTACCGCTTGGTGCATGTGTACTGAGTTCACTGGTGAGCTCTGGCGTTACGTTACGGCAACGTCACGAAATGTACCGAGAATGCACTGAGGTGTGTGACGTCATTGTACCGCCTGGTGCATGTGTACTGAGTTCACTGGTGAGCTCTGGCGTTACGTTACGGCAACGTCACGAAATGTACCGAGAATGCACTGAGGAGAGTGACGTCATAGTAACGCTTGGTGCATGTGTACTGAATTCACTGGTGAGCTCTGGCGTTACGTTACAGCAACGTCACGAAATGTACCGAGAATGCACTGAGGAGTGTGACGTCATAGTAACGCTTGGTGCATGTGTACTGAGTTCACTGGTGAGCTCTGGCGTTACGTTACAGCAACGTCACGAAATGTACCGAGAATGCACTCAGGAGAGTGACGTCATAGTAACGCTTGGTGCATGTGTACTGAATTCACTGGTGAGCTCTGGCGTTACGTTACGGCAACGTCACGAAATGTACCAAGAATGCACTGAGGAGAGTGACGTCATAGTAACGCTTGGTGCATGTGTACTGAATTCACTGGTGAGCTCTGGCGTTACGTTACAGCAACGTCACGAAATGTACCGAGAATGCACTGAGGAGTGTGACGTCATAGTAACGCTTGGTGCATGTTTACTGAGTTCACTGGTGAGCTCTGACGTTACGTTACGGCAACGTCACGAAATGTACCGAGAATGCACTGAGGAGAGTGACGTCATAGTAACGCTTGGTGCATGTGTACTGAATTCACTGGTGAGCTCTGGCGTTACGTTACGGCAACGTCACGAAATGTACCGAGAATGCACTGAGGAGAGTGACGTCATAGTAACGCTTGGTGCATGTGTACTGAATTCACTGGTGAGCTCTGACGTTACGTTACAGCAACGTCACGAAATGTACCGAGAATGCACTGAGGAGTGTGACGTCATAGTAACGCTTGGTGCATGTTTACTGAGTTCACTGGTGAGCTCTGGCGTTACGTTACAGCAACGTCACGAAATGTACCGAGAATGCACTCAGGAGAGTGACGTCATAGTAACGCTTGGTGCATGTGTACTGAATTCACTGGTGAGCTCTGGCGTTACGTTACAGCAACGTCACGAAATGTACCGAGAATGCACTAAGGAGTGTGACGTCATAGTAACGCTTGGTGCATGTTTACTGAGTTCACTGGTGAGCTCTGGCGTTACGTTACAGCAACGTCACGAAATATACCGAGAATGCACTCAGGAGAGTGACGTCATAGTAACGCTTGGTGCATGTGTACTGAATTCACTGGTGAGCTCTGGCGTTACGTTACGGCAACGTCACGAAATGTACCGAGAATGCACTGAGGAGAGTGACGTCATAGTAACGCTTGGTGCATGTGTACTGAATTCACTGGTGAGCTCTGGCGTTACGTTACGGCAACGTCACGAAATGTACCGAGAATGCACGAGGAGAGTGACGTCATAGTAACGCTTGGTGCATGTGTACTGAATTCACTGGTGAGCTCTGGCGTTACGTTACGGCAACGTCACGAAATGTACCGAGAATGCACTGAGGTGTGTGACGTCAAAGTACCGCTTGGTGCATGTGTACTGAGTTCACTGGTGAGCTCTGGCGTTACGTTACGGCAACGTCACGAAATGTACCGAGAATGCACTGAGGTGTGTGACATCATCGTAACGCTTGGTGCATGTGTACTGAATTCACTGGTGAGCTCTGGCGTTACGTTACGGCAACGTCACGAAATGTACCGAGAATGCACTGAGGTGTGTGACGTCAAAGTACCGCTTGGTGCATGTGTACTGAGTTCACTGGTGAGCTCTGGCGTTACGTTACGGCGACGTCACGAAATGTACCAAGAATGCACTGAGGTGTGTGTCGTCATTGTACCGCTTGGTGCATGTGTACTGAGTTCACTGGTGAGCTCTGGCGTTACGTTACCGCGACGTCACGAAATGTACCGAGAATGCACTGAGGTGTGTGACGTCATTGTACCGCTTGGTGCATGTGTACTGAGTTCACTGGTGAGCTCTGGCGTTACGTTACGGCAACGTCACGAAATGTACCGAGAATGCACTGAGGTGTGTCACGTCAAAGTACCGCTTGGTGCATGTGTACTGAGTTCACTGGTGAGCTCTGGCGTTACGTTACGGCAACGTCACGAATTGTACCGAGAATGCACTGAGGTGTGTGACGTCAAAGTACCGCTTGGTGCATGTGTACTGAGTTCACTGGTGAGCTCTGGCGTTACGTTACGGCAACGTCACGAAATGTACCAAGAATGCACTGTGGTGTGTGACGTCAAAGTACCGCTTGGTGCATGTGTACTGAGTTCACTGGTGAGCCCTGGCGTTACGTTACGGCAACGTCACGAAATGTACCGAGAATGCACTGAGGTGTGTGACGTCAAAGTACCGCTTGGTGCATGTGTACTGAGTTCACTGGTGAGCTCTGGCGTTACGTTACGGCAACGTCACGAAATGTACCAAGAATGCACTGAGTTGTGTGACGTCAAAGTACCGCTTGGTGCATGTGTACTGAGTTCACTGGTGAGCTCTGGCGTTACGTTACAGCAACGTCACGAAATGTACCGAGAATGCACTGAGGTGTGAGACGTCATAGTTACGCTTGGTGCATGTGTACTGAATTCACTGGTGAGCTCTGGCGTTACGTTACGGCAACGTCACGAAATGTAACGAGAATGCACTGAAGAGAGTGACGTCATAGTACCGCTTGGTGCATGTGTACTAAATTCCCTGGTGAGCTCTGGCGTTACGTTACGGCGACGTCACGAAATGTACCGAGAATAAACTGAGGTGTGTGTCGTCATTGTACCGCTTGGTGCATGTGTACTGAGTTCACTGGTGAGCTCTGGCGTTACGTTACGGCGACGTCACGAAATGTACCGAGAATGCACTGAGGTGTGTGACGTCATTGTACCGCTTGGTGCATGTGTACTGAGTTCACTGGTGAGCTCTGGCGTTACGTTACGGCGACGTCACAAAATGTACCAAGAATGCACTGAGGTGTGTGTCGTCATTGTACCGCTTGGTGCATGTGTACTGAGTTCACTGGTGAGCTCTGGCGTTACGTTACGGCAACGTCACGAAATGTACCAAGAATGCACTGAGGTGTGTGACGTCAAAGTACCGCTTGGTGCATGTGTACTGAGTTCACTGGTGAGCCCTGGCGTTACGTTACGGCAACGTCACGAAATGTACCGAGAATGCACTGAGGTGTGTGACGTCAAAGTACCGCTTGGTGCATGTGTACTGAGTTCACTGGTGAGCTCTGGCGTTACGTTACGGCAACGTCACGAAATGTACCAAGATTGCACTGAGTTGTGTGACGTCAAAGTACCGCTTGGTGCATGTGTACTGAGCTCACTGGTGAGCTCTGGCGTTACGTTACAGCAACGTCACGAAATGTACCGAGAATGCACTGAGGTGTGTGACGTCATAGTAACGCTTGGTGCATGTGTACTGAATTCACTGGTGAGCTCTGGCGTTACGTTACGGCAACGTCACGAAATGTAACGAGAATGCACTGAGGAGAGTGACGTCATAGTACCGCTTGGTGCATGTGTACTGAATTCCCTGGTGAGCTCTGGCGTTACGTTACGGCAACGTCACGAAATGTACCGAGAATGCACTGAGGAGAGTGACGTCAAAGTACCGCTTGGTGCATGTGTACTGAGTTCACTGGTGAGCTCTGGCGTTACGTTACGGCAACGTCACGAAATGTACCGAGAATGCACTGAGGTGTGGGACGTCAAAGTACCGCTTGGTGCATGTGTACTGATTTCACTGGTGAGCTCTGGCGTTACGTTACGGCAACGTCACGAAATGTACCGAGAATGCACTGAGGTGTGTGACGTCAAAGTACCGCTTGGTGCATGTGTACTGAGTTCACTGGTGAGCTCTGGCGTTACGTTACGGCAACGTCACGAAATGTACCGTGAATGCACTGAGGTGTGTGACGTCAAAGTACCGCTTGGTGCATGTGTACTGAGTTCACTGGTGAGCTCTGGCGTTACGTTACGGCAATGTCACGAAATGTACCGAGAATGCACTGAGGTGTGTGACGTCATCGTAACGCTTGGTGCATGTGTACTGAATTCACTGGAGAGCTCTGGCGTTACGTTACGGCAACGTCACGAAATGTACCGAGAATGCACTGAGGTGTGTGACGTCAAAGTACCGCTTGGTGCATGTGTACTGAGTTCACTGGTGAGTTCTGGCGTTACGTTACGGCGACGTCATGAAATGTACCGAGAATGCACTGAGGTGTGTGTCGTCATTGTACCGCTTGGTGCATGTGTACTGAGTTCACTGGTGAGCTCTGGCGTTACGTTACGGCGACGTCACGAAATGTACCGAGAATGCACTGAGGTGTGTGACGTCATTGTACCGCTTGGTGCATGTGTACTGAGTTCACTGGTGAGCTCTGGCGTTACGTTACGGCAACGTCACGAAATGTACCGAGAATGCACTGAGGTGTGTGACGTCATCGTAACGCTTGGAGCATGTGTACTGAGTTCACTGGTGAGCTCTGGCGTTACGTTACGGCAACGTCACGAAATGTACCGAGAATGCACTGAGGTGTGTGACGTCATCGTAACGCTTGGTGCATGTGTACTGAATTCACTGGTGAGCTCTGGCGTTACGTTACAGCAACGTCACGAAATGTACCGAGAATTCACTGAGGTGTGTGACATCATCGTAACGCTTGGTGCATGTGTATTGAATTCACTGGTGAGCTCTGGCGTTACGTTACGGCAACGTCACGAAATGTACCGAGAATGCACTGAGGTGTGTGACGTCAAAGTACCGCTTGGTGCATGTGTACTGAATTCACTGGTGAGCTCTGGCGTTACGTTAGGGCAACGTCACGAAATGTACCGAGAATGCACTGAGGGGTGTGACGTCATCGTAACGCTTGATGCATGTGTACTGAGTTCACTGGTGAGCTCTGGCGTTACGTTACAGCAACGTCACGAAATGTACCGAGAATGCACTGAGGTGTGTGACGTCATCGTAACGCTTGGTGCATGTGTACTGAATTCACTGGTGAGCTCTGGCGTTACGTTAGGGCAACGTCACGAAATGTACCGAGATTGCACTGAGGTGTGTGACGTCAAAGTATCGCTTGGTGCATGTGTACTGAGTTAACTGGTGAGCTCTGGCGTTACGTTACGGCAACGTCACGAAATGTACCGAGAATGCACTGAGGTGTGTGACGTCAAAGTACCGCTTGGTGCATGTGTACTGAGTTCACTGGTGAGCTCTGGCGTTACGTTACGGCAACGTCACGAAATGTACCAAGAATGCACTGAGTTGTGTGACGTCAAAGTACCGCTTGGTGCATGTGTACTGAGTTCATTGGTGAGCCCTGGCGTTACGTTACGGCAACGTCACGAAATGTACCGAGAATGCACTGAGGTGTGTGACGTCAAAGTACCGCTTGGTGCATGTGTACTGAATTCACTGGTGAGCTCTGGCGTTACGTTACGGCGACGTCACGAAATGTACCGAGAATGCACTGAGGTGTGTGTCGTCATTGTACCGCTTGGTGCATGTGTACTGAGTTCACTGGTGAGCTCTGGCGTTACGTTACGGCGACGTCACGAAATGTACCGAGAATGCACTGAGGTGTGTGACGTCATTGTACCGCTTGGTGCATGTGTACTGAGTTCACTGGTGAGCTCTGGCGTTACGTTACGGCAACGTCACGAAATGTACCGAGAATGCACTGAGGTGTGTCACGTCAAAGTACCGCTTGGTGCATGTGTACTGAGTTCACTGGTGAGCTCTGGCGTTTCGTTACGGCAACGTCACGAAATGTACCGAGAATGCACTGAGGTGTGTGACGTCAAAGTACCGCTTGGTGCATGTGTACTGAGTTCACTGGTGAGCTCTGGCGTTACGTTACGGCAACGTCACGAAATGTACCAAGAATGCACTGAGGTGTGTAACGTCAAAGTACCGCTTGGTGCATGTGTACTGAGTTCACTGGTGAGCCCTGGCGTTACGTAACGGCAACGTCACGAAATGCACCGAGAATGCACTGAGGTGTGTGACGTCAAAGTACCGCTTGGTGCATGTGTACTGAGTTCACTGGTGAGCTCTGGCGTTACGTTACGGCAACGTCACGAAATGTACCTAGAATGCACTGAGTTGTGTGACGTTAAAGTACCGCTTGGTGCATGTGTACTGAGTTCATGGTGAGCTCTGGCGTTACGTTACAGCAACGTCACGAAATATACCAAGAATGCACTGAGGTGTGGGACGTCATAGTAACGCTTGGTGCATGTGTACTGAATTCACTGGTGAGCTCTGGCGTTACGTTACGGCAACGTCACGAAATGTAACGAGAATGCACTGAGGTGTGTGACGTCATTGTACCGCTTGGTGCATGTGTACTGAGTTCACTGGTGAGGTCTGGCGTTACGTTACGGCGACGTCACGAAATGTACCGAGAATGCACCGAGGTGTGTGACGTCAAAGTACCGCTTGGTGCATGTGTACTGAGTTCACTGGTGAGCTCTGGCGTTACGTTACGGCGACGTCACGAAATGTACCGAGAATGCACCGAGGTGTGTGTCGTCATTGTACCGCTTGGTGCATGTGTACTGAGTTCACTGGTGAGCTCTGGCGTTACGTTACGGCAACGTCACGAAATGTACCGAGAATGCACTGAGGTGTGTGACGTCAAAGTACCGCTTGGTGCATGTGTACTGAGTTCACTGGTGAGCTCTGGCGTTTCGTTACGGCAACGTCACGAAATGTACCGAGAATGCACTGAGGAGAGTGACGTCATCGTAACGCTTGGTGCATGTGTACTGAATTCACTGGAGAGCTCTGGCGTTACGTTACGGCAACGTCACGAAATGTACTGAGAATGCACTGAGGTGTGTGACGTCAAAGTACCGCTTGGTGCATGTGTACTGAGTTCACTGGTGAGCTCTGGCGTTACGTTACGGCGACGTCACGAAATGTACCGAGAATGCACCGAGGTGTGTGTCGTCATTGTACCGCTTGGTGCATGTGTACTGAGTTCACTGGTGAGCTCTGGCGTTACGTTACGGCAACGTCACGAAATGTACCGAGAATGCACTGAGGTGTGTGACGTCAAAGTACCGCTTGGTGCATGTGTACTGAGTTCACTGGTGAGCTCTGGCGTTACGTTACGGCAACGTCACGAAATGTACCGAGAATGCACTGAGGTGTGTGACGTCATCGTAACGCTTGGTGCATGTGTACTGAATTCACTGGTGAGCTCTGGCGTTACGTTACGGCAACGTCACAAAAATGTACCGAGAATGCACTGAGGTGTGTGACGTCAAAGTACCGCTTGGTGCATGTGTACTGAGTTCACTGGTGAGCTCTGGCGTTACGTTACGGCGACGTCACGAAATGTACCGAGAATAAACTGAGGTGTGTGTCGTCATTGTACCGCTTGGTGCAAGTGTACTGAGTTCACTGGTGAGCTCTGGCGTTACGTTACGGCGACGTCACGAAATGTACCGAGAATGCACTGAGGTGTGTGACGTCATTGTACCGCTTGGTGCATGTGTACTGAGTTCACTGGTGAGCTCTGGCGTTACGTTACGGCGACGTCACAAAATGTACCAAGAATGCACTGAGGTGTGTGTCGTCATTGTACCGCTTGGTGCATGTGTACTGAGTTCACTGGTGAGCTCTGGCGTTACGTTACGGCAACGTCACGAAATGTACCAAGAATGCACTGAGGTGTGTGACGTCAAAGTACCGCTTGGTGCATGTGTACTGAGTTCACTGGTGAGCCCTGGCGTTACGTTACGGCAACGTCACGAAATGTACCGAGAATGCACTGAGGTGTGTGACGTCAAAGTACCGCTTGGTGCATGTGTACTGAGTTCACTGGTGAGCTCTGGCGTTACGTTACGGCAACGTCACGAAATGTACCAAGATTGCACTGAGTTGTGAGACGTCAAAGTACCGCTTGGTGCATGTGTACTGAGCTCACTGGTGAGCTCTGGCGTTACGTTACAGCAACGTCACGAAATGTACCGAGAATGCACTGAGGTGTGTGACGTCAAAGTACCGCTTGGTGCATGTGTACTGAGTTCACTGGTGAGCTCTGGCGTTACGTTACGGCAACGTCACGAAATGTACCGAGAATGCACTGAGGTGTGTGACGTCATCGTAACGCTTGGTGCATGTGTACTGAATTCACTGGTGAGCTCTGGCGTTACGTTACGGCAACGTCACAAAAATGTACCGAGAATGCACTGAGGTGTGTGACGTCAAAGTACCGCTTGGTGCATGTGTACTGAGTTCACTGGTGAGCTCTGGCGTTACGTTACGGCGACGTCACGAAATGTACCGAGAATAAACTGAGGTGTGTGTCGTCATTGTACCGCTTGGTGCATGTGTACTGAGTTCACTGGTGAGCTCTGGCGTTACGTTACGGCGACGTCACGAAATGTACCGAGAATGCACTGAGGTGTGTGACGTCATTGTACCGCTTGGTGCATGTGTACTGAGTTCACTGGTGAGGTCTGGCGTTACGTTACGGCGACGTCACAAAATGTACCAAGAATGCACTGAGGTGTGTGTCGTCATTGTACCGCTTGGTGCATGTGTACTGAGTTCACTGGTGAGCTCTGGCGTTACGTTACGGCAACGTCACGAAATGTACCAAGAATGCACTGAGGTGTGTGACGTCAAAGTACCGCTTGGTGCATGTGTACTGAGTTCACTGGTGAGCCCTGGCGTTACGTTACGGCAACGTCACGAAATGTACCGAGAATGCACTGAGGTGTGTGACGTCAAAGTACCGCTTGGTGCATGTGTACTGAGTTCACTGGTGAGCTCTGGCGTTACGTTACGGCAACGTCACGAAATGTACCAAGATTGCACTGAGTTGTGTGACGTCAAAGTACCGCTTGGTGCATGTGTACTGAGCTCACTGGTGAGCTCTGGCGTTACGTTACAGCAACGTCACGAAATGTACCGAGAATGCACTGAGGTGTGTGACGTCATAGTAACGCTTGGTGCATGTGTACTGAATTCACTGGTGAGCTCTGGCGTTACGTTACGGCAACGTCACGAAATGTAACGAGAATGCACTGAGGAGAGTGACGTCATAGTACCGCTTGGTGCATGTGTACTGAATTCCCTGGTGAGCTCTGGCGTTACGTTACGGCAACGTCACGAAATGTACCGAGAATGCACTGAGGAGAGTGACGTCAAAGTACCGCTTGGTGCATGTGTACTGAGTTCACTGGTGAGCTCTGGCGTTACGTTACGGCAACGTCACGAAATGTACCGAGAATGCACTGAGGTGTGGGACGTCAAAGTACCGCTTGGTGCATGTGTACTGATTTCACTGGTGAGCTCTGGCGTTACGTTACGGCAACGTCACGAAATGTACCGAGAATGCACTGAGGTGTGTGACGTCAAAGTACCGCTTGGTGCATGTGTACTGAGTTCACTGGTGAGCTCTGGCGTTACGTTACAGCAACGTCACGAAATGTACCGAGAATGCACTGAGGTGTGAGACGTCATAGTTACGCTTGGTGCATGTGTACTGAGTTCACTGGTGAGCCCTGGCGTTACGTTACGGCAACGTCACGAAATGTACCGAGAATGCACTGAGGTGTGTGACGTCAAAGTACCGCTTGGTGCATGTGTACTGAGTTCACTGGTGAGCTCTGGCGTTACGTTACGGCAACGTCACGAAATGTACCAAGAATGCACTGAGTTGTGTGACGTCAAAGTACCGCTTGGTGCATGTGTACTGAGTTCACTGGTGAGCTCTGGCGTTACGTTACAGCAACGTCACGAAATGTACCGAGAATGCACTGAGGTGTGAGACGTCATAGTTACGCTTGGTGCATGTGTACTGAATTCACTGGTGAGCTCTGGCGTTACGTTACGGCAACGTCACGAAATGTAACGAGAATGCACTGAAGAGAGTGACGTCATAGTACCGCTTGGTGCATGTGTACTAAATTCCCTGGTGAGCTCTGGCGTTACGTTACGGCAACGTCACGAAATGTACCG